>OY856413.1:719075055-720275055 GCA_963693085.1 Alisma plantago-aquatica
TATAATGTGTATTGGGTTTTCAAGAAAATTTCGGCAGCATTTCCCCGCTGTTCTCTAAGTACATATGTACTTAGAGAACAAACGGGGAAATGCTACTGAAATTTTCTCGAAAACCCAATACACATTATACACTTACATCCTAAGTGAGATTAGGTGTTCAAGAACAGTCCCAAACCGGGGACTATCCAAGATTTACTCCTAATGAGTAAATTTTGGACGGGTTTCTAGGCCAACAAACACAATAATAGATATCTACAATGAAGCCGGACTCCATACAAACAGTATATAATTTAGTGATTGTTCATTCTAATTTATATCAATGTACAAGTAATATAAAAAACAATGATTGTTCACATTCTAGGCCAACAAACACATTTCATGTCATTCTTATATATAATAAATGTGTACCACCTATCCCATCCTTGAACACCTAATCTCACTAGTAAGTGTATAATGTGTATTGGGTTTTCAAGAAAATTTCGGCAGCATTTCCCCGCTGTTCTCTAAGTACATATGTACTTAGAGAACAAACGGGGAAATGCTACTGAAATTTTCTCGAAAACCCAATACACATTATACACTTACATCCTAAGTGAGATTAGGTGTTCAAGAACAGTCCCAAACCGGGGACTATCCAAGATTTACTCCTAATGAGTAAATTTTGGACGGGTTTCTAGGCCAACAAACACAATAATAGATATCTACAATGAAGCCGGACTCCATACAAACAGTATATAATTTAGTGATTGTTCATTCTAATTTATATCAATGTACAAGTAATATAAAAAACAATGATTGTTCACATTCTAGGCCAACAAACACATTTCATGTCATTCTTATATATAATAAATGTGTACCACCTATCCCATCCTTGAACACCTAATCTCACTAGTAAGTGTATAATGTGTATTGGGTTTTCAAGAAAATTTTGGCAGCATTTCCCCGCTGTTCTCTAAGTACATATGTACTTAGAGAACAAACGGGGAAATGCTACTGAAATTTTCTCGAAAACCCAATACACATTATACACTTACATCCTAAGTGAGATTAGGTGTTCAAGAACAGTCCCAAACCGGGGACTATCCAAGATTTACTCCTAATGAGCCAATCTTGGACGGGTTTCTAGGCCAACAAATACATGTGTTGTCATTCTTATATATAATAAATGTCTATAAAGTACAGGCAACATGGTTAATCCTAATCAATAGAGCATTATTAAATAATAAATCAAGAAATCAATAGTTTCAAACAAAAGGTCTAGGAATCTTTACTAGACATTATATGTATCCCTAATCATCATATTTAACATACTACATTATTATGAACATCCAGATCAGATTAAGATCATACTATGTTATAACCATTGGTTTAATAACCCTATTTCTGCATGTACATGTTTATCAACTTTAAAACCCTATAATTCATGAAATCATTCTAATTCAATTTAATATGTTGGGATCACATAATTATATAATGACATCAGAATATATAGAAGAATCATAATTAACATGATTAACAACATGCTCATCAAACTAGGGTTTTCTTGAATATCATCTAATATTTGTGTACTAGACATTATATTTATCCCTAATCATCATATTTAACATACCATTATTATGAACATCCAGATTAGATTAACTCTAATCAAATACATTACATGCATTTTTATCACAACAATTTGATCGATGCATAAAAAAGCAGAGCAGCTAGCAGCGGGAAGACCAACCTTGTCAGAGGGAAGAAGGCAGAGGCTCCGGTGGCTCTGGCTGGAGAAGTAGCTAGCAGCGACGGCGGTGGAGGAGCAGCTAGCAGCTCCGGTGGCTCTGGCGGTGGTTGCGGCGGCGCGACGACCGTGGAAAAGCACCAGGCGGCGCCGAAGAGTCAGGCGTGGCGGCGGCCTCAGGCGCTTGGAGCAGCAGGGGCAGGCAGCAGGGGCGGGCAGTAGGGGCGGCGGAGAAGGGGGCGCGGAGAAGGAGGAGTGGTGGTGGAGAAGGGGGCGCCGGAGAAGGGGGCGCCGGAGAAGAAATAGCCGGAGAAATGGCACTGGAGAAGAAATCGCCGGAGAGAAATCGCCGGCAGCAGAGAAATAGGGTAATTGCTCGCAATGAAACAGAAGAAAGGGGAAGAGTCGGGCGATCGCGGAGTATTAGTTCCCATATAGCGTCGGTTGTGTGCATCCACCGACGCCTAAACATCTTTCACGTCGGTTGTTTGCAACAACCGACGTCCAATTGGACGATATTTTCATGAAATTGTTTGGCGGGAACAACCTTCCGCGTCGGTTATAAAAGGATAACCGACGCTGAAAGTGACACTTTTTGCACAAATTTTCATCGCACATAGGCGTCGGTGTATACCTACATGACCGACGCTGACAATGACACTATTTTTTTTTTATCTAAATTTGGATTTCGCGGCCGACTTTCAGCGTCAGTTTGTTATAAACCACCGACGCTGAATACAAAGCGGTACCCGTGTCTGGCTGGTCTTTGAATATAGACGTCGGTTTGCTGAAAAAACCGATGCCTAACATATAAGGCGTCGGTTTTTCTTAATAACCGACGCCCAGAAAAGTGACATTGAATGCTATTTCTGTAGTAGTGATAATTACATTTTATGAATTGAAATTCAACGTTAACTACTAATTGATGTTTCCCTAATTAAAAATTTGACAATTTTTGACCAAATCCACACTAATAACTTTATCAAGGTTAAATATATCTAATATATTTCATTTTTCTGCATTTATGAATCCCAATCTTCTTTTGTCTTACATATTTTAATTTAATGTAAGATGATTAAATTTTAACTATATTTCATGACTATTCCATCTTTGTTATAACACATGCTATTAAAAGTGACAGTTGACTGTTTCCATACAAATGTTATTTCATCCAACACTTATTGTTCTTAATTGATTTAAAATAATTAACAACATTATAGAATTTGCCTCCAATAACTATAAATAATGATCAACATCTTTGCGGGTGGGGCTAGCATCAACACTCTCAAACATAGCCTTTTTTCAAACTCCATATGGTACATGGCCCCTCCTAGTCCTTAAAGAGATCCGCCACTGGATCCAACAAAATAAAATCAAGACAATATTCATACAATATAATACCACTCAGACATGATCTAGATGCAACCAGCATGATACAATACTACTCACCTCTTAAGAAACATTGAGCATAATCATTGTACATGTTTGAAAATATTAGATTATTTTGAAGAACGTAAAAGTAGTTGCATCGTTATACTCAACTTAGAAAACGATAAGATTGATATAATTGACAGTTATGCTATTAATAAGGTAAGTTGGAGGAGAATAGAAATGTTAAAACTTGTTTAGACAAATGTCGTACCCGACATATCGTTAGAAAAGACACTATAAAGAGATGCAAGGGTTAAAAGACATGTTAACTATTTTATGATGTTTCAATATCATTGCATAGTCTGGTTGTCACGTCAAAGAGATTATGCCCTCCACCTAATCTGATTTTGGTTGCACCATACTCCCAACCCCCCATCGTAAAATGACAACGTGATGATGCAAAGACTAGTATGAATTAGCTTTAAATTTGCAACCCTTCTCACAACCTTTCATATGTAGTAAAACAAGAGTCAATACATAATTGAGAAAACTAAAAGCAACTCCTATGCAACATTTCACATGACCTTTTATATAGTATCCTTAGAATAAATAGGGAATTATTTATAATAAATATTTAAAAATTAATTATTAAAAATTTAAAAATTGTATTCGAACCTTTCTATGCTAACACACGACCACGTTATCGGAAGAAGACAAATCTATAAATTTATAAAAAAATTACTTGCAATACTTACCACACTATTTGATATAGACTAAAATTAAATGACTAATTTGTAATTCACAAAAAAATATGAAAGGATTACATTTAGATGTTGATTTTCTTATAGTATAGATGAGAAAACATCTTTGCCTTTGCTATTAAGGATGGAAAGCGATCCTCAGAATTTGATATGTCATATTAAAGTTAATTTTTGCACATAGTGAGCAAAGAAGCAATAAAAACCTTATCCAAATATCATGAGGACTGTATGTGATTTCTATTACAGAGGAATTATAAAATAATTGTATCTATTACCTTATGAATAAGAGAGAATGATATGGCTGTGTTTGGTTTACTTTTCCAACTGCTAGTGTGTTCGGTTGTGGATTTGCTTTATTATTTTCCAACAGTATGTTTAATTTCTTTTACGTGACGTGTAGTGTAGCAAAATCACTAGATAAACACATCGTGCTAGCAATCCAGTCCAGAACACATGTAATGTAGAGAATCTCTAACGACAACCATGAGGCAACCCTGTTACTTATCTTTATAGTTTCTATGATAGACATGTTTATCCAAACTAAAGGAGTTTCCTTGCTCACGATCATGTTTATTAAATTTAGGAGAATGTATGTGGGTTTTGTATGCATGTTTCAACATTAAGTCTACATGCTTTGCCTTTGTGTCTATGTACTTTAGCGGTATGTCTGTCATTTTAACTTCATATTGTAATCTTGCTTTGCTCAGTTCACATGGTTGCATGCCTCTTCGGTTTAGTTGTTAGACCATTCAACTTCTAACTTCACTTTTCGAGTTACTTTTTTTTCCTATAACGAGGGTGGGGTTCTATAGATGTATCACATTTTCATGTCTATGTGGTTATGGGTGCAACATGTACATGTGTTCCATCAACTTAGCCGATGAAAGTTACCTTTTAGCGTGTTAAATATAAATTATCATGACTATTAATTATATATTAGTCATGAATAAGAACATACTTAAGAATGTGACACATGATTTTGATAGTGACACTATAAGTTTGAGGGATCCAGGTGGCAATTAGTTCAATTGTTCTCTTTTAGCATATTATATATAAATTATATTGTGAGTACTAATAATATAATATTTTAGATAAAAATAATTTTGGTAATCACATGTTCGTGTTGGAGATAATCAATCAACAGTTAATCTAATTATTCTATTTTGGTGGATTGTATGCAAATTATTTTGATTATATATTAGCCATCATGTACACACCCAAGAAGGAGAGCATATTTAATTTTGGAATGACACACTGCATGTTGGAGTGAGTTAGATGGTATTTAATCGAGTTGTTCTCTGATATTGGGTTGCATGCAAATTATAGTGATTGCTAATGAAATCATTATCTAGAGTTGGGATAATTTTGATAGTCAATGTCAAAGTTTGGTGTGAGTCATTCGAAGTATAATGACATATCCAAGAAAAAGAGCACATGTAATTTGTGTTGGAAACACAACAAATTAGAAGAGTCAACAAGTAGTTGATCCTGCTGCAGATAGTATATAAATTTATGTAAATACAAGTTATATATTGATCGTCAGTATGCACAAGTTTAAAGTGAGTAGCATATGTAATTCTGGTAACGACACACTACCGGTTGGAGAGAGTCAACTCACAGTTAATTGAGTTGTTCTCTTCTAATATGTAAATATACTGAGCTACATCTAACTTTTTTATAAGCGTCTCTGGTATGTGCATATTTTAATGTACATGGCAAAGTAGTACTGGTTATGAAATTGATTTGGTTGATTTAGACAAACAACTATGGTCTCATAAGACACACATATCTTTTTTTTTTTGAGGGAATAAGACACACATATCTAAGTGTCATTCATTAGATTAATTTAAATGTGAAGCACATGTTTAGCATGTATTATCTGCTAGTCATGTGTAAAAGCTAAAATATATTTCAATTTTAATAACACCTAATATATATTTTGTCTCATTTATTTTGTATGGATATTTATTTTTAGTCTCTCATTGAAGAGCCGAGGGGCGGGAGCAACCTGTCCGGTTTACACGGGCACACCACATTATTGAGCCCGCTTACCTAGCACCGCAAGCCCCGGAAGGCTCCAGAGCCCAGAATATCCATCAGACATCCACCCCACCACGACAACCTCGGCTCGAAGTCACGATCACCCTACCATCTCCAGGGCGTATATAAAACCCCACGGTCGGTTTGCCGCCGAGCAGCAAAACCTCTCTTGACCCTCGAGCTCGAAAGGCGCCTGATTCATCGGCCGAGCGGTCTCCACTAGAGCCATTCTGTCGTCGTCGCAGCGAGCCCTAGCAACTCGAGATGAGGTTAGACGATCGCGGTCACGCAGAACTCGAACGTCTCTTCCCCCGCCTCTGTTGCTTCCCAGCCGCCGTTCTTCTTCTTCTTTTTCTGTGATACAGTCCGCATATTTTCTTGGTCACTTAGGTGTTTCTTCCGTAGATGCATTTTTATCCTGTTCGGTTTTGAGCATACTTCGGTATCATCCATTTTTCTGTTAGGAATGAACTTTGCTTGGGAAGGAGGGTGCATGTAGATCGCAATCAGTACCGTCCTTAGTGAGCATTCCTGGAAATAGTATGCGATGAGTCATTTTTTTAGTCGAATGGCGCGTTTTTCCTCCCTCAAAGCTAATACTAACTGATTTGAAACGACTGATCGTCTGGACATCCATCGTCAAGATTATATGCCCTAGTAGATCAACAGTGATGATAGGATCCTTCCATCACGTGCTAGTCACCAGCTTCCCTTTCTTTCCTGTAAGGCCGAGGGCCGTGGTAATGTTAGAGTCAGTACTGTCGTTTTCCTTTTTCTGTTACAACAGTAGGCAATCACGCCATTGTAATGTGGTGCACAGGTATAGCTGGCATCTATCTTCTACCTATTAATAGTAAAGGACGACCTGAGAACAGGTATCGATCCATTTACCTAATTGGCTCCTGCTCTGAGAGCACTACTCCCCTTGTCTCTGACTCGGGACCCGCCTCTGTGCGGGAGCTTTTCTCCTCACCATAGGGCGACGCAGGCTCCCTGCCCGCTCCTCCACCGTCGATCGTCCGCTCGAGGCTATCAAATTGGTATCAGAGCAAGGCAACCCTGCCACGCACCACAACCACCAAAAAAAAAACCCTTCCAAAACCCCCACCAGCCCCATACCCACATCTACCACTGCCGCCGCTTCATCTTCCCAACCCTCCCCACCCGAGGCAAAAATGGCAGACAGAAACGATCTGAGCCAGATCCGCGACTCCGTCGACTGCCATGAGAAGGGAATCGAGAATCTAAGCCAGAAGCTTGACGCCGTCCTCAAGGAGCTCGCCAACCTTCGAACTTATGACACCAAGAGGAAGGGGAAGGAAACAGAGTACGCCGATAACCGGGGTGACAACAGGTTTCGCCGCCGGGACAAATTTAAGATACGTTTCCCTGAATACGATGGAAACGAACCACCCGAGCGCTGGCTGCGGAAGTGCGAATACTACTTCCGTCATGGGGACATCACAACCAACGCCGACAAGTTCGACTTAGTAGCAATGCACCTCAACGGCGACGCCCTCGATTGGTACCAAACGTATGAAGCAACTACCCTGGATGACGCCTATATGGACTTCTCGTGGGAGTTGTTCCGTGAGGACGTCATTGAACGCTTCGGGGACGCCGACGCTCGACTCCCGCAGGGCAAACTCAGCAAACTCCACCAAACCGGGACCGTGAAGGAATATCACCGCGAGTTCGAGCTCCTCGCACAACGCACAACGGGATTTCGTGAATCCCACTTGTCGGAAATGTTCTTCTCAGGCTTTAAAGAAGAAATTCAACGTGAGCTTCGACTCCGGGGAGTACCAGAGATATCCACAAGGGCGGACCTAGCTCGCAGAGCAAAGCTAGTCGAAGAACAGCAAGCAGAATGGCGGAAGCCGATAAGACAACAATATACACCTCACCGCGCCGAACACAAGACGGAAGGAGCCTCATCGACACCCACTGCGAGCAAGAATCAGGCACCAATTAAACGTATATCACAAGCAGAGATGGCCGAGCGAAGAGCAAAAAACTTATGCTACTACTGCCCAGAAAAATTTGTTAAGGGGCACAAATGCAAACAACCTACCCTCTTCCTCATCGAGGACGACGATGAGGACACATCAGACCCAAGTGACAACCCTAAGGAGGACCTCGTTATACCAGACACAAACGACAACCCAGTCATCTCATCCTTCGCAATGAACGGCGAAGGCAACTCCGACACAATCAGGCTGTGGGCGACGCTAGGACCCCGACGGGTATTAGTCCTCCTGGACTCTGGTAGCAATAGAAACTTCATTGATCCGCGGGTACTGGATGCCTCACTAGGGCCACAGGTCATTGAAGCAAAGGGAAAAGTAGTGGTTGCAGGAGGCGGCTCGGTCCCTTACTCAAAGAAGGGCAGGAACCTCCCCATCACAATCCAGAGTTGTACTGAAAACATTTCCGCCTACTTCATGCACATTGGAAGCTACGATGTGGTTTTGGGAGTTGAATGGCTGAAGAGCCGAGGGCCATCAACATGGGATTTCTGCAATCACACAGTCAATTTCCCCCATGGAAACCCACCTTTTCAACTTCAAGGAATCAAACCTTCCTCACCAGAACTCTACCACCAAGGGGACATGCTATCCTCTCTACCACACGCACGCCAACTATTCCTCATCTATTCCGAACCCCATACGAATTCCACCACCGTGCCACCAGCATTCAAGAGTATCATTCAAAAATTCCAAACCATCTTCACCGAACCAACTACCCTTCCACCATCAAGACCTCAAGACCATCGCATTACCTTAATGGATGAGTCCAAACCCATAGCCACCCCACCCTACAGATACCCTCACTTCCAGAAAATTGAAATAGAAAAACAAATTGCAGAGCTACTACAGCAAGGATACATTCAAAGAAGCGTCAGCCCATTCTCCTCACCAGCACTGTTAGTCAAGAAGGCCGATGGGAGTTGGCGCCTTTGCATTGACTACAGAGCTCTCAACAAGAAAACCGTCAAAGACAAGTTCCCAATCCCTGTTATTGACGAACTCCTGGACGAGCTACATGGCGCGACGATCTTCAGCAAGCTGGATCTCAGGGCGGGATACCACCAAATCAGAGTAGCGGCAGGAGATACAAAGAAGACAGCATTCCAAACACATGAAGGCCACTATGAATTTCGCGTTATGCCTTTTGGCTTATGTAACGCCCCATCGACGTTTCAATCACTGATGAATGAGATTTTTCGCCCGTTTCTTCGCAAATTCGTTCTAGTGTTCTTCGACGACATTTTGATTTACAGCAAATCCCTTACGGATCACCTGCAACATGTTGCTACGATTTTCCGCCTGCTCCGTGATAATAACCTCTTCGTCAAGCTTAGCAAATGTGCTTTTGGCGTCTCAGAGGTAGCATACCTGGGACATATAATCTCTGGCGCAGGTGTTCGGGCAGACCCACTCAAATTGCAAGCAATACAAGCCTGGCCGTCACCACGAAACCTGAAGGACCTCCGCGGCTTCCTCGGCTTGGCAAATTACTACCGCAAGTTCATCAGCGGCTATGCATCCCACGCAGGACCACTTCAGCTCCTCCTGCGCAAAGACGCATTCCATTGGGACTCCACTACAGAGAAGGCCATGAATCATCTGAAGCACGCCCTGAGCAACCCACCACTCCTCCGACTACCCGATTTTCAGCAACCCTTCATCGTTGAATGCGATGCGTCAGGAGTGGGACTAGGAGGTGTATTGATGCAGCAAGGGCATCCAATAGCCTACTTCAGTCAGGCCCTATCACCTCGCCAACAAAATCTCTCCACTTATGAAAAGGAAAACCTGGCATTAGTCATTGCCATCACTAAATGGAGACACTATCTACTCGGCAACCCCTTCGTCGTCAAGACGGATCACCAGAGCATCAAGCACATACTCGAGCAGAGGATTCACACACCATCCCAGCAGAAGTGGATCACTAAGATGATGGGGTATGACTTCACAGTGGAATACAAGCCAGGCCGCTGCAACAACGCCGCAGATGCCCTTTCCCGTCTCCCTACAACTCTTGAGACATTCCACATTTCAGCCCTTTTACCTGATTGGATCAACACAGTGCATCGGGAATACACCACCATGGAAGACTTACTGGATTTTAAACACAAGTACAACCAGGGATTGCTAAATACGAGCAAATACACAGAGGACCAAGGTATTCTCTTCTACAAGGGCAGAGTACTCCTAAGCAAGAACTCCAGCCTTAAACCACAAATCCTCCATGACTCTCACACAGCACTCCCAGGCGGACACTCTGGATTCAAGAAAACGGCCCATCGTATCAAACGTGACTTCCAGTGGCAAGGACTTCAAGCTGATGTCAAGACATATGTGCGGGAATGCCACATCTGCCAACAACAGAATTACCTCACCTCATCTCCGGCCGGTCTCCTACAGCCACTACCAATCCCAAACCACATTTGGGAAGACATTTCAATAGACTTCATTGAGGGGTTACCCCCAACTCGTCACTCTTCTACAATTTTAGTAGTGGTGGATCGCCTGAGCAAGTATGCTCACTTCATTCCCTTGCAACACCCGTTCACAGCCAAAACAGTAGCTACACTCTTCATCCAGAACATCTTCAAATTGCACGGCCTGCCCAAGTCAATAGTATGTGACTGTGACAAGGTCTTTTAGTCAACGTTCTGGAAAGAAATTTTCTCCAAACTAGGCACCAAGACATCATACCATCCTCAATCCGATGGGCAGACAGAGGTTGTCAATCGCTGCCTCGAAACCTACCTACGTTGCTACTGCTCTACCGCACCCAAAGAATGGCCGACAGTCCTGCCTTGGGCAGAATACTGGTACAACACCTCGTGGCATTCGGCTGCCAATACTACCCCATTCCAAATTGTCTATGGCCGGCCACCGCCATCTCTGGTCCAGTACATCAAAGGCACTGCTAAACTACCAGCAGTAGATGAACTCCTAACTGCAAGGGACCATGCCTTAGCACAGCTCAAGCATTTTCTCCACCGTGCCCAGAACCGGATGCAGCAGCAAGCTAACAAGCATCGTCGTGCCCATGAGTTCCAAGTCGGGGACTTCGTCTACCTCAAGCTTCAACCTTACCGACAGAACTCGGTATCGTTCCGTGCACATCAGAAATTAGCGGCGAAGTACTATGGTCCATTCCCCATTGTGGAACGCGTGGGAAAGGTAGCATATCGATTGCAGCTGCCACCATCTTCGATGATACATCCGGTGTTTCATATTTCCCAGCTGAAGCAACACCAGGGTCCTCCACCATCAGCTACAAGCAACTCGGACCTCCCCAAGCTATGGCCCCCAGCGGAGACAGCAACCAGATTCCCAGACAAAATCCTGGAACGCCGCATGATTAAAAGAGGCAATCATGCCGTGGCAGAGGTATTAGTGTCCTGGGTAGATACACCAGCTGAAGAAGCCCAATGGATGTTATACTCGGACCTCCGCTCCAAATTTCCAACATGGGCCGACCCCGTGGACGTAGTCGGGTCTTCAAGGGGGGGTATTTGATAGGATCCTTCCATCACGTGCTAGTCACCAGCTTCCCTTTCTTTCCTGTAAGGCCGAGGGCCGTGGTAATGTTAGAGTCAGTACTGTCGTTTTCCTTTTTCTGTTACAACAGTAGGCAATCACGCCATTGTAATGTGGTGCACAGGTATAGCTGGCATCTATCTTCTACCTATTAATAGTAAAGGACGACCTGAGAACAGGTATCGATCCATTTACCTAATTGGCTCCTGCTCTGAGAGCACTACTCCCCTTGTCTCTGACTCGGGACCCGCCTCTGTGCGGGAGCTTTTCTCCTCACCATAGGGCGACGCAGGCTCCCTGCCCGCTCCTCCACCGTCGATCGTCCGCTCGAGGCTATCAAGTGACTCCAAAAAGGTGCAGTAAATGATACATAATTACATATGTACTTTCCCATATAGAAGCGTGAGCACGCTTAATGGCTGTAATCCCGGATGTACAGTATTCTGTACCTTGCAGTACGAAAACCGACTGATGGATATCAGAACTGATTTGGCACATGTACCAAACTTTTGACCTAAGACTCCGGTTGAGCGCAGAAATTGGATCGTTAGTTCTTGATTTTGAAGCATGGTTAAGTCTACTGAGGTATTGATAGACATGGAGTCTGTCCTTCTGTTGCAATGACTTACAAGTAGCCTAAAGACTTGCACCTCCAAGGCAGTGGCGAGTCTTAAAGCAACAGTAGTCTTATTGCGAGTCTTAAATGCCTTGGTGTTGAGTTCGTTTCCTTTAAAAAAACCTCATACACCTAAAATGATTCTTTGGTACCATGACTTTCCGCATTACCTTTAACGTTAGTGCATATACTGATTATGGCCATCCATCTTGTTGTCTGATGGTGTTCAGGGCGCAAGACATAAGTTGAAAATAAAATCCCGTACCTCCTTTTACTCTGAAAGTTTCCTAGGATGGTTACCGGAAAGACTGGATCACCTGATATGAAATGCCATGAATGCTATAGAACCAGCTCTTTACTGGTTTTTTTACTATCTAACCTGATAGAGGGAACCTAGAGGGATGAATATGATTCCAGATTACAGGCAATGTAACAATTTCGGATTTGACAGGATTGAGAAAGCATAACTGAGCGCCAGCAACAACACAAAATAGAAAGCAAGTCGACAACAGTAGTATTCTTATCTAGTAACTGTAGATTAGTAGGCAATCAACAAACATTGAGATCAAGAACAAGAAAAACACCTTCCTAGTTATTTCGTGGGGTCAAATCGGGCATATACCACTCCAACTAGTAGGGGTGTAAACGGTGCGGGTACGGTGCGGGTATGACCATACCCAGAACCGTACCCAATTGTTTTTGCGGGTACGGATACGGGTCCAGACCCGCATTTCTCAGTAACCAGACCCGCACCATACCCGGAACCGCATATAATGCGGGTACACAGTGCGGTTCCAAGGGTATACGGTTCTGTGCAAATTTTTTTTAAGCATTAAAATTGATGGCTGCACCTGTTTTTAAATCCAAATTAATGTATACATTTACTGAAGTTTGAATTTTCAGCATATAGTAACACAAAGCTGTTGTTTTGGGGGGATTTGTGGACTTAAAATCATTCAAGTACCTACTTTTGGGCCAAAATCTTTATTAAAAAATCATATCATACACGTATATGGTTTAATCACTAGAACGACGTTTGAAATTTTTGGATGTGGCATCGGCTGCAACTGTCAGAAAAGTTTGGATGGCAGGACAACGAACCACTGCATCCATGTGGGGATGGTATCCACAGTTAATGTTATTACTAATTCCGTATAAACGACGTCAGTGTTGTATCCCAGAGAAGTATGGGGACTAATAGTGAAAAGTAGTAGAAGCGGGTAAACAAAAGTTGGCAATCTCACACAGTTTCGCGTGAACATATAATTGAGGCAATCATAATATAAAGAGTTCCACGATGTCTGTTACACAAACACCTAGGGCTTTCAACTAATTACATTTAGTCCAATGATCAGCTAAGGTAACTGATCATCCTATGATAATCAGACTTACACTAACAACTACGAAGCTTAGTCTTAAGGGAACGGCAAAAAAAGGTAAAAAAAGATACATGATAGGGAATGGGATGAAGCATGGACCAAAAACCTCTTCGTTGTTGGTCGCTGTCCTCCCGTTGACCAATAATCATTATCAAGTAGAAGTAGAGGAGGCGGGTGGTAGAAATCCACCTCTGCCTTACATCAAACTGAACAGGTAGTAGCACCCACGGTACCCATCTTAAATTGGCAGGCCAAGCCCAGCGAAAGCCCTCTTCCAAACAGTGGCCAGTAGGCAGGACCACGAGGCGCACGCAACAGAAATATATGGTAGAAACGAAATTAAAAAAAGGGTAGTAGTAGTAGCCCGATCAAGAACCGACGACGTACAACCACCGCAACAAAATAAAGGGTAGCCCGCCCGGATCTGTATCTCTCTCTCTTTCTAACCTTAACTCTCTCAGCGGAACTGAGCTCCGGCGTAGGTCTGCCCGAACGCCCAGTTTGCCGGTGCGGCGTTGTACGACACGACGGTCCGTCCGTCGCTGGTTGTGACCTTGAACGACAGCGCCTGTCCGTTGAGGTAGGTGTTGCTTTGCCAATTCTGCCCCCAGTTCTGTGACATGGACTGCCACCCCGTCCGACTCCCCTTGACGGCGACGGAGTGGACGTCTCCTGCGCCTCCGACGTTAGTGATGAGGACAAGGTTGAAGTAGGAGTGGTCGTTGATGGTGAAGCGGATGCCGCCGCGCTTCATACACACAACCCTATGTTAAATTAATAGAAGAAAACAAAATGGGATCTTGTTATGATTTGCTTCCAGGAACCGACCAAAAACAAATTTTTTTTTTGTAAAATTATTCTTCGCTGTAGACGATTTTGTTGTTATTAAGTGAAGAAAAGCAAGCAGCTTTACTACCTCCTGTACGCCACCGGCACTATCCCTGCTTTGTACTGCGCGATTTGCTGGAACACAGGCACAACCAGGTCGAAGTGGTGCAGCGGCGGGTTGCACCAGCCTCCGGCATCGTTCGGGAGCACGTTGTTGGGAGGGCAGAAGTTGGTGGCTGTCACGTGAATGGAACCAGGGCGGCGGCGGCTTGCGCAGAGAGGATCGGCGGACTAACCAGCGTGCTCACTGCTCAGATGAGCCTTGGGAGGCGGTGCCGCGGTGGATCTGGCTGGAGTGGCGGAGCGTGGATCTGGCTGGTGGCTTGAGGCTGGCAGCTGCCCTTAGCCCTAGCGGTCCGCTCGCTTTGCGGATAGGGCTAGCGGAATGAGGGGAGCCGAGAGGCGAGAGGGGGAGCGGGGAGCCTGTAGAGTGTAGTAACTAATAGTCCTAAACCCTAACAAATAATTTATATATATGTATTTTTTTTGCGGGTACACGGGTTAGCGGGTATGGGTACAACTATACCCATTATGGGAACCGTGACAATACGGGTATGCGGGTACGCGGGTCTAGAAAACTGGACCCATGATGGGTTTTGGCGGGTACGGTTTTGTGGGTACACGGGTATACCCGTACCCATTTACAACCCTACCAACTAGTAGGACAAATATTCGAAACCTAGTAGTCTATCGTATCTTCCCTATGCGATAGTGATCTGGGCTACAATCCATCAGGTGATTATTAAAGAAGCCTTGAGAATATGCTTTCTCAATCGGAGAGGCCAGACTGCGAGTTTGCATTCTCTTCTTGTGTGTTGTAGCTCCTGATGAACTTTCTTTGTAGTAGCTTCTTTTGTCGGTGTTGCGGCCTGCATTGTTCCATCCATGGATTAATGCACACACACCTTTTAGGAGATTAAGAGGTCACGGGTGTGGGAGCTGCTACATGATGACCACTTAAGAAGGGGTTTTTATATGATCAGAAAGTAGCTTAGGGTGTGCCTTTTATGTAGAGGCTGGACAGACTGCAAGAGAAGAGGAAACCCCTTGGTTGACTTTGAGGGGTAAGCTTTGTGACTATTACTTGTGTGTTAGCATTGGTATGTCTATTTTGATCATCATTCACACGATTACCTGTAGACTAAATTTCCCCTTGAGGTTTTTGCATAAATGTGATTAAGACGAGAACATACAAGTTAAGAGGAAGTACAAATAGTATGACAAAAAATTGATGAGAGGATCCTTTTTAGAAAGGTTTTATGAGCAAAGTGATGGATGAGGTCGTGTGACTTGGTGAAGCTTGACTTTCAAACATAATCAGATGAGTAATAATGTTCTAATTTGGAAGAGAATATTGCAACATTTAGATGAGGGTAGTCAATGTATGAATGGAGTAGTTGCTTTGGACATTTTAAGTGCTTTCACAGGAACTTATATAAAATGCTATGTATGTGTATGTATATATACACGCTTGTGTATATGTATATGTATGCACACACCCGTGCATAAATGTATGTATATACATGTATGTGTGTGTATACATATTAATGTATGTGTGTGTATATATGTATATGAGTATGTATACATGAATATGTATAAATTTGTATGTATAGAAATATATATAACTTCTCAACTATCATATGAAAAACCTAAAAACCAACTTTGAGCTCATTTTGCACTTATATATGATGCATTTAAAGGCTACCGACAATGATATACTTGAAAAATTTAGGTTGTTCCTTTTGAATGGACAAACTAACATGTTCAAGAATGAGATAAAATTTGGCATCATGGTTATGTTTCTGATATTGAAGAATGAAAAATTGGATTTTCTAGTACGACTTAACACCATGAATACACTCAAGTATTCTAAATTGGACAAGGGACTTTTTGACATAAAAATATACTTTTAATAGCTACAAAGCAAGGTTTTAAAGTGCATAAGGTGCATTGAGGTGAGGCGTAAGCCTCAGATTTCACCCGAGGCATACATATAAATATACATGTGTGTGTATATATAAAAAAATCTATGAATACATACAGATATACTATATATTATAATCCCATATATATATATTTGAATACATATATGTTCATTTATATTATATATATATATATATATTTACATAAATACACGTGTATGTATATATATCTACAAAGCAATGTTTCAAAGCGCGTGAGGTGCATTGAGGTGTTTTCATTTTAGTGAGGTGAGGTGTAAGCCTCAGATTTTATCGAGGCATACAAATAAATGTATTTATGTGTGTGTATATATTAAAAAATATATGAATACATATAGATATACGTATAAACATATATATATATATATACATATATATAGAGTCAGGCTAGAATACACTCGAGTGTACGGATCGCACGAATACACTCAAGTGTGTTTGCATATTAAGACTATTTTTTGTAAAATGTAAACCATTGATCTTCACCGTCATACTATAACTAGGCTACATACAAATTTTGAGCCCATTTGGATGAGTGTAAGTCACTCATCCAAGGGCAACAAAATCGACGTCCGAAACTAATTTAAAATGCATAATTTTTGCGGTCTTCATAACATGAGCTATACATATCCAAATGTGCTCAAATTTTGTGTATGAGTTGTTCACAAGATGTTTAAGAAGATCAACGGATTAGATTTTCAAAAAAAATATTACATCATGGAAAACTACTTGAGTGTATTCCGCTCCGGATACACTCGAGTGTATTCTAGCCTGACTCCATATATATATATGTATAATCCCATAATATATATTATTATACATACATATGTATATATATATAGAGTCAGGCTAGAATACACTCGAGTGTACGGATCGCACGAATACACTCAAGTGTGTTTGCATATCAAGACTATTTTTTGCAAAATGTAAACCGTTGATATTCACCGTCATATTATAACTAGGCTACATACAAATTTTGAACCCATTTGGATGAGTGTAAGTCACTCATCCAAGGACAACAAAATCAACGCGTGAAACTAATTTGAAATGCATAATTTTTGCGGTCTTCATAACATGAGCTATACATATCCAAATGTGCTCAAATTTTGCATATGAGTTGTTCACGAGATGTTTAAGAAGATCAACGGATTAGATTTTCAAAAAAAATATTGCATCATGGAAAACTACTTGAGTGTATTCCGCTCCGGATACACTCGAGTGTATTCTAGCCTTACTCTATATATATATATGTATATACATATATATATATATATATACATATATATGAATACATATATGTTCATATATACTATATACATATATATCAGAGTTTCAGAAAATGGTTCATGTGGACATATATGCAGTTCGGACCCTTTGACCGAATCACATATGGGAAATCAATGCTTAAAACGGACCATGGTCGCATATAAGGGCGCATAGCCGCATATCCTCGCTTTTTGAATGGTCAAACTGCTAATCTGACAATTTTTTAATGTCACCCCCTATGTTCATGTAACTAGAACCACCACCTACATCTAGGCTACATTCTTGTTCCACTTCCTCTTAATTTACATTACATTCATCTATGGTGGTTATACATCAATCTCAATATTGCATATTTGTATATATCTAAGTCGTGTTTGATTGCATATTTGCATGTCGCATCTAAAATATGTAATTATACAAATTAAATATGTAATTATATGATTATTGTATGTTTATATAGATATGATAATTAAAATATAAAAAAATCTAAAACCAAATATACTCTTGCATTTTGCATATACTCTATTCAGTGACCTCTCCGAACATACAAGACATACCACTTTTCATGGTTTTAAAAGAGGGTATGCATTGTACATTCGGAGAGGTCACTGAATAAAGTATATGCATTATGCGTATATGCTGTTTTTTATTTTTTTTTATTTTTAATATATATAAATATATTAATAATATAATTACAAGTATAATTTGTATAATTACATATTTAGATTCAATCATGCAAATATACAATCAAACACCTCTTTAATACATACAAATGTGCAATAATGAGATAAATGTATAACAATCATAGATGAATGTAATGCAAAAAAGAGGAAATGGAAGCAAAGGTAGGCTTAATGTAGGTGATATATGAAGAATAGGGGGTGACGTAAAAAATTGCCAGCTTAGCAGTTTGGCAATTCAAAAGTTGGGGACTAATCAACCTTTTATGCGGCTATGCAGCCTTATATGCGGCCATGGTCTTTAGCCACTGAATTTCCATATTTAGTTCAGTCAAGGGACTGAACTGCATATGCGGCCGCATGGACCTTTTTTTGAAACACTGCCGCTTTTGAAAACTATGATATATAGATTTACATTTATACACACTGTGTTTACAATGGACACACATGTATATGTTCATACATACTATTACTATAAATATAGATTTACATATGTACATGTGTGTGTGTATATATGTATATAGTATTACTAATACACACATATATATAGATACATATCTATACATACAAACATAGCTATAACGATACACATACACAAATATATTTGTGTACATACATGCAACATAATGGTACAAGTAACATAACAATAGTTGTCAACAGACATAAAAACATACACATACATAGATATGCACATACTATATGTATATAGATATTTGGGGTAGTTTGGCCCCTATTAAGCCTGGAACAGGATAATATAGTCTTTTTTTAGGCACAGAGTCAGAGGCTTACACGGTTACACCTCACAAACGCCTCGACACCTTGAGTGCCTTGATACGCCTCTCTCCAACTGAGGCGCATGCCCCTTACTGGTAGACGGTGGCACCTTAAGGAGACCGCCTCGCCTCAGAAGCATACGCCTCTAAAGCCCCAAGGCACGTTTGTTAAAACCATGCTACAAAGTGAATTGTTACGACTCGACCTTATAAATTGGAAGATTGACATTAGGGTATGTGGTATTTTAAAAACTAGACAAATTTGAATTTTGTGGCATGCTGATCATAAGACGTTATGTATACATGAATCGTCAGTTATACTGGAAAACTACACGTACAATTTAAATCATTTGATTATGTCGACAAACTACGTGTGCTATTTCAATGTCATTTGTATCTTACTTCATCTAAACTGTTTTAAATCTATGTTGCTGGACTACCCAAGAAAAAGTAGATCATTCTTTTTACGAAAATATGTGGATGGAATCACAATCTTAGAACCTGGAATAAGAACAAGAGATCTTTCTCGATCAATCCCTCATTCTTAGAGAATCAGAAAGATCCTTTTCGAGTATGATTTCTATTTTGTTTTATTTTTTATCTCATTCATTTTGATTTTCTTTTCCCTCTTTTTATTCCCTTCCATCATTCCTTAAGCTCCATAGGTTTAATCCTGTAAAATCTGACCCATCTTTTCAACAAGCGATGGGCACGAAAGCAGTTTCTTTTTTTGATCAAAATCATTAAGAATGGTAAATGAGAGTGGTCTATACATTCACTTGAGTTGTGATGCTTGCTTTAGGCAATCCCTATATCAAAATTGCTCTCTATTTGTTGGCCTAACTAAGTTCTTTGTAATTTGCTAACAATGCTAGTAATTACTAATTCATACCATAGTAACAAATTTGGCATTGGACAACTTTCGACTCCGCGTGATAATCGAAAACATCCCTAGATTTTGGTTAATGTTCAGTCAACTATCCAGGAACAAATCGGCTATATATATGACCATTGGGATTCGGAAATAAATAATATTTTTGATAGAATTTGGTCAAAGTTCCGATCAATTATTTAGGAATAAATTTGGCTATACATACACACACATGCATCTAGAATAGTAGCGTTTACAATTCAAAGGTAAAGTAACTTGCATTCCAAATTTTCAAGAACAACCACATAATATCAATGTTTTTAAATACTAGAGATCCAACGTAATATAGATCAAAAAATGATGTAAAAGAGTGAACTTGAAGGGAGAGAAGGGGGTATGTGTATCAAATTTCCAGATTGAGGCAGCAACCGGGGAACACAGGAATTGAAAGAACAAGGAGTTGTAGCAGGGGAAGGAAATAGAATTTTATTTAGGTCTAATTTCAGTCAATTTAGGTCTAATATAGGTCATCTGAGGTGTGGTTTTGTGTACTTAGATTGATTTCATCTTAGTAGACACCGTTATATTCGCTTTTTAAAACGTGTATGGAGATATATCTTAATCTGTATGCAAATTCATATAATATCTACATAAAAATATGAAAAACATGTAGGCGCCTGACGACCTTGCCTTGGAGGGTACTGCCTAGCTGTCAAAGAACGTTGCCTTTACATGAGACAAAGCAAATGGCAATTTCTGCATTGAATTGATTATTATCTTGTACACCATCATTAAGGCTACATTTCGCGGACCATCATTTTTGGCATTTTCTCATTTCGTCTTAGTGACTCATAACATGCAAGCTGTTTCTAGATTTTAGTTACACTTGCCATTTATCTAGACAAAGGATACAGCTATACTGCCTATCGCTATAGATCATCTTCTCTCTTGGCTAAGTGGCAGCAACATTCTGAAGCCAAAAAATAGCTGAATGATTTTTCTTTTCCCTTCTTGCAGCCGACACCCTACACTTAAGTGGGCACAGAGATCGGACAAAGTTTACATTACAATAGAGTTGCCTGATGCCAAAGATGTGAAGTTGAAGCTGGAGCCAGATGGCAGGTTTTATTTCTCTGCAAAAAGTGGAGCTGATGACTCTCTTTATGAGATTGACATTCTTCTGCATTATGCTGTGAATGTGGAGGTGAACACCAATTTAGGCATAACTGTCCTAAATTGTCAAACAAATCCGTGCTTGAGATTTTATTTTTTCTTTTGCATATTAACACAAATTTTATGTGTATAGACTGAGTTTCTGAGTTAAGTTGTAGGAAAAATCTTGAATGTGTGGTGGCTATAGTCAATATCTGTCATAACTTATACTTAGCTAATTGTGGCAGTGAATTAGGTTTTACATAGATTACACACACACACACACAGAGAGAGAGAGATGTTAGTTGTCTCCATGTAAATATCTTTTGAGAGGTGGCCTCTGTAGCAAGTTATAGATACCTTCGTCACTAATAATAGACCATTAATAATGTACATAACTTATATCAAATCTAACACAACTGTGTTGACCAAACACATATGGCTTAAAATGAGCAATGACGGAGCCACGTGTCTAACCTAGTAGCTAAGAAGTTTTTTGTTCAAGTTGAGGACTTCCTTCAGTTTAGCCAATATTGAAATACACCATGGGGCTATGAGTATTAGATCAGCCAAGATGCTTGTCGTCAAGGGTGATGATTGAATGCCATCAACTTTTGATTCTCCATTCATCTTCCTACCATTTTTTTCCCAACTCAATTTACTCGATGTAGGAAGGACTGTGGTCATTGGGCCTAGCATTTACCAAATAGCAAATACATTTCTCTCTAGGTAACTGGCGCAGTTGGGGCCGCCCCTGATGTTAGCCTTAGCTTTGGTGAGTGGCCCGTAGACTAGGAAGCATGGACATTCCAAAATAGGTCATCTACTCATAGGTCTTACTGTTAGCTCTATATTCTTTTTTCCCATTCTTTACTCCAAGAAAAATGGATGTTTTGGGACTACCATGAAATCAATGTGTATGGTAATTAAATGATTATGGATCTAGACAACACTACTATTAACCAAGTGTACATTTTAATAAAGCTATGCTTTGTTACAGTCGCTTAATTGTTACTTCTTGTTAGTAATCTATTGCCAAACACAATGTTACTTCAATTTTTTTAAAACTACAATTTAATATTAGACGTTGAAACTACAATAAAATCAGGTTGCTTGTTAATTATTATAGATGCCTAGGTTGTCCTGGCACTGGGTGGTTGGTCTGAGCCCATGAGGGCATAGGGAGCCTAGGTGCAGACTTAAGGTGTATCTGTGTTTTTGTAAAAGTTTTGCTTTTGCCTGTTTATATTACCAAACTTTTATACCAAAACTTTTACACATATATTAAGTTATTTCTTATGCAATTGTAAGTAGATGATATCTAATTATTTTTTAGATGCAGAAAAGTCAACAACCAGAACCGTAAACTTTAAAAAGGTACACTAATACATTAATACAGAAGCAATAATAGTAGGTGTTAGAGGAAGAAGAAAAGAAGACAGTAGCAACAGTAGAAGGTGGATGAGGTGGAAAAAGAAAACTTATAAATAACGGAAGAAGAAAAAATATGGAACTGCAGTAGGATTTGTGAGAGATGTAGGGGAAAATAGCAGATAAAAGAATATATTACTAAAATCAGGAGGATGAAGAATCAGTTGAAGAATGATAGAATAATATAGAGGTGGAAAAGAACTATGAAGAGGAGGTTTAAGAGCAGTGCACATGAGTTTGAAGAACAGCAGGGGGAGGATAATACAGTAGGAAGAGGTGGTAGGAAACAGTAGGAAGATAAAATAGATACATCAGAAAAAACAAAAACAGAATCAAGAAGTGAAGGGAGCAATAGCAGAAACACTGTTAGAGAGGAAAAAGGAGAATACCCCTCACCCCCTCTCCCCCAACACACACACACAAATAAACAAATAGAAGCAAACAGCAACATGGGATGGGATGACTAGGAGGGAAGGATAACAAAAAGAGTAAATGGGTCAAAAACAACAGCAACCATCACAGAAGCAGAAAGAAGGGAAAAGGATCAGCAGGAGCAACATCACAGAAGCAGAAAGAAGGGAAAAGAATGCTGTAGCAACCCGCAAGGCGCAGAAAGAAGGAAAAAATGAAGTAGCAGCATTGTGGGGAGAAAAAATAACAAACATCAGAAGAAAAACATACCTGTGTACCGTGTTACAGTGGGAAAAGGTTGACAAGCAGCAAAAAGGAAAAGCCAAGAGGGATATGAAATATTAATCATTACATGAGCTACTGGATCCATAGGCAGCCCAAATCCAGCTCAAAACTGCCCAGGCGGCCTGCCTAAAGCTCCTAGATACACACCCATGCCGCCAACATGGGTTGGGTGCCTTGGATAGCGAACAAGGGGGATCGCCTAGGGTGCCTAGACATGTCTTGGCGGCACCCTTGCGGCCCCCAACAACATTAGATGCACAATTCATAGACTTAGTTGCTAAAAAATAAACCCTTCTGGATTATTGATTAAATGTATGGTAGTGGCCAATTTAAGTTGCTGATATCTAATTCATTAAGGTGAATGTTGTTAGGATTTTGATCCATGACGATGTTAATTTAATATCTTGTATGATATTGCTAATAATATCTCTTAGTCTCACTCTCGTTAGAACTCCCAAATCTTTTTGTTGCTTAGTTCTTAGTTTTTTTTCTTCATGTGTTCATCTCCTTGAGCTGTCTTTGTTTTGCCTTATGGTATCCAGTTTGCAGTAGTCATTCCATCTCTATTATCCAATATTTATCTCTCTTATTAAAGGGGACACTATCTCTCATTTGGGTGTGATGATCATACACCTCTGCAGAAAAATGCGGTTATAATATCAGCAGCATTAGAATGTGGCGATAATGAGTCTGTTATAACTATGTTAACAAAGAGTACATGGGATCCTATACTAGGGCAAAAGCATAGCTGCTAAAGATTCCACACAACAATTTATTTGCCCAAAAGTCACTATTGATTACCTAATTGAAATGCAACATTTTGTTCATATGGTCAAGTAAAGATTAAAGAATGGCATGTCAAGAAAAGCCTTTTCATTTATATCTATCTTTGAATGAAATGCGTTAGTCTTGATTTCCATTTTCATAAATAAAAAAATTGGTATAGATTTAATTTATAAGTAAATAATATTCTTTTGCCATATCCCCTATTGTACATGTATCCTAAATTTAAAAAATTACAGTGTTCTGTATCTGTAGGGTATTCATATCCATGTGTGTATCTTTATCCGTGCTTCATAGCTTATATTTCTTTTAGATGAAACAATGTTGTACGAGTTAAGCATTTTCATGTAGGATATACAAGTAACAGATAAATCCATTTCTTCTATCAAATATCTACTTAGGTTTCATAAGATTGTATCTATAACAATCGTCATTATTAGTCTGACTATCATCATATGCCCTGCTAACAACACAAACAGACTAGTAGTATAAGCATCTCTAACATCATGAATATGTCTAGTAACATAACATGGATATCAATATTGGCATGTTTAATAAAGTGAACAAATCTACATCATAAGCACAACTAACTGCATAAGCATGTTTAACAGTTTAAGCATTTCCAATTACAAAGGCATGGCTAGCAATGTTAAACATAGCTAGCAACATCATCTTAACTATCGATGTCAGTATATCTGACAACAACATGTTTACAACATGAGCATAACTACAACATAAGCATATCTATCATCTCTTATTGTGCTATACATCATCTCTATGTAAGAAAGCAAACAAAGGTTATCATCCAATATGAAACGTCGCGTATAACCCTAAATTGATATGCTACACAGTTATGTAACATTTTTTTATTACGCCCTTGGGAATTTGAGGATACCATTCAATATCCAATTGACCACTGCTAAGTCAAAATCAATCATTAGGAAGGATATTCCATCATTATAATAACCATTTAAGGAAGGGTAGCATAACTAACTACCATCATCTATTATCATTAGGGTTAGGTTCAACAAGACATGTTACTTTGATGTTACAAATCAGCATTCATACCCAAACCCTAACTCATGACATCCCCATTGGATCATGGATGCATGGGGTGAAGCATCACCATAACATTCCATACCATCCTCAAGTATGGATCTACACATAAGATGTAACCATCAGTTTATAGCATACTAGGGTCCAATCACAAAAGAAAGCACTCCATGATTGTATTCGTCATTCAAGGACTATTCATAACCACCTACGAACATTTGGTTATATTAAGACTAGGTATAACAAGCTATGCCTCACTAGGGTTACATATCAACACAATATGGTCAATTATCCATTCTATTCATATGAGTGCAACGGTAAGGCTACCTTATTAAGGGTAACCCTCCATTGGTTCCATCACCATTCAACCCATATCACCTTACCACAACATCACCCAGAACCATTGGATGTTGAAAAGGTAAGACCATTGGTTATTTACATAAGTAAACACCTTAACAAACCATATGTAAAGCCATCGAGTTGTGAGCTAGAAAGAGTCACCACTAAACCCTAAACATCCCTTATTTAACAACATAAGGGGCACCGTAGGTTGTGGGGTTAAAACCCATCATTGGTTGTACATTTTAAGCAAACCATCATATCAACCATCAAGCTCCTTAAATTGATCACATGAAGGAAACCATCAAATTCAGATTGTTAGAGCTCACATGTAATACTATAGGTTTCAATCCAAACCATTGGATGTTGAAGCATCTAATCTCAACTATTGGATCAAGTTCATTAATCGAAACTATTAGATAAAGAAATGTTAGATCCTAACCATTGGATTAGGTTCATATCTCAAAACCATTAATTGGAGTATGAGTCTAACCATTAAATCAATTGAACCAAGAAACCATTAGTTTAGGGTTTAATTGATGCTACAATTACATCCTTAACTCACCATTGGTGGTGATGATCTGATCCACCATTGGTTGTGATCATTAAGTCACCATCGGTTGTTAGAACAACACTATATTCATTTAACACCATCAACTGTTAAGCTAATGTCATCATTGATTGATAGCATCATTAAGATACTTAGTGGTTGATCATTAAGCTTCTAATTGAGCCAAAACCTGACCTAAGGGAGGGTGACCATCGGTTGACACCTTTGTCACCACCATCGGTTATTGACACCCTTGGTCACCACCATCGGTTGTCAAGATAACAACACCATCGGTTATTGCATGGTATCTCCATCAGGCCATGTGGCAGTGAAGGAAAAAGCTTGAAAATCCTAACTTGGACCATCGATTGTTAGGTGCATAACACCATCGGATGTGTTACCAACCTGTCCTAGATCATCTTCTACCTTAGGAAGGACGTACACATGTTTACATGTTCATTTAGAACTGGAACAGAACAAGGAACACCATAAAAATTCAAAACCCTAAACAAGCATGGTTTCTTTATGCTTAGATTATCACAATTAAGCATAAACATGAACTAACAAGCTTTTAGTAGCAATGTAAGTGAAGAAGGTTATAAAACTCGCCTCTACATAGAAGAACATACTTCTAGCAGCAAGAAACTCGAGCAAAGAAGGCAAAAAAACCCAAATTTTAAATCTGAACTAGGCCAACTAGGCGCCCTTCTCCGCAAGGAAGCAAAACCCTAGAAGAAGCAAGAAAGGTAGATTGTGTAGATGTGTTAAACTTGTTATATACATGTACAAATGTGTTAACTTAAAACTTGTTATATAAAATTAAATGTATACAAATGAATATATGAGAATATATTTAAATATAAATGAAATACAATTTTTTAGATACATTGCATGTGCATAGATAGTGGGTTGAAAAAACAGAGTATAATTAACCGCTTAATCGGCCAAGTGGCCGCATGTGGCCCATGACTGCACTAAACTGATTAGCAATATGCGTTGCGGTAGGGGGACCGCTTAGGCATATGCGGGAGTATGTAGGGCCATACAAATCGTTTTTTTAAAATGGTGAAGGCCATTGTCTGATGCGCTATTTTTGTTGGCTCAATAATAATTTTTTTTAAAGAAATTTTGATTGAAGTGTGATATTGATGTGCTTGATAATTTTGACCCAAAAAAAGTGAATTAAATGATGAAATTTTACTAGGATGATCTAAATGCCGAGATACACTTAAATACGCAATGATATTTCATATTGGATATTTTTGTCTGTGTTTCATATTGGGTATGTATGTGTGTGTGTGTTTGGGGGGGGGTCTACATGTGTTTGTGTGTCTGTGGGGGGTGTTTCCTACATGTCAAAAAGGCACCCACTTAAGTACCTGGTAGGCACTTATCTACGAGGTCCTGTCCGCCCAGCCTCCCGCTTCACGCTTTCGAAACATTGCTGAATAGTTTTGATAGGGATTTTGATGGTAAAATGAAGGAATTGAGTTCTATCCAAGCATAAGGTTTAGACATAAGTGCACTAGATTATATAATAAATTTATATGTTCAAGGGTCAGATTGTGATTCATGTCTCGATGAGCAAGTGCACAAAGAAAGATAACTGTCGAGTCTATTAGACTTGCAAACCCACAAGTTACAACTTAGAACTTAGACTTCCAAATTAAAATTTGCATAACCTAAGTTACTAACTAGTAGCTGCAATTATTCTGAAAAATGATATGCAAGTATGGGTGAAGAGGGTACGGCCTCAAGTATATGCGCAGTATGTGGGAATATATTCATGAGTATGTGTGGCTTTGTATTTTACAGTAAATTGATTATATATAATCATAAAGTGACATGTTGAGTTCATAAACTAATAAGTTAAAATGTAGAATCGGCAAGTATATATATGTTGCCATGTTGATGTACACGTATTATATGTGTACAATATTTATATTTATGAATATGAATAAATTAAATGTCTATAAATATGTACACGTGTGTGAAATGCTTGTATATGTACGTATGTTGTGTTTATATATATGTCTGTATGTTTGTGTACATGTAATATATCAAAAGCCAATAGATATAAATGTACAAATATGTTAAAATTTGTTATTTATATTGAATGTATACATATGAATGTATGACTTTCTATCTAAATATAAAAATAAAATGATATTCATATACGTGTATGTACATGTGTAAGTAGTGCACTTTCTAGAAAGAGAGTTAATCGACCGTCTATTGGTCTAGCGATTTTATGCGGCATGTGACTACTACTTATTGGACCGATCAGCAGTAGTGACCGTCTAGCCATATCCAGGAGTATATGTGGCATTGCGGACTGAATTTTGGAAAGGTGGTAACTATTAGTGTAGACAAGTAGTAAGTAGTAAGTAATACTACTAACTAGATCATGTATTTAAGTTTTAATTGCTAACTACAAAGTCGTAAAAGAGCAAGTACTAAACTAGTGGTATCATATGTTACCTCCATCACAATTACACTACATTCACTTTTTTTTTTTCTTTTTCTTGCTTTATTAACTTTTTGGTCTGAAATAATGTATTGATTATGTATTAAATAAAAATATGCTTCTATTATTGTTTTTACCGAAAGTAGTTTGTACTGATTGTTGAAGTCTAGTGTTACTGTGTTAGTACTAGTGTTACTGTGTTAGTAATGTAAAATTACAAACTAGTAAATGCAAAGCAATGGCTAAAAGAGATTTTTTAATAATACATTAAGTGTGCCCTTACATGGATGCAAATAGAATCTTTATATAGGCTTCCAAAAGAAAGACTAAATGTGTGGTAATCAATGTGGGACTAAATGACTTGAGTACTTGACTTTACAAGAGCCCAGAAAAAAGATAAGAAAACATAATAAAATCAAGCAAGCTAATGTAGCCTAACTAGCGACATGGCAACGCCTACGCTCATAGCACATAAAGTTGGAGCCTGTCCTACGTCTGTTAGCATTTCATTAAGTCGTATGTTCTATATCTAAGGAAATAGATCTTGAAATAGGTTTTTAAGTCACTAATTGTTTTTAAGTCATTGGATGAGTGTCAAGTCACTAATTTTGTATGTGGCCTATTATTATTGCAACCATGAAGATCAATGGATTGGATTTTAGAAAGATAAGGTCTACTCTAGATAGGCAAACACCATTGAGGTGTACGGCGTAATCTGTACACACGAGTGTATTCTAGCTTGACTCATATATAGAGTCAAGCTAGTGTACACTCGAGTTTACCGGAGGCACCGTACACCTCAGTCATTTTTAAAGATGCAGTAACTTTTTGAAAATTCTAAACCGTTGATCTTCTTAAATATCTTAAGAACATACTATATAATAAATTTTAGCTCATTTGGATACTTATAGGTCGTGCATCTAAAGGAGGCAAAAATCATGCATTTCAAATTAGTTTTGTGTGTCGATTTTGTTGTCCTTGGATGAGTGACTTACACTCATCCAAATGAGCTCAAATTTTGTATGTGACCTATTATTATTGTAACCATGAAGATCAATTGATTGGATTTTAGAAAGACAAGGTCTAGATAGGCAAACACCATTAAGGTGTACGGCGTAATCTGTACACTTGAGTGTATTCTAGCCTGACTCTCTCTTTCTCTCTCTCTATATATTGGTCTATAGATTATAGATTTTGTTTGTTCATGTAATTTTTAAAAGATCAAGCACTTAAAACGTTGTTATTTTGAAGTATTTCTTTATAGTGTAGGAATAGGAGGTGTAGATGGCTATGGTTAGGGAAACATATCATTAAATCAATAAAACTAGCCTATGGAGGCAAGAGGTTCAAAGAAAATTGCCAAAATACCCAAGATGTAGCAGCAATAACCCTAGGAACAACATTTGGAAATGCAACACTTGTTTTTATGCCATTTTGCAGAATTATGGCCCAAACTGGGCATGAGCAGAGCTGCAAAATTTCTCCTTGTTTTGCAAAATGTTGTACCATCTAAAACGAACACTTGTTTTTATGTATTATATGTACAAACAAAATCTATAGACCAATGAAATAATGGTATAAAGTATATATACTTTATACGATTATTTCATTGGTCTATAGATTTTGTTTGTACATGTAATTTTTAAAAGATCAAGCACTTAAAACGTTGTTATTTCTTTATAGATGGCTATGGTTAGGGAAACATACCTTAAAATCAATAAAACTAGCCTATGGAGGCAAGAGGTTCAAAGAAATTTGCCAAAATACCCAAGATGTAGCAGCAACAACCCTAGGAACAACATTTGGAATTGCAACACTTGTTTTTATGCCATTTTGCAGAATCATGGCCCAAACTGGGCTTCAGCAGAGCTGCAAAATTTCTCCTTGTTTTGCAAAATTTTGCACCATTGAAAACGAACACTTGCTTTTATGTCATTTGCTGGCCCGAACTGGGCTTTAGCTGCAAAATTTGAAATTACGTTCGGGTTGTGCATTTCAATGTGCGATTGGAAAGAATAGGAAATTTGGATCGGAATTTTGCAATTTTGGTTGGAATTTTGTTCCATGGTTAAGAATTTTTAATCAAGAACCAAGCCAAAGATTAGTTATGTTGGGGTACAAAGGTTTATTAAGAAGCCAAACCAAATGTTAAGCAGAGGCTTATATACAATGGTATCATATACCAATGTTACGAATTGTATGCATAAAAAGGACTCTGGACTTCTATATTTTCTACGAGGTTTACTGGTGGGCAATGGTCATTACATTTCATTTTCTATTTATTTAATGAAAAGATAACGAAAACTTAGAAATATTACTCATGCTTGTAACATCAAATCTACAATATAAAGTAATGTGAACACTGAACTTCATTGAATTTCTGTAGGAAAAGTTGAAAATCAGGAAATGGTGAATGCATATTGTGCCTTTTCTTGATTACATTGTATTTTGGACGCTTGTTTGAGTTTGTCTTGAAGTTACTGAATAACTCTTTGATGCGGCCTTATGACTATTTGTTTGTGGACAAGGAGTTAATGTCAGTGAATGTTTGGCTGTAAGGAGACAAAGTGCTTACAAGATGATGCGGTAGAGGTGAGAATACTAAGGTCAATTCTCGGAAAGATACAAATATGTCTTATTGGAAGTTGTTATGTTAGGTATAAAGTAGGATGGCTATTAATGAGTACAAACTGTAGGAGGGCTGCCTTAGATGGCTGGGACATATTCTACAAAGGGTAGTATGCAGTTACATACCGGCACAGGAGAAAATGTCTGATTTCTATGACGGTTCGGTGGCTACAAAAATGCATTCCTGACGTTTCAACGGCAAAATTAATGAATTAATTTATGAAATTTTACCAAAATTATTTACTAGTACAGATCTAGTCAAATATGCAATAATATTTCATATTGGATATGTTGGAGATGAGGTCTCCTCATTTGTGAGTGAAGGACCCTGAACTGTTTCGATGGAGAATTTTGATGTCAATTTTCAATGGTGAAGTCAATAAATATAGTCATTATAGTTTGCAAGCACGATATATTGACTTCAAGTCCTAAAGACACACAACTATGCAAAAAAAAATGCTCCAGGTAGTTCTTAACTCCATATAGTACATCAAAAAGAAAGAAAAAGTTCAATGGTCATTGGCCAGTGCGTTTCAACAAATGCATTTCGATGTCTTATGGCTATAGCCATCGATATGGAAATAATTGCCAAAATTTTGACAATTTTGCCAAAATTTAAACTATGCATACCGGTTATACTGACGTCATTGAGTCCGATAAAGTTTAAAATAGAAATAGGTGTAGATTAGCTTGAGTAGATAATAAGATGAGATGCGTATTTGTTACTTCTCAAATCAAGGCTCGAACAAATCACAACAGAAAAGAAGAATTCATGTAGCAACCTCACATGGATGGAAGATGCTGACGGTGATTATTTGCCCATGTTCCTAGCAAACGACTTTCAATTCACAAATACCTATTCACATAAATGTATTTTACTCAGTTTGGCATATTTAGAAAGAATCTTTATTTCTGAACCAAAAAATACTAAATAACATGCTTGCTATCTTCTTTAACATTTTTACTTGAAGAAAACCCTCACATGAACAACTAGAGTAACCGATTCAGTTGATTATTACAAATTGTTTGTGTTAGTATGAGTCGAATTAGTCATCCTTCTTATTAGAATCACATGACCATGAAATATCTTTTTTTAAGATGATAAGCTGAACATTAGGTCACAACTGTAAAGGAAGAATCTATGAAAATTTTTCAGGTGATGTCAAATCCTCGGCATCAATGATCGATAACACTCAGATGTGCCATTTGGACGCGACATCACTTGCAGAAATACAAGTTTTACTATGATAAGACATCGTAATGAAATAATAACATGGAATCTTGTTGGATATGGTTAGTGTAAAGAAGTGAGATCACATCCTTACTAAAATATGGTAAGCGAAACACATTGGTAAGCAGCAGAATAAATTTTTTTGACTAAATCAATTTCATAAAAGATTGTACAAAAATACATCAACAATCTCCCTTTTAAGGTTACATCAACATACATAAACTAAGATCTAGATAGAGGGAAGTCTAACTACTACAGTCTTGTCTCCAAGCATCAACTCCATCAACTAAGTCCATGTCAAAGCTAAGATCTTCACGCCTTATCCATCACCTTGCTCAACTCCTGGGTGGTTAGGAAAGTACCCTGAAAAAAGGAAAAGGGAAGAAAAGTATGTGTCACAAATATTATTCTAGGATAACAAGATAAGAAAAATATGTAAAAACAGGCTAGCGCTCATCATAAGATGAAGATAAGAAGAGAATGAGGCCATATATAAAAGAAACTTTCAGTAGATGCTTGCCATAAACAAAGTATAATAATAGAATTGCATGCATGATTAATATTGACTATCTTGACTAAGTAGGGTTGAGGCACCTACCGGACTTCAACCAAAGGGTCAGGGGAGAGTAACACATTCCTAGTCACCTACACATATTTCATGTGTGGGGGAGAGTAGCACGTTCCCTAGGGGAGAAATAACACATTCCCCAACTATGGGTGGTTGTACATAAGTACCGCTACTATAGCTAGTTAGTTTAATAAAATCATCATGCTAGAATTAATGGCAAGTAATAGCATCAATCAAATAGATCATGGCAGAGGGGTACCAAGACCCAAGAACAATATTCCAAAACAGATTATGAGGGAAGTATAGCAAAAGAATCATGAGCATAGGATATAGAGTTCAAATAAACCTCATTGTGGAAAAAGTAGGACATGGCACAAATATTTCACAACTTAAGGTGTAAATGCACATACCTTTAATATTGATTCCAATTATCATCTTGCCCCACTTAATCGATTCCAAGTTCCACTTTTCCTAATATCAACACCGTGTTTATGTATTAGAACTATATTCATTCATTAAACGCTTAAAACCCTAAAGTTACTAACTTTTTGCGCAAACCTTCAAATTAGACTCCAAAAACATCACCATTGTCTTAGTTAGGGTTTTCTGATCAAAATGACATATAATATTATGTATTTTGAAGATATGGACTTTTAGATGTATTTTTGGTGATTTTTAGTTAATTAAATCATCCTCAAAACACCTTGTCGAAAAGCTCAAAACCAGGCATAGAATTTATTTTTATTAGATAGCTTACGTTTTCCTGATTCCAAAACATATTTTATTTCTATTTATCGACCAATGAATAAAAAGATTAATTATTGAATCTCGACCAATCAGGAGACGCCACGTAGGCAAGTCCTTTGAATAAGAAAGGGCGATGGTGGGGCCGGGCCCGCTGCTTGGCCCAACCTCCGCGGGCCAAGTCAGCGGCCCGCTCCCTGCTGGCAACCGCGGATCTACTCGGTCAGGGCTGGTCAAAGGTCGGACAAACAAAAGCAAAAGACGGATGTACCCCCGCGCGCGACAGAGAAGAAAAGCGGAGGGTAAAAACATCATTCGACACGGGGTTGTCTTCCCCAACTCACCTGTGCGACATGGCCGATGAGCCAAGCACCGATTTTGGGCAAATCCGCGTTTGTTAACCAAATTCAAAGTTTAGGTATGCAAAAGGAAGCTTAGACAAAACCGCACCTGTTGGTATCTTCAATTCGATTGGAGACGAAGTAAGGAGGGAGCAGCATCCAACGCAACACCAACGGCTTCGGTGGCTCAACGGAGGCCAAAACAACGAAAAAACTTGTGATTGAAGGGTGCATTGAGTCTTAAAGGAGAGGGGGTTTCTCGGGGTAGGTCTATTTATAGATGGGGAGCAGTGGGCTAGGGTTTTAGAACCCGGGGTGAGAGAAGATCTTCGATTGGTTTGGGGGTTTCTCGAACATTTGTCAAATCACAAAAACATTAGGATGAAGCTATGCAAAATCTTGTGAGTCCAACGAACCCAAAACTTCGAGATTTTCATCGAGTATAGAGAGAGATATCAAGATTTGAAAATCCGTAACTACTGTTCGTGTTTTCCACACCTACCCGAGGTAGGAGACGACCATGAGCCGTCGGATCTATGGACCCGGGTCCACAGAGGGACCTTGGCCGTTCGATCACGCGGGTAAATCCCAAGGACCGCATGACATTGCATTTTCCGATTAGGATTAATTTTGACCAAAGTGATAATACACTTATTAATGTTTTTCTCTCTCTACGATTGGCTGCCCACAATGTTTTAAAAATCGGTGTATGCGCCCGCATAAGCGGCCGCATACAAGGTGCGGACCTCCAAAAAAACGCATAATGAAAATCGGTCCAAAAAGCGGTCCAAGCCGCATAATCGGTTGTACGGCCGCATACAAGGCCGATTATACCCCGATTTTTAGTTAGAGATATTTTGATTTCTTCTTTTATACATTTACATTCATTTATGTTTGTTTAAATTTAGATTATAGTGCATGTTTGTATTTATTTAAGTTGTGATGATTGCATATTTGCATAATTGCATCCATTATTCTTGTAATTGTACTATTTAGATACACAATTGCACAAATTAAATATGCAAATCATGATTAATATATATATATAATAATAATTAATTAAAAAAATCCAAAACCGCATATACTTCCGCATATACTCCCGCATACCACATATACTCTACAAGGTGACCTCTCCGAACGCATAACACATACTGCTTTTTGAAACACTGGCTGCCCAAACAAAGTCCAAATTCGATGAAACTTGACACCCTGACTAATTTTGACGTGTAGAATCCAAATATGGAATTAGTTTTGCCTTTTGGGAACTCTAAATAGGTTAAATAATTAAAATGCCATTTTCTCTTTCCTCCATTAGTGGTGATAAGATGCCTCAAATTTCGTGAAACTTCACCCATAAGTCTCTCTAAGCGACTAGAACACGATTTTGTCATTAATTTCACAAGTTGAGATTATTTATTTATTTATTTAATTTATAGAAGATTCTACATACTTTCTCCTATTTTTACTCATTATCCAAATTAGTTGTAAATTTTCCCAGAGGCTTAATTCTATGTTTAGATCACGAATTTGGAGTTATTTTTCCAATTTGTGTACGTTAAATATTTTATTTCACTTAAATGTCTTACTTCCTATTTTCTTTTGATAAAAACATCAATATATGCATTTATCTTCCAAATTAGGTGATACTTGGCCCTTAAGTTTCTTTTAAGTCAAGAAAACGAGATTGATATCCAAATTATCTTCGTGGGTTTCTACTTATAATTTTTGGGACAATATATTCCTCATTATCTCCTTTTATCCATTATATCCCATATTATCTCCAATTATTACATTTATCATCTCCTTTATGTATTTTTCGGGATTTCCTTTCTTTTTCATATTCTAAAAAGCACTAGAAAGTTTTAGGATGAAATATTTTTTCTTTTTCATTACTTAAGTGGACATTTTACATATTAAACCCATTACCAAGCTTTCACTGAGATATTTGTGCATAAACCCAATTATTGGAAGAAAAGGTGAACAAATGTTCATTAAATCATCATATTCTCCACAAATTAAACAGAAAAGCCAGATTCGGTATGTTACAGTTAGCTTATCATCCTTTACGGAGTTGTGCCCAAAATCTGCACCTGGTCAGATCAGAAAGGGAAGAAGCTATAAGTTTCTAACCATCCAGATGCTAAGATCTAGTCAAATTTGGACATTGTTACTTTTTGACCTTTACCATATGTCTGGCACATATTTGACATGAATAGCGTATACCAACCTTTTGTGATAATGCACGCAAATGGGCCCTAGGGAATTGATTTGGGTGTTTTTGTTTCATCAGAATTTTGTGTTTTGTAGGATAACCAAATCAATAATTTAGTGAGTAGATGATATCTTAGGAGGATAAAATTCAAGCAAAGGCACGAATTACTGATCAAGGTGAGAATGACATCGGTGCCTCTTAGGCCTTCGATTGATTATGTTAATACATACAAAGTTTGATGTCAACAGAATTATAGCAAAAGTAATAGTTTATAGTTTATACTATATGTAAGACTATATCTCGAAGATTTTTTTTCTCATTGTACATACTTTCACACAGCATCAATGAGGTTTATACTCGTGTTAGTAAGCAAACCATCATTTAGTGTGAAGGCTCCGCGTGCACGAAGAAGAGAGTTGCCTGTGTCTGACATTTCTTAAGTTCTTGTCTGTTCTTCTGACACTCCTAGACATTGTTGTATTAGTGAATTAAGATCCGTTGTTTTTATGTCAGACCAAATTGGATCACTATGACCAAATTAGATCACTGCCCATTCATTGTTCCACTAAGAAAATCCAGATTACAGTTCCAAACTTTTGATGGTTTCTGATGATGCCTTGTGATATCACAGTTCTGATTATGACATATATAGATGTTGGCGAATCCTCAGGCGTATTTTCCCAAACCACTTCACGATGTGGACGTTGTACCTGTACCCATTCTTGTTACCCATAATGTTAGCTTACAGATTTTTTAGCAAGCCATCCCACTCTTGTATCTAAGAGTTGGCCATGTCTAATCTGACCAAACTAGATCACGCCCCAAGCACCGCCCTTCTAACAAGTCCTGATTATAGTTCTAATCTTCTTATGGTTCCTGGTGACCCGTGTGGTATCCCAGTTCTCATTATGCATATATGTGTAGGTTTTGATGAATCCTCTTGGGATTTTTTAAGGTCATCACTTTGTGGACGTTGTACTTGTACCCACTCTTGATCCTTAGCCTGAGCTGATGTGGTTTCTGTATACACAGTGAATGTTGTACCTGTACCCACTCTTGACCGTTGCCTTAGTTGAGTGGTTTCGGTATACATATTCTTTCTTTCAAGCTGCTCCCTAATTCTATGACCACCACCTTAAACGGTCGTTGATCTTTTGTTAATCATATGAATTGCAGCTGGTGGGACTGTGGGAGTACAATTCTCCAGTAGTTGGCATATATTCCACAAGTAAATCATTGATGATATGTTCCCCCCTCTAATTGATTGTACTTGTGGTCTTCTGTAAGATACTATCATATAGTTCTATGGTAAAAATGATGAGTCAATATGAGTTGGCATGAACAGGCACATGAACAGAAACATCGACATCAGTCTTGGGATACTGATTTGAATCTGCAATGACTGTGCTGCTTGCCAAAGTGCTTTCTTTTTGTTTCCTTTTGCTTGAGGAAGTCTCATCCATGTTAAACTACAGGAAAGTAAGGCGGCTGTTGGACTGAGGAATATTTGTTACCTGGTGAAGAAGGCTGAGACGAAATGGTGGGGCAGGCTGTTGAAACAGGAGGGCAAACCTCCTTTGTTTGTGAAGGTTGATTGGGACAAGTGGATAGACGAAGATGATGAGAACCCAACCAAATGTACATCATATTAATCATTGCCTTCTTTTCTGTCATAGTATAATAGATGTGCTAACATAATCTGACATTTTTTGGCTTGTTTTAGCCGTTGAAACTGACATGGACTTCGGAGGCATGGATTTCTCGGTAAATGCTGATGTAATTGATTTGTTTTGGTACTTCCAAATTTCAGTGTCTAATTGCAATTATCTTGTTTGACACAGAACCTAAACATGGGTGGACCCGAAGAATTTGAGGATGTCGATGAGCTCAAGGATGAAGGTGCGTACTAGATTTGACTGCTCACTACATTACATGTCTCATCACCAAAAGAAGTGTTGCTTTAGTAGTTCTAATGGGTATACTCGACGCAGATGATGAAGAGACAGAGGCTATAACAGATGAAGGTAAAGACAAGTCTGAAGGTGCTTCTGGCAGTGCCGAGTTTGAAGCAGCCAAGGATTGATGCGACTCACAGCTGACATAACCTTTACATTAGTGTTGTACTCACTGCTTCCTGAGGCTATTTCTGAAGATTTGTTTCTTTGAACATTGTGGTAGTCGTGTGATGCACTCTCACTAAGGTATCTCTTCCTTGTTTCGGTACAAATGTCATGTTTGATATGTGGAGCCGTTCTGTTTCTTTGAATACGGTTGTAGTCTGTGTGATGCATTCACTCAAATGTCTCTCTTCCTTCTTGTTTCGTTACAGAATGTCATGTTTGATAGGTGGAATTGCACTACGTTTGTAATCTGTTAATCTCTACAGGTATCAAAAGAATTAAACTTGCTGAATTGATGATGTTAACTGCGTTACTTCCAGGGCCGAGTTTTGCTTGCTGAATCGACATTTCTATTTTTGTTTGTTTGTGGGGTATTCACTTGGTATATGGAGTCCCAAAGTGTATACGCAAATATGATGGCATGCTTCTAAGTTGAGTTTCCCTTTGCAGAATCTATGATTTTTATTGTGTAGTATGTTCACTTGGTATGAGAGTCATAGAACACACACTTATAGATGATATCTGGGAGGATAGTCTTTCTGAAAAACTTTAAAACTTATCCACATGTAATTCCCCATGGGGAAGCAGATTCCGAATGGAGTATTTCTTTACTCTTGCGCTATACTCTTGCTGTTTGTGCCGAAGGGGGTGAGGGGAAATGATTATTTATCCCCGCAAGGGGGGCGGCGGCATGGTGGAGGGTTTAATGAAAATGACACTGAGGAGTCGGTATACATTTTTGTTGGTAACAGCATGTTGCTGGACGGCTGATGGCAAGGGGCTGGTCGAGTTAAAAAGACAGGGAGGTCAATTTTTGGTTGGTCAACTGGTTGTGCCCGTGTATGTTGGGTGCTGTCAGGGGCTCGTCTGTTGATGCTATTTATCTTTGAAACAAGTCTCTTCTTCCCTGTTTACGATCAGAATGCAATTCTCTTTCTGATGTGTTAACCCGTTATCTCCATCACTACTCTTGGATAACTTTGTGAAACATGAATGTCTTTAGCCCCTGTTTGGGAACGGATCCGATCCGGATTCGGAGCCGTCGTCTAGCGCCAGCTCGGCGTAACCCGGTCCGGGTTGGGCCAAATTTCTGTTTGATTCGCAACCCCATTCCACCACCGTTTTGGGATAACGGAATCCCCTAATCCGGACTAACCCAGTCTCGGCCTAGGTGGGATTGCAAATCCCAGTCCGATTTACGCCCCCCCGACACCCCCTTTGACCCCGACTCTCCCTCTCACTCGCGCGCCTCCCTCTTCCTCTCGGCCCTCTCCCTCTCACCCCTCTCCTTCGCTCCGGTTGTTTCCCTCTCCCTGTGCCGGCTCACTGTTGGGTCCGTGGGTCCGTGAGTTAAAGCGAGGTTTGCTACCTCGAGCAGCTCGCGGATGGAGGGCAGCCGTCGTCGGGCGGAGCGTCCGCCGCCTGGTGAGGAGTCAATGCAGCCATCTGCGACCGCCGGGCTACTAGGGCGGCTACATCCTGCAAAGGTAAGGTACCCCAATGCCCTGTCCTGTCCTTCTGAGCATCCATTGTCTGCACCGTCCACCTGATTCAACCATCGTCCCATCTTGTCGACGCACCGGACAAACCGTAGTAAGGGCAAGCAGTGTCCGTGTTCCTATATATTGGTCGCCTTGTGCATCGAGCTGCTTCACATCCACCTACGCATCTTGGAGGAAGCTGGTGTTCGTCCCTGGTTCTCCGGCGGTGTTGCTCATCCCGTCGATTCTGGAGTTGCTGCTCGGTGTCGTATTCGTCCATGCTCCGGCGGTGCTGCTGCTCATCCCGGCTCTTCCGAAGTTGCTGCTGGGGATTATCCACTTCCGAATAGGTTCGTGATGATGAATAGTTAGGCCTATTTTTTGTACTGAATGATTATGCAAAGGGGTTAGGCCTATTTTTGTACTGAATCGTTATGCAAAGGGGTTCCCCGTGTTCCATGGTGTGTGTTGGATCCCCTGTGTGTGTTTTACATTGATAAAATGATGTTTGGAATCTGTTTGCATCCGTGGATCATACTATTTGTCATCCGTGGAATCTGTTTGGAATCTGTTTGCAAAGCTATTGTCTAGTTCTGTTCTATAAATTGATGAATGATCCAACCTCCCTTACAAGACATCTCTTCTTGAGACGCTACTATCCTTAAGCAAGAAGATGTTGTGGTCTATGCTTAAGCAAGAAGATGATCTTTATCGGTTAATTGCATCATTCATTTCCATGGGCTGACGCCACTATCCTTGACCTATTGATTCCTTTGTCGTGGATTTTAGATTAGATCAAGAAAGATAATGAATAAGAAGAATCATTGGATACTAGTTAGTGTATTCTACTACTGCATTAGATTAGCCCCATCTCTGGTCATGAAGGTTGTTACCTCACACACATGCCTACATCTCTTCTACTGCATTAGATAGACAATATCTATCTGCTTCTTTTCCTTTGTTCTTCCTGGTCTTGCTATAATTAGCGAATATTTTCTTACATTAGTGCATGGGGATTATCCATGATACCTCTTTTTGCCCATTCTACTACATATGTGCTTCTATCAACTGTGTTATATTTTAATCCAATTAGTTTATGCTACCACTGTAGTCTGATCAGTAGGTTTGCATCTCTGTCAGATCCTGGATGTAGAGATCTTTGAACCTAGGATCTAGGATATCAATTGTTTCTTGTCAAACCCTCTATGAGAACTTTATATCAGTTTTGAAATGAGACGGCATGTGATCTCAACCTGTGGTTGGGGGAAATTTTTTCTAGGAATTACACTGTGAGGCTTTAGTTTGCAGAAACTGCTTTTCCAAATGCACCTGCTCGATTGACTGATGCAATTTTTTTTGTCTGAAATAAATAATTGATTGGATAGGAGTTACTATAGGAGTTACTAGTGCTACTTTTCACATGTTATAAAAACCTAGAGAGGACTATTCTCCTCTGCCTTTCTGTGCCTCATCTCTTTGGACTCTTTTTATATTCCCCCACTTTGCCAATTTTATGCATATATGATCATCTTACTTGTCACCACTCTTGCTAGATAATTAAGGCAAGTGTAGCTAAACTGTCTTAACAGTTATAGTAATCAAGTTGACGTCCTAGTATTTCACTCTCTTAACAGTTAGGCAAGTGTAGCTAAACTGTCTTCATTTTTAAGAATAAGAGTCATGACCCATACCAATAGCACATGATAGCAAATTGTTGTTGCTCACGTTGAAGCAGTCATTAAGATCATCAAGTAATAAATCTATCATGTAAGTTATTATTCACCTCATGAATACATGTTGTTCTTACTAATATGCACCAAATCAGGAAATCATCCAATAAGTATATCTTTCATGTAAGCACACCCCAAAACCATAGTCATTTGGTCATTTATTGATGTGTCATGGGAATAAACAACCAAGATTGTAAACAAACCACTAGAATGAGAGACGTCAAAAATGATCCCCTCAGAAATTAGACTTAACTGACATTGGTAATATTTTTTAATAGGGGAGGCGTTTTCAACTTTTAGGGTTATTGTTTAGCATGACACACTTGATATCATCTATTTAATATGAAAAGAAATTGAATAGCTCAAAAATATTTCCCTAATAAGTAGAAGTCTTAGACTTACCAACCCTAAGAAAGTCCAGTCCTTGATTCAAAGGGAATCTTATACAATCACTGGTCTTTTTTAACTATAACTAATATTTTATCTTTTTTACATTTATTTGTCTAGAAAAAAAAGCATAGTCATTGATAATAATTAATTAGAGATTCTATTTTTCCCTTTTCACAACTACGAGGAGTTCATTTCCTATCTACATGATTGTATACTCTTTGTCTTTCCAATATCTACATTTTTCATTGATAAATATCTGCTTTGTGTGATAAGAGGGGAAACATAACAAAAAGAGATAAAATGTTGCATATATGGCAATACTATTTTCAATTATTGTAGAGTCCAACAAACCAACTTAGCATAAATTGATGTTTCTTCTATGCAAAAGTTGTATATAGACATTCATTGTGATGCGACATGCAAATCATTTCTAGAAATATGCCTACAAAAAAACATTATAACCAATAGTGTGATAGCTTGACACTGGGTCTGAATTTAGGATCAAATATTATATTTTATACTTTGAAATTGAGTCCATCATTTCCACTCTGAGACAAATTGAGAAGTCGGTGTAAAATCATCTAATTCATTACTAGGTTCACTTCCTCTTTCCCTAAATAATGTTTAGATTGAGCACTTTTGTTATTAATTATTTATCTATCTGTATTCCCCACAACAGAAAGATTGCGTCAATAACTATGAAATAGGAAAGATGGCTTAAAAAGTTCATACATGGTCTATAATCCTATATTTGGAAACACAACATACATGGTCTATAATCCTATATTTGGCAGTATACCATGAATTTTAAAATTCTTATATGTTGGAAACTAAAAAAGCAATATTACACACTTAATGTGATAGTGGTTCAACAAACTACAATGATTTATGTAATACTTTTTTAGTATAAGATATTCATTCTGTTGCTCAATTCTTAATTAGCAGGAAAAAAATAATGATCATTAAAGTGAACAATTTTTTTAACCAATTATGGATGTACAAAACTTGGACCTAGTACATTTGAATGAATGAAATAAAAATTTGACTCTGTCATGTTCTCGCTAAATCATAGCCCCTTTTTTTTAGCTCAAAAGAGGACATATCAGTTTCTAGATATGCAGATGCTGATTGGACAGGAAACAGACGATCCACATTATGGTTTTGCATTATGATAAGCAAACATCCTGTTCTATGATAAGATAAAAATTTAATTTTTGTTACTTTGAATGCTATGATTGGTGACTTCATTACACATTGATTTTTGGGGGAAATTTTTTCTAGGAATTACACTGTGAGGCTTCAGTTTGCAGAAACTGCTTTTCCAAATGCACCTGATCGATTGACTGATGCAATTTTTTTTGTCTGAAATAAATAATTGATTGGATAGGAGTTACTATAGGAGTTACTAGTGCTACTTTTCACATGTTATAAAAACCTAGAGAGGACTATTCTCCTCTGCCTTTCTGTGCCTCATCTCTTTGGACTCTTTTTTTATTCCCCCCACTTTGCCCATTTCATGCATATATGATCATCTTACTTGTCACCACTCTTGCTAGATATTATAGTTGGTTCTCTTCTCTGTCTTCTAAATTTCCTCTTTTGCAGATATTTTATATTTACCAATGCTCTGCACTTGTGTGCCTATGGATGTTTTAGCAGTATAGTTATCACTGCACTCGTATACCATGAATTTTAAAATTCTTGTATGCTGGAAACTAAAAACATTGATTTTTGTGACTTCAGTATAGTTGTTACTTTGAATGCTATGATTGGTGACTTCATTACACATTGATTTTATAGTTGACTTCATAAACCATAGTGTTAAATGGTTAAGTCAACCTTAAAACGATAGACCTACATATGGACCTTTAAATGACCAAAACTAATAATAAATGAATTTGGTATTATTTTGGGTAAATTCCTCAAATAAGTGTTACATAAATATAGTTGTTTTCTAATTAGGGTAATCAAACCTACTGAATGCATTATAGAGTGTGTCTCACAACACCCATTTTAGAGTGTATCTCACAACACCCATTATAGAGTGTATCTCACAACACCCATTTTATAATGCTCTCATTAATACACTATTCCAGCTTGGTTTTTTTTTGAATTATTTTTTATGGATGCTGGAGTGCCAATATTAGATCTGAAGACCTTATAAAAGAAGAGGCAGGTTCTTCATTTGTTACTGAATTTTTTTGAATTATTTTTTATGGATGTTTCACCTAACATTTATATAACACGGCTTGAGATCCCTTTTTATTTTATTGGAACTAATATACAGAAAATATATGCAATTGATGAACAAGGTAATTTCATAGTGTCATTACAGCTTAGACGACACTATCTAAGTAAATACTTTATCTGAAAAGATAAACTATATAACGATTTGTGTATCATAATATATTGCAGCACCTACGTGGGTATGTCTTCCGCTGACCCCAAGTTTCGTATTGTTTGGGCAAGAGATTCTGATGCCGCTCTATTATCTGCATTGCGCAGAAAATAAGACCTAGGCAGGTGTGTCGATGGTCATTTCACTAGGGAGGCTTGGAGGGAGGCAACTGTGAAAATGCAAAATAGGATGGGGAAGACGACCTGCACTATAGACCAACTGAAAACTCGGTGGAAGAACTTGAGGAGGGACTATGCCGCTTTGAAGCTTGTGACGAATAAGAGCGGCGTTGGATGGGATGACACTAGGCATAAGCCCACACTGCCCGACAGCCCTGAATGGAGGGAGAGCCTTGCGGTATATCTAATAACCAGTCCCTTAATTAACAAAATAATGTCATCTATTTACACTTTAATTTCCTAATACAAAATTTTTTTATACTTAGGCAAACAAGGACCTTGCTAGGTTGCTTAACAAGCCGTTTCCCCACTACTATGACATCGAGATGATGGCGGGGAGGAACATTGCTAGAGGACATCATGCAATGTCTTCAACGGATACACATATCCCTTCTGACGTTGCCTCCGAGGATGATATCACTGTCGACTTAGATGACCCAGACACACCCATGAACACTGGAAGCTAATATGGGGAACCTAATATGGGCGCATTTGGGATGCAAAGTGAGGGAGAAATCGGGGGAGGCGGAACAGATACACCGAGTGTTGGCGGGAGGCCTCCTGTCGTTAGGCGCAAGAAGCGGCAATCAATGGCTCAAGACCGATGTGGGTTTTCAAATTAAGTGTTATCTGAATTCACACAGGTTTATGCAAAGGTTCACGAGTTAGGAAGTGGTGTGGCAACTAGAGCCTTTGAAAAGAAAGAGTTTACAACTATCTTACAACATTTCCAGGACACTTACCCAGATGCCCCCACTCCTGTGTTTACAACACTTGTGAACGCCATCAAGGACTCAACAAACCGCACCATCTACCTCAGCCTTATAGACACACCTCAAAAGATAACCATATGGTTGCAAGACCTTTGGGAAAGGTCCCAAGCTGCCAATGCAACAGCAACACCTTCAATGCCATCCTCGTCCCAAGCTACCAATGCAACAACAACACCTTCAATGCCATCCTTGTTTATGCCATCTCACCATGCATTTTTCCCGCAATCCCCAACACCCAACTTCAGCAACAGACCAAGTATGCCATCGTCGTTTGCGTCATCTCACCGTGCATTTTTTCCTTCGTCCAATGATGCTGGCCCTTCCGGATCACCAAACATTAACAGCCAGACATTTAACTCATCAAATCAGTAGAAAGTTCTTTCGTTGTTGTAATAATCTATTTCCCATCCAAACATTTTCGTTGGGCATAATCTTATTTGCTGAATTGTTGTAATATTTTTATTCCCGTCCAGACATTATTGATTAACTGTTGTAATAATTTATTTCACTGCCATGGTTTTATTTTGCGATCAATCTAATTCACTTTGTATCCTGCAAGCCATTATTTTATGTGTCCACAGTTACATATGATTGTAGCCTAGTTATTTTCCTTGTCCTTGCCATGACAACGTTGCTATGCTTCCACTTGTAGGCATAATGTCAACCACTGACCAAACAGAAACATCTGACCTCCTCACGCACATTCTACATACATTGTCTGGTCCAGCTAATCACATTGCTGATACAATAGCTGAGTCCATAGCAAACTCCATCATTGACGACATTTTCGACATACCACCTACAATACCTAGGTCAGTTAGCATTAGGAGTGGCCACCAGAAGGTCTTAGAAATTTTAAACGGTCATGAAAAAAGGGCTTATGACCTATATCGAATGAGACCACATTCTATATTGGCCCTTGTGGACAAGCTTGAGAGTCGGGCCTTGTTACGAAGCACTAGAGGCGTCAGTTCGGTTGAGGCTGTGTGCTACTTCCTACAAATGGTTGTCCATGGACATACAAATCGTGCTTTGGCTGAAGACTACATTCACTCTGGTGAGACCATAAGTAGGAAGTTCAACGAAGTCTTGGACGCTGTGTGTTCGTTGTCCAATGAGTACATTGTCATGCAAACTGCAGCGACATGCACGACAACACATTCTCGTATATTGGAGACCCCAAGGTTCTATCCTTACTTTAAGGTATAGTTAGCCCCTACAATCTTGAATCATTTGAAAATATTTTGTATGTTGACAACCTATTTTGGTGTTATAGAATGCCATCGGGGCAATTGACGGAACACACATCCCCGTCTTGGTTAAACGAGACAAGCAAAATCGCTACCGAGACAGAAAAGGGAATGTCTCTCTTAATGTCTTGGCTGTAGTTGACTTCTCCATGGAGTTTACATATGTCCTAATTGGGTGGGAGGGATCGACTGCTGACCAACGGGTCCTACAGTCAGCAACGATCACATGCGGGTTTAAAGTTCCGCCGCAAAAGTTTTACCTAGTAGATGCAGGGTATGCCAACACTCGGCAATTCCTTGCACCGTATCGCAACACAGCTTACCATATTTCTGAGTACCGAGGAAACAGACATGCCTACACCAGCAAGAAGGAGATGTTCAACCACCGCCACACACAATTACGTAATGTTGTAGAAAGAGCATTTGGGGTGCTGAAGCGGCGGTTTGCCTACCTTAAAAAGGGGGCGACATATCCCATACATTCGCAGTGTCGCCTCGTAATGGCTTGTTGTATCCTCCACAATTTCATATGCCGCCAACATGATGGCGACATTATAATGGACGAACTCCCAGATGACATTTCAACATCTGCCGTTCCCCCTGCTGGGGTTGACCTGAGTTCCCTCCAACAAACAACTCAGGCCGATTCAAGGGAGGGCGAGCGTTTACGTGAATCCATTTCTAATTTGCTATGGGATGCCTGTTGACTTACAATTGTATCTGTAATAGTCTTCGACATTATTTGAAAAATTATCCACGACATAACTTTGTAGGCTTTAGTTGTTTTTTTTACAAACTTTTTTCTGGATCCTAATAATATACATGACATAATGAATCAGTAGGTTGTCTTGAAATGGAGAATGGAATGCCTTGCTGTACATGCGACCTTCAATGCACTGTACGTGTGTATATGGATGAAGCGGACGCGACAAATGGACGTTTTGAAAACAACAACCCCCACAGACCGTATTTTACATGTGGTAGGAGGCTTGTTTCGAATAGATGTCAGATGAGATTGCCTGCGCAGCGTGTACCACCCACAGTTGCCACACTTACTGCAGTTAGGGATGCTATGCTAACACGACTTGCATATGCCCGCAACGAACACAAGCTATGGTCTGAACAATGTGACTTTGTCAGTTCGACAAGAGCAGACATCGATAGGCTTGAACAAGGTATTACCACTCTACGTGAGAGGTGCCAATATCTTTGACAACTACTTCACATCACGAGCAGTAACGACTCTTCAAACGAGGACGGATACAATACATCATAGATGTAGAACAAGCACTTAGGCCTATTTTATGTTCGGAAAGTTGTATTTGAAATCTATGTTCAGAATCCGACAATGTTTTTACTAATCCTCAATTATGTTTTAGATGTCAATGGATCCATCTGGAGTTCCGAGGTGTGATTGTGGGTTAGATGCAGCCTTGCGGCTTAACACAGAGGATGCAGGGTTGTATGATTTTGGCATTCTGAGTGAAAGGCCGGGCGAAATGTATTACATATGTCCTTCTCGTGAGGTGCACTAGTAAATACATACATAATAGGTTGTCGTTGTGTATGCTGCACATTCTTTGTCATTCATTAAATTTGATTATACATTGTAGGGAAAAGATCGGTGCAGATACTTCTGTTGGGCAGTCGATCTCCCCCCAACAATTGATTCTTTGAAAGCTGAGATTATGTTACTAACTATCGAGTGCAAGTCAGTGTGGGGCCAGGCAATGAACATGAATGACTGTGTTGAAATTCATCACAACTACGATGATATATACACCCAAAAAAAGTATGAGCATGACGGTGTAGAACGCTACGTTGCCAGTCTGGAGGAAGAATGTAGTCTTCTTTTAGACATTCCTTCACCCACGGTGACGCCATAACGTTTAATGGCAGAGAACTACATTTAGTTTTGTGTGTCGATTTACATTGTCCAGCATTCGATGTTTTTAACATTACATCTTTCTGAATTCATCCGACATCAACATACTTTAGTTATTTATCATAATGTTGGTGTATGTTTTATGGAGGGTGTATGTTTTTTCACCGTTATGTCGATAAATGTTAGCTAACACTGAATATGTATTTTATATTCCCTTAATTATGCGATACACACTTACATCTAAAACATATTACTTACACAATCTGTAATATGGCTGGGCCTCAAAGGACGCCTTCCTTTATGTGGTGTAGGGAGCTTGATATGGTTCTCAGAGGTATGATGAGAAACCAATATGAGTTGGGGAGATGTGTTAATGGAGTATATACTACACAAGCTTGGATGGAGGCATGGCGTCACTTTCGAAACATAACTGGGGAGCCTTACATATCTTTGACTGAGTTGCAGATGAGATGGCAACACATAAGGAGAGAGTTCATAACAGACAATCTTTTTATTTTGGGAGATGTATTGCCTCTCCCGCCATTGGCCGTGCAGCGCAACTTCATGACGACTCGTCGCATTTACCCACCTGGCGTTGCTCAATACCCTATTAACACTGATGAGTGAATCAAACTACCACGTTAGACGCCAAAAATAACACATTAACCTGTAATATATTTCCACGACTTTGTAGTTGTTTGTGTTTACCTCACAACATTTATTTGTATGCAGCTAAGTTTGTTTGGACCTTTTTTTTATGTATTGAATGCATAAATCACGTTCTTACTTGTTTGTAGCTAAGTTTGTTTGGAGCATTTATTTTTATTCAATATTGTCACAGTTATCTTTCTATTATTGATATTTGCTAATACTAAAATTTGATTTATTAACTATAGATGTCATCATCGCGGTCACGGTCAAAGGCAAAGACAGAATTTGAAAAACGATTGATGTCTCCGTCGAAGCTTAAAAATATGTAGAACAAAACCTTGTTTGCAAAAAACCATGTTGCGAGCCTCCACGCGATGAGGGCCCAAATGAGAGAGACGAACAAGCCAAGGGAACAAGCCAAATGAGGGCCCAAATGTTGCGAACCTTGTTTCCTCCTATTCACCATCTGCCGTTGCTGTTCGAGTGGCCAAAAGACGCCAGCAAACAGGAAACAAATCAGGTGTTGGACGAACCCTGTCCTGTGTTGTGGGAAGAGTACGACGAGGCCATGAAGTTGGCCGACGAGTCCGACGAGGCATGAAGTTGGCTGCTTGCTCACCAACTTATTAGATTGTGTAGCTTTGTCTTTGTCTAGGTCCAGGGCAGACCTCTCGTTTCAGTTTGTATTTATTTGCCCGAGAACCAATATAATATTATCTTTTTATTTATGTGGTATTACGTTCTGCTACAGACATACTACGCACGTTTGTTACTATTTCATTTAAATACATTAACTATATTATGTATTTGTTATTTAGTATATAATACACTTCGGCCAACTTCTTTTTAAGCGGCAGCACAACTACACATTCACTATTCTTGTTAAAACAGTTCTACAACATCAGGACAGAATCAACAGATACTGACTACATTGCCAAACAAAATCAGACTGAATCCAGTCTAGTAGCCAAACAGAATCAGACTGCAATCAGACTCAAATCAGACCAGCTGACCAAAATCAGACTGGGTTGCCAAACAGAATCAGACTGGGTTGCCAAACAGAATCAGACTGAATCCAGACTAATCCTGTCTAATCCAGTCCAGACTACGAAATCCCAGTCCGTTTCCAAACAGGGGCATATAGCTTGGCTGTGTATCCCCCCGACTGGTTGAGCTATCGTCAGACTGACATGCACGGGGTGGCAGAAGGCAGGTTTTTGTTCTTCACCAGTCCATGTATCTAACCAACCAACTATTTTGAAGAGAAATCTGTAATCATGTGCATGTCGTCTATACACGAAGAGGAAGGATACCTTGTATATGGTGTATTGGTGACATTTTTTGTTGCTTGATATTTTCTTATTTGGCAACTACGTCGGAGATGTAATCGATTGTGATGTATGAAACAATAGGGGTGTGTGGGGGAGAGAAAGGGTCATACATGTGCAAGTCCATAATGCAATTGTATAGATTTCGTCTGTAGTACTGGATTTAATTTCTTTCAAGAGTCACTCTACTATAAATATTCGATAGATAATTATTTGTCAGGTATGTGTGAAGTAATAAAATGATTTGTTTTTAACACTGATTTTCAAGGGAGAAAGTTCTACTCTGGACTATATTTTATTCTACTCTTGCTAATTTTAATGATCACGGGTCTAATTGTGTGCTTGAGCTACACATTCCTTCCTATTCGTATATCACAAAGAAAATGATTTCCTTTTTCCTTCCCTATTGTTTTTTCTTAGGATTTCGGGTATGTTACAATTCAGTTGCTAAACTCTATACATAATCCAACCGAGATTTTAAAGCTATAATGTCCTATGTTACTAGTTTTATAATGAGTAGCGTTGTGCCTCATTAGGGTCCTCACCAGATGTGGAGAATTTCTCTGAATGTGTTTTTGTTGATCTAGTACGCATTGGAAGATGAACAAGAAAGCCGTTCAATATATATGAGACACTACAATAACAATATTATAAGACTACATATAACCTATTAAGGATGATATGTTGTCTATGGAGTCTTTATCATCCTCTCTTAACATAGTCTAAAATTTTGGTCAAAATTGGGAAATTTAGGTTTCTAATGGTGCCACAGATGGAAATAGACAATCCAAATAGCCAAAATGTTTGATTTTTAATTGCATTAAAAATGTAAAAATCCTTAAGAATCCTAAATAAATGTGGGAGACCCCCTGAGTTAATTGAATCCAAAATATAAGATCTAACATGTTATTGTATAAGAATATATGTTTGCATACATTGCATCATTGAGATCCCTTGCATTTTCACTCAAAATATAGGAGCCCCGCATCCGATACCAGCATATCATATTATTGCATAATTAGATGTATTTATGATTCCTTTATTTGGTCATGGAAATAGTCAAAATTTGTGTTATCTTGGGTTGAATTAAGTGGAAATATTGAAATTTTGCTTGATTTTTTTTTTTGTTTCCGGGCCATTGGAAACGACATCGAAATTGACATTTTAAGCCATATCTTTTAGTCTTTGTAGTTCTGTCCTTGTTGCAAACCATGCTAGTTGGGTGCTGTGCAAACGATGTCCAGCTTCTAGATGCCAAAATTTATGTATAGACAATATCTTTTGTAAACAAGAAGCCAATGACGAGGCAAAACCGATCTAATTTTTTTTAAAGGGAACATCAACGTTCTAAGTTATGTCTAGTGGTCGGGGATTGTTGTTGGAATTCACTTGTTGATCAATACATGTTCTTGTGCTGGAAAGGAGACTAGCATAAGTTTTATTGGACACAAGAGAAGTGGATAAATAAACTGAAGCAATAGTTAGTTGACCACGGTTGGAAACGTTAACAACACACGAACATTGGTCCCATAGAAGTCCACGACAAGCTCATGCGGTCTTAAAATACCATGAATCCCTAGGAGCGCCATGGCTGTTACTTCCATTATATTTCCTGAATTTTAATTGGTGGCAAGTATATATATTGTGGAATAGAGATATATTTGAGTCCACTTGCCCAACCCTTGGACAAGCATCCCAGTACTTAGTCTGTTTTGGTCTGGATAAACCCACCTAGTGGGGGCGGACGACCAGAATTAGTCAAAGGGCTGATTTTGGACCATCTTGTTGGTCAATACTTGGCTGAATTTTGGGGAGCTCCGAATCCACCTAGTGGGGACGAAATCTCTAAAATGCAAGTCAGGTATTATTTAGGACCTTTAGCGGGTCATGGCCTTTGGGCCTCTTAGACATGATAGTTCTTTATCTCACAAAACAATCTTGTACTATGGAGCATTTATGCTCAAGGGTTGGCGGTTTGCCGATCCTATTGAATAAAATTACCTATTCAATGAATGACAAGTGGATTCAATTATATCTATATCCCACAATATATATACTTGCCACCATTTAAAACTGAGCATCCACTTCGTTGCTTACTGAACACTACATTTGGTGCTACTGAAAGAGCCCTTGGGTTTTTGATTTCAAGGACATGGATAACATGCACCATATTTCAGTCAGGGAAGGCCCTTTTAGCAACATAATGCATATCACAAGGCACAAAATGATCAAAAAAAGATGATCCAAAACTAGAGCAATCACAATGGATGTGATATAATACACCTACTTGTCCGGACTTCATTCATATTTCCCATGTGGTCAGAGTTGTGGCTACAGATATACAAATCTATCTTGTATTTTTAACCATCCTCATTCTAGCAATGATGATTTTTAGGGTTCCATATATCATTATTGAAGATGAAAGATGCTTAAATAACTATAGGTGTCTTGCTTGCATGCTTATTATCCTTTTCTTTATATAGGTCCATACATCTTAGTAGAGAGCTTGTTTCATGGTGTGACAACTTTTAATTATGCTTGTCCTTATTATTTTAGAGCTACATGAAACTCATGCTTACTAACTAGCACACTTTTTGAATCTCTAGGACATGCTTATAATTTGTCTAGATTTTATGTTGCTTTAAATATTATTTAGAACTTGAATAATAAGTATATTTGATTGTATATGAGTTAAAAGGAGTATGCCCCTTTATATAGGGAGGAGACTCTTTAGAATTGTAAATACAATAAATGTTTGAGAATGATTGTCAGTGAACAACATAAACACAATCAATGGTAAACAAGATATACAGTGAATGTTAACATTAATTGACAATTGATCAATAGATATTAACAATTAATTAATATTGACATTCATCCCTTGAGTGATGGCTCAAAGTCGTGAAAGAGGCGGAAGAGGCAGAAGAGGGGTGGGGACGAAGCTTTGGAAGTTTGAGGAACGTGAGCGTGAGAGATCCAGAGTCGTCGGAGACGACCAATCCAGTGGTGTCAGGAACTGCCAATGGAGAAGGGGATCCCCAAGGCATCTCCCAGGAATCCGCCATTCAAGGGTAGACGTCGTCGATCGCTGTGCATCAGGGCCGGATGACGACTAGCGAGTCGTCTTCTTTGCCTTATCCTCCTCTTTTGTCCTAATCACACTCTGAAGAAGCTCTAGAGTCTCCAACTTCAGGTCCTTCAGTGCAGGCTGATTGGCTAAAGGCCAATTGCGATGGACAAAGTGAGATCAATGTTGCTTTCATCCAATTTGTAGAGCTGGAGCTGCATAATGGTGTGAAATGTGCAAAGATCTGTGACCAGAGGAAGGAGTCCCCACATTGGAGTAACTATATATCGATTCGCTCCACATGGAAGAAGCCATTTTGTGGACAACTACAAGGTTGGATTTGATGATAGTGGAAGCCTAGTGGTAGATTCGAAATAGTGGATGAGGAAAAAGAAGGATTTGGTTGTCAGATTTCCAACAATGAGGGAGAGGGATCAGATTCTGGATGAATCTCCGTGGGTGATGGGCGGAGTTCTGATCATTGCACATGCTTGGGAGCCTGGTTTGGTTCTTTCTCCTCTATCCTTCTCGTCTACTCCTGTCTGGGTGAAAGTGGAGAATCCTGGTGTTATATAGACTATGGATCATCTAGCTAGAGTGGCCAACACCTTAGGTAGACCCTCATATTTTGAGGATTATATTCTCACAACAAGATGTTTAGATGCAACCAAGGTCTACTATGAAGCTAGGATGTGTTCTCCTATTCCCAAATTTGTTTTGGCTGAGATCAATGGAGAGTTGAAGCTTCTAAAAGTTGAATGCATTGCTAAGACAAATGTTTGTGTAGGTTGAAAGTCATTTGGGCACATGGGGGTTTTATGCCCAAAAATTACGTATAAGCATACCTCCCTAAACGACCTACAATTCTGTGATGGTAAACATTGTTCGAGTGAATGACCCTCAGAACTCCAGTCAGTAGGTACCTCTACTGGGAATTAGACTTCTCAAAATAGTGATGGTATTACTGGCTTGCTATCTTTGGGGGTAGAGTACTCAGGTAGTACATGGTATCAACACTGAACATGCCTCAACTGATGAATCTCAACCAGAAGCTACCGATGTTTTTGTTGAGGTAAATCTGGTGTCTGATCGTGATGTTCCTTCCTCATATCAGGTTTCAACACAAGTGGGTGAACCATATCTTATCTACTTTAGTCCAATTGTTGTTTTGAGTTAGAAGAGACATTAGTCTCCCCCTCCCTCAAGAGCATGCCAGAGCTCAGATGACTGCAAGGATGGTAAATACTATACGCAATAGGAGGTTCAAACCCGGGTCCCCCGGGGAGGACCTACCGTGCTCAACCATCTGCGCTACACATGCCGGGTGTCCAGTTGTTGTTTCAAACAACCTTAACCTGAATGGGAATGTGGTGTTTGCTAGATCTGTGCAGGCTGAGGGGAGGTCACCTTCTGCTCCATGCTGTGCTAATAGCATAATGCAAAGTTGTGGCCTCTTGTTGGATTATCAACAAAGGAAGAGTGTCAATTATGACCTGGAAGGCTTCTCACAAGATTTGCTTAGTGCTGAACCTGGTCCCTGGGAGCATTTCAAGATTAGTGAAGATGGTCCTAGACAAAAGAATAAGAAGAAGAAGTTAAAGAATAGTAAGCTCTTAGATGTCTCCAACTTTGATTTTGATAAGCTCATTGATGCTATTTGAATAGTTTTGGGGATGTTTCTTGTTAGTGTTTGGTAATCTTTGTTCCTTTTCTAGTTTGACCATTTCTCTGTACAATAGATTGTAGGGTTATGTTGCCTTATGATGTGCTTGAATGCACACGACCTTTAGTTGGATCTCTTTTTGTTCTTTGCTTCCTACGTGGAGCTGGATTTTTTGCATCTTTATTCCTTGCGAGGAATTTAGTTTTTTGTTCCTTTTTGGTTTGACTATGGCTCCTTGGATACTTGATTCTGTTAGGTATCTAGCTTTTGGGGGGGGGGCAACATGTTTTTGTACCCAAAGTTTGGTAATAAATGAGAAACACGCTAGTTATACCAAATTTTTTTGACATTCTATGAAAATTGAAACTGACATGCCCTTAAGATGGATCAAACACCTTGAGTTTGGAAATGAGAATGTTATGTCTAGGTGATGGAAGTGACTTTGTAAAGACATCAACAATTTGATCTGTCAAAGATATATGAGGTAAAAAGATGATACCAACCTACAACTTTTCTCGTATGAAGTGACAATCAACTTCAACATGATTTGTTCTATCATGAAATACTACATTTATGGCAACGTAAATGTCACTTTTATTTCACAACATAGTGGAGCACTGTTATTCATAACAACACCCATGTCAGACAGAAGCCATCTCAAGTGAATGATCTCAAATGTTGTTTCAGAAATAGCTCTATATTCTGCCTCATAACTAGATCTTGCAGTGACATCTTGCTTCCTACCACATCAAGAAAGTGGTTATGGTCCCAAAAATAAATAGAAACCCATCCTAGAGTGTCTGGTGTTGGGCATCCAACCCACTATACATCCAAATATGCTCTAAGAGTGAGACCTGAAGTTGTGCACATCATAAGTGATCTTTGTATTGTTCCTTTGACATAATGAAGAATTTGTAAAATGGCTGAATAATGAGATTGACAAGGAGCACTCATGAATTGACAAAAAATGCTCACTGCATAAGAAATATTAGGTCTAGTAATTGTCAGGTAGATGATTTGACCAACCAATTGCATGCATCGGGTACCATCCACTTAAGGTGTCCCATCATTATGAATGAGCTTACCATGCAACTCCAATGGTGTCTCAACTACCATGTCATCTGAAATGATTGCCCTAGAAACAATCTCAGATGCATACTTTTGTTGAGATATAAAAATTCCAGAATGATTTTCTTAAATCACAAGACCCAAGAAATAACGAAGACCTCCTAGATCTTTCATTTGAAAATGACTCGCTAAGAGCTTTTGTAGCTTCGTGATACCTACAATGTCATATCCAGTAATGGTCATGCCATTAACATAGATAATAAGAATGACACACCCTCCTGTCGATGTCTTAACAAACATTGAGTGATCACGATTACTCTATGTATAACCTGATTGTTTCATAGCTTTATGAAAGAACTGAAACCATGCTCTAGGAGCATGCATAAGCCCATAGATGGTTCTTCAAAGAAGAAAACCATATCCTGGAGGAATTGTTAGACCTAGTGGAGGTTTCATGTATATTGTTTGTGCAAGTTCATCATGTAAAAAGGTATTCTTTACATCCATATGAAAAAGAGACCACCTGTGAGAAGTTGCAATAGCCAAAAGAGAACAAATTGTAGACATATGAGAAACATGGACAAAAGTTTCTTCATAATCTATTCCATGCTCTTGTGAAAATCCACGAGCAACAAGATGAACCTTATATTTGTCAACTTCTCCATCTAAACACTGATTGATTTTATATATCCATTTACAACTAACTGGTTTAATTGAGGAGGGCAAAGGGACAACCTCCCATGTACATATCTGCTCAAAATCCTCTAACTCATAGGCCATAAACTATTTTCCTTTTGGCTGACTTGCTACTTGTTTATAGGTATATGGCTCAACTTCTGCATATAAAGTAGTCATGAAAGCTACAAACTTGACACTCTTATGATCGAAAGTCTCACTGTGATCATCATATCCATACCCTTGTGTGGCTCGTCTAATGCGTGTAGAGCACCTAAGACCCAAAGTATCTACAAGAGTGGGAGTAGGAGGGCAATCGATGTGACTGGTGTCAACAACATGAATATCAGTATGAAAAGGTGTCTCAAAAGAGCAGATATCAATAGGTAAGAACACCTCTTCAGGTCCCCATAAAGAATTTAGACTTGTGGCTGGGCATCCATCCATCTACATCTGAATATGCTCTAAGAGTGAGATCAAAAGTTCTACATATCATAAGTGATCATTGTATTGTTACTTTGACATAATGCAAAATTCATAAAATAGTTGAATAATGAGATTGACAAGGAGCACTCATGAACTGGCTAAAAATGTCACTGCATAAGGAATATCAGGTCTAGTAATTATCAGGTAGATGCATGGACCAAACAATTACCTGTATCAGGTGCCATCCACTAAAGGTGTCCCATGATTAGGAATGAATTTTCCATGCAACTTTAATTGTGTCTCAACTGCCCTATCATCTAAAATGATTGCCCTAGAAATAATCTCATATGCATACTTTTGTTGAGATATAAAAATACCAGAATGATTTTCTTGAATCTCAAGACCCAATAAATAACAGATACCTCCTAGATCGATAATGACTTGCTAAGAATTATTATAGCTTAGTGATACCTACAATGTCACTCTAGTGATGATCATGTCATCAACATAGAGAAGAAGAAATGACACACCCTCCTATTAGAGTATTAACAAACATTGAGTGATCATGATTACTCTTTATAAAACCTACTTGTTTCATAGCTTGATGAAAGCACTAAAATCGTACTCAAGGAGCCTACATAAGCCCATAGATGTCTCTTCAAAGATGATAGACATATCATGGATGAATTGTTAGACATGGTGGTGGTTTCATGTGTTTCGTTTCTGTAAATTTTCCATGTAAAATGACTTTCTTTACATCTATATGAAAAAGAGACCCCCGCGAGAAGCATCAATAGCTAAAACAGAACATATTTTGGTCATATGAGAAACATGGGAAAAAGTTTCTTCATAACCTATTCCATGCTCTTGTGAAATCCATGAGCAACAAGACGAGCCTTGTATTTGTGAAGTGCTCCCTAGAACGCCGCTTGATTTTATATATACATTTACAACTGATTGGTTTAATTGAGTGAGGGCAAAGGAACAACCTCCCACATACCTATGTGCTCAAAAGTCTAAAACTCCACAGCCATGGCCTGTTGCCATTTTCACCGACTTGCTACTTGTTGATAGGTATATGGCTTAATTTCTGCATATAAAGCAGTCATAAACGCTACAAACTCGACATTAGTATGATCATAACTCTCACTGTCATCTTCATTCCATACCTTTGTGAGGCTTGTGTAATGTGTGTAGAGCGCCTAAGGCCCAAAGTACCTATAGGAATGGGAGCAGGAGGGAGATCCATGTGGCTGGTATCAACAAGATGATTATCAATATGAAAAGGTGTCTCAGAAGTGCGAATGCCAATAGGTGGGAACACCTCTTCACGTCCCAATAAAGAAGTGAGAATCGTGACTGTGAGCCTTTCATGTGTTCCATGCACCGATACTCATTCATGCATCAACTCATATGAACTAACTAATAAAGGAGTCTCATTCAAAGGTGTTTGAAGAAGACCATTCATGGATAGAAACCACAAATCATGAGACTCGGGAGAAAATAAGGAGTTTCTACAATGAATGAGACATGTCTAGATGTAAACATATGTCTAGTAGGAGGGTGATAACAACGATATCCATTGTGCTCTAGAGTATAGCCAACAAAAACACAAAGAACAAACTTGGGTGATACTTTGTCTCTCTCATGTCTGGAAAGAAGGAAAAAACTGTGGACCCAAAAACTCTCAAAAAGGAGTAATCTGGAGTTCGAGAAAAAATATACTCTCAAAGGGATAAATGCCACTCAAAACATGAGTGGGCATCCTATTGATAACATAACAGATGCAAGAACAACCTCTGCCCAATATGATCGAGGAGTGGAAGCATAAAAAAGAAATGATCTGGCTATTTCAAGAATGTGATGATGTTTCCTCTCTACCACACCATTTTTTTAATGAGTGTGTGGGAATGAGGCCTGTCACTATGTGCTATAGCCTTGTAACATGGATCAAATCACCAAAGAAGTGTATTGACACACATTATAAGATCTAAAAATCTTGATACGCTTATGATATTAGGTATAAATCTAATTGGTAAAAGTTGAGTATACTGAAGGCATTCATCAACAAAAATTACACATTACTAAAAACTACTAAGAGAATCAGTTGGTGCAAGAACCCAAAAATTAGAATGCACAAGATCAAATTTGAAAGATGATTTACTTAACAAATTTGATAAAGGTAGTTGCAATTGTTTTGCTAGTTTGTAACTAATACAAGGACTTAATTTGAAATTTGAAAACTTCCCTAAGACTTCTGCATCAAGAATAATACTAAGACGCGACTTTGATATGTGGCCCAAACGTCGATGCCAAAGGAAAATAGGAGATAAAGTGGAAGTAATGGCTACAATAGTTCAAGGAGATACTAGAACCGTCAGTTGATCAACCTGATATGAATCTCCCCTCTGAAGTGCTCGACCAATGACCTCCTTAGCACCCAGATCCTGCATAACACATAAAGAGGAATCAAACTCCACTCTGTAACCCAGATCACATATTGACAATATCGAAATTAGATTCATTATGAGATCTGGTATATGTAGAACAAAAGGTACACTAATTTTTTTTTTGTTTTATTGTTGTGTCCCAATCCTCTTAATGGGCAAAGATGCTCCATTAGTAGTATGACATGGGGCCATATGAGTAGCATGATAGCATGGATTAAGGAATGTATCACCATGAGTCATATGTCTAGATGTCCCAGAGTCCTTATACCAATTATCAGAATGGTTAACATTTTCTTTTAGAAAGGACAATAATGCTATATCACCTTGACCGGAAGATTGCATAAGTTGGAGCATATGCTATATTTGTTGAAAATCAGGTGAATATGAGGTTGATGTAAATGTTGCAACAACCTTTTAAGGATCACACTTCTTCAAATATTCTATCCTTCTTCCAGGATGTAGACTCCAACAAGTTGTCTTATCATGACCTATTTTCTTATAATACATAGAAATCTTTAAATAAGCCCCTTTTGAAGAAGATACTGGAGAAGAAATTGTCAAGATAGCCTCCTTAGTGGTAGGGACTGGAGCAACATGGAGTGAAGGGAGTCCTCCACCAGAAGAGGATATTGTCTTCATACGTGTCTCAATGTCTATGATCTCTACCAATGCATCCTCAAGACATGGAACTGGATCACAGACAATAAGTTGTTGTGCTAAAGTTTGAAATTTTGAATGAAGAGCATGGTGAATTCATGTAAATCTCTAAAATCAGACCGTTCACGCTGTTTGGCTATGCACACAATTCAACTTTTGCATGTGGAGCAAAGAGAAAGACGCATGGAATCAATAGCCCTCCATATTCCTGCCTTTGCTGTGTGAAATTGACGTATTGTCCGTTCTCCCTAAGATGTGCCATGATATCATGATGGAGTTAAAATTCACATCAAGATTTTTTCTCAAGAAAATTTCAAGAAATGTTTCTCCATACTCAAGCAATAGAAGCCTCTCTATCTCAGTGATTATGTCAAATGACATGGTGAATTGAGTTCACAATACATGATCTAACACATTGATTGCAAAGTTGCCATTTATTATATACTGGATTTGTTTTCTCAATTTGACTTATCAGTGTCACTTCCTTTCATACTTCATCAAGAATAGCTAGTATAATCTACAAAATTGTGGCATTTGGAGGTTTTGATTGCCCAAAAAGATGGTCTTCTAAGAGGCCAAATAGTGTGGTTTTGATTGCCAAAGAGCACGTAGTCCATTGGGATTTCAAGCAATATGCCGCATGGAGGGATTATCCCTCTCCAGTTCCATCTCACTTTCCATGATATTAAGAGGTGAATAATAAAGAAGAAAGAAAAAATATGAATGAGTGTGTAAAAAAATACGGACAATAAAAGAATAATTGTCTTTATTTTTAAGACCTCGATGCCATGCAACTTGAAAAAACAAGTATATTTGATTGTGTATGTGTTACAAGGAGTATGCCCCTTTATATAGGGAAGGAGACTCTCTTTACAAATGTATAGATAATGAATGTTTGAGAGTAACCGACAACCAACATAAATACAGTCATTGGTCAACAACATAAATACAATCAATGTTAATGCTAACTGACAACCAGTCAATAGATTAATTGATAATTAATTGATATTGACATTCTACAAAAGTAGAAACTAACATTATTCAATGTTTTCTTAAACTTAAACCTTAAAACTATACATCTTTCTATTCCCTTTATTTGTTCATCATAGTACTTTTAATTTCATACCAAGATTTTGGGAAAATACATGCTTTAATCCAGAACCATATTTCCTTGTTTCTTTGTTATCTAGGGCTTCATTCTTATACATGAGTTTTCACAAAAAACATTGAATGTCTTCAACTGCCCCATTTCTAATGTCACATACAAGAAGGAATTGAACATTTAATCAATCAAGTAAGAAGGGTAAGCACTAAGGTTGAATTTGTTTAAAATATACAACTCTTGTCAAATATATTTGGGTATGAAACTAATAATTTGTTTCTTTAACTTATACATATTCTACTTTATAGTAGTTGATCCTGATATGCTTATCTTTCAATTTCACCAAAGCACTAGACTTATTTGAACAAAAGGATCACATTATGCATCATGTGAAATTCAAAACCCACATACAATGTAAGTGAAGTATCACCTTCTACAAATTGAGCATCTTGTGTAGACTTATTATTGTGTAAGGAAGGAATTTCATTCTCTTATCTTGTTATTGTATTTGTAAGGTGGAATATTGGAGAATTGATTTCAAATAGAGAAATTACATAAAGGTGTAGATTTACAAAAATGCCTTCATAGAAGACGAGCAACAAATTGAGCTTCTAGTTCTTTCTGGATGGCTAATCCTATAGATCTAAAACCAAAACTATAATAAGAGAAGATGGTATCATGAGGTTCTTATTGGTGACATGTTGAAGACGTCGTAGAAGAGAATACACATCATTAACAAGTACTCCAAAGGTATCAAAAGTAAAAGGAAAAAATGATGGTGATTTGCCATACAAGCTACACCATGCTTTTGTACCTTTTATGTAGTGACATCGCTAGCTTCCCGACCCGATTTAAAGTTATTTGAAAGAACACCTAATAGAAGAGAGACTCCAATGAGGTCAACACAAGTGTGTTTCTTGTATGTCCAATCAAATAATAAGATCTCAACAAGACATTGAAAGTGAATACCATCAGGTCGTGTGCCAAGAAAGGCCACATGAACCTCTTTTAGGACCTTTAACCCAGCTCGAGAGGCAAGGTCAAAAAGTGTACCATGAACCAGTGTTCTCATATGCCCTGCATGAGGCCACTTATGCGACCCTCAGCTGCTCCGCATACAACTATGCAGTGCTATTTTTAGACATGGACCGAGTATGCAACATGTGCTCCACATATGCAACCGCTAAGGCCGCAAATTTCATTTGTTGCCTTAACTAAAAAAATATAAATAAAACCCCAAATAAAATCAAGCAAATTAAATGAAAACTTCTTCTATATAGTTGGTTTTAGGTTGGATATTGAAATTTTCTACCTCAGAAATAATTTGGTTTTGAATGAGTGGTGTACAATATATTATTACATTTTTATAATTATTAATGTTTCATTATGCTCTTTCCTTTGCTATTTTTTTTTCTCTTATATTTTTCTGTAAGATTAGAACCTATTACACTTGCAATAGTTCTTATTTTGTCTTGTATAAAAGGGGAATCTAATTGAGATATTAATTGGATATGATATTTTCTTTTACAAAGTATCAAATTTGTATGCTGCCTAGGGAGCAATTTCTATTCCCTAAGACTTTTTCTTCTCTATTTATTACTCACTTGCCTTCTTCATATCATTTTGATTGGAAAATATGTGTTTCTTTTTTCTTGATGTAATGATCTGTTGGTACATTTCGTCGATTAGGCTACACAACTAGATAGTATGAAATTTATGGTCATGATTATATTTTTTAATTAAATATATATGAAAATTAAATTTATTAAAAAAATAAAAAAACGCATATGCCTCGCATATGCTACAACATTTTGCTTATACTCTATGCAGTACCTGACCAAACACATAACACATAACACATTTCAAAACTTTGCCATGAACTAAGTCATGTCGAAACTTATGTCTTGTGCAACAATGGACAACATGATCACCAATGCGTCAAGGTATGCAGTGTTGCAAAGTAGGAAATGCTCATCTCTTAGATATAAGGGAATCATAAGTCTATAATGAAGGATAGCTCGATGATCAATAGGTGACATGGATAAACCAAGACCATCAATGGAAATGACAAGTAGGAAGTCTTATGCATGACCGACTTGGAGAGAAGCGAGGATAGATAGTTCTCATTGAGAGAGGCCACTCATAGTGAATTGCTAGACAACAATCTTGTAGTAAGTGTCTGTCAAAATAGATTGGGTCTTTGGAGTGGCAAAAAGCATATGTGATAATTGGGATCGGCAAAAGGATGACAAGATCTTACTAATGGAATCATGTGCGGTAACAAAGAGGAATCTGCAGGCACAAATCCAACTTCTCACATGATGTGGTCTTGGAGTTCCTAATTGTGGATCTGAAAGGAAATATAAGCAAACTTGCTGATAACATTAGAAGATTTGATGCCCAACCCTTTAAGGGGCATAAGAAGCATGTCCAAGTTCCATTGTAGATCACCGAAGCCTTGCCAATTGCAAACAATAATACGTGTAAGACATTGACGAAGCCAATGGTAAAAATCAACCAGTGCAAAACTGACAGATGCTGGGGTGTTGTTTGAAGAGAAAACAACAAATTGGGCATCCCAATACATGATCGGAGAAGAAGAAGCTCACACTATGGGTCCTGAAGCAAAGACAAGTGATCCATCATGGCAAGAGTTTTAGCCACACGTTCCTTGATAAGCTCTAAGGAAAAAGATGGATTTGTGGAAATAGGACCCCCTAATTTGACTTGATAAGTTCCAAGGCAAAATAAGAATCTCTGACTTCATCAACAAGATGAAATTGCACAGACAATTTTTCGTATGACTTTTGTATATTATGCTGACAATAGATAATTAAATTAATATTGAATGAAAATATAGAACTTCAGTTTCCATTTCATTTTTTAAAGATTAAGGACACTAAGATGCTACATGAAACACAATGTTATTATCTAATGTCAAGTATCTTATCAAGCTCACTTTTTTATACTTTTAGTATGCGGGGTTCATATGCCAATATATATATATATATATCTTTGGCTTGGATATGTAGTACCTTATTACTTCTAATCATGATTGTTATTTTTGTTTGAGTATATCAAATAAAATGTACCAAATAAGCACTCAAATGTTTCATTGTATCAATAAGAGCTTCAAAGTATGACGATCACATCAATGAATTAGTCACTTGGAGATGATGGAGAAACCGAGGACGAGAGTGGGAGAGGCAATAAGGACATAATTCATGGTTGTGGGCAAGGCCATGTTGAGACCTCTCTTTTAATTAGCATAAAAGTGCATTATATTAAAGAGAAATCCTAAATCTAAACTCAGATTATTAAACAAAATCATCATTTTTGGAAAACACGATTAACACACTATTCAAAAAAATACAAGTAGATTTTTCCTTTTCTTCACAAGACCTAAGAAACAAAGTACACATCATATTAACCACATTCTCAACTATATAAATATTGTTCAACTGTATTAAAACCAAATCAGGTGTTATTACTCATATACATTTCAATTTACATTAATTACATGTACATGAAAGAACAACTCGATCTATAAACCACCATGGGAAAGGGAGTGTATGTGCAAATTCTAATCTAGATTGTTATATTTAAATATTCTTTGTTATGACCTCTCTGTTGGATAGTATTATACCTAAAACATTTGAAATAACCTCATGTGTCTTATAAAGAGCCCTGACGAGTTGATACCTCCCACTCAAGTTGAGTACATGCATCTATTGACTCAATGTTTAAATTGACTAAACCCTTGTTTTGATGATGACTAATCATTTCACTTATTTATCTCGAGCACTTCTACTTGAGTGATTTCTGATTAGATAGACACACTCCAAATACCTAAACTTGCGCATCTTAACTTGGAGAAATCAAGTTAAAATCAATACAAGTGCACTTTTATGCAAAAGCCTCTATATCCACACTAATTCATTTCTGACCTCTAATGTCATTTTTCTTGATGCCGACTACATTGAAAAAAAGACATTATATAACCTTTCAACACCCGTTATAAAGAAAAAAGTCACCATTGATCAAGTCCTGCCGATTAAGGAAAGACACAGGTACATTTTTTCTTTAACGTTGGTTACTTTTTGACGGAACCGACGTCTAAAATAACCTACAAAATACAATTTTTTAAGGAGAAATATTTGCCTCCAAAAATTTTAATATGAGCGTCGGTAGTGTCTGAACTAATGATAGACACCTTCATGCAAAATAAATTTTTCCTCTAAAATATATCTGGTGTCAGTTTTGTCTCTGTAAAATCGACATTGATCACAGGAAAAACCACAAAAAATTACACAATCGGTGTCAATTTGTTTGTCAAGAAACCAACATTGGAGGGTTCGCGCCACGTCCCCGTGAAAAATGTGTTCCCCCCAAATTGCACTCTAGTGTCAGTTCTTCCAGAATAATTGACGACTCCGACCCTATTGAGGCTGATTTTTTTTAATTCAAATAATGGCCTCTGACATCGGTTTCTTAAAGTAAGATGACGTCTAAGTCACTAGGTTAGGTGTTAGTTTTTGATATACAACTAACGCCTAAATCCATTACTAAGGCGGGCTTTTTTCCGTTCGAATAATGACCTCTTGCATCAATTTTTTAGCTGTAACCAACATCTAAGCCAATAGGGTAAGTGTCGCTTCTTTGTAAGAAACCAACGTCCAAGATTTTAGCTGGCGGTTTTTTAAACAATTGACGACTAAGTCCCACTTAATACCACATGTAAAATTTCTTTCTCCCATTCTCTGTTGCATTGCACTAACTTCACTCTAATCTGGAGATCGTCACTGCCGCTCCTCTGCTCGAGCTACTGTGTTCGTGGTCGTCCCTGGTTTGCTCACTGCCAATGCCACCACTGGAGCTTGCTTCCATCGTCACTATTGGAGCTTGCAATCATTGGAGCTTGCTGCTTCCATCACTAGATCTCGCCACCGCTACCGCCATTGGAGCTAACTGCCATATCCATTGGACCTGACGACTATCACTGCCATCACCGTCATCGCATCTTTGGTCTCCCCTTGCTTCTGCTCGTGCTTCCGCTCTATGCGCTGCTGCTGTTGGCCATTGTCTCCAACATACCAAGTTAGTTTTATTATTTTTTTTAATTTAAATGACAATAGTTCCCATTTCGTTCATCCTAAATGTTTATAAATAAGTAGGATTCCTAAATTGTGAACTAAAGTCTCGAATTTTCTATGGGAATTTTGTTTTTATTGTGACTTTGTGATACATATGGGATGATGAAATTGAGTTATGTACTCTATTAAATTGCATAACTAGTATGAAATTGAGTGGCCAATTATCTTATGTTATCTCTAATAGTGTCTACCTTATTGATTAATATTTATATACATTTTTGCATGATTACCGTTTCAGTTATTAATAACCTAAATCTGATTAGAATCATGTTGTATAATGAGAAACATGAATACTTGATGAGAGAAGATAACGTAAGATTGAGAATTAGTTGGAGAAATTTTGTGATGCTTATGGGGAAAGGAAAAGTCTATATCTAAATTATGCAGTGAATTATACGGTGAATATATAAAATAAATACATGTACAAACTTAATAGAGTGTGAGACATCAATCTTGGATATGAATCGTAAAACTTAATTTTGGGCATATATATCTGTTGGCCTAGAAACCCATTCGAGATTTACTCATTAGGAGTAAATCTTGGATAGTTCCCAGTTTGGTACTGTACTTCAACACTTAATCACACTTAGTATGCAAGTGTATAATGTATATTTGGTTTTCAAGATGTTTCCTCAACACTTTCCTGTTTATTCTGTAAGTACATATGTTGGTGAACATTTGCCCATCTACATTGGAGTACTTGAATAGCTGTAGGGAAATGATGCCAAAATATTCTTGAAAACTAAATACACATTATACACTTACTAGTGAGATTAGGTGTTCAAGAATGGGATAGCTGGTACACATATTCATTACTGAAACCTAAACCCTAATTTGTAAACTATAAACCCTAATATATAAACCCTTATCCCTAAATCCTAAATGATAAACCCTGATTTGTAATCCCTAAACCCTAATCATGTAAACCCTAAATCATAATACTTTTTTTCTCCCCTTGATTATAGAATGTGTAGATCGTAGAAGTATATTCCAAAGCTCTGCATCCGAACTTTATTATTGGCCTTGATCAGTTTGTAATATTGTAGAGGAACATAGGAAACGACCTAGATATAGGTTCTACTATCCATGTAGGCATAGTAGTAACAACTTGAAAGTCGACACTATTGACGAAATCAATAGTCATGTCATATGAAACAAGATTGTACATGGCTATACAAAATGACACTGGCATGGAGAGATTCCAACCATGAGATTAGTAGATGTCGATAGCAATACTTGTGTTGAGTAAGAAATTGCATCTGATGATGTAGATGTGAATGAACCGATTCCGATGGACATAGTTGACGCGAGGCTAATAGTTGTGGGGTAGAGCACACTGATCCACCTTCCTTGTGTAGAAATATTGTGCATGATGCTGAGATACCATTATACTTAGGTTGTACTAAGTTTACAAAGTTGAGCGCTATTTTTAGATTATTTACTTTGAAGGCTAACAATAAATGGAGAGACAAAAGCTTGACGTCATTGTTGTCTTTGTTGAATGAATTTCATCCTGAAGGAAACAAGCTTCCATTCTCAACATACAAATTATTGAAAATGTAATGCCCAATGGAAATGAAGGCTAAGAAGATACATGCATGCCTGAATGATGGTGTGTTATTTCAAAAGAACTATATCAATTTGAACGATTGTCCAAAATGTGGGGAGTTAAGGTATAAAATGACGACTTTAGAGAAGTCCAAAACTAGCTCTCCTGCCAAGGTGATGTGGTATCTACCTATAATACCATAGTTTCAATGTTTGTTTGCCAATATCATCGATGCAAAGAATTGAAGGTGGCATGCAGAGATAAAGAAAAATAATAATGGGATCCTACAACATGCGTCTAATTCCCCATAGTGGAATAAGATTGATTTATTGTACCTTGAATTTGGTGAAGAAATTGGGAATCTAAGACTTGGGATTTGTACCGATGAGATGAATCCATATGGCACATTGAGCATCCAACATAATACTTGGGCTGTTATGATTGTTATATACAATCTTCCTCCCTGGTTGTGTATGAAAAATAAGTACTTATATTGTCGTTGTTGATATCGGGTCCTAAACAACATGGCAATGATATCAATTTTTATCTTGAACCTCTGATTGACGACTTAAAGAAACTCTGGGGAGAAGGCGTGATAACTTATGATTCTTCATGTAGAAAGACATTTCATTTGCATGCTATGTTGTTTTGAACTATTAATAACTTTCCAGTATATGAGAATTTGTCTAGATACAATGTAAAAAGATCCAAAACATGCCCTATATGGGAAGAGAATACTGATTCAATACGAATAAAACATGACGACAAGACTGTATAACTTGGCCATCAAAGGTTTCTTCTAAAAGTTCATCCGTATCAAAGGTTGTGCAAAGCATTCAATGGATCAAAGAGGATTGGAGTGCCCTTAAACCTATATCAGGGGAGGTTGTTTATGAAAGAGTAAAAGACTTTGTCAATGTATTTAGTAAGAGATCACAATGTACCAATCCCACACAGAGTGACAAACCTTTATAAAAGAGGTCAATATTCTGGGATCTTCCTTATTGGAGTTCTTTGGTAGTTAGGCATTGTATCAATGTCATACATGTTCAGAAAAACGTCTGTGATAGAGTCATTGGTACTCTATTGAATATACCAGGTAAGAATAAAGATGACATCAAATCCAGAATGGACCTACGTCAAATGGGAATAAGGAAAGAATTAGCAAAATAAGTTAGTAGTGACAAAACAATATCTACCCCCTGCTTGTTAAACATTGTCTAGAAAGGATGAGAAAATTTGTTGTGAGTGCTTGCTTAATGTTAAGACCCCATAAGGGATACTCTTCCATTATCAGTAGACTGGTATCAATGAAGGATCTATGCTCATATATCTAAAATCTCATGATTGTCACACTTTAATGCAACAAATATTGCCCATGGCAATTCAATCTATAATGCTGAAGGAAGTAATGTTTGTAATCACTAGGCTTTGCTTCTTCTTCAACACTCTATGCAACAAAGTTATTGATCTTGAGAATCTTGATAAGTTGCAAAGAAAAGTGGTTATTATCCTATGCCAGCTTGATATGTATTTTCTGTCTTCATTCTTTGATATCATGGCACATCTAGTTGTCCATCTTGGGTCATATCTAGGGGTTCTGACTCATAGTAAAATGAGTGTAAATGTAGAATCTTGGCATAAAGTTGATCCAAGCAAGAAAGACTTAATATGTAAGGAACTATGTGTGAAACATTATCATTTACAATTCTATTTTTAAAGCTATTTATAATTCTATTTTTGAAAACATTCCATTAAGTATATGAACTTTTGCATAGCATATTTGAATTGGATGAAAAATTACATCGTAAAAAGGTGATGCAACCCTGTAAAGGGTACTAAGGAATTACACACACAATCTGACAAGAGAATACACACAAAATGCTGAGAATAAGAAGTCAACCACTGAGCAATGGAACTATATTGACTTGAAGGTGTTGGTGGTATTTGTTACTAGGAGACAAATCAACAAATTTAAGGTATTAAGCCTCACTCCTCATTTTATATTCGTTGTATTACATATTGAACATATGTTTTTGACTAACCATGCTATACATATTGCTCAAAGAGAAAGGTGTGAAAAAAATGTGCATAATCACACAATGGGTTCAGGTGGTTATGCAAATCTTCGCCAAAAGCAACTACATGTGTCTTCTTCTCAACAGCCTACTCCTAGGACTATGAAGTCCTCTACTACTCCCGCACCTACTCCTTCACCTCTACCTCACCATGGTATGTGGATAGCTGGGAGGAAAACCAAATCTGGAGAATTACCAAACCTCACAACTGTTGAGAAGGTTGCAAAAATGGTAAAATTCAACTCTCAGACAAACTAGTATTGATGATTGTTATATTTTACTTACCAATTACTATTGTTGATAAATTAGCGGGAGCTCCACGAGTAAAGGAAACAAGAAAGTTCATCCTTGAGAGCACAATGAATGAATTGCCAAACGCTCTAGGTAACCCAGAGTGTCCTAAGTGTGTTAGGGATGTTGGCACTAGTATCGGTATACAAGCCTTCTTTGGGTCATCAGAGCACAAGCACAAATCTGTCCAGAAAGGGAGATTCTAAGAAGGAATGGTACAAGAGTTGATTGCAACGGGTATAGAGCAAGCAATGAAAAAGTATGATTTTTCTCAATCAGATCCTCAGACAGTACCTTTGGCTCCCCACTCTTCATAGGAGGTGGAACCTCTTACGACATAGGTGGTTGGGAGTAATCCCACTGACCCACCATCTAGAACACCCGCTGTAAGTATTTTTATGACATAGTAGTCTTTCATAATGATTTGTATAATATGTTTGAGTTTAGGTATATAAATAACACTCTATGGGTTGAGTCCATGCCATATTTTATTATAAGGATATGTTGTTGCTGTGGGCATGACTTACCCACCCCTTACAGATAACACGATTCATGGTGCTCCAATGCCCGCCGATGCAGTTCACATGGCATTGAGGCTTGTCTACGCACCTTGGAAGTAGACTGTAATGGAATTTGACCACCCAATCACGAGAAGATAGGTGAAACATAAGGTTGCGTGGTCGCATGGCCCAAAGCGGGAGTTGTCTATGCTAATGTATGCTAAATTTACATTGCATTTGTATATGTATATACATGAGAATTGATATGAGATTGTATATATACTGGACACAGTGCCTAAGAAACCCCCTACAACTCATCCTCCACCTCTACCTGCTCATGAATTACTTGGTTGTCTTACAAAGGACCTATTAGATTTGCTAGGTTCTCATTGCAAGGGTATGGCCAAATGGATAGGTGACTCTGAAGAAGGGTCACCTATGATGGTCCATATTAAGGAGGACGCTATAGGTCAACCTCATGATACTAGTATATTTTTGCAATATGTTTTGGAAATGTTTAATTATTCTTGGTTGAATACATCTGTGATAGAACTCTGGATATGTTGAGATATTATATAGCTAAATACATCATTTTATAATGTTGTTCTATTTTCTTATATATTAATGCAGACATGATATATGTTTTGCAGCCACTTACACAGAGTATGTATAAATTTCACAGTGCCCCATGTGGCATTTCTAGTTCCATCATTGATTAGACTTGTAGTTAAAGTCCCTACATCTATTACCAAATACTTCTCTATCACATTTTAATATTTTGTTAAAGAGAAAAAGAGTGTGATGTTAGCTACACACAATGTTAAGTAAGTTTACTTACTCATCATATAATTTTGACTTAAGAATTATATTTCATTGTGGGTTTTTACATTTGTTTTGTTTACCTTCTTTTCACTCAGGAATAACCATTGGGTGTTGTTGCTTATTGTTCCTGTGACACTAACTGTGCATTATCTAGATCCTATGGGCGACACAGTAGATAGTGGGGAACACAAATTGAAAAAGACATTATTCACATGAGTACAATTCTAGATTTATATTATTTAACATATAATATTACATGACTATTTACTAATACAACTAAATGTGCTACATTAACATATAGGGCTATAAAAGATTTCAAAAAGGCTGGAGGAAAGGTGGATAAGAAAAAGAAAGCCATAATTTGACATAATGGTGATGTAGTTTTCTGACTCCAATGCACCAACTGTGCTTACTTTTATTTATTAACATTTTCTATGTTGAAATATATAGTGAGTCCTGTACAAGAAATGGTTGGGCATGCAGATACTATGTGACGTGGTACATGGACATGATTACCAGATATGGGGTACTAGACATCACTCTAATCTGGCGATCATCACTGCCGCTCCTCTGCTCGAGCTACTGTGTTCGTGGTCGTCCCTGGTTTGCTCACTGCCACTGCCACCACTGGAGCTCACCATAATTGGAGCTTGCTTCCACCGTCACTATTGGAGCTTGCAATCATTGGAGCTTGCTGCTGCCATCACTAGATCTCGCCACCGCTACCACCATTGGAGCTAACTGCCATATCCATTGGACCTGACCACTATCACTGCCATCACCGTCATCGCGTCTTTGGTCTCCCCTTGCTTCTACTCGTGCTTCCGCTCTATGCGCTGCAGCTGTTGGCCATTGTCTCCAACATACCAAGTTAGTTTTATTATTTTGTATTTAAATGACAATAGTTCCCATTTCGTTCATCCTAAATGTTTATAAATAAGTAGGATTCCTAAATTGTGAACTAAAGTCCCGGATTTTCTATGGGAATTTAAGTAGGATTCCCATTTCGTTCATCCCACTATCTACTGTGTCGCCCATAGGATCTATATAATGCACAATTAGTGTCACAGGAACAATAAGCAACAACACCCAATGGTTATTCCTGAGTGAAAAGAAGGTAAACAAAACAAATGTCAAAACCCACAATGAAATATAATTCTTAAGTCAAAATTATATTTCATTGTGGGTTTTTACATTTGTTTTGTTTACCTTCTTTTCTCTCAGGAATAACCATTGGGTGTTGTTGCTTATTGTTCCTGTGACACTAACTGTGCATTATCTAGATCCTATGGGCGACACAGTAGATAGTGGGGAACACAAATTGAAAAAGACATTATTCACATGAGTACAATTCTATATTTATATTATTTAACATATAATATTACATGACTATTTACTAATACAACTAAATGTGCTACATTAACATATAGGGCTATAAAAGATTTCAAAAAGGCTGGAGGAAAGGTGGATAAGAAAAAGAAAGCCATAATTTGGCATAATGGTGATGTAGTTTTCTGACTCCAATGCACCAACTGTGCTTACTTTTATTTATTAACATTTGCTATGTTGAAATATATAGTGTCCTGTACAAGAAATGGTTGGGCATACAGATACTATGTGATGTGGTACATGGACATGATTACCAGATATGGGGCACTAGACATCAACTGCAAAAAATCTAATACACACACACACTTACACACACACACACACACACACACACATATATATATATATATAAATATATAAATGGTCTTCTTCATAATAAGTAAATATAGTCTCATTTGATAATATAAAAATATCAAACTTTTTAATTATATATGTCATTCTCTTTGTAGGTGTTTGCAACTGAAAGTCCTATACGTCAACACAACTAGATGAGATACAAGAACAATGGGCACAAGCCTTCGGTAAGGATGTGAACTTTGAATTTGATTGGGATAAACAATGCATTTTGTAAACTTTGATGTCATTATTTGTATGTCCATGTGGTGCTTATGACTTCGTGCAACTCTAAATTTGATGTAAGTACATTATTGGTGCATATGGGAATGATGATCTATATACATGTGTGTGAATGTGAAGATGAATGAATACAATGAGAATTGTATTTCTACATGTAATGAGAATTAAATTGGTGCATATGTGAACGAATGTGAAGATGAATGAATAGAATTATGTTTGCACATGTGATGATAGTGGAATTGGAGAATGGATATTGTATGTGGGTGAATTGTGTTTGTTATTGTAGGTTTGTAGGCCTGTTGTTAAGCTAAACTCACAAGATAGTATTAACCTAAAGTTCAGAACTATAGTTATGAACTGTAGGTTCTGCATCCTACTGACCAACCAAACAATAGGTATGCAGACCTGGTATTGAAAAAAGGTAGTCGTCGGTTGTTATGAAAAAGTCGATAGGTAAGGTCTTTGCTGTTGGTTTAGGGTGTAAAACGGACATTGTGGGGCTAAAAAAATGGCCATTTTGGGCAGAACGACCATTCTAGGAAGCACAGACATAGTCATCAATTTCTATAAATAGAATGTCACAATATATCTTGATCATTGGGTAAAAGTTTCATAACCGATGACTATGTTGAAGAATTGGTGCCGGTTCTTTTGAAAACTAACGAAGAAAAAACCTTTTCCATCTACAAATGTAACTTGGTATGGACACACAACATCAATGGTTGCTCTACAACTGACGACCAAGACTCATACCTGTGTCAGTTCCTTTTATCATAGCAACGGAGGTTGGATCTCCATCATCAATTTATGCATCCCCTTATAACTGACGTCTTAGACATGTGACTCTAGTGTCGCCCACTTAGGTGTCAATTTGAAACTAACAATATAGGTTCATTTAAACTGACACTAGATGTAGTTTATGTACTAGTATCACTAGAATCATGTTGTAAATCATTTGTAATGATTGTATGACTTGTAATTAAGCTAAGAAAAAGTTAAGAGAACTTAAATCAAATATTTTAAACTTTTATGTCACTTTCCAAAATTCATCATATACACTTTTATCGATTGAGTTTCACTCACATGAAATTCAACCGACAACCCTATGTGGGTCTTGATAACTACTAGGGTCGATTGAGTTTCCACATGATAAACTTGACTGACACCCCTTTACAGGCAAATCGATTTTAAGCCATCGATCAAGTTTCATCTATGATAAACTCAACCAACAACTCAAAACTGCTCTATTGCATAGTGCCATCGATCGAGTTATATTTATTGAAACTCAAATGAAAGTGCTAAAAAGTGTTTCTAACCGTTGGAGTGCTGCAAAAATGAAAACAATATCCGTTGCAATACCCCAAACATCAAGAATTCATCCCTAAGTGTTTCTACTGGCTAGTAGGTATCCTCAACTATCAATTGGACCCCTTGGATTTCTTCCCATGGTTAGCCAAACACTATGAAGGTCCCTATATTATAGTTAAGAGCCTCTAAGATCCTCCTTACACTCTCAATTTTAATTACTTACGACATCTATTAGAGTGAGTAGGAGATTTGTAAGAGAGCTAGTCCTACATATAGATCTTGTGAGGCTCTCACGTCCTCCACCTCCCAATCTCTCTTTCTACCATGAAGATGATGGTTCTCTCTCTTGGCTAAAAGAGATGAAGAAGAAGGGAAGGAGTCCCTTGGTGAAAAGCATCTCCTTGGTGAAGGTAAAGTCAAAGGCAGAAGATCTAAGAGAAAAGTGGGTAATTCCTTCAAGGCAGAAAACTTGTTGCAAGAGTGGGTAAGTCCTTGGTGAAGGTGGAAGACTAGTTGCAAAAGTGGGTAAGTCCTTGGTGAGGGAGAAGACTCTTGGTCATGGATAGGTAATTCATTTGTAAGATTATTAGCTCCCTTTTCCTCAAAGGGAAGGCTAGGTATCCTTGTCTTGGAAAAGCAAGAACATATGTTGTACCTCTTATAATGGAATATAAGGAGCAAGACATGGTTGAAAGATACTGGAGGTTTACCTCTCTTGGTAGTGGATGTACACTCTCCTAGTTTGGAGTTTGGAACCACTATACATATCTTATGTTCTTATACTTGTTCAATCTCTCTCTCTCTCTCTCTATGTATGTTTTAGTTACATTCAAATTTCATATTATCAACCTTATATGTGATATATCTTGATGATCTAATGAATTTGGTTTAAGTGTTTATATATCTATTCACCCCCTTCTAGAGCCCATCATCTGATCCAAAAATTGATATTAGAGACTCCAAGCAATACTTCCACAGGTAGGAGAAGATGGGTGATTATCAAGGTGGTAGATACTCCATCAAGATTCCAATATTTGATGCGAGAAACTTTCTCTATTGGAAGAGAAGGTTACAATTGTACATCCAAGGATCAAGTATTAAGCTATGGAGAATGGTGGAGCTTCCATACAAGCTACCAGAGCCAAAGATAGAAGAATGGGATGAGACTACTTTGAAGAAAACAACCTTGAATTCAAGAGCCATCTACATTCTATATGCCTCTCTTTCCCCCACCTAGTTCAACCAGATTTCTTCTTCTGAGATGGCCTATGAGGTATGCATAAGTCTATGTGTAACTTATGAGGGTACAAATCAAGTGAAAGAAAGTACACTGTACATGCTCAATGGTCTCCTTGAAAACTCTAAGATGGAAAGGGAGGAGAGGGTAGGCGATTCAAGGCTCAACACCATCCTAAATGATCTTGCCATCCTAGGTCATCCTATGGATCAATGAAAGATTAACTCAAAGATCCTTAGGTATCTTCACAAGAGGTGGCAGTCCAAGGTAACCTCCATTGAAGAAACAAGGTCTCTTGATGAAATTCCTATTTAGGAGCCTAAAGGAAACCTACAAGCTTTAGAAGTGGGACATGACAAGGAAGAAGAATAAGAAAGAGAAGAAGAGAATGAAGAAGGTTGAAATCAAAGCCAAATTGACGCTATTATGAGTCAATCTTCTCCATCCTCTCAAGTTGATGAAGATGCTATGCAATCCAAAGGTAAACTTCACAAAGGAAAGCCTTCCACCTCCCCCTGCTACTTTAAATCTAGAAAGACAGGTCACTTCAAGGAAGATTGTCCATAAGGAGAAAAGACCCATCATCACAAGAGAAGAGAAGAGAAGCACAAGAAGAAGGAGAAATGGAACAAAAGCTCTAGTGACTCCTCGAAATCAAGCTCAAATGAAGATTCAAGTGGAGGATCTAGCTCAAGCTCTAGCAAAGATGGAGAATGCCACTTTGCTCTCATGGCAAGTTCAAATGAATATTTGGATGAGGTAAATCTACACTCTTTTGATAAAGAATCCTTAATTGCCATTATTCAAGTTACTTGTGCCTATCTTAAGTCTACTAAAAAGAAAAAGAAAAATCTTGCTAGAATTGTTGATGACTTGCATGAAGAAAAAGATAAACTTGAATATGTTTATATTAGCTTGCAAGATGATGTTGGCAATCTTCAAAAGAATTACCTAGAACTTGAATTGAAATTCAGATTGAAAACAAAACTTATCTTAGACAAGTATATGCTCTTAAACTTTAAAGTTCTAACTTGGTTGATAAGATTAGATTTCTAGAAGCTCAACCTCTCATGACTAGTTCTAATGAATAGCATACTAAAATTGTGAATTATCTCATGCTTGATATTAATATTCTTAGAACTGAAATGAGAAAAAAGATTTTGTTTTTGCAAGGAATAGAATCTAAAAATAGTGTTTATATTTATAAGATTACTTCACTTGAAAAAAATGCTTCCTTGCTTGTTAAAATCAATGTCTTTGAATCTTGTTCTCTTTGCTTAGAAACTAATCTTTTGCATGCAAGATGTAAGATCAATCAATTAATTTCTACTATTACATGTCTTATGCATGGCAATCATAGTTTGATGCCCTCTATGCAATGATTTTTATAGGATAATAAGAATTTAAATCAAATTCAAGATCATACTACCAAAAAATGAGTAGAGATGGGTTTGGACTTGATAGTATCCAAAGGAACAACAAAGACAAAGGACTTTAAATTTTTAAATATAAAATACTCTAGTTCCAAGGCTATGTGCTCATCTAATCATTACAATGAAATTGGTCATTACTCTACATATTGCCCCTCTAGAAAAGCACCCAAGAGAAATAGGACTTGGTTTGCTAAGCTAACCCCTCTGGAGCCAAAAATATGATTGGGGACCATTTCATCTTTCTTCTTGTAGGTCACTTGAAATGGATTGACATGAGCAATTGATTTGTAAATTGGTTTCTCATCCACATAAAATAAGAAATGTGAGATGTGTATGGGGTAGAAAAAAGTGGAAAAGAAATGGTAAGAATGAAATTCTTGTTCACATACAATCACAACTTGTTTTTGCCAAGTTTGTATGCACTTTACATATGATTATTGGGTCAATTTTGGTATATTGTGATTCTCATCATTTTCTTACTAAAAAATTTCCCCTGATGCTTTCATAGTGCATTACAAACTTGGTAATACATGTTTGGATATATTTTATATTTTTATCATACTTCTAAATACGATTTTCTGAAATGTATGTGACCTTTTAAAACAGTTGTTGTTATCTGAGTTTGTCCTGAAGAAACTCAACTAATAAGCACCTATGGGCTTTGCCAACATCTGTTGTCAGCCAAGAAGTTCAACCTTGAAACTCGACCGACAACACTAAGCACAGAATATAGAATTGGCTTTTTGGATGAGAATTTTCCTCTCAAGTAGATGTTCTTAACCAACAATCTTTTTCTATGAAACTCTCTTTGGTACCTTTATATGTGCATATTTCCGTTCTTTAAATTTCTTATCTTGCATACAACTCTATTTTATTAATTGCTCTAGTTTGGTATCTCTATATCTTGTAATTACTTATCTTGAGTTGTTATGCATGCTTTGATGATGATCTCTTTAGATCTCTTGGTTGTGTCTTAAATTGGTTCCATTATGCTCCAACTTTCTACATCAATCTAGTTGTATATCTTTTTATGCAACTTTGAGGCTCTTAATGGTATCATCTTTTGGTAATGATGCATTTTTGATAGTGAGTAATATCCTTTAATGCTTCTAAAATTGCATATCCTCTTGGTTTGGATATTTCTATACATCTAATCATAGCTTGTTTTTTAAATGGCGAATTATTTTCTATGATCTAGATCCTATCAATAGTCATAGATTGTGATATCATATACTAATAGCACATCTATATGTAGTTCTAGTCTTGTTCATCAATTGATATCCAACACATCAATTGGTATTTTACTATATGCTATGCTTGCATCTTGTTTTATACATACTCAAGCTTATTCCTTGATTTGTATATATACTATCTTGAGTTACTTGCTTGCACAACCTTACCTTGATATTTGCTAGAATTACATGTAGGGTTGTTCAAATTCATGTCTTCATTTGCTTTATATACATTGCTTGTACAAGCTCTTAGTTTTTGCTTTTCTGCACTCCCTTTTCTAAAAAAATTGTGTTTTAGCTCTTCAACCCCCTCAATTTTTGAAATGAAAAAGGGGGAGTATGTCCAATGTAAAGGGGAGATGACATATATGAGAAAACATATATGAATAGAATACACAATATCTATAAATTTTATGAAAGCTAACCATGCAGGAGAAATAACATCAATTGAGGGGGAGTATGTGAACTCCATTAGCATCAATTGAAGGGGAACATATGAACTCAATTCTATTGAAACCCCTAGGTTTCTCCAAAAATATGATTTTACATAAATGATTTCAATACATTTATGGAATGGTTGGCCATCTTCAAAAGGGAGAGAATGCTGACTCAAGGTCTAAATTGACTAAACCCTTTTTTTGATCATGACTAACCATTCGACTCATTTGTTTCTAAGACTTCTATGTGAGTGATTTTCGATTAGATAAACACACTCCAAACGCCTAAAATTGCATATTCTAACTTGGAGAAATCAAGTCACAGTCAATACAAGTGCACTTTTGTGGAAAAGTCCCTATTCCATTAGAATCATGTTGTAAATCACTTGTAATGATTGTATGACTTGTAATTAAGATGAGAAAAAAATCAAGAAAACTTATCAAATATTTAATCATTTTTATGGCACTTTTCAAATTTCACCACAAATAGTTTTATCGAACAAGTTTCACTCACATGAAACTCAACTGACGACCCTGTGTGGGTATTGGTAACTACTAGGATCATCCCAGTTTCCCCAGAACAAACTCGACTGACACCGTTGCATAGGCAAATCAATTTTAAACCATCGACCGAGTTTTCTCTAGGATAAACTCAACCGGCAGATCAAAATTTCTTTATCGAATAGTGCCATAGTTGAGTTACCTTTATTGAAACTCTACTACAACAATGTACATAATGTATAGAAAAAGAGTTTCTAATAGTTGGAGTGTTGAAAAACTCAAAAAAAAAATCCGTCGCAGCACACCAACCAGCTAGAATTTGTCCCTAAGTGTTTCTACTAACTAGTAGGCATCCTCAACTATAAATAAGACCCCTTAGGCTTCATCCCATGGTTAGAAAAGCACTGTGAAGATCCCAATATTATAGTTGAGTACCGCCAAGAGCCTCCTTCCACTATCAAGCTTAATCACATGCTATATCCATTAGAGTGAGTAGGAGATTTGTAGAAGAGCTAGTCCTACATGTATATCTTTTGATTCTCTCACTACCTCCACCTACCAATATCTCTTTATACCATGAAGATGAAGGTTCTCTCTCTAGGCTAAGAGAGGTGAAGAAGAAGAAGGGAAGGGGTCCCTTGGTGAAACCTTCTCCTTGGTGAAGGTGAAGTCAAAGACGTAAGATCCAAGAGAAGAGTGGGTAATTCCTTCAAGGTGGAAGACTTGTTGTAAGAGTGGGTAAGTCCTTGGTGAAGGAGGAAGACTCATTGCAAAAGTGGGTAAGTCTTTGGTGTGGTAGAATACTCTTGGTCATGGATGGGTAAGTCCTTTGTAAAGTTATTGCCTTCCTTGTCCTCGAAGTGAAGGCTAGGTATCCTTGTCCTGGAAAAGGAAGGTCATATGTTGTAACTCTTATAATGGAATATAAGGAGTGAGACATGGTTGAAAAATCCTAGAGGTTGACCTCTCCAGGTAGTGGATGTACAGTCTCCTAGTTTGTAATTTGGAACCACTATACATAGCTTGTGTTTTTGTTCTTGTTCAATCTCTCTATCCCTTTCTATGTATGTTTTAGTTGTACTCAGATTTCATATTAGCAACCTTATCTGGTGATATACCTTGAAGGTCTAATTTTTTTGGTTTAAGTGATTGTATCTCTATTTTCCCCCCTCTATAGCCCATAATTTGATCTAAAAATTGGTATCAGAGCAGTTCATCCTCAAGAAATACTTCCATAAGTAGGACAAGATGGGTGATTATCAAGGTGATAGATTCTCCATCAACATCCCAATCTTTGATGGGAGCAACTTCCTCTATTGGAAGATAAGGTTATAATTCTATATCCAAGGATCAAGTCTTGATAAATGGATAATGATGGATCTTCCATACAAGATACTAGAGACAAAGATAGAAGAACGGGATGAGGCTACTTCGAAGAAAGTAACCTTAATTGCAATTGCCATCAACATTCTATATGCCTCTCTTTCCCCCATTGAGTTGGACTAGACTTTATCTCGTGAGATGGCCTATGAGGTGTGGAGAAGGATATGTGTCACTTACGAGGGAACAAAGCAAGTTAAGGATAGTAGACTATACATGCTCAATGGTCTCTTTAAAAACTTCAAGATGGGAAAGGGGGAGAGGGTAGCCATGACGTACTTAAGGCTCAACACCGTTGTAAATGGTCTTGCTATCTAAGGTCATCCTATGGATCAAGGAAAGATTAAATCAAATATCCTTAGGTCTCTTACCAACAAGTGGCAATCCAAGGTAACCTCCATTGAAGATACAATGTTTCTTGGTGAATTTCCTATTGAATAGCTCAAAGGAAACCTACAGGCTTTTGAAGTGAGACTTTAAAGCAAGAGGAAGAATAAAGAGAACAAGAGATACAACTTAAGAGAATGAAGAAGGCTACAATGAAATCCCAAATTGAAGCTATTGTGAGTCAAGCTTCTACATACTCTCTAGTTGAAGAAGATGTATTGTACTCTAAAGATAGGCTTCACCAAGGAAAGCCTTCCTCATCCACTCAGTGATTCAAATGTGGAAAGAAAGGTCACTTCAAGGAAGATTGTCCACAAGTCAAAATGACCCATCATCACAAGATAAGAGAATAGAAGCACAAGAAGAAGGAAAAATAGCACAAAAGCTTTAGTGACTCCTCAAACTCAAGCTTAAGTGAAGATTCAAGCGAAATATCCATCTCAATATCTAGTTAAGATGGAGAATGTCACTTTTCTCTCATGGAAAGTTCAAATAAATATTTAAATGAGGTAAATATAAACCATTTAGACAAAAAATCCTTAATTTCCACTATTCAAGCTACTCGTGCCTATCTTAAGTCTACTAAAAAGAAAAAGAAAAAGCTTGCTAGAATTGTTGATAACTTGCATGAAGAAAAAGATAAACTTGAACATGTTAATATTAGCTTGCAAGATGATGTTGACAATCTTCAAAGGCATTACCTAGAACTTGAATTGCAACTCAATTGTGTTAAGATTGGAAACAATGCTTATCTTAGACAAGTAGATGCTCTTAAACTTAAAAATTCTAACTTGCTAGATAAGATTAGATTTCTAGAAGCTCAACCTCTTATGACTAATTCTAAGGAAGAGCATACCAAAATTGTGAATTCTCTCATGCTTGATATTAATACTATTAGAACTGAAAATGAGGACAAAGATTTTAGTTTGCAAGAAATAGAATATGAAAATAGTGTTTATCTTTCTAAGATTACTTTGTTTGAAAAATAAAATGTTTCCTTTCTTACTAAAATTAATATATTCAAATCTTCTTATAGTTATACTAGTAGAAAGAATAATGTTACTGCTCTTCATATTGAAAAAGATTCTTATATGGCTAAATGTCTTTTCTTAGAAACTGATCTTGTGCATGCTAGACATAAGATCAATCAATTGTCTTCTACTATTACTTCTCTTATGCATGACAATCATCGTTTGAGATCTTCTATGCAAAGATTATTACATGATAAGAAGAATCATAATCAAATCCTTGATCATACTACCACCCAAATGGGTAGAGATGGTTTTGGACTTGATAGTAGCCAAAGAAACAACAAAGACAAAGGACATTCATTTTTCAATGAAAAATCCTCTAGTTACAAGGCCATGGACTCATGTAATCAATGCAATGAAATTGCTCATTACTCTAGATATTTCCCTTTTAGGAAATCACCCAAGTGCAATAGGACCTGATTTCATAAGCTAACCCCTCTAGATGCAAAAATATGATTGGAAGCCATTTCATCTTTCTTCTTGTAGGTCACTTGAAATGGATTGACATGAGCCATTAATTTGCAAATTGGTCTCTCAATCCACATAATAAAAGAAAGGTGAGATGTGTTTGGGGTGGCAACAAGTGGAAAAGAAATGGTAAGAACATAGGAAATGGTATTCTTGCTCACGTCCAATCATAGCTTGTTTTTGGCTAGTTTGTATGCACTTTACATATGGTTTTCGAGTCAATATTGGTATATTGCCATTCTCATCATTTTCTTTCTCAAACATTGCCCTAGATGCTTTCATAGTGCATTACAAACTTGCTAATTCATGTTTGGATATGGTTTCTACCTTTATCATGCCTCTAGATATGAATTTCTAAAATATTTGTGCCCTTTGACATCATTTGTTGTCGGCTGAGTTTGTCCTGAAGAAACTCAACCGACAAGAACCAACAAATTTTTCCAACAACTATTGTCGAATGAGAAGTTCAACCCAAAAACTCAACCGCCAACACTGTGCATAGAAAATATAGTTGTCTTTTTGGATGAGAATTTTTCTCTCAACTAGACATTCTTAACCAACAACCTTATTTTATGGCACTCCCTTTGGTACCTTTATATGTGCATATTACCATGCTTTATATTTCCTATCTTGCATACAACTCTATCTTTTTAATTTCTCATGTTTGGTATCTCGATATCTTGCAACTACTTGTCTTGAGTTCTTATGCATGCTTTGATGATGATCTCTTTAGATCTCTTGGTTGTGTATTAAACTGCTTCCATTGTTCTCTAACTTTATACATCTATCTAGTTGTATATCTTTTGATGCAATATTGTGGATCTTAGTGGTAATCATCTTTCAGTGATGATGCATATTTTCTAGTGAGTAATATCCTTTCACATTTCTGAAATTACATATCTCTTTATTTGGATATTTCTTTACATCCACCCTTATCTTGTTCTTTAATTGATGAATCCCTTGTTTTGATCTAGATCCTACTAGTTGTCCTAACTTGTGATATCATCTACTATTATCCCATCTACATGTAGCTTTAGTCTTCTTCATAAATTGGTATCCAACACATCAATTGGTATTTAACTATATACTATGCTTGTATCTTATTTTATACATACTCAAGCTTGTCTCTTAATTTCAGTATCTACTATCTTGAGTTACTTGCTTGTATAGTATCACGTTTATATTTTCTAGAATTACATCTAGGGTTGTTCAATTGCATGTATTGATTTGCTTTATATACATTGCTTGGACAAGCCCTTAGTTTTTTCTCTTCTACACTCTCTTTTCTAACAAAGTTGTGTTTTAGCTCTTCGACCCCCTCACTTTTTGAAATGAAAAAAGGGGAGAATACATGTCCTATGTATAGGGGATATGACATATATGAGAAAACATATATGAACATAATACACAATATCTATAAATTTTATGAAAGCTAACCATGCAGGAGAAATAGCATCAATTGAGGGGGAGTATGTGAACTCCATTATAATCAATTGAAGGGGAGCATATGAACTCAATTCTATTGAAAACCCTAGGTTTATCCAAAGATATGATTTTACTTAAATGCTTTCAATACATTTATGGAATGGTTTGTCATCTTCAAAAGGGAGAGAATGTTGACTCAGGGTCTAAATTGACTAAACCCTTTTTTAATCATGACTAACCATTCCACTAATTTGTGTCTATACCTTCTATGTGAGTGATTTTATATTAGATAGACACACTCCAAATGCCTAAACTTGCACATCCTACCTTGGAGAAATCAAGTCAAAATCAATACAAATGAACTTTTGTGGAAAAAGGCTCTATATCCATTAGAATCATGTTGTAAATCACCCGTAATGATTGTATGACTTGTAATTAAGCTGAGAAAAAATCAAGAGCACTTCAATCGAATATTTAAGAACTTTTATGGAACTTTTTGAAATTCATCACATGCACTTTTATCGACTGAGTTTCACTCAATGAAACTCGACTGACAACCCTATATGAGTCTTGGTACTTCCAGGGTCAACTGAGTTTCCCAGGACAAACTTGAATGACACCCTTGCACAGGAAAATCAATTTTAAGACATCGGTCGAGTTTTATCTAGGATAAACTCGACCGACAACTCAAAATTTCTTTGTCGAATAGTGCCATTGGTCAATTACCTTTATTGAAACTCGACCTACAACACTGTACAAAATGTGAAAAAAAAGTATTTTTAACTGTTTGAGTGTTGTAAAACTCAAAAAAGTATCTGTTGCAACACCCCAAATGAGTAGAATTTGTCTCTAAGTGTTTCTACTGGTTAGTAGGCATCCTCAAATATAAATAGGACCCCTTGAGCTTAATCCCATGGTTAGAAAAGCACTATGAAGTTCCCTATATTATAGTTGAGTGCCTCCAAGATCCTCCTTTTACTCTCAAGATTAATCACTTGCTACATCCATTAGAGTGAGTAGGAGATTTGTAAGAGAGCTAGTCCTACATGTATATCTTGTGAGGCTCTCACTTCCTCCACCTCCGAGTCTTGCTTTCTACCATGAAGATGAAGGTTATATATTTTGGCTAAGAGAGGTGAAGAAGAATAAGGGGAGGAGCCCCTTGGTGAAAGCTTCTACTTGGTGAAGGTGAAGTTAAAGGCATAAGATCCAAGAGAAGAGTGGGCAATTCCCTCAAGGAAGAAGACTTGTTGTAAGAGTGGGTAATTCCTTGGTGAAGGAGGAAGACTAATTGCAAAAGTGGGTAAGTTATTGGTGAGATAGAAGACTGTTGGTCATGGTTGGGTAAGTCCTTTGTAAGGTTATTGGCTCCCTTGTCCTCAAAGGGAAGGTTAGGATTCCTTATTTTGGAATAGGAAGGCAATATGTTGTAACTCTTATAATGAAATACAAGGAATGATACATGGTTGAAAAATCCTAGCGGTTGACCTCTCTAGGTTGTGGATGTACACTCTCCAAATTCAGAGTTTGGAACCACTATACATAGCTTGTGTTCTTATGCTTGTTTAATCTCTATCTCCCTTTCTATGTATGTTTTAGTTGCACTCAAATTTCATATTAGCAACCTTATCTTGTTATATGCCTTGAAGGTCTAATGAATTTGTTTTAAGTGTTTATAACTCTATTCAACCCCTCTAGAGCCCATCATCTGATCCCAAATCATCAACAATAGATTGAGTATATTGAACAAATAAAAAATTTGTAGATATTTCTAAGTCTAAGGGACAATTCAAACATATAAGAATTCTAGTTCATTCCATAATATGATTAATCATAAAGGATTTCATTGATTCAAGTACCAACATTTTATATAGGTAACAAGTCAAATACACATTTAGAATCAAAGCATAACATTAACATCATCTTAATAACACCCCACCAGCCGATCCAAGGACACATCCTGCAATCCTAAAGCTGAAGTACACATAAGACATGTCTACCAAATAGGAATATTCAAATCACAAGTAGATCCAAATCATACTAAGATTGGATATTAGATCCAAACATAAACCAATTGGCAAAGTTCAATGTAAGACTCCACACTAGACATATATAAGTAAGGCAACATATTATCTTTTTAAAAGAATGAATGATTTCCATATTAGGAAACATATTCATCAACAACAAATTTATCAACTTCCAGTAAAAGGAATGTAACAAACATTCAACTCATATTATACACTACTTGTCCTATTTTATTCATTTGTCTTGAAACTACTTGGGTTGTACCTCACCAAGTAGAAGTTTCCACACATAACTCTTGTGTCAACGACTCATGGGGTTTCAATGGACACTCTAAGACATCAACATCATACATGGTCCACCATAGGCTTGCTTAAAGAGGCTCATGACCTCATATCGAGTACATGAACAAATATAACAAAATATCACATATCACCATATTTCACACACGTATCACATATCATCATATTTTTCATGTTTTATAATTTTCATTTTTTAGAGTCCATTCCTCGTGGACATAAACTTTCATAGAAGAAGATTTGGGGTAGAATCACACCAAATGACTCATCATTGAATACTGATGGTCTAAACTTCAAGGTCTAGATACATAGTTTGAAAATCCTTCTCTTAATAATATAATTACTTCAAGGAGATCCATTTTAGTTCCCTAGTATGGCACTTAGGGGAAACTCATAGTGTTAATGGAACCTAAATCAATGTATCATCATTTTATTTGTTATTGATCCTTTTTACTCATCTTAAAGAAAATTCAAACCATCATTTATCATACATGTATATTCTCATGCAACTAGAATGACATGAATCAAAATAGGCTTATCAAGAAGACAATGATTAAAATAAGAAGCATAACAATCTATAAATTTGCGACACTGATTCTTTCCAATTCCACATCATATCATAGAAGTAATCACCAATGGGATTTCAAGCTGATACATAATCTCATTATACATCATTTACCCTGAATAGGATTTCTCAAAGTGATTGGTGCATGTTAATTTAAACTCTACATATTTTGTATTACATATGTTCTCATCAAATATTCACGGATATAATGGAACTAGAAAGAATATAAGCATATAGACATATTGTGTCGTTCGTCATACTCATAATACATTTATCATATAAATATACTTATTACATCCAATTTCAATATATGTAATTAAATTTACAACATAAACATCCATAAGACAGATAATTCTCCTCTTCTATTATTTAGCATTATTTAGTCAGGGTTACGAATCGAGATACATGTACCATTGCTTAAATTGCATCTAGATACATGTACCATGTAATTTGGCTTATAATGGCATCTTGGTAAATAAAATTAATTCTTATATCATGCTTATTGAGTTCAAATATAATTACATACATGTCAACTACATTTTCAAGCATATCGCTCATTGAGCTGATTTTTAAGCAAAATTGGGGTAAAACGATATCGTTCTCTATCCATAATACTTTTCATGTAAATTGAATAAATGTATTAGGAACTAACTAAATACAAATAAATGAGAAGAATCCAAAGAAATAACATTTGATTCCCTAAAATCTTCTCGATTGGTTACACAATTGCATACAATACAAATAAAAGTTTCGATCAGTTTAGTCGGATAGAATTAAGATTTTTGAATGATTATAGAGTTTAAGAAGGAGAAAAACACTCAAATAAGGTGTAAATAACCTTACAAGTTACATGTAATCTTAGTCATTGGAAATACATCCAATTCTCAAAAATTGAATCCACATTCTTACTTTTCTCAACTAAAAAACCCTAGAAAAGGTGGATAGTACAGAAAGAAAGAGAAAATATGGTGATTTGCTAAATTTTTGGTTCAAATTAGAAGGAGGAAGGAATATCTACATAGGAGAGAATATTCATTATGTAATAATATCTGAAGTTGATGAACTTACATGAATTCACAAGAAATAGAAGCTAAAATCTTAATTCAACACTTCTGCTGATTTTCTCCTTCAAAACCCTAACCACTCTCTCACTCTCAAATTTTGTATCTATAATAGGGTTTATGGATTATGGAAGCTATGAGGGTAATAGGTTGATCATATGGACCAATTGAGGTGCTTTAAACAATTGCAAACAAGTTAAAAATTGAATTTTGATCCTACTTCCTATTTATTAGTCTGGGTGGTTGTGAGTTGTTACTGATAAGAAACTCAGTCAACACCAAACTTTGCAAACTTAAATATCGTTCCAAAATTATATAAATTTTATGTAATGTCTGAAATTGTGTTTCCATGCTACTGATATGAAGACAAATATCAGATACTATACTTCCATATTTCAACCTGAATGCATAATCAATTGAGTTTGTCCTGAGGAAACTCGACCAACAAACATGTCGTAGAAAATTAAAAAATTATGATCTTTTGAAAGAATACCTTATATTTAAGTTGCTCAAATTATATCAAAAAATAAAGAATTAATATTTGTAGATATAATACTAAAAATCATTTAGTACACCACTATACTTATCACATATTTAATCAAAAATCTCAATTTGTCCGATTAGGAATTTTTGTTTTATCAAACCCTAATTACTCAAAACAAGTCAACTTTGATTTTTTCACTAAGTTAAAATATCACAATCAAAACATCAATATGAATCAAGCTTGAGCAATGATCAATCTAGTTAAGCATGCAATCACCAAGTACACCTTTATTTGATGGTTAAGATGAAAATGGATCATTACAAATTCTTCCCTCCTTTTAGATTTCATCCCATAATCCAATAAAAGACGTAAAATAATATCATACAATCTAATCTTTCATATCTCCCAGTGTCTTGTTAGAATGATTTCCAAGTTATCTTTCTCCCTTATTGCATCATTTTCTTACATTCTAGATATATTATATTGAAATTCTGAATTTTTTGGTGTTATATGGATATTCATTCTCATATCATCATTATATCTATCTCTAATATTTAAATCACTTATCAAGACATGATTTAAATCACCTTTAATATTCTTTAAAAATTTGATTATGTATCTAGTGGATCAAGATTATAATCCATTCTGTTTATTATCTACATTCATCAATTCTCTTCATAAAGAAGATCATTTAGTGGGCATCATTCTTATTCTCAACCTTTTCTTATAAGATTTGCATTCATGTCCAAATTCGTTAGGGATTATCTTCAAAATCTATCAATTTTTTTTCATCTTTCTCATATGAAATTTCCTACTTGTCTTGGGTTACATATTTAGTTATATAATAATTTCTCTTTCACCATTTTATCCTTTCTTACCATGATTCATCTTGTTATAGTCTCAATTTGTCTTCATCTCGATGTTGTTAAACATCCAGAAAAAGTACAACCAACAGTTCCCTACCGACTTATCCCAATATTTAGATACTTGACCATAGTAGCCGGATACTAAGTTCAATGAGTACAAATATCATACAAGTTATGTTTAACATCAATATTATCATTTAACCATAGATCCTTATGTCCCTACAAACTCATTTAACCTAAGCTATGATACCATATTGTTCAGAACCTCTCTTTTAATTAGCATAAATGTTGACCAGTAGAGAGAAACCTTAAATGTAACCAGGTTAAGAAACAAAATCGTGATTTTTGAAACACACAATTAACACAATATCCAAAAACACAAGTAATTTTTTTCTTGTTCTTCACAAAATCTAAGAAAAAAATTCACATCAGGTTAATCACATGCTCAACTATTAGAAATAACATTCAACAATATTAAAGTAAAAGAAGGTGTTATTACTCATATACAGTCCAATCTACATCAATTACATGTACATGGAAGAACAACTCAATCTACTACCCATCCTGAGAAAGAGAGTGCACAAGGGCATTCTAATCTACACTATTCTATTTAAATCTTCTTTGTCATGTCCTCTCCACAGGATAGTATTGTACCTAAAAGCATTTGAAACAACCATCAAAACCATCTAGAGCCCCGATGAGTGGATACCTTCCACTCAAGCTGAGTACATGCATCAACATCAAATTAAGTATATTGAACTAATAAGAAACTTGCAAAATATTTTTAAGTCTAATGGACAATTCAAGTATATACAAATTCTAGTTCATGAAAATAATCTCATTAAACCCAAATGCATTCATTTAGTCAAGTCCCAACATTTTATAGAGGTAACAAGTCAAATAAATATTTAGAATCTAGGCATAATAATAACATCATCATTGTGACATCCCACCAACCAGACTAGGAACACACCCTGTAGTCTTGAATGTGAAGCAGGAATTAAAATGTCTACCTAATAGGGCAATTCAAATGACAAGTAGATCCAAATCATACTAGGATTGGATATTAAATCCCAAAACAAACTAGTTGTTAAAGTTCAAGACTAGATTTTACACTAGACATATATGAGTAAAGAAACATATTACCTTTATAGAAGAATAACTAATTTCTACAATAAGAAACATATTCATCAACACTAAAATAATAATTTGGTAGTAAAAAGAATGTAACAAATATTCAACTCATATTCTACGCAACTTTTCCTCTTTTATGCATTTCCCCTGTAACTATTTGGCTTGTACCACACAAGTATAAGTCACCATGCCTGATTCTCACGTCAATGAATCACCATCACTATCTTAGAGTTTAGTCAGTCACCCTAAGACATCAACAACATACCCTGATCCATCACACAATTGCTTAAAGAGGCTCAAATCCTCATCTAGAGTACACTAGATTAGAACAAACATGACAGAATATCACATATCATAATATTTCACATAAATATCACATATCATTATATTTCTCATCTTTCAAAATTTTCATTTCATTAGAGTCTATTCCTCAGGGACGTAGACTTTCATAGCATTGGATTTAGGGAAAAATCACACCGGATGATTCATCCCAAACTCATGGTGGTCTAACCTTGAAGGTCTAGATCTACAATTTAGAATTCCTTCTCATAATATTCTAAATACCACAAGGAGATGTGTTTCATTTCCCCAGTGTGGCACTTGGGGGAACTCATAGTGTTCGGGTCACCTAACTAGATGTATCATCATTTCACTTTTATTAATCCTTTTTACTCATCTTCAAGAAAACTCAAACAATCATTTATAATATGTGTATATTCTCACACAAAGTAGAGTGACATGAATTAGACTAGGCTTATAAAAAAGACAATGACAAAAACTAGAAGCACAACAATATGTAAATTTACAACACATATGATTCTTTCCACTTCCATATCAAATAACATCAATCATCATCAATGGGATTTTAGCCTGAGACATAATCTAGTTGTCCATCATTTACCCTAAATAAGGTTTCTTAAAAGTAACCAAAGCATGTTAATTCGATCTCAAAATATTTTTTATCAATTACTTCCATACCATAGTTCTCATTAAATATTTGCAAAGGCATTAGAACTAGAAACAAAATAAGCATATATACATCCTGTGTCATTCATCATACTCATAATAGGTTTATCATACAAATATACTTATCCCATTTAAAATAGATGTTACTAAATTTCAACCATAAATGTACATAACACACATAATTCTCCACTTCTATTATTTAGCATTCTATAATTAGGGTTACTAATCAACATATATTTGATTCTCATTTGAAGTCCATCAGAAATGACCATTCTCAGTGTACACGTATTCTAAAAATAGTCATAATACAAGAACACATTCTTGTAAATCATTTCAGATCCTTGAACATTATCTTTAATTGATTTGAGCTATACTTATATGCATTCCTTAACCATTTATTTGAGATCATTATTCATTAGTATTACTCAGGTCATCATTTTAGGGTTAAGTTGGGTTCTTAGATCCATATACTTTTTTCTGAAGGTAAATAGACAAATTTCATTATAGAGGAGTCATATAACATCTACATGAGGAGGAAGACAAATTAAAAGACCACACAAAGACCCAGAGCAGAAACAAACCACCACAAAAACTCATACTAGAATTTGATAAACACAATGACGCATAACGTTGGCTATCAAAACTTTCTATGAAGAATACTCAACACGAGCATGTATCTGTGGTAGAGTAGCTGCACCAAATTGGTGCTCCAAAAAGGATATCACACCCACACTTGATGTCATACAACCACACAACAAAATTGACCAAGAAATAAAATCTACTAAGAGAAGTAGTGTCGATTAACAACAAATGAGAACAAATGAGAGAGATAACCAATCTAAATAGAAAGCAAGTAAAAGATAAAAAGGGTAGGAAACTCATCATAGTCAGGATCAACAATAGGGAGGAAGGAGGCCGCTGCCTCCTAAGGCACCAAGCACAAGCCACCAAGCAATCCCAGCGCAACGTGTCCCAAAATTCAAACAACTTCCAAGATGCTTAACCTCAGGTGTAAACATAATCCTCCACTATTGACACCTAGAAGCCAAAGGAGAAATGACTACACCTCTCAAAGATGATACACTTTCAATGAGGGGTGACAAGAGGGAGGAGTGGGGCACTGCCTCACTACTGCCGAATCCCACCAGCCAACAGTTGGTGTAGGAAAGGAACCCTATCAACTATAGGAGAGGGAAACTAGATCCATCTACTTAGCTTCATCAGTTTTCATTCGTTTCATATTCATTAGTCTCAACTTCTTTTATTTCATGTTCACTATTACTCTTGGAATAAATCATTCTGAATTCACATGTATGTAGAGTTTCTCTCCCATTAAAATCCTATATAGTCTGATTTTAGTGTATCCGTTCATTTTAGGTCAACCCAGATATATTTAAACTAAATAAATAAAAGACTTTTTCATACTTATTTAATTAATATTTCAGACCCTATTGTCCCTACAAACTCATTTAACCTGATCTATGATACAACATTGCTCGTTCCTCTCTTTTAGTTAGCATAAATATCAACCATTAGAGAGAAACCCTAATTTTAAACCCATATTTAGAAACAAAATCATCATTTATTGACAAACATGATTAACATAATAATTGAAAAACATAAGTAAACTTTTCCTTTTGTTCACATAACATGATAAAAAAATTCCACATCAGATTAACCACATGCTCAACTATCACAATTATTGTTCAATGATAATAAAGACAATTAAGGTGTTATTACTTATATACATTCCACATCATATCATAGAAGTCATCATCAGTGGGATTTTATCCCAAGACATAATATCATTGACCAACATTCACCCTAAACATGGTTTTTCAAAAGGGATCAAACCATGCTAATTTAATATCAACATATTTCTTACCAGTTCATTACACATAATAGTAATCATCAAATATTCATAGAGAAAATAGAAATAGAAACAATGTAAGCATAAAGACATCTTGTGTCATTCATCATACTAATAATAGATTTATAATGCAAATATACTTATTCCATCCATTTCCAATACATGTAATCAAATTTCAAGCATAAACGTACAGAAAATGTAAATTCTCCTCTTCTATTATTTAGCATTTTTAAGTTAGAGTCACTAATAAACACATGTTTGATTCTTGTTTTAAGTCCATAAGAATAGACCATTATCAAATTATAAGTATTCTAACAAATGATTATAATCCAAGAGCACATTCTAGTAAATCAATTCACATCCTTGAACCTCATCTTGTAACTAATTTGAACTATTCCTATATGCATTCCTGAATCCCTCATTCGAAATAATTATTCATTAGCATTACTTAGGTCATCATTTTAGCATTAGAGTTAGGTTATTAGATCCATATACTAGATTTCTCATTTTGCCTTCATTACATATTCATTAGTCTCAACTTCTTTCATTTCATGTTCACTACTACACTTGGAATAAGTCATTATGAAATTGCTTATGCATAAAGTTATTCTCTCATTAAAATTCTTTGTAGTATGACTTTAGTGTATTTCATTCATTTTAGGTCAAGCCATATATATTTAAATTAAATAGAGAAAAGACTTCTTCTTACTTATTTTATTAATATTTCATTCATTACTTATCATCACAATTCATATCACCCTGGTCCATTTCTTATATTGCATCTAGATATATGTATCTTGTCATTTGACTTATAAAGGAATTTTGGTATCTAGAAGCAATTCTTATATTCCTTAACAAAAGTTTCAATTTATGAAGTATTGAAAATTAGGGTTACTTCTTCTTACCTCTAAATATCTAGTCATCTTTTAGTATATATTATGTGATTTGTACAAAAGTCTAGCATTCATGTGGGATTTACTCATATTTCATATATTATACTAGAATACACAAATTAGGATTATACCATCTTAATAAAGCTTATCACCTTCAGCTGAAGTAATAATTATTACAATTGGGCATCTTTTCACATTCACAAGATTGTATGCAAATTTAGTTTTATCTCTCATAGTCATCTTAATATTAGATTTCTAGGGTTTTAGGAAGTCATCTTAGTTCAACTCATCATAACAATAATAAAATTTAGTAATCTCATCAGGTTGTATATAGATTCGTTGAGTCTTCAGAATAGATGGAAACCTAGTTTCCATTCCACATAGTTAACCAATCATTTACAAGCATACAATGATTCATTGACTCCTTTGAGACCATCCCTAAACATTAACCCTAGACATGGATTTCATCCATATGAAACCCTTATACACTTATACTCATGTACATAAAATATTAAATTCAAGTTAGGATTCTAAATTTCAGTTGAGTAACTCATGCTTATTGAGCTCAAATATAATGACATATATGTCAACTAAATTTCCAAGAATACCGCCCATTGGGCTGATTTGTAAGAAAAATTGGTGTAAAACTATATATTTCTCTATCAATAAGACTTTGCATGTAACTTAAATCAATATATTAGGACCTAATAAATATAAATCAATGAGAAAATCCAAATCAATATCATTTGATTCCCTAAAAATCTTCCCAATTAGTTACATAATTGCATACAAATACAAACAAAAATTTCAATCAATTTAGCGAGATAGAGTTAGGATTTCCACATAATTATAAAGTTTAAAAGGGATACAAGAACTCAATTACGGTTCCATGGAACTTAAAAACAGTTTTTGACAATCTGAATCTCCAAAAATCCATCAAATGTGTAAAGATTGAATCCACCTCTTGTTCTTCTTAACCCGGAACCCTAGAAAAGGTGGACATGAGAGAAAGAAAGAGAAAATATGGTGATTTGCTATATTTTTGACTCAAATCAAAGGGAGGATGGAATATATACATTGGAGAGAAGATTTGACACTAATTCATATCTAGAGTTGATAAACTTACATGAACTTGGAAGCAATAGAAAGCCAAAACTATAAATCAACACTTTTGACAATTTTTTCATCAAAAACCTTTATCTCTCTCTCAATATAAAATTTCGTATAATTAATAAGGAATACAAATTATGGGATCCACTAGGGTTTTATAGTGATCATATAGAAAAATTGAGGTTCTTAGAACAATTGCAAACCAATCCAAAATTGATTTTGAATCTTTTTTATTTATTCATCCCGGTTGATCGATTGAATTGTTACAGATAAGAAACTTAGATGACACCACACCCTATAAAATTCAAATATCATCCAAAAATTATAAAAAATTAACATAATGTATTAATTAAGTTACCAAGTTACATTTAAAATTTTGACTCATTTGAATATACTAATAGAAAGATAGAAATCGAATACCAGACTGCTATGTTTTAGCCTGAATGCATGGTTGGTTGAGTTTGTATTGGAAAAAATCGGACAATAAGAATGTCATAAAACATTAACAAATCTCATATTTTGTAAAAAAAAAACTTATATTTAAGTTACCCAGACTGATAAATATTTCAAAGAAATAAAGATGTAAATAAAATACTCAAAATCATTTAGTACACCACTATACTTATCGTATTTTTAATCAAAATTCTCAATTCAGCCGATTAGGATTTTCCATTTTCTCAAACCGTGATTGAAACGAGGCATGCTTTGGGTTTCTCACAAATTTTAAAACATCATAATTAAACTTTTAATATGAATCAAGCTTAAGCAATGATCTATCTAGTCAGGCATGCAATCATCCAAGTAAACCCTATTTAGATGGATAAGTTGAAACCAAGTCATTACAACCGTGGTGAGGGGAAAACACAAAGATAATTGATAGAGGAGTATAGAAATATGAAACAGGATCACAAGATACATACAATAATAAGGGATCAATTTTTTTTGTTTTGGTTGTGGGAATTCATCTTCATTATACAAGGATGAGAGGTGCCACTTTGGTAGATTTGATGGACACATCATTATAGAGGGTACATGACGGTTTGAAGGGGAAGGAATCTTGTCTACATGGATGGCCAATGGTAGGTGCTAACCCTAATCTAGTGTAATAAGATGTATCTTACAAATGAATCCCTAGTCGACAACCTACGTTCAACAATGTGGTTTCCAACAAATAGATGTAAGAGAACAATCTATTTTTTTAGAAAGATATTCAAAGACAAACTATAAATGGTAGATGTAACAGTAGGGGAGATTGAGGGAAGACCAACACTAACTGTCAACCTTGATGTAAAAGATGATCTTACCTGACCCTAGAAATACATCGTGGCGGTCAAGCTTATAGGTTGCTATGCGGAACACATGATTCTAATGGACATGCTAAAACTTTTGTAGTGTCTTGATGATCACTTCAATATGTATGAAATAGACTTGGGACACTTTGTCATACTACTTTCATGTCGAAAATATTATGACACAACCTCGAGTGGAGGCCCGTGAAATTGCTTTGGCTGTTATTTGGCCATGTGTGAGTGGCACTCGCCCTTCAAAACCACCTAATAACTACAAATATACATTGTAACATGGGTTCAGATAACCGATCTTCCGTTTCACCCTTATATATCAACCACGTTCTAGTACATGGGGATGTCTTTAGGGAAATCGATTAAGGTTGACACAAATACTGAAAGTAGGACTAGAAGCAACTTTGCTAGACTTCGTATCGAAGCTGATATCACTCATCTGACTATCCCTATGATCCTTATCAATGGTCCAAGTTCAAGGTGGAGTATGAAGCTATTCATATTGACTATACCAAATGTGAAAGGATGGGGCATGCCTCATTTTGATATTGTGAAAACCCTACAACCACATATAACATTGGAGGGAACCAAGACTTGTCGGAAACAATGTTTAGCAAGAGTTTAACAAAGAAAACTGTACGTGGAAATGAACAAGTAGGATAAGAAACAAGAAAAGGAGTCAAGATCAATCTAATGAGAAGACAACTACACAAATATGCACATAAATATGAATAGATTTGATGACGTGAGGGATGAAGAAAACCATGATGGAGACAATAATTGAACTAATGAGCATGGGGCACCAAAAATCCTAGAGGAAAGAAGCATTTGACTGAAAAAGAGATATAAGTAGAAGAAAACCATTGATAGGGTATAGAATACAGATTAAAAGCGAATAATTTTTAAATATATACTCAATAATTATTGTATAAGGAAAATCCATGAACTCTCAAATTCCGACACAATTGAGGTATAAAAGGAGTATTATAGAGTTGTTAATCTTGTTGTGGATGACGTTGTTGAAGTCATCAACATTCTAAATGATGCTGAAATGAATAACAACATGGGCAATGATGTTACTAAAGCACACAAGGTTAACCTTGAGACAACCACCACTCAAGATATGTGTATCCCAATGATAGTCTCAACTGTCAAAAGGATTTAAGGGAGTGGAGCAGATATGAAGAGATCAGGAAAAGCAAAAGTAGCAATGAAGAACACATAAAGAGTCTATGTCTGGTTCAAATCCTTGAAAATGAAGGCAGAAAGGAAAATCAAATTATTGAAGATAATGGTTTGGATAAGGAGAATCAAGAACTTATGGATACTTAAGGTAGGTGGGTCCACTCATTTCATGTTTTATTATGAGTTGTTAACCTTAGATTTACTATGTTGGAATATTCAAGGAGTCAAAAAATCTAAGACATGCCGTGTCCTCAATGAATTTATATATTTATTTAAACTGAATCTGCTTTCTATTTTTGAACCATGGATAAATGAATACATAACTATCAAAACGATAAAGAAGTTGAGATTTAAAAATTCATTTTGAGTAGAGGAAAGAGGTTTTATAAAAGGCATATGGGTGTGCCAAAGAGCATGATTTTAAAATCAAAATCATAATGTCATTTTCTACATAAAGAACACTACTTTGGTGAAGTTTTTATATGTGATCCCACATATAACATTTAGAAATTTGTTTTTGGAAACATATTATTCATATGGGATCCAACTTCACACAACCATGGATCACATTGGGTGATTTTAATACCACTTTTAGTCCAAGTAAGATAAGTGGTTGGAAGAACTATAACTTTGTAGAGGCAAATATATTTTAGGACATTTTTCTTGAAACAGATTGTCAGACTTTGGGTTCTTTGGTGCAAGATACACTTACAAAAGAGAAGCTTCAACAAACATTGAACCAAGATGTTACCAATACGACTTTCATTCAGTACTTTCCCATCTTTGTCCTTGAGAACTTGCCAAGATTTCATTCGAACAATTGCCCCTTACTTGTATGTTCTACGAAGAAGATTGTAAAAATGCACAAGTTTATATCTAAATCCTGTTGGTTCCAAGATAAGATTAAATAAAGCCACTTCACAAGAAAGTGGGACAACACAATGGATTTCAATAATACAATTTACTATGCAAAAAGTGATATTCTCAAGTGGGATGATTTGAATACAAAAAAAAGAAGAAGCACTACAAAAAATTTGGCCTTTGTTGAAGAACATTTGTGAGGAACCATAGATTGTGAATAATGATGGCTATTTGTGAGGGCTCATCCTTCAAATATGGGACCAAATCCCTCAACCATTTTTTTAACATCTTTACAAATACTAATCCCTCAAAAATACATTAGTCACTAATCATTCCTTGAAAAATACCATGACAAATGATTCCCTCCATCTCATATCCCTTCCCTCCATCTCATTTCCCTTCCCTCCATTCTAAAATACAACATTTGGATATCAAAATTAAAAAGGAAAAGAAAAACCCTCCCCACTCGTCCCTCTGCACAATGACGAACTAGGGAAGCACTGATCACCTGCCCTCGTCCTCGACGCCTCCTTGATTCCATCGACCACGCTTTCAATCCGTCGACCAGGCCTCGCTCACTCCACGGCCAGGGTTTGCTCCAGCTTAATGCCGCCCAGCCTCAGCAACCCCACGACCCCAGCCGCTTAGCATTTTCCAAATCCCACCGGTCACACCCAGCTGCAACCGCGCCTACCTCCCGGACGGCGCCCCAACTGCTCCTGCCACCCCAACTGCAGCAGGTTGTAACTCCAATCATCGGCCGGCTTCCAATTCCACGGCCAGGAGTAGCCATATCGTGCCGGATCCCAGCAAAACCAGCGGCACCCGACTCAGGCGGCGCCCAGCAGGAGCTCTGAAGAATACTTCAACCTTGGATCAAGCTACTGGTCTCTTTTCCTTGATCTGACGCCCATAAGCTGCCCAACCGCCTCTGCTCCAGTTCTTCTCTTGCAACGTCCTTTGTTCTTCTTCTTCAGTTTTAATCTCGTTGCTTCTGTCCATTGACCGGAAGCGTGGGAAAAGGTACTGCTACTAAAACTGCATCTTTTTTCTGTGCTACTTGTTTTATTATTCTCTTGCAACTGTTGTGCTTGCTTGTTGTTATGTTGTTTGATTCAATCATGTGTTGGTCATTTAGTTTTAGGTAACGATTCCAATGTGCATCCTTCTTCATGTGTATCCCAGATTTGAGTTCACTGTAATGTACTGTTCACTGCCAATGCTTGCTTATTTCTTCATATGTGTATCCCAATAGTTTACTGTAATCTGTTAATTACTGCCAGTGTTTGCTTCTTTCTTCATTTGCATATCCAAATTTTGAGTTTCCTATAACGTATCTCCTCTTTACATAAAATAGCCATATAAATTAAATCTCAAACCTTATAGCCTTCATTCGGAACTCACATTGTGATGTTTGATAAATGGGTAATATTTCTATGGACTGAGAATGGGTTGATGTTTAAAAATAGACATGTAGTAAGCTAAGTGTAATGATTTATTAAAATTATATGGGTCAAATGGAATATGTAAGAGTCTAGTCACCACTTAATTTTGTTTTTGGTTGTAAGTATAATATAGCCTGGTGTTTTTGCATTTTGCAGAGGCATACTAAGTCATTATCAACATCTCAGATCTGGTTGAGAAGTCTAGGCAGAAGCCTCAAGAACGAATGAGTGTTCTTAGTAATGTGGGTTCCTCCTAAAACAACAATTGGATATATTATATGTCTTTTTTCCTTTACCCCCTCCATCTAAAATAATACCCTTTCTGTAACATGTGGTTGTGATGTATGACCTAAAAGCCAATAATTATGGTAATGATCCTCTGGTAAGTGCAGCTCTGTACTTAGAGATTAATTAAAGGCCGACTGCCCAGGGCTCCCATGGGACACATCCATTCCTAATATAATAGTTGGCACTTTGGAGATCTTTGGCATGGATGGAGGATGCTCAGCTGTGGTGAACTTCTCTGCATCTTCCATCCATGCCAAAGATCTCCTAAGAGCCAACTATTATATTAGGAATGGATGTGTGCCATGGGAGCCCTGGGCAGTCGGCCTTTAATTAATCTCCAGGTACAGAGCTGCACTTAGCAGAGGATCATTATCATAGTTATTGGCTTTTAGGGCCTGCATCACAACCACATGTTAAAGAAAGGGAATTATTTTAGATGGAGGGGGAAAACGAAAAAAGACAAATATACAAATGTTGTTTTAACAACAAAGGAATCAAGGAGGAACCCACATTACTAAGAACACCCATTCATTCTTGAGGCTTCTGACTAGACTTCTCAACCAGAGCAGACCTTTTGTTGAATGCATGTCTGAAACTTTCCATGGTCATGACAGACATTCTATTGATGCTAAGCGTGCACAAAGATGGTATGCTACTAACTTATAATGATACATATCATACAAGTGAACCAGAAGTTACATTCATTTTACGCCCATGCTTTAGTGCTTCTATGCCCATCATTTGATTTTTAAAGATACCAAACTTATTTACATATCATTTCAGTTTCCATTGGATACTAGAACTTTGTAATTCTACTATGTCCGCCAATCAAAAATTCTGGTCCTCTTCCTTTTCACTTCCTACTTCTATCTATGATGAAGTGGAAATAATTATTATAAATTTCTTGTGGGGATAGTGTGAAGGCAAGAATGATATCCATCTTCTTAAGTGGGATGATGTAACCATCTTCTTAAGGTAGTCTATGGATCAAATTGATCCATGACAAATACCTTCTTAAGGATTCTATCTAAAATATTGATATCTATGGTCAACTTTCTTGGTATTTAATTCAGATGATCATACATCTGAATTTAAAATCCTATTACGAAGGATTGCTAGAAACAACATCTCAGTGATGAACAACCTAAAAAAAGAGGGTTTTTCTATACTTCTATATGTTTTCTGTGTAGAAGTTCTAATGAATTTATCATTCATTTATTCTTTAATTGCCATGTAGCTGATTTCATTGGGGTAAGGTTGTTGAGTGTAAACTCATTGATAGGATTCCCCTATATATTTACAAAGTTAATCAAAATAATATACATTTTTAAATGTGTTTATTGTACTCCCAGGTTGGAGGCTATTGCTACTCATCTCTGTATCCAAATTGCCATTTTTCGGAAGTGGGTATTTTCCTCTTTTGATATCTAGCAGCTATCAATGAAAGTAATCTTTTTAGATGGGATAGACACTTCTACAATGTTTCTCTTGGGAGGAAACTTCTTTTCTTCTGTAGTGGTTGGTATATATGAACTGTTTTCTTCTGCTAGTCTATTGTTCTGCTGGTTTACAGTCTCCTACTATCATAATTTGAGTGTTGTGTTATTAACAAGATACCAAACAATGAAATTGTCCCTGTTGTCCTGGTCTGCATGTCATATGTTCTATCTTGGTTGGTGTTAAGTCTTATGCAGCTGACTTATTTTAAGTATTTCAGTTCTTAATTTTATGAGATGTTATACATGATATCATATACTTATATGTTTAAGTATTTCAGCTGACTTATAGGGACAGTTAGGTATTTGTCTCATAATGCTTGTTATAAGTAATAACAATATGTTGATATCAGATCTAAGAAGAAATAGAGGAGGTTATTGAGCTAACTTATGGTCCAGGAATCAAAGTTCCGTTATTCAGATGTTCTTGGTATGATGAAAGAACTTCTAACGGGTTGCGAATTGATGAGTATGGGTTCACACAAATCAACACTTCAAGGATAAAAAAAAGGAGGAACCGTTTATCCTGGCTTCTCAAGCATTGCAATGCTTTTATGTGAAGGATCCTAATGATGATGATTGGTGCACAGTGCTAAAGCATCCTCCTAAAGATTATTCTGAAGTACCTCTTATTGAGAATTGTTTGACTGGTTTACAATCTGATGGTGGTGTAACTAGTGATGTGTCTTGGACGAGGAGTGACACCGGGGGATCTTTTGTTGATAGAACTAAAAAAAAGAATGATGGGGCTAATGTTTAGTTCATTAATCTGTCTGTTTTGTTTGCAAGTCTAGAATAATTTACTTGGGGAATATGTTGTATTGCATTTTTTGGCAAACTGTTACTATATGGCATATTCTTTGCAATTTATTTAGTCTTGTTTCATATACCAGCAAGTAGGACATCATTATTCTTTTTTGGGATATGAAACCAAGGTACTCTACAAGTTATATATTTTTCAAATGCTGAATATTCATATGTTGGTGTCTCATATTCTCCGCAATTTATTTGTTTTTCAAATGTAGCTACTACTTTTGTTACTGACATTTCTGCACTAATAATCTAATTTTTTTTCCTTGTCAATTGAAGGATGGCAGGAAGAAGATTCACTAGATCTACTTGTAACAACACACCCAGTCAACCTATTTCTGTCCCTCCATCCACAATTGAAGAAAATTGTGAGGATGAACCTACTCTACTGTCCAACAATATTGAAAATGATGTAATAGTTGAAGAAAATGTTTAGGATGAACATGAGAATAGGAAGTATGGACGTGGGCCTACAAGTGATCAAAGCCTACTTCCTAAGCAAGGGCAGCCACGTCACAAGGTCCAATGGGATGATGAAGGAAATGCTATTGGGGAGAATGGTGCCAAATTGAATCGTTATTGTCATATGCTAGCAAGGAAACCACACATATGGCATCTAGACTTGAAGTGGAATGAACAACCAGAACAAGCTTTTGCAGATAGAAAATCATTTATTGAGGTAATCTTTTTCATAAAAAGACCAACAAATTGTATGATTGTTATATCTAAAGTAATATTTTCTATGTTTTTGTAGAAATACTTTGATTTAGGCAGTCACCCTAATGCATGGAATCACATTGATGAACACATTAGCAAAGGGATATCAGTGTGGAGGGCACGTGTAAAGAAAGATTACTATGAAAAGTACAAGATTGAACCAGAATTGATGATGAAGAAACTTGAGAAAATTGCTTCCATAGATATGGACCGGTTTAAAAATCTTGTTAAAGAATGGGGAACCTAGAAGTCTAAGGTACAATGGTTTCATATAACTTTTTTTTTTATCAATAAGCGCGTTTCTCTTTCATTACTCACAAAATTTACAAAGGGGAGCAAAGCTCAATACATCTATAAAGATAGATATCAAAAGTCAAAAAGAAGGATGCAATTTATCTATGCAAACTTCTATAATCAGTATTTATGCAATGCCACACACTGTTTGGTTTGCTCCTACTATCTTCAAAAACACATCTGTTTCTATGTATCCATATGTGATAAATGATAAGAGTAGCAAGAAGAGCTTCATTTTTGTTCTTTAGCAGGTGTACTTCATTTCTGTTCCAGCAGCAGGTGTACTTCAACGCTGCTGCAGATTTTTTGATTCTGCTCAATTCCTCTGATCTCAGGGAGCTTCCACACTCCACACTTCACATCAGTCCCCTTTCCAATGTGGAATTGGACATTAGAGAGATATCTATCTCTTATATTGAGGATGTTCTTCCACATCCAGCTATTGGCTTGCTTATATTGAGGATGGTTTCATATAACTTGCATGTATACCTATCTACTTTTTCTAATTATATGTTTCTTATGGTTTAGAAAATTTCTGAGATCAACAAGGCAAACAGAGCAAAAAAAGTGATGGATCATACCACATGATCAAAGCCATGGAGTTGTTATCGGGCAGAAATGGTATTAATAATGGACACTTGTCTTTCTTAGTAGGAGTTGAACATATAACATGGACAATTATTATGTTATCTATCATGTGTAGGTCAGTGAAGATCAACCCGTTGTGCCTCTTAACAAATTTTTGGAAAAAGTTTACGACAAAAGCCCACAAGTGGTTAGAAAATGGATATTTGTTTTCCTATGATGTCTACAAAGCTACATATGCTTAGATATCTCAATTTAAGCTTTCCTTTTATGATGCTTTCTAACTACAGCTTGAAATCTCTGATATCGTGGAAAACCAAGTAGCAAACGAAGAAGAAATAGATCCTAGAAGTGTTGATAATCTAACACGTGCTGCTTATTTGCAAGTTTTAAATCCTTCCAAAAAGGCTAGGATCCGAGGTGTTGGAATTGGGCACAAAGAGATAGGACATAGGGGAAAAGCTGCCCGTATAAGATATGAAATGCTTCTTGAGGAAAGCAATGCAAAGGATGTATGTTGGAAAGAATCTAAACTTGAACTATTAGTTACAACTAGTCTATTAGATTGATGTTTGTAATTTGTTTTCTATTTCAGGATAAACTTAAGGAACTTGAAGAAATAGTAAATGGATTGAAGAACTCCGTCTCCCAATTAATGACATGGTATAATCAATCACAGGTAACTCAGATTCAGTTGTCTATGTCAATGTAATATATAATTTTTTTTGACATTGTTGATGTATTTGTTATAGGATGGCGGTATTAATGTTGATTGTGCAGCTGAATACCCCAATCAGAATGCTACAGATGTCTTACACATGCAAAGTGGCACAAATAGGTCGGATGTGGGTTCTTTTCACATACAAGACAATACAAGTAATGGTGCAGATGTAGGCATGTTTCCCAGCCAAAATAATTCAAGCGGGGATGGCTTAGGAAGACTTTCTAGACCAAGCAATTCAAGGGAGACTGGAGTAGGCAGACTTTCCATACAAGCCAATTCAAGGGAGAATGGAGTAGGCAGGCTTTCCATACAAGGCAATGGACATCCACGGATCTTTGCGCCACAGGTAACTCATTACAGCTATAGATTATTTTCAATATTCATACACATAAGAATATTAACATGTACACTTTATTAAAGGCTGCAGTTGAAAGTTGGTCCCCTTCTTCTGGTAATAATCGACAAAGTTATCCTCAAATGTAGAACACACCAACCACATCTTCATCGGTGTCTTTCACACCAAGAAATCAGCGTTTAAATCCTGTAAGTAATTCATTTCAGCTTATCTACATGAAGTGGGCGTTTAAGGCGTTTTAGGCCCAAATTATGCAATTTAAAGGCTAAACTAGCATGAATCGAGTCTAGATTTGGTCAAATTAGATCACCTTCAGTCATTGCATGGTTGATATAGGTTTGATTTAGAGTAAATCAGGTCAAATTTTGGCAAATTAGGTCTGCTCTGAGGAAAATCAGGTCTGATTTGGGGAAATGAGGATTGATTTGGGCCAAATTGGTATGTCCTCATAGCGCTGTTTGTTAAGTTTTTTCTACTTTTTCATATTTTTATTGTTCTTGCTTCTTTCTCTTTTCTTTTTTTATCCATTCTCTTGCATCTTATTCCTGCGTCCTACTGCTATGTTTTTTCTGAGTTATTCATCCTATATTCCCTCCTACTACTATGCAAGCAAGTGCATATTTTCTTTTTCAAATTTGTCCTATACATCCTGCTACGAAATCTACTACTACTATTTACATATCTAATTTTCTTTTTCTGATTTCTTCCTCCTAAATCTCCTCTCTTAGCCACTGTTGTTTGCATGTTTCCATTTATTTTCACTGACCTATTCCTTCCTCTATATTTTCTAATTCAGCACCTGCTACTGTTGTTTTTTATTTTGTTTTGTTGATTCTTCCTCTTTCAATCTCCTTTTACTGCCCTTGGTTTGTCTTATTCTGACTTCTTCCTACATAACTTCTACCATTTGCATGCTCTTTTTATCCCATTTTCTCTCACCAATTCGTACTTGTCTTCCTCTTACTGTTGTTTCATTTTCTTCATGTTAATTTTGTTGTCCCAGATTCTCCTATAGTTATCAATTCAAATTAAAGATGTCAGTTTCTTCATATACTTCATGCTGCTAATATCTCTAATATATGTAAGCACATTGATGATACAAGTTCGTTAGGTCCCAACTCTTCTAGGTATGTTATGTTGTCCTCGTGGTTGTGCAATTCCTACTACATATTATTAATCTTCATATCTTATCCTCATAGCTCGTGGTTGTGAAATTCCTTTAACTTCTCAATTAACATCTCAATTGAGGATAAAGCTGCAGCCTCCCTTTGGTTTCCAAAAACCCTTAGGATTGATGGTGGTGGATGTTGGATGGTGGTGGTGGTGGATGTTGGATGGTGGTGGTGGTGTTGGCTGGTGGGTGGGAGTGCTGATGTGTAGGTGTTGGTGGTGGCTGATGGTGCGGGCTGTTGGTGGTGGCTGATGGTGTGGGCTGGTGGTGGCGTGCAGTAGCATGCTGCTAGGAGATGATGATGTTATGATGGAAGATTGGGTGGTCTGTAGATTTGTAGGTGGTTTCTAGGAGATGGGAGGAAGTAGTAGCATGTTGCTGATGTGGAGGTGGTTTCTTGGGGTGGTTGTTGGCTGATGTGGAAGCATCAGCTTGCTGCTATGCTAAAGATGGTTCAAGAGTAGAATGTGTAGGTGTTAAGAGGTTGTGGAGGGAGAGAGGGGGTGGTTGCTAGAGTGGAAGCAGCAACTTGCTGCAGTAATTGAGGTTCTAATGTTAAATTGTCTACTGGAGTCTGTTCTAATGTTTAAACTCTACGATCCAACTGCATGGAAGTTGGAATGAGATATAGGCTTGTGTATAGATAGAGTTTTATTCATGCTCATCAATAATGTGAAGTTTTTCTGCAAAATAATGTTCATGTGGTTAATCATGAGAGGATCGTCCTCTTTTTGTATGTGTAGATGCATCTCACTTATGAAAGAAACTAAGTGCAGTCAACAGAGATATAGGCATGTACTATTTAACTAACCCACTGAGTTTTTTTAATTATGTATTAGTTACTGAGCTCAACCATAATTTTAGTTTACGGGTGCATGTTGCTGCTATGTTGGTTCACTTACATTTTTCTCTACTTCGCACTCGCTCTGATTCCTTTTTGTATTTATATTGATAGGGTAGAATTGCTTTTAATGATGCATTTCGACCGACAATGCGCCTTGGAGTAGACCAAAACCGAAATATAAGGGTAAGTTATTTGTTATACTATGATTTATGTATTAACTTTAAATTCTATGAGTATAATGATTTGTCATTTTTAGGAGAAGAATATTCAAGTACCTAACCGTATGAGGCCTGGCATTGATGAAGAGCACCACACCATTTGAAGGAATATGGAGACATTATAGATCTTAAGAGTTTCTAGCATGATATGTTCATTGTCATCAATCTCAAATTTTAAAACCATATGTACTCTTTATTTATATCAACGTTGAGCACGCAATGTATGGATAATATTTTGCTTCAATATCAAAAATTGGTTTGAGGTGATTTAACATTTTTATGTGTCATTTTGGTGTTGAATCTTCTTATGATGTCATGTGAATTAGTATAAAAATATTGCTTGAGGTTATGTATACAAAGTTTTCATTTAAAATTTGATATTCACTATAGTAACAATTAATTAACATTTAATAAATCATTCAGTAATCAACAACCAAATCATTTACAGTAGTCCCTCATAAATATATTGATGAAGGTCCAGATTGACCATCAAAATGGCATTCATGACTACCACATAGCCCCTCAAAAATATATTCTCCAGGACCATCAAGTCCCTCAAAAATGTATTCATGAAGGCTAAATAGTCCCTCAAAAATGTATTCATGAAGGCTAAATAGTCCCTCAAAAATGTATTTATGAAGGCTAAATAGTCCCTCAAAAATGTATTTATGAAGGCTAAATAGTCCCTCAAAAATGTATTTATGAAGGATAAATAGTCCCTCACAATTGTATTTGTGAGGGCCACTGGTATTTTTCACGTGAGTTCTCTTCACAGACCATTTGTGAGGGCCAGACCCTCAACCGTCCCTATTTCTGAGGGCCTGTAGAGAGGGGTTTGTGACAGGACTCTCCCGTGAATAATGGCCCAGTTTTTTGTAGTGAAGAAAGAAAGATTGACTAATACAAAACATAAATGACTTATAAAATCAACTGGAGATTGAGTAAAATGGGATCACAGACATAATCTACATCAACATGCATATCAATTTGGACAAAATTTTTAATTAAGAAGAGGATGGAAACAAAAATGCCACATCAACTTGCTTAAAATAGTGATAACAACATGAAAATTTATAATCATATGTGAAATAATGCAAGAATATAACACCATCTCAATGCTTAGTAACTTTGAAGGGGATTGGGGTAATGATGAGGCCAAGTTATAAGATCTGACTAGAAATTATTTCTAGAAACTCCTAGATGCAACCAAAAACTCGTAACTATCCAGAAACTCCTATCTGCACCTCTACACATGAATACAACCATGACAAATTCTATACAAGGATATTTAAAATAGCGAAATTTGCTACAGATGAATAACATGAAAACTGATTAGTCATAGTATGAGATCCACACCACCTTGAAATAGATGAATCCTTATAAGGAAGCAGAGATTGATAGAGCCAATGGTCTCTTTTTGGTAAAGAACTCTGAAATGATTAAGATGTATGTTATAAAATTTTTAGCAAAGCACTTACTAGTGAAGTTCACAACAACAAATTGTGTGACTCCACTATTGTCCTCATTTTGAAATTGGAAAAACTAGAAATGCATGATCAATCTAGACTTATATCACTGAAAAAATTATGCCTTAAACTCACATCTAATACTGTGGTGTAGATATTCAAGACATTCCTACCTGAGTAGGTATCTTTGGTACAAATTTGTACCAACACAAAAGATAACTGATAACATTGTTCTCATTTACAAGATCATTCATATGATGAAGAGGAAGAAACAAGCTAACAACATGGCCATTAGAGTTGACCTCTCTAAGGATTATGACAAAATGTCATGGCCCTTTATAATGGACACTCTAAATAGAATCCACCTCCCATCTAATATCACCAGATACGTAATGAACTCATTTTTGAGCAATGGAAAAGATACACTATCTTTCAAGGCTAGTAGAGAGCTTTAATAAGGGGACCTCCTCTCCCCTTACTTGTTTGTTCTATCTATCAAATGCATGAGTCAGATGATCAAGGAATTGATGGACAACATGGATTGGAAACCTATGCAGCTGGGCTACAATGGAATGAAAATCTCACTCTTTTGTTTTAGAGATGACTTGATCCTTTTTTGGGTCAAGTTACAAGAATTTAGATGAAAATCATAACGTCATGTTTTGACAAATTTGAACGGGCTTTTGGACATGTTGTCTCTATTGAGAAAATACATGTTCCTTGAAACTCGTATGCCACAAGTAACTAGGTGCATAATGTGCATGGCCTACAACTTCAGATGGATGGAGGACATAGAGAGATATCTAGGATTCCCTATTGTTCATTCTGGAGTGACCTGAAAAACATTTATAAAAGTTTTGGATAAGGTAGAATCTAGAATTATCACATGGTCTGCCAAGTATCTTTCCCTAGTAGGGAACTCTTGTATTGCTTAAGATTAACTATGAAGGCCATTCCTACATATACAAGCAAACTTCACTATTGCCCTTAAGCCTATTTGAATGTGTCGACAACTTAGTCCAATGATATATGTGTGGTGGTAATCACAAAGCATATCAATGTCTTTGGTAGCATGGGACAAAGTTACATGTAAAAATAAAGATGGAAGGATTCATATCAAGACAATGACAGAGTGGAACCAAACTCTCATTCTAAAGAATGATATGAAATTAGCACATAGGCTTCAAATTGGTGCAGGATTATGAGAAAGAAGTATAATGAACATAATGATGAGAAGGAAATCCATGTCTCTAAGTTGGGAAGAGACACCTTTCAAGCTAAGAAGATGATCCATGATAAATCCTACACTATAATAATGAATGGAGAGGCCACAAATTTCTAGAAATACAAATGGTGGTATAAGGGACTTACTCTAGAATTAATAGATATAAAAGACATCTTGGAAAATTTGAAGGACCTACATGTGGCTAATCTTGGAGGGATGATAGGAAATGGTATCAAAGAGTTTTTGAGAAAATGGCTCCCCAATAACAACGTCAAAATTATTTTGCTGATAGAAACTCCATGTAACTATTACACCTAAGACATACTAAAGCATGCAACGATACAGTAAATGGGAGGTTTTATACTAGTTCAACCTACTCCTTGATCTACAAACATAGAGATATAAAGGTAGAAGGTGACTTCACACACATTTGGAAATCGAAGGTGTCTACAAAAGTAAAGATGCTCATATGGATTCTAACACATGATGTCATCTTGACTAACAATAGATGAATGAGAAGGCCTATTTCCATTAAAACAAATTTGAACAATACAATGAAGTAGAAGATACCAATCTATATGTTGTAAGAGAGTGTAAGTTAAAGACATTTGTAAAGGAGTTTTCAATGAAAAATTTATTCCCAAGTTCTTTGATATGAACTTTGATACCTAGCTTAAGCAGAACATAGGAGGTGATGACCAACGCCACAATTCTTTTATGACTATGCATTGGTACATTTGGTAGTGCATGAACAATCAAAATTTTGAGCAGTGCATGAAACTACAATACATCATATCCAATATATCCTGAAAGAGAATATATGATCGTTACAAGCATGACTATGTGAAGAAGTGACTGAGTGAATAACACGATAGCAAGCTTGGAGGAAACCAACTGGTGGAGGAATTGAGATAAACCTTGATTCCATGTGTGGAAAGAAGACAACTACAAAAATAGCCATTGTTAGAGTCTGTGAAGGCACCTAGCTGTTAGATATGGAAAATGCATTCACACTTCAACTACAACTCAAGATGAGTTGATCGACATGAACATATGGCACTTGATACATCCCATAGATGAATTTATCATCAAGTTAAATTGAAACATATTGACTGAGTGAATAACACAATAGCAAGCTTGGAGGAAACCAACTGGTGGAGGGATTGAGATAAACCTTGATTCCATGTAGGGGAAGAAGACAACTACAAAAATAGCCATTGTTAGAGTTTGTGAAGGCACCTAGATAGTAGACATGGAAAATACATTCACACTTCAACTACAACTAATGAGTTGATCGACATGGACATATGACACTTGATACATCCCATAGATGAATTTATCATCAAGTTAAATTGAACATATTGAAAGATGGTAACTAATACGCTAGCTACACAACTAGATACAAATCCCAAATATGCCAACTGGATTGACAATATATAAAGGTTTTGAAGGAGAAAAAAATTGGAGGATCTCATTTGTAGGTAGAGAATGTAATATTGCAGCTGATAGGTTGTCTAAGAGCCATTTGAAAAATAACAAAGGGTTCTTTAAGTACATTACACCCTTAAATTTAGTTAGTCAATGTTTAGAAAATGATAATTGTAATGGTAGTAGTACTATGAAGTTTTATATTATCTTGAACTCTACTATATGTAACTCTCATATGAATTTACTTTCTAGAGAAGGATGAGAGGAATAAAATAGCCTCTTGACTTTTCTAAAAGAATATGATGATAACACCAAATAATTTAACACTATATATTTATCCATATGTAGAACAACTACAAATTCGTTTGGATTTTCCTTGATGCTTGATGGAATAAATGAAGAAAATCACACCAAAGAATTAAGTTGATAATGTTAGGAAACCTTGGGTTGATGGTACAAATGAAGAAGAAGATTGAAAACTGAAGAATACTAGAAACTGCATGAACAAACACACTTGGCAATACCGTTCAAATTCATCTATGCCTAGGTGCTTGACACACTAGTGATAATCTTGCTTTAGTCAAAATGCAAGCCCACATGACTTAACTATTAAAATGTTACCTAAGCATGCAGATATCCAATTGATGTGAATATTATCACACTACAAATTCACTAGGAATGGAATTCCTAGAGTTTACCAAAACCAAAGTGCAATAATGTCACCCACAAGCGGATAGAACTTATTGCAGTATAGTTGAGGATCAAATCCCAAGGGATAATGTTTTTAAGAATTATCTAATCAAAGTAACTTAGCAAGAACTAGTGTTTATCACAAAAGTTGACATCGATTTATTTAACTAAGATTGCAGGAGTAAAAAGAGCTAGATTAAGGTTCTAGTTATCAATGGATGGAAATACTAGGGTGGAACTTGGTGTCACCGCCACTACTCGAATATGTGCTTTTGTTCAAATCCAAACATGTATGAAGATGTAATTCGAGTTATGCAAGTTTCCCCTTTTGGCATCAAAAATTTATATGAGTAGATATCCCTATAAGCTCGATGTCTCGTTACTTACAAATCCTCTATCCACTACTTTGGAAACTTTCCATTAGAAGTTCTCGTCAGGGTTTCAACCAAAGATATTAGTATTTAAATTTAAACATTGAAGTTCTCATGGTAAAAGATTATAATAAATCATGTAAAGCGGGTGATCAATCCACAAGACATGCAATAAATGATTAGCTATGAATTAAATCAGTTCATACAAGAGTTGGAATATGAATGAAATTGTAAGAAATAAGTAGTGGGGATAATCCCCATACTCTTGTGAAAAGACTACTCCCTCAACATGGCAAGATTAATATCTCTAGAAGAGGAGGAGGACATCATCACACTCATGATGGTAATAGAAGTGGCTTGGCATGGTGTGTGATGGTAGACTTCCTTCCTTCTTTCCTTCTCCTTCACTTATTAACCCTGACTTATAGCAGAAGTAGGTGATGGACAATGACTCAGAGGAGAGATCGATTGCCCAGAGAGGGAGATCAGTAGCCTGGAGTTGCTGATGAAAGAAATCTGTCGATCTATGGTTGGAGGTCGATAGATATCACCAAGCTAGGTCGATAGAGGTAGATTGGTTGATAGGTGTCATCCTTGATGTGATCTCAGAGGTAGCCTTTCAGTGTGTTTAGTCTCTAGAAAATCTAAGATGATTTGTATGACTGTGCTGGTGGCCTATTTATTGAGTCGTGGCTATCGACCTCATTCCATCAGTGTCGATCACTTGCTATCGATTGATGAGTCTATTGCTCAATGACTTTTGGACTTCTGATCATCAGTCTTGGATGTCAATGGGACTGTCGACTTTGAACATTGACAAGCATGTCGATGGTAGATTGATGGCCTGACTTGCTTGTCGGCTACAACCTGATGATGTTGTTGAATTCTTGGATGTTGACCAAGGAGGTCGACGACTCTGTCGAGAGAATGTGTGTCAAATGTCTAAATACCAACTTGGTGGATCGACAGAGCTGTTGACCTTTGAGTCGATGGCTTTGATAACTGGTGATTTTGAAGGCCGATTAGCATGTCAACTGATAGGCTGATTTTGCTCTAAACACAAAATTTGTTCATCGATCGACCTTCAAAAAGTGCTCAAAATCCATTTTGGTCTGGGGTGCTGTAGGGTGATAGAATTCAAAACCTGCAAAGGGAGTAAAAAAGTATCAAATTCCTACAAATTAGCATAAAAACCTACATAGATCAAAACAAAGCCATTTCTAATGAAAACTAAGCTATATGAATGCTAAATTAGACTAATAATGTAACTAAAACTGGGAAGAATATGCATTCATCGAAATACCTCAAACTTACATGTTGATCATCCTTGAGTCATGCAAATATGAAACAAAAGCCAAATTAATACTTTCAGCCCATGTGATTGCCTCATCCTCCCATCATGTTGTTTTCCTTACCTCCTGATATGGTCAAGCTGCCCCAACTTCCTGAGATCACATAAAACACCTTTCAATATCTTCGATCCCCATTTCATTTCCCAATGACACTTCCTCACCACTGTCCCAACATCAAGCATGTCAAGGAGTTTCATGAGAGTTTAGAGAGACCCACAGAATAGTAAGTATGCATTTGACCCAACACCGGTGTAGTCAAAAGAATGGTAAAAATTTGAGGCATTCATTTTGCCCATAGGTAGAAAAAAGGAGTGAAATAGAGGTATGGAGGGAAGTGATCTCTCCTCTATTGACTCAAGATCTTTTTATTTCTTTGTTTGTAGTTTCATTGACTACATTTTCTAGTGTGCACTTTTGACATCCTTTCTTGGTGGAACACCCTTTTTAAATTTGCAAGGGGTATGGAAGAAGTAGTAAGAGGGAAGAAGGGGTGTGCCACCCTGAACTTAGATTTTAGCACATTTTTGTGGCTTTGTATTTTTTTAGTGGAATGGAAGGTAAGAAGATGGATGAAGAAGTATAGAAGAGAGTTTGGATCATCCTACAACTTGATTTACAATTTAGTTCACCAGGTTGTTCTCCTCATCCCACTTTGCTCAAATAATGACTCAAAGAGGGTACAAATGGCAATTCCATGCAATTCCTACACTAGTCAATAGGGAGCACACTGTGTTTGATCCCTCTCAGTTCCTTCAGAGCTTATCATCTTTTCCATAGAAACATGATTTTTGGATTCTTAGGCCACTAAGGATAATTTCTAGCCATTGGTTAGTTTCAAAAATTGGTCCTTTTGAGGCATTGCTTCAAATAAGGGGAGATATTTATGAAAAATTCATAATTCCAAACTGACTAGGTAATGTCTTTGGTTACTCTAGAAAAGCAATTTTGTCCTAGAAGTGATGCATTATAAATGCAATGACAAGAATATAAGTTGTAAGCAGATAGGTGTGGATAGAAAGTAGAATATATACCACCCACCCTCCACCCCAAACTTAAATATTTACTCATCCCTGAGCAAACACTAAATCTAAGATGGAGGGGAAAAACTTTGCTGGTTGGTCCACATGTCGTGGTTGCTCTCCCTTTAGCAAGAGCCATTTACCTAAAATCAAAATTGTTAGAAATAGTGATCTTGTCATGAGATACATATTTTAACTAAATGCAATATGAACGAAGATGTAAAAACAATTGGAAATGAAATAAATGCTCATGTTGCCTCTCGAGATGCACCTTTGTTTTATGTCAACAACTTTATTGCATGCATTTTAACACCATGGTGGGGCTCAAAATGAGGCATGTGCCAGGTTAAAAAATTCTCCTGGGGGCTTTCTTTTCATCTGTCCCTTCAACTTTGATTGAAAAAGTGCTGCTTGTATTCTACCCTATGTTGTGTGAGAAATATTGGGATATAGGGGGAATCAAATGGACTTGTGTTGGGTCGATCTCCTTGGCTCGATTCAAGGTAGTGAATAGGTGTAGGGAATCAGAGATGCATCATTGGTGGAGTAATATTGAGAAGGTATGAAAGCAAAGTTTGTTTGTTGATGCACAAGTTTTTCATCATAGCCCTGTGGATCACTGGCATTCATGGGGTATTGGCTAGGTGACTGATCGTGATATCAATCTGCACTCCCAAGTGACTCCCCTTCATTTAAACATGGTATTGTGGAATTGTATGGTTTCACATGGAACTCATAGACTAGAAAGATGGAATGAGGAGTGACTACTTGCTGGGTTGCTGGTGCATGCATGGGGCAATTATTTTTGGATGAAATAGTTTGTTGGAGGGTATTATAGGAGTGGCATGAAGAGGGAACATATCTTCCACAATTGATAATGTTTCCTTTGGCTCAGATTGGATTTGTGAACTCTCAGTTCCTTTTACATGATGATCTTTCTCTAAATCTATTCCAACCTTAGTGATTGGAGGGGTTCTTGAGGAAAGAAATTGTTGCTACATTTGGGTGAATTTTTTGACACAATCAAGAAAACAAGCTTCTCCTTCCTTAGTGCATTTCTTTGCACTTCCAGATGCCCAAAATTCAAAATATTGGTTTCTTACTCGTAGTGTCAAGATTTCTGCTTCAACATCAATCAAGGTCCTCTCAATGCAGAGAAATGGCGTACCAAAAATTAGGGGGTAGTGGTCATTCTCTTTGATATCCATTACAGTAAAATCACATGGGACATAATAATCCCCAATATTTATAGGGATATCTTTTATGATGCCAACTGGCTTAGTTTTAGAAGATTCACCAAGCTCGATAGTAATCCTTGTACACTTGAAGTCGGTAAGGCCGAGTCTTTTGCATAGACTAAGTGGTATGTTGGAGAGGCTAGGACTAAGATCAGCTAGACCTTGTCAGCTAGTAGAATCACTTATTAAGCATGAGATTCCAAATGATCCTAGACCCTTACTCTTGTGAGACATCTTGTTCTAAATAACGTCTGATGATGTTCTTGCCAGCTTTACTATTTCAAGCTCTTCAGTTATGTAATTTTGGTTGAGCATGAGGTTGAAGAATTTGGACCAATGGGGCATTTCAAATATGGATTCTAGCAGTGGGACATTGAGATACAACTTCTTTAAAGCTTTTTTAAATTTGTTGAACCAAGCATCCAACCTAGTCTGATTCAGTCATCCTTTATATGACACATGCGACTTATAAAATATTGGAATGTCAGGCTGTAATAAAGTAGGCATCAAATCTTCTAGCCTTGTTTTCTTATTCTAAGAAATAAGTGCATCGTCCTCATTATCCGGTGACTGTGTTTAGAGCTATTCATTCTAGAAGAACTAGACTGGATTGGGTTGTTAGAACTTTAAGTTGTTCAACATGCTTGGGGTTACATTCTGGTTGTCCTGCAAAAGGTCCCGCTGGGGGGCAAACGACTGTGACAATTTGTGCAAGTTGAGCCTATGTAGACTTGTTGTACGCTTACTAGCTCACTAGTATATTTTCAATGATATCTAGATGGCTTTGGTCATTGGAGGCATGTACATTTTGGTGACTGCTTTGTCACATGAGTAATTGTCCTTGCTAGTTGTAGGGTTGTTTCCCTTGATTACAGTTACAATTCTAGATAGGTTATAGTTATTTTGTTGGAAACCTAGGGGACCCCAAACTTGATTTTGATTGAGTCCTTGCTAGAGTTGGTAGGCATTCACTACTCCATGTGGATTTCCAAACTGAAAACCTAGATGATTTCTAGGCCTGTTGGGGTTGTAGGATCCTTGATTCAGAGTAGAGTTGACTGCATTCATTTATTCAATGATGGGGTTGTTGTTGAACTGGGACTGATTCAGGTTTAAGGCGGCCTGATAGAAATGGTTACACTACAGGCTCGTGTGGCCTTTTGCACTACAGACTTGGCAAACTTATGGGGCTACCTTAGGTTGATAGGGGAATTGACCTCTTTTTCCACTGTGTTGAAGGGCATACTCAAGGTTGTTAGTTTTGAGGGCGAGCATGTTTTGAGATTCTAAAATTGCTTTGATTTCATATTTATCTTCTGCCATTGCCTCCTTTAGGATGCATCCTTAACATGAAGAGCCCCAATTGACTTGGTTCTTGTCTCCCCAACTAAAAACCTTCCAGTCATCTTCAAAGTTTTTTCTGCATTAAATCACCACTAGAGGTGACATCAAGGAATCACTTGATATCATCATCAACTCCCGTATAGAAATGTTCAAGAAGTTGTGAAGGAGGGATACCATGATGAGGGCATTTTCACAGTGACTCCTTAAATTGCTCATAGGATTCAAAAAAAGTCTATGACGGATCTTACTTGAACCTCATGATATCTCCTCTGAGCTGATAAGTGAGTGAATGTGGAAAGGACTTCTCAAGAATTAGGTTCTAAAGTTCCTCCCAAGTAGTGATGCTACGATAATCTAGGGAATTGTACCATACCCTAGCCTTCTTAATGAGGGAGTAATATAAGAGTCTTATATTTATCGCATCTTCTGGCATGCCAACTTGTTTACTCAATCCATAAAGATCTATGAACTTCTATAGATATTCATGGGGGTCTTCATCGACGCACCCTGCAAAGCTGTTATTTTGCATCAACATCACCCAAATCGTCTTGATCTTGATGTTTTGAGCTTGGATGGTAGGTTGTACAATATGGTTTCATATATCTACAACCTTTGGAGTAGAGAACTCTTATACTTCTCTTTGTCGCTATGCTACTATGGCTGCTTGTTGCTTAGCTTGTACAACATCTCTGGCTTTCACCATGAGTCTCTCTCTTTGTGCATTCAGGGCTACTTGTACCCTACAGTTGACCTCGTTGTCATTCATCTTGGCTTTTTTATCATGAAGGTCCTATGATATTTTTCCTCAATCTCAAGGTTGATGGGAGTCAATGAATTGACACTAGAGGAGTGGCACATGCATAAGAATTATCACCTAAAAATTTGGAGAGAAACCAAGTTCAGATGGTTTGAAGAAAAAATTGTTTTAAGATGATATGCCATAATATCAATAAAAAACAAATTCCTAACCAATCCAAGTGAGTTACAATGATCAAAAAGTTCCATTATCCCCGTCAATGATGCCAAAGTTTGATGTAGATATTATCATAGTACAAATTCACTAGAAATGGAATTCCTAGAGTTTACCAAAACCAAAGTACAATAATGTCACCAGCAAGCGAACAAATCTTATTATAGTATAGTTGATGATCGACTACCAAGGGACAATATTTTTAAGAATTATCTATTCAAAGTAACTTAGCAAGAACTAGTGTTTATCACAACAGTTGAGTTTGGTTTATTAAACTAAGATTGTAGGAGTAATAGAGCTAGATTAAGGTTCTAGTTATCAATGGATGGAAACACTGGGGAGCTGGGTTTCACTGCCACTACTCGAATTTATGTACTCATTCAAATCCAAACATGTATGAAGATATAATTGGAGTTATGCAAGTTTCCCCTTTTAGTGTTAGAAACTTGTATGAGTAGTTATCCCTGTAAGCTCAATGTCTTGTTACTTACAAATCCTCTATCCACTACTCTGGAGACTTTCCGTCAGAAGTTCTCGTCAGGATGTCAACCAACGCTATCGATATTCAAATCTTAAATGTTGATGTTCTCATGGTAAAAGATTAGAATAAATTATGTAAAGTGGATGATCAATAAAAAAGACATGTAATAAATGATTAGCTATGAATTAAATTAGTTCATACAAGAGTTGGAATATGAATGAAATTGTAAGAAATGGGTAATGGGGCTACTCCCCACACCCTAGTAAAAAGACTGCTCCATCAACATGGCAAGACTAATATCATTAGAAAAGGAGGACACCATCACAGCCATGACCATAATAGAAGCGGCTCGACATGGTGTGTGATGGTAGACTTCCTTCCTTCTTTCTCCTTCATGTATTAACCCTGACTTGCAGTAGAATGAGGTGATGGACAATGGCTCGAAGAAGAGATCGGTCACTCAGAGTGGGAGATCGACGACCTGGTGTCACTGATGAAAGAGATCCATCAATATATGATGGAGATCAATAGATGTTGCCAAGCTAGGGTGATAGAAATATCTTGGTCGATAGGTGCTGTCCTTGCTCTGATCTCAATGACAACCTTTTAGCATGTTCTGTTTCTAGAAAATTTGAGATGATTTGTACTGCTACACTAGTGACCTATTTACAGGGTCGTGGCTGTCGACCTCTTTCCGTCATTGTCAATCACTTATAACCGATCAACGAGTCTATCTCTCGATGGCTTTTGGACTTTCGATCATCAATCTTGGAGGTTAGCGAGTAACCTTGAGGGTCGACAAGGCTATCGACAAGCACGTCACAGTAGAAGATCAATGACTTGATTTGCTTGTCGGATACATCCCTATGATGTTGTCAAGTTCTTAAATGTCGACCAAGGAGGTCAATGAGTCTGTTGAGAGAAGGTGTGTTGAACTCCTAAATGTCAACCTGGTGGATCGATGGAGCTATAAACCTTTGAGTCGATGGCTTTGCTAACTGATGATTTTGAAGTTCGATTGGCATGTTGACCGATACATTGATTTTGCTCTCGAACACAAAATTTGTTCATAGATCGACCTTCTGAAAGTACTCATAATCAGTTTCGGTCTGGGGCACTTTAGAGTGATTGAATTCAAAATCTATAAAGGGAGTCAAGAAAAGTATCAAATTCCTACAAAATAGCATAAAAACCTACATAGATCAAAACAAAGCTATTCATAATGAAAACTAAGCTATATGAATGCTAAATTAGACTAATAATGTAACTAAAATGGGGATGAATATGAATTTATCGCCAATACTATAAGATTTAAGATCTATACTAAATGAGACATATTTATTAGAAAAATTCCCCAAGCACCAATTTAACACATGTTATAAGGCATGACCATACATTTGTTTTAGGAAATATATCCCAACATTAATAAACACATAAGTTTCATGTCTTTTTACCAAGTGATCCATTTCATTAAATATCACTACTCATTATGGAATGACAATATAGTTTTTCATCACTTTCAACACCCTTTCCCTTAATTTGAAGCAAATTTAATATTTGTATAATCATGAAACAAAATGTTGAAGATCCTATTTTTATATTATAACTTTTTTCAACATTGATGGATATTTGTTCTTGTTTGTCAATATCTTAATCAGTTAAGTCTCCTTACTTGCATACTTAGGTGATCAAACTCATTCTATAACAAGCTTATAAGTAAATGCCTTTATTTTTTCATTCTTTAGAGCCTTTTCAACCTTCCAATTATATGGTCTTTATAATGTGTTGCATTGTCACTAGGAGAAGGTGTATTTGGTGAATCTATTTATTTAGATATATATAGGCCTCTTTCTTGGGATAGGAATCACATGCTAGTTGAAATGGTTTCCACATAGATTGTACGATTTGTCAAAACACAAGTACATGAAATCAATTATCTTATCTAGTGAAGCTTGTGAAATGATTACTGTTTGATTGATTTCTTAACATGTTCATTTGATATTGAGATGTCTATGACATTAATAATATATTTGTAAACAATACATGGTCATTTCAAAGATGACCTATGGGAACTCACAACATTATTCCTCAACCCTCTTGAGTATCATCATGGTTCCTTAGAAATAAGATCTTGTATATAATTCAAAAAATTCCATCTACTTGTATTTTCCTAAAAATACACATATCATACATTTGGGCATCATACACTCCATTTATTATCATTCTAAATATTATTCAATTACACCCTTTGTTATAATTTTTGATTATAATGCTTATAGGACCACTAATCCTATAGGGTTTGCACACTATAACTATGCATGTAGAAGCAAGTTCATGGTCAAGTAATATAGGGTATTTGAGCCCTGCATTATCATGCCTCTAGGAGTTGGGACACTAGAAATGGCTAATAACTATCACCTGATCATCTAAGATAATGAAAGGATTTGAATTTGACTACTACTTACTAAAGCAATTAACCTAGCAATTGAATAATTGTTATTTAGATTTCTTATATGAAGATCGCTAAGATGTTGGATTCATTGTAATAGTTAATTGATGATAACCTAATCAATATTTTAATAGATGGAAATTGTAATTTAGAATTAGCACTGCATTGCTATCATGTGTCCTTCCATATCATAACATCATATCTTCCGTTGTTGTTTCAACTTGGTTAACCAACCAAATTAGATCTGCTATGATCACATAGACGATCTATAATCATGCTCTCCCGATCTACGTCTTCGAAAAAAAATATGTTAGGAAACATTTTTCAATCATAAACCTAATCTTTCAAATTAATTATTATGATCAATGATAATATAGACAATTTAAATCATTCTTTCATGGAATACAAGAAAATTGCATCTACCAAAGTATATCTATTATCTGACAACAATATCATGTCGTGCTACTTCATGATCCTAAGGATATAGGATTAGTTCCTTATGATAAATATTTTATATAGACAATAGGAAAAAGAATAAAAATAAGCACACGAACCACAAGAACAATGAACAAAATCCATGGAAGACTTAGGTCACTAGACGATCAGGGAGGCTTCTACTAGTTGATTTTTCTTCTAGATGCATGTGGGTGACAAAGTAGCTATTTTCTTTCATCCTCTTCACTAGGTGTTAAGCGATCTGCTTTCTAACCTTTAACTGTGGCCATTGGATGCAATTAACTTAATCATATCATGCCTAATATTTGCTTGGTCAATGCTATCCACACCTATATTGATGCATGGATGGGTGATGATGGCCATGTATGGCTTTTTTTGATCAATAAAATCAGCAATAATGTGCATGACATCTACCCTTCGAAAATTAGCTTATGGATTCAACTGCAAGAGGGTCGATGGCATCGCATGACTGTTAATGCATTGACCCTGGACATTTCTTGCTCTGGTCTCAAGGGCCTCCTTGTCGATAGTATCAAATAATAAGTGACATAGATATTCTTTTAGCAATAAACTCCAAACTTTTTGCTAACTAGATACCATCGTTAGCGCCTCATATATTTATATTAAAATATAAGCAATAAATTTCTATTTTGTTACCGTTGATGTACACATAATTATTTATATATTTGGTGATATATGCATGAATATATGCAAATGAGATCAATTATCCATAAAATCTCAATAAACTAATAAAAATACATTAAACATTCTTGCATCCGATTTCTACATGGTACTATGCAACAATTGTTACATATGGATGGAAGTTAATGAACTATCCTTTTTCATCGATCCTAGGATATATCCCGAAGATACTCTCAACCCATTGTGCATAGGACTTCATCCATTTGTGTGTTCTTTTGTGTCATATGTGATATGTTTTCTTCTTCATTGAAGAACATTGTGCATTTGTTTGCCATTAAGTTTGTAGTTGTACTATGATTGGTATAGTTAATGAGTGCAAGAACTACTATGAAATTATATGAAATCTATGTAGCTCAAAATGTGATAGTGGATATGAAGGGATTTTCTTATATGATATTATATTAAATTCATGTCTCTCATTAAGAGGGGGTGAATCCACATACACACAAACATACTTATATTCTTACAATAAATTTGTACCTTTCTTTCTCTATTATTTTCTCATAGATATTGCTGCGTATTTTTATATAATTTGCATTACCATGCTCATATTTATAGAGAACATAACTGGACTCCTAGTCAACTAAGGGTGTGGTGGCTTCACATTCTTCATGTGTCAACCATCATATTTTTAGAAGTATTGATATTTGCATCAATATTTATCTTTAGTACTTATAGATTACATAACATTGTTTAAAAAACTTGTAAATGTATATCATTATACTCTATCTCATATATGATAACTTATTATTTATAATAATGATCATTATAGTGTGTAAATTCTCTCTTATATTTAAATCCTCACACATTCTCTCTTATATTTAAAGCTTTATGTGTTTTATATTCCAAATTTGGCACTAGACCACTTCACCTTCTTTCAGCCATGCCTAAAAAGTATCTAAAAGGGTGAAATTTAGACAACTCTTCCTCAACCTGCTTGGGCCCTCATGTATGGACAAATATAAACCCTTTCCCTAATGAAGAATCTAAGATGACATGTTTTTCAAACATGAAGATCCATGGTAATTCATACATCTACTTTCTAAGACTTTTCTTTAAGGAAAAGAAATATCAAATAGGTCCTTGTAATGAAGCACCTAAAGCTTGATAAGTTTGCATGAAACCCCCCAAAATGGGTTAAATCTACAAAAATCACAAGTTGATGACACTTTTGGCAATAAAAAAGAGACTGGGAAGTGGTTTTCTAAAAAGCTCATCTAGATGCATCTCTGAGTGTGTTTGATAGAAACAAATATGATGATGATGACATTAATTACATAGCCTATTTAGCGAGTTGGATTAATTGGATTTTTATCAATACTGTAAAAGCCATTGTATTTCTAGGATAATAAAAACTACACATGAGCAATGCAAGAAAATATGTAACTGGGATAATTAAGGAATACGTGTTTGATTTTCAAACTGACATAAATGTGGAGCATATTTCTTTGCACACTAGAATAAAGACGTTTCTATGAAACTTGTGATTTATATGCATCGTATTATCATTACCATTTGAAAGACGCAGCATATGATAAGATTCTATTCAGGGGATACATAATGAACTTCACGATGAGAGACATAATGAGGTAAGCTTGTGAATTTGGTATACAATGAGGGGAGTGTCCTTTATCTACGTCAACTTTAATGATTTGATTATACAAAGTCAAAGGCTTAAATACAAATAATTCTTTGTTACCTCTACAAAAGAAAAATCTTGATATATAAAAATGTTATTTCGATCAAAACTAAATATAAGAAGCAAATTTTTATTTCTTATTTTCACTCTAAGTATGATACCATATTGCTATTGAATGCACAACTCCCAGTTTTAGAGGTTAAGTCTTATAATCATTAGATAACTTGATTGAAAGTACCATATATCTTGAGAGATTTTTGGACAAATAGAGTATTACAAGAAAGCTCATACATGTCAAATTATCCTTGATACCGTATTGAAAATTACGTCCCATTTGTGCGATGAGTGCATCAAATACTCCCATAGTATTGTATCAGTCTAGATTTTTAAAATTAAGTAACATTACGGTGTACAAACATACATAAAATTAATTAAATAAAGTTGATAAAGTAATCTCAAGTGGCCAACAAGCCTATAAATTATAAACAACACTTTGAGTATAAATAAGATAAAAGCTTAAATAAGAGGACCTGGAGCTCTGCGGCTTCTCCTACGTACATTGCAGTTTGATGATGGAGGTCAGACAATAGGTAATTGGGTTCCTGTAGGCATCAACCGAAGCTTCGATTTGAAGACAAGGTTTCAGCGACTTTGAGTTTTTGTTCGACGTCCAGTAGGTATTAGAGGAGACAGGCGCCCTAAGGGCCGTCGGGGAAACCTGTCAGTTGGGATCGATAAGGTCTTGCAGGTGGGTTATTCTGTTGCAGGTCATTGGCTTCCGGTTTTGTTTGTTGGTAATTTTCAAAATCACGAGTTTAGGGGTTTATATATGAATAGCTATTTATGGGGAAGCCTATACAAATCATGGTCGCAGAAGTCCAAATTTGCTATTGCAAGATACTATTTCGGACACGTGTTACAATTAATCTTTGTTATAGAAACATCCCATTAATTTTTTAGAAGCCGAAGGTCTCCATATTTTCTTGTATAGAACGGGGGTTCAAGAAATTCTGAATCAATCCAGACTGACGGTGCTTCCTAAATAAGATATGAAGAGGAGAGACCGTGGGTGCTATCATCATAGAAACATTTACGTAACCGCTGTATTTGCTTGATGACTAAACGCTAGTTCTAATACCATTATCATATTTCGATGGAAAATGGAAGTTACTCACCTTCATTGCAAAGCATTCATATGCGTCGTGAATAAAGTAACTAATATGTTCTGGAGACAAAAGGTTGGATATGTAGTTCACAACATGATGCTTTTGATTATTACCAAAAATGAGGTTATAAAAAAATCCCAAATATAGCTTACGATATTTCTACGTGCTCTCTTATAACATTTTAAATTTCTGAGTTCTTCACTACCAAAAATAGTATCCTACTGGGTACCAGATTACTACGGCATGACACTCACCCAGAATAACACAAATCTCTAACATAAATACCAACAATTTGATCCATTTTCCTCAACGGATTCCTATAAAAATACTAACTTCTCTAGTCACGTCCTTAGCTTGGCTGAATTAATTGCTGACATAACATATCTTAATAAATGTTATGTTGTAATCTAGTTAGTTTTCTATATTGATCCCAAAGCCATTAGTTGTCAAATAGAGGGCACTTGATGAATGTAAAGTTTAACGGAGATGTTTGGGCACCAATAAATTTTGAATTGCAATGAATGCTACCATGGTGGTTTATTAATTTCAGCTGACGAATTACATTGTAAAGTTTTCTTAAATGAGGATAGACAATTTATTGAGACACAAGAAATTCAAATGGGGAGTACCTCATATCAAAGATTTGATAATCAATCAAAATAAAGGAATGAGACATATAATGGAGGTTAAATTTATAAATGAGCTCAAGTTAGGAGATACTATAAATTATAGTTCAAAATAGATGTAATACCAAAATTTTGATATTTTGTAGGAATCCTACAATTTGTATTAGTATACAAAAAAGAAAAAAAGTGGCTATCCAGTATCTTCTTCTCATGTACTATCCATATTGAACCATGTGACATGGTTATCTTCTAAAGGCCAACAACAAAGTCCAGTTACCAAATTCCATTTCCAATGTGGCATTAGTAAAGGTTGCAACAAGCTTATTGGTATTCCGTTGTATACCTTTACCTATTGGATATCATCACACCTAGTAACAAACTCAAACATCTCTCATCATTGTATGACACCAAGATAGTTCCTTCTGAATTATGTACATACTTCTACTTTCTAGATGCAACAAGATACACAAAAGAATGTACCTTCAAACACAACTCTCCTAAGATCCTCTTACATGTACAAATATCATGCGTGGAAACAAAGAAGACAGTCATATCAATAGATGAAACCTTATTGTTTTTCATGTACTCTTTGAGTATTGGAATTATTGTTTTACAATTCCTCAAATATAGTGTTCCAAAATGGATTTAACAACATATGAAGAAGAAAACCACTAGACAATGTTGTTTATATTAAAGGTAGAGTCCAGGGGGGTCAAATAGAATCTAGATACATTTTGCAATACCTAAATGAAAATATCCATAGCAATTGTGTTAGAAGTAAACTTAAGTAAAGAAGGAGGTGCAAGGTGTACATATAATATGGTTACTTAAGTTCAAAAATTACAAAGGCTTCTTATTCCATATTTAGTTGGGCTTTTAACTACTACCTTTGAGAAAACAATAATCATGGGTAGTCAAGAGGAAATAGGATACAACATTATATGTCCAACTAAAAATAAAGGTCAAACCATTTCACTATCTCCTTCAAACCTTGTCTGCATCACCACATTTCCTTTTTCAAGCCAGCGGGAACCACCTCAATACATTATTTTTAGCATGGACAACAAAAAGTAACCACCTACATACTATTTTCTAGGCCTAAGGAGGACCATCTCTTTCTTTTAGAAAATTTGTTGCTTCACTCAATTTGAAGCACCTCTAGAAGACTTCTTCAGAGTGAACGATATCAGAATAAAGGAAAGTACATTTGAAATCATATTTTTTGATGAGATTATATAAATGATTGGAAATATTTTAGTGAAGGCAAAAGTTCTACTTGAGAACAATATGGATCACCATGACACATTATCACTAAAATCTTTTATCAATGTATTCTATTTCTCAAGTGTGTGGAGTTGTGATCAAATGTGGTTCATATATATACCAATAGTTTATGGTTATCCCAAGGAAGCATATTGAGGCATCTAGGAGTATGCTTAGTCAATATATACCTTGATTTGAATAAAAAATAAAGTTGGGAGGCCAATTGTGTGTATGATTGATCCCTCAATCAAATTGAGTCTTTAATAGAAAACATGCAATTAAACTATGACTTTGACCATAGTATACATGGATGTGTATCCATTCAAAATGATGACTAGGACATCCATATTTTGTCTGAGATAAGACTTAGGAAAATAATTAGGTCATTTTGACTAGTGATAAGTCTAACTAGAGTTTGACCAAGGGAGAACTCAGTCAAAATAGAAGTTTGAATGAGAGACATCCAACAATACATTTTCTTCTTGGACGTCTTTTGAATAAACTATTGTTCAAATAATGCCATCCTAGTCAAACTATGAGTTTGTCCAAACTTACACTAACCTCAATGTCACATAAAAATGAATTTCAGATCTCGACATGCAAGTAATTTGACAAATTTTGAGGCTTCCTAGGTCCTAACTAAGACTAAAAAGACACGAAGGACAATAAAAAGTAATTCTTTTATTAGAAAAGAATGGACACATACAAGGTTTATAATGTTTTGGAAAATAGAACTCTTGTAACTATTTTGTCATTATATGAATGAGTCCATTTGCTTTTCTCTAACTCATATGTTCTTAAAAACACTTGATAACATTGTTAAAAACACCAATAATAACAAAGATATCATTCATCAAAATAGTTCTATGTAATGCCCTTGGGCCAACAATAGCTCTCTTTTTATGTTGACAATGGTTTTCTAAGTAAAAGAAATAATGACCAAAGAATTTCTTGCTTGAATGTAGAGATCATATCATGTTCTTGAGTGCACATAATACACTCATATGCATTTAAAATGTAAGTGCTGTATGCCACATAATAAGAAAATATAGTTCTTATGGGACCCAAGCTAACACACTTGGGCTAACAAAGATTTTAGACCCTAATAAACACAGTCAGAAACACAAAATACTTTTCCCTCAAGCGCTCGAGTTTCGAGTATAGTATAGAACAAACAAGTTAGGGTTCAATCCACAAGGGAGATGGGATCACTAGAGATAAATTTCCTTTACTAGGTTTCTCTTGTAGAGTGCATGGTTGTTAGGGTTTTACTTTGGAGTTTGAACTTTACTATCTTAAAAAGAAATAAAAATGATCAAGAATCAAAGCAAAGTTAACAATACACAAGTAATGCTATCTAAATAAGCAAGAAAAATTACATTAGATTAGACTAGCAATAAACAATGCACTAATAAAAAGTCAATCTAATTAGCTAACAAGGGAACAACCTAGCAGTCCTGACAAGACAAGCACAAATAATTATGCTAAGCTAGCAATTACACTAGAAAAGCAAATGAAACACTAAACTTGCAAAGTGTAACATAATCTAACATAAGTAACTTAAGAACAAGAACGAAATACTCTAAAAAATGTTGACTAACATGAAAAAGGAAAATGACTTACTAAACAAGAAAGGAAGGCTAACTAATTTAGCACTAGCTAAGGAAAGAGAAATTAGGGTTTTAAAGCAATTAATTATGGGAGTGGGCTATTTGGGGGTAAATGTGACCATCAATGTTGTTAGCATCATAAAATACAACATATTCAATCAGACATGTCATTAAACCAAACACAAAGGTGTGATGATGAAGAATTATCTTATAATACTAATTGATCATGGCTGGTATAGGGTGTACATAGAGGAACTAGACACTTTTACTGCCTATCCAACCTTACTAGTTTAATGGACTAGGGTATATGTATAACTCAATCAAGAACACACTAGTCTAGGTTCCTATGAATTATTCTCCTAATGTACTTAGTGAAAAAGGCTGGCTTGGAGTGTAGGAAAAGGCTATTTCATCTCTTTCTACACTCCATCCAACCTATACAGATGCTCCTTGCTAAGTGCATTGAGGGAGGCACTACTAGCCACTTAGATATAATAGTTAGGGATACAATAGATGGATATATAGGAATATGGATAGATAGCTAAGGATGCACTAGTTAGACTTAGGAGATTTTCCCTAAAATAGCCACATATGCAACATTCATCTATGTTAAGGTGGTCTTAAGCATCAAATACCCTAGAAAGATATGAAAATGATATAGAAGTATAAATATAACAACCAAACTAAGTTTTAATGTTTATAATAATAATATCCCAACAAGGTATCAATGTTACATTTATTTCCCAAAACAACCAACCAAGGAGGCTTAGCTACTCTTTATAATGGAAAATATAAAAAATGGAGTAGAAAAAGATAGAAGAAGCCATGGATCTTGAATTAGGGCTAAGTGTAGTGATAAATGGATAAAATAGATAGGGGTGAGGGTACCATATCTGTGGTGACCACCACTTCCCACGATCATTCCACATAAAAAAACAATGGTGCCAACTTGGTCATTTCTTAAAAAATCAGTGAATACTATATGATTGGGGCATGTGTACCGGACCGTGGTGTTATACTCCAATGATTTTGGGATCCTTCCCTTGTACTTGAGCCTTCGACTTGGTTATTCATGGATCTTGTAGCATCAATGCATTCTTTGATCAGTTGTGGTAGGCTAGGTGTAGTTTTGGCCTCATTGTGAACTCCTAGAAACCTGGAAAAACTCAAATTTCAACCTTATTCTCTCCATTTCATATGTAATAATCAAAGTAACTATAAAATATGAAAAAAGAATCCATAAGTGCATTTTATAATAATAGAGTTGATTGAGAAAATATCATGCATTGTGAAACATATATATGTAAATAATGGGCAAAAAGACACAAGATAGAGGCCCATTCTAGGGCTTCGTCACCACCCTCAACTTAAAACATACTTGTCCTAAAGTATGATATACCTAGATCTCTCTTTTCAATTGAATCTGTTATGAAACAAAAAACACACTCAGTCACATGATTATTGACTACATAAGTTCAAGAATGAATTCATATATATGATCCACTTTTCCTCTCTCCTCTACCACAAACCAAATTCAATAAAGGCAGAAGCACATGGCCTTCGATATAGGATGCTAAGACTCATGAAAGTGATATAGCATTTCCAAAGATCTAAGTACAACATTTCCTATTTGACTTTTGTCACAAATGTAGGGTTGTTGTTTTGCTTGCAACATTCAACCTTATATATCAATCCAATCCACATGACCCACTTGGCTATTATGGGGGCAAGGTGGTCTTGGTGTGATGTTTCCTAGCCCAAAAGGGGGGTTGTCAAAGGGTATTGGAGTGATATTAAGGAGAATCACTCATCTTATCTTTTCTTTATTTGGGTGCCCACACATAAGAGCACCTTTTATTTTGTTTTTGCAATTTTCATTTTCTTTTTCCCCTTGTGTAGTTAGGGCATATTTTGTAGGAAGAAATGGAGATGGGTAAGGATTTGTCACCACAGGATTTTTGGAGGGTGGCTAAGGATTACTCTTTTTGTGATTTTTTTCATATTGTCATGAGGCATAGAGATATGAAATGATGGAAGAAGGTGGATGAAGTGAGGGGTCACATGGTGTGGATCTTCACATAGCGTCTCCTGCATGCAAGCTACTCTAATCATCCTTCACATGAAATTAACAAAACCATGATGTATGCCAAATTATGGTCAACCACATTCATTACAAAAGACCTAACTAATTGTAAACATTTACGTCTCTCCTCAATTGTATTTCAACCAAACTATCTAACATTTCACAACAAAAGTGGGAAAGATGTATAAATTCAAAAATTTGCGACCATTTAGTTATAATAAAGTGCTAATGGGGCTGCATTTATCATCGATCATTCAATTCATTCAACAATTTAGATATTAGGTTAGAGCACCTTTTAGGCAAGCTATTTCAAACTTGGGAAAATTTAGTAAAATGGTGCCAAATTGCCCCTATTTACATCAAGATCTAATTACTAAGAAAAAAGTGTGAGAAAATAAATCCTATCTAATCATAGACAAAGAAATTAATGGAAACTACATGTAATCCAGTGTGGGATGGCATGGCATGGAAAAGGTGCAAAATTTCGAATACCTTTGAAAAAGTAAAAAAATCTAGGAAATGAAGTATATGGCATACACAAAAAGAATTTAGAATGAAAAAATATCTAGAGAAGTGTAAGGATCAGTAAAAAAGTAATTATCATAGAAAAAAATTGAAGTAAAGAAAAACAACAACAAGGGTTTACCTCCCTACCACCTGAAGCTTTTAAACCATACCATCCTCTTCATAAAATAAAGGTTTAGTGTGGTAGGGTAATGATCACGGAGATGTGGTGCCTAAGCAACAAGGTGGGGAGATCCATGTGTTACTCAAGTGGGGTGGCCTGGGTCCACCCCAACCGCTACATGGAGAATGATCATTTAGTTGTCTCTCACCACAACCTTAGTGAAGAGAATGTCTAGGGTAGTCACCATCCTGCAAGTTTTTAGTTATGTTCAACATTATTTTTCTTCCCATTTTGGAACTCCACATGGGTTGTCTACTTTGTAGATCATTCTTCAAGCCAAATTCCTATTCTAAGATATATCAGAAACAAAAACACTATCAAGTATGGTATGTGTGTTTGCTTATTAGGAAGTATAAAAAAATAAAAGTTTAGCCAAAAAGAACGGCTTGAGTGAAAAAGTCCTCAAACCTACATTGGGTTGCCTCCTACTGAATATAAGATTGTTGCCTTTAGTTGGGCATGGAGTTCCTTAAATCGAATCACCCATTCCAAAAGTTTGTGGCCACTTGTTAGGAGTAAAGTGCTTTGTCATTTGCATTCAGTAGTTGTTCCTTGAAACATCAATCGTATGAGTTCTCACAAGGTTTACATTAATCATTCCCATCTTTCAAATAATCAAATGATTCTTCCAAGTGACTATCTTCAACATCCTCATCTGGTTCTTTCTAGATAGAGGTCTTGAACATATTGATCTTTATCTTCATGTTCATTAAAGAGACATTTATGGTTTCACTTTGCACTTGTATTTCAACACTTGCTGGAGACAAGAATGGCCTTTCTAATATAATATGCATCCTCTCCTCTGGATTCATATTAAGATCCATAAATTCCATTAAAAAAACCACTATAGTTTCTTTATCTATCACAACTAAGACACCTTCTACTCTTCCTCTAGGCACTTTTATAGAAAAAATTGCCTATTAGAGAGTCCAATTGTCCGAATTTAGCTTTCCTAGACCCATCTCAACATAGACACTATATATCATCAAATTTACACTAGATCCTATGCCAATTCAATATTGGTCTATGTGATGCCCCCATGTAGCAAGGTATGTGTAGGGCTCCTGGGTCTTCTTCATGAGAAGTTATAAAGATAAATTACTCCATCAACTTGATTTTCTTAGGCATCCTTCACATTGTACTATGTTTAAAAGTGCATGCATCCTTCAAGAACTTGGCATATTCTGGAATTTTCTTGATTGCATCAAGCAATGGGTTGTTCACAATGTTAGTATTTATGCCCATAGAGAGAATCATTTGATGATTGTATGGGGTATCGAGTACTCAATTTGATAATATTAATAAACATTATGCTTGTAATAGTTATGAGATAATGACACAAGTGTAATATATGTCTAAATAATGATGTTACTTGATGTCATATGTATTCTGGTTAAGGACCTACACAATGAGATCATATGCATGATAAGAGTACATACATTATTGTTATGTCCCTGGTCAAATATTATTATGGGAGCAAAGTAGACAAGAATAGCACATAAGACTAGAATGTGTGTTCACTGATGATAGTGTCTCATTAGTCATGATATTGCATATCAAGTCAAATAGATAAGTACATGCTAGAGAACAATGACCTGGAAAAACCCACCTTGAGAGTGATACATGGAAACCATGAAATGGTAGTTTGAATCAGCTCTCAAAGTGATAATGGTGATTGTGGTTCTTAGACATGAAGTCACTACACTCATCGCATATTATTCAGTGAACTTTGACACCATCCAACATGATCCTAAATAAGGGTTTCCATAAAGGCGGTGATTAGATATGATGTGACACATGGGGATTGACTGTGAGTGATGTAGATGAGATTTGTCCATCCTGCTGAGAGTTTGATACCCTGAGCCCTTGATAAGAGAGACTGAGAAATGCATGGCCATGCTCGTGTGGGTCAATATATGATATGTGAACTCAATGAATCTCAATAGTCTTCTATATTCAATAAATATAGATTGAGTATTAAGAGGATAAAAATTCCATGCATTAGATTCAATCTAGATATCAGAGACAAAGGAACTATAAGATCATGCTAACACTAATCACATATTTTAGGTTGAAGTTGTTCTTCAACTTTCCAATTACTTGTATAGCAATAGCGTGTTGCTAGATACAACTCATTGCTTGTGTAGTCATAATGGTTATGACCTTTACTACCAACATGATATAGGACCTATAGGGTCACATGCATAGGATGCACTTGGAATAGGAGTTTACTCATGGATAATATTTAACTTGGTTACTATAAGAGTTTAGGCAATCAAATTAAACAACACATGCTATTCCAGGAGACTGATTGGAGTTTCCAGTCGATCAAATGGTCTGCCATTTGATCGATTGGATTGTTCAGTCAATCGACTGATGTTCGATCGAATGGAGTGTCCAGTCAACTGACTAGAGCTTACTGACCATGTCCGATGCAACGAACAAGTCGACCAGTTGGAGTGTCAAACCAATCGACGGAACTGGGTTCCCAGGGGATGGTCAAATTATGAATTCGACTAACTAGAATGTCCACTCGTCTGAATAGATGGGAAATAACCACTTTGTTTAAGTCAAAGGACTAGTTTTAATGGGTCAAACAATTAATGATATGTGTATGACTTATATTAATCATCACATTAAAAGATAATGTTATTGCACAACTGACCACAACTAATTGACTGATTGGATAGTCTAGTTGATCGAATGGTGGGCTAGTCGACTGAATGAATGGTCCAGTTGACTGACTGGGTGTCTGCAACAGTCGTCAAGCCAAAAGATCCAACCTTTTATATCCCCTAGATTTTAGAAACCCTAGGCCATCCACTCCTATGTAAGGAAGGAATGGCCAAGGCTCAAGACACACAAGAGACACAAAGTTTAAAGAGGAAGTCAAAAGATTGTCTTAAGACTCCTCATCTCACCATTTTGGTAACATGTGAAAGAGCCTAGAAGTCTTACCCAAAAGGGAGAGATAGCAAGGGGGAAGGAAGTCTACACTCACATGTTGACAAATGGAAGGAAAACTCCTTCCCATTGGCTCTGGAAGAACAACATGGAGTTTCTAGCGATATATGTGGACTACGTAGAGGCATGGAAGCTTTTGTTGCAATTATAGGAGGACATTGTCAACCACCGTCCATGTGTGAACACCAAACAGATGCCTAATATTTCTGATCGTGTGTTTCTTATGAAGGAAACAAATATCTCTATAAGAATAGTCACTGGACATACTCCACGAGAAGGTCTATATTGCACCCTCATTTCTAGATACATCATTGTTGACGCGATCGGCTAGATAAGAAAAATATGGGAATTTTTTTTTCCTTTTTGCTGTATAGTCTATGCTCATATTTCCCTATAATGGTATCAGAGCTACATCAATTTACGTTGTACTAAGATTTAAATTAATATGGTTAGATTTAATTTTATCATTTATTTTGTTGCATACAATGTGAATACTTGAATGGATAATGTGCATATTCGATTAAATACCACATACACTAGAGAATGTCTCATAGACCCTATATATGCAATCCATACATGTCACCCTAAAATGTTTTTGATAATGTATGTATGCATGATTATTTTTTGTCACATAAATTTAGTTTGCATACCAAGCCTTTCTCCTTCTTTGCCAAATATAATTAATGATTGACCCCCTTTGATCCCCTCAAAATTTACTCAAGGTATTATCCTAATACAATGTAATATGTAGATAGGATCAACATTAGTTTTTTTTAGCAAGAAGAAGGCATTATGACTAGGTGAGTCGATCAGATGGAGGACAGTAGGAGTGAGTCGATTGATTGAAGGCCCAACCAAACAACTAAAGTAGTCTAGACAACTTCTTGAGCCAGGGGTTACTCAACCAAACAATGGAGACCGGATGATCGAAAGGGGATCCAACCGATCGACTGAATGGTCCAGTCAACCGATTGAACTGATCCCAACAAGGTTTCTAGCACATGTTATGTGTGTATGATGTATGACCTTAGGTGGTTAGAATTAATTTATGGCTCCAAATAATTTGTTAGTAATGGCCATAACTATCTCTCATATATTTGTGATTTCATGTTTAATTTTTGGATATAGTTTGTATATGATGCATATTATAAGTATGTGGTGATTGGATATGTATATGTATTTATGAATAGAATCCCTCAACAATTACTAAGTCTTAGATTCTTTTCATAAGTACCTCACATGAAAATCTTAATTGCCAAGCATGGGCACCCCCTAGCATGGTGTTCCATCTATCTCACGGAAGTGTGATGGTAGGGTGCATTCCTATTGCACTGGTTTTTGGGTTAGGCTTAACCAGGAGACCTTAATGGGACTAAGTGCCTAGAAGAACATGGATGGACTATGTGTTGCAACCTGGATTTTTTTCCTGTATGGTTGTAAATGCAATTTTTCCAAAGGAATGTATGTCTGTAAATTGTATGACTTATGATAAATATATGGGTTTCTTTTACAACTTTTTCCTCGTGCATGTGTTTTCATGGATCCTATTGTATTAGTGGGTCTAAGGTGATAAAAGAGGAAGGAAAGTTGAAAGAAAAACAAATAATGCATAAATAAGAAAGGAAATTGAAATAAAGATGAAAAATATAAGAAATATGTGGAAAGATGTGTGATTGATTATAATGGATGATATTTAGAACTCCACATGGTTTCTTGAGATACAAGGAATCCAAATAAAGGAAAATAAGAGAGTAAGAGAGAGGAAATATGAATAAAATATGCATTATTAAGTGATAACTTGCACATGAAGAAAAGACTCTTTTACTTTAGAATTATGACTCCAAACTTAGCACGCAAGTAGATTAAGTCATTAGTGAGTTTTACTCAAAATTTGAGATGAGAAGAAGCCATGGTTTGAGAGTTATGAATTTTGCAATTTTTTATAAAGTGAGAAGGATTTCCTTAAATGTCATGTTTATTTATCCTTTCTTTTCCGATTTTGGTTTATGCGAGTGGCATAACAGTCGTTGGACCTGAGATTCAATGGTGACTGTATCATTGCCTACCTCAAGTCCAATTAGGAAACTAGGATAATTTCTTCTCCACTTTCCTCATGACTCAGTACACGAGGGAATCTAGAAAGTGGTCCTCTATCTTCAGGAGGCCATGGGAGTTCTATCCATTCTGGGATTTGCCACCTTTCATGGTGTGAAAAGGTTTTCCCCAATCCCTGTGGAACTCGAGACCCTGCCCTATATAAAGGGGGGTGTTGTGCAACACCAGAAAACCCGCAACCAACTCTCACGAGTCCAAAATGAATAAGTGAACATTTTGGTGCCCTCAATTTGAGGTTTCACCCTGACCTATACCATCGTCGAAGAGCAGCTTCTGTCGGAGCTTACACGACATCATCTCGATGGTAGAAAGAAGTGGACGAAGCAATTGGTTGTGCTTCGAGTTTGGGAGGATGAGGTGGAGCTTCAGATAGTCTTGGATCACATGCAGGTGCATTAACGAGCAAAGTCAACTATTAAGTTGACTGGCTTCTCGCGTGAAGGAGAACGGGAGGTTGAAGACGACCGAAGGAGAAATTACCTTCCTTCCCTCACGTCCACGTTGAAATGGTAAGCCCTTTTTTGGTAATTTCCACACTTTGTTTTGTTTCATGAGCACGTAGCATCATGGGACCGGGTGGCCAGGTGGTGCGAGCCAATTGGCTCAAGCCTGAACCCGCTGGCTTGATTTAATAAAACTCGAATATACACACGCGGCTATTTCTGATTGGTTAGAAAGGATTTTTTCTTAGAAAAAATGTAAATAATTATGGGAAAATCAGATGAAGATAAGTTATATATGAAAGTTGATCATAAAAATAGGTAGAATCCAATAAAAATGGAATTGAAGCCTAATATCGATTGTAATATAAAAAGTACATAAAGTTACCACTTTTAATCTATTAAATTATGGTAAAACCCTAATTTGAGATGGAAATAAGATTTAATGCCTGTTTTGGTTATTTTGAGTAATATTAACCTATTGAGAATAAAAGGAAGAGTTAAATATGAAAAAGATGATATTATGCTTGTTTTAGGGTTTTATACACATGATTATGCATTAATGGGCTTGGAAACCCTAATTTTGGAAAATATGGGTTTTAATCCGAAAATGTTAACATACAACAGAGATATAATGATCCTAAGCTTGGTTTGAGATTAAAGAGCCCTTAATGAGGATAATTAGAATAATTAGGGTTTTTGTAAATAAGGAACACGTTTTAGGATTTTTAGCCTAAATGGGTAAAGTTGGATAAAGCAACCTAAGAAACCCTAATGAACCCTAAGGAGACTTAGAAAGTATCCTCATGTCATTAGGAAGTTGTTTAGAATATAACAATGACATTAGGTAATCTATATGTTTCAGGAATTAAGGGTTGGTTGCATTAGGGCTTGCTTGGATATCTTGTTGATTTTGGATTCTCTTGCTCAAGAACATGTATGTGGTTACACTTATGGATAAATTGCTCTAGTTTCATAGTGATTTCTGAGGTTTTATCAGTTTCTTGGAAATAATTTCTTGGTTGACTTTTATTTCATGCAACTATAAAGTGACTATGACTATCAACATAAGTATATGTGCATGACTAGCTCAGATCCTAGTCCTCCTCTATAGCTTTGATTATGATGAGATGGATAACCTAGTACATGGTCTACCCTTGGGGTAGGATCATCAGGTTATCATGAGTCGATTTGTTGGTCTACCATTGGGTAGGACCATATGACTACACAACCCTATGTAGTGATCTACCTGCAAGGTGGGATCATGGGGTTAGTTGAGATCTACCATATGAGAGAGGTAGTATCCTTATCCACTATAGGGATAGAAAAGAGGCAAGGATATGCATGGATTGAGTAGTTATGTTTACAATGTAAAGTTTGTTTTGCTAAATCATAATTTGATTGCAATATGTTGTTACTATTAGATGCAAGTTTTTTTGGTTCCCCCACATACCAGTAAAATTCATTATACTGACCGCCGTTTTGTTTGTCGGCCTTTTAGATTTATCAAAAGCTTGATATTCCTTTAAAGTGACATTGTTGGAATAAATCTTAATAAAGAAGTGGAGGATTGTCTGTAGATAGATCTTATTTGGGTAAAGTCCCTCAATTTCTATATTTTTCAAGGTATGAGAAAAGATTTTTTATCCCATTTTAAGCTTAGTAGTAGTAGAATTTATTAATTATTTTTGATTACTTGCAAAACCACTGATCCTATTTTGGGATAATGGCTCTAGCCTCTTGGTCTCCCATAATTAGGGGTTTCCAAGGGGTGGGGTCGTTACACTATGACAAGGAGTTGTGCATACCATCTATCCACGAATTGTCTTGGATACAATTCTCATATGTTGCCTAAGTTAGTAACTGGTTATGGACGTCAAAGTTGGTTGAGTAATAATTAGATAATTTTGGCTCTTAGCTCAGTAGAGGATTGCACGATGCAATCTTCTGAGTTGATAGTGAGGGTTATCATTTTGAACAAAATAGTGGGAGTAACAATAAATTAAAAGCCTAATTAATATCATCACTATTTCAAATAAAATTAGAAGTGTTTTGACAAAATGTGGATTTTCTATTCTAGAAATAAGTGGTAAATGCCAACAGCTTTTTGTTGCAACTGGTCCTTGAGAAGGAGAAATTGAACATGTACAACTTCCATGACTGGTTTAGGACATTGAAAATTGTTCTCATTCAAGAGCGCAAGCTCTTTGTCTTGGAGACACCATAGTCATAGGAACCCATATCCAACCTTGCCCAAGGCTGAAAGGGATGCTTACAAGAAGCATTATGAGGATGTTGTAGATGTCAAATGTGTGATTCTATTCTCAATGAACTATGATTTGAAGAAACATCATGAGAACATGGAAGCTATCGAGATGATAAGACATCTCAAGAATATGTTCCAGGATCAGGAAAGTCAAGAGGGATATGATATCTCAAAGGTAATGTTTAAGTGAAATATGACAAATGGAGATCCAGTAGGGCCCCACGTGCTCGAATTTATTGGGTACATGGAGAACTTGAAGAGACTAGGATTTCCTTTAGGCCAAGAGTTGTCCATGGAAGTGATTATGCAATTCTTTCCTAAATCATATAGCTGATTTATCATGAACTACACCTAGAGCAATTTTTCTAAGCCGTTGTCTGAGTTTCTTGGAATGTTAAGAATTATCAAGACACAAATGAAGAAGGACAATCCTAGATCTGTGATCATGATAAATAGACAAAAGGGAAGTCCAAGGGCAAATGTAGGTCCAAGAAGAGTTCTATGGCTAGCTAGAAACCCAAGTCTTCTGCACTTAAAGCAAAGGAAGGAGTAAGGAAGAGAATTTCCACCACTATCACTGACCCGGACATTAGAAAAGGAATTTTCCTCTTTACATAGAGGAACTCAAAAAGAAGAAGAAAGGGATGAAGACATCCACTTCAGTTATATATATGCCGATGAGATAGATATTACTACTTCATCATCTTAGTTATTGGATACCAAATGAGGATCTCACATATGTTATAATGTAAAACATCTGAGAAGAAGTAAGCCTTTAAAGAAAGGATGAGGTGGAACTAATGGAGTAAGAGTTGTTTCTAATGTAGTTAGAACCTATCATTTATCTCATCCCAATGGGCTTGGAATAGAATTAGTGAATTATTAATATGAAACTTCCAATTATAGAAACATCATTTATCTTGTTTGTACAAGAGTGGATTCATATTTCATATAATGAATGATGGATGTTTCATTATAAATATAAGCATCTTTTATGTTAGTGCATAGATGTCTCATGATTTACATTGATTAATTTTAGAGACAAGTGTATATAGCACAAATATCTAAAGGCTAAAACTCAAAAACTCAAACAGAACATATCTATGGCATTGACGTCTAAGGCACATAAATGAGAAACACATATCTATATTCCATAATTATGGCTATCTAGACTCTATTGGTTTTGAACCAATAGAGACATGCAAGTCTTATTTATTGAGCAAAAGACAAAAGAACATTTCACTAGAAATAATGGGAGAGTGAATGATCTATTGGGACTCATACATACTGATGTATGTGGACCTTTTAGAACAAATGCTAAATGTGATTACCATGATTAAATCACTTTTATACAATCGATGTGGATAATACTTGAACCTATTGTTTGAGGACCTTCTGTGAGACTATGGTATTATATCACAATGGACTCAACCTGAAACATAATGATGTATCATATAAAAGGAATTGTATCTTGTTGGACATGGTGAAATTAACAATGAGTCTAGATGATCTTCTAAAATTGTTCTAGGAAATATGCTTTAGAAACCACAACATTTACACTTCACCACACACCATCTAAATTAGTTCAAAAGACACCACATGGGATATGGTATGGGAAATGTACCAATGAATCTTTTGTGAAGATTTGGGGATGTGAAGTTTATGAGAGAAAAGTAGTTTCTTGAAAAGCTTGGTCCCATAATGAATAAATGTTATTTGTTGGGTATCACAAGGGATAGTACTTTTATACTCCATTTGACAAAAAAAGTGAGTTGTTGCCAGGATTGCTGTGTTCCTCCAATGGAATTTGATTCCAAAGGAAATAGTGGGAGAGAGGTAAAACTCAAAGAAGTTTATACCAACAAGAAAACATTGAACCTATAGAGGTACAATAGAAACAAGGAGAGTTACAAACTATTATGGAATCTCAAGTTCCTCATGTAACACATAAATCTCATAGATCCAACAGGACACACCTTGAGCCTAAAAGATTTGAGTATCTTACAACTCAAGAAGGTGATGAGTTGGTCATAGATGGTGAGCCAAAAACCTACCTAAAATCTATTAAGGAACCAGAATCTGAGAAATGGCTTACGGCCATGAGATCTAAGATGGATTCCATGTACATCAAAAAGGTATGGACCTTGGTAGATCCACTTGAAGGGGAAAGACCTGTAGGGTCCAAGTGGGTCTTGAAGACCTACATGGATGACATCTAGGATCATGCTTGCCATTGCATCTTACATATAAACGTCAATGTTGGATTGAAGAAAATATCTCGCTACTAGGATCTTTAATTTGACAAGACATTCAAAAAGTTTTCCTTGAGTCAAAATGAAGATGAAACCTAAGTTTACAAGACGTTTAGTGGGAGAATAATCATATTCCTCATATTGTATGTAGGAGTGACATCCCTAATCTACAATGGTTAAGAACTAACTGGGAAGTACCATATAAGGTTACACATTTATTAGTGAAATGAGATCATATTAATGATATATATCAAGTGGTGTTGATGTTAATGCTGAATAAAGATGTTAAATATAGTTTGAAAAGAAAAGATAGCATAACATGATAATTATGACACTTTGATATTATCTAGATGAATAAAGTGGGTTAAATTATAATTAACTCATTTCCAAATTGCATTGATGTAATGTTGGAATGCTAACATTTGAGCGAAGCGAGGGTGTAAATCCTAAAATGTGAAAGATGTCATGACACATCCTAAGAATCTAAGTCATGTTATATGTTGAGGGGTTCACCCTAGATGTTTATGAAATATCCTATAAAGATATAGATATTGTTTTGGAGATTTTGGTCATCTATATCTCACACATAGGTGGTGCCTTATCTATGAAATAAGATCTTTGGTTTTCCTTAAAGTAAAGACATGACTTAATTTTGAGGACACAATTTCTTTTAAGATGTATATGATATGATGTATTGGATTTTTGCCATAATTTCGAGGATGAAATTCTTTTCAGGCGTGTAGGATGTGATGAACTGAACTTTTGGAGTATTCAAATGTCTAACTAAAATTTTGAATTCATATGTTTGGGTTATATTGAGAGTTCAAAGAGTTTGAGTAAAGTTGAGAGTTGTGTGATGAGCTGATGTACAGGTGGATCTGTTGTCTCAAGATCTCATTGTTTAGTGTAGTACATGTAGATGTAAAACTTTACTGTTCAATGTGTAATATCAATTTGCAATAAGTCATTTTATAATTATATGTTGAATGGTGAACATGTGTTGTATGGATTTATTCCTGTTCATGTGCGTGTGCTACTGTTGTTTTCTTCTGACTTCCTCTGATTTTCTTCTCCTTAGCCTAGTGTGGGGTGTTTAAATTGGGATTCTCACTGAGGTGAGGTTTCAATTTAGATGTCACACATCAGATTAAGTTTTAACAATCTGGGGATGTCACAACCATCTACATGATTAAGGAAAAACATCCTATGTGATAGGAATCAAGATCTATCAAGATAGATCTAGAAGGCTTCTTGGCCTAAGTAAGAGTACATACATAAATAAAGTGCGGAAGGGGTTCAGGATGCATGACTCAAAGAGAGGACATTTTCTCATGTTCCATGGAATTAGTCTCTTTAGAGCCTAGTGTCCCGATTCTTGCAAAGAATGGGAGTGCATGAGTAAGATGCCATATGCATATGCAATTGAATCTATCATGTATGCAATGTTATGCACTCATCTTGATGTTTTGTATGCTTGGGCATGAGGAACATATCTCAATCAAATCCTAGTGAAGGTCATTGGACTTCCATAAAGAACATTCTTAAGTAAAACTGAGGATTCGTTCCTTGATTATGGTGATAAGGAAGAGTTAAGTGTAGAGGATTACACCGATCTAAGCTTACAGACTGACAAAGATGTCGATCAAGATTTCTATTTTCCCTAAACAATGTAACTATAAGATGGAAAGGTTATGAGAAAGGGATTGTTGTTGTTGATTCCAATATAAGTTGAGTACAATGCTATTTTGAAAAACAACAATAGTATTGTATGGATCAAGAAGTTCATTGGCAAACTTGGGATGTTCCAACCATTGACGATGCAGTAGATATGTTGTGACAACAATGGAGCTATTGGATATGATAAGGAACCCAGATCACACACTATGAAACTTCCATCTTATACAAATGATTGTACAATGGGATATGTAAAGATTCACACCAACTAAAAGAAAATGCTGCCAACCCACTAACAAAAGCACATACATAGAAGAAACATGATGGTCATAATAAATTACTTGGAATTGGATTTGTGGGTGATTGGATCTAAGTGGAAGTGGGAGTCTATTGGTATGTATGCCCATAGAGAAAACCATTTGACGATTGTATGAGGCATCAAGTATAATTAAGGTAATTCCATCCATTATGCTTGTCTCAGTTATGAAATAATGATGAAAGCCTAATATATGTCTAATGAATGATGTTACTTGATGACATATATCTTCATGTTAAGGACATGAATAATGAGATCACATCTATGATGAGAGAACATACATTTTTGTTATGTCCCTAGTCAGATATTATTGTGGAAGAAAAATAGACAACAATAATACATAAGAGTAGAATGTGTGTTGACTGATGACTGAGTCTCATTAATCATTATATAGGATATAAAGTCAAACACATAGGTACATGTTAGAAAACAATGTACCAAACAAACACACCTTGAGAGTGATGCATGGAAACCATGAAATGGTAGTCAAAATCATCTCTCAAAGTAGTATTGATGATTGTGGTTCTTAGACCTAAAGTCACTGCACTCATCACATGTTGTTCTATGAACTTTGACACCATCCAACTGTTGGCATGTATGCCCAAAGAGACAATCACTAGTACAAAAAGGGTCTGTAGCGTCGGTTTTTTGAAGCCTGCAGCGTCACTTTTTGACCGACGCCTAAGTGGCCGTCGCTACAGAATTTGGTCTATAGCGTCGAATTATTTAACCAAATAAAACCGACCTTACAGAGTAAAAACCGACGGAAAAAGTTGTAAAAATGCTGACCTAGGCGAGAAAAAAGGAGCCTGTAAGGTCGGTTATTTCATAAAACCGACCCTGTAAACATTCTCGGTCGAGAAAATTGTCGACCGAGAATGTTTACAGGGTCGGTTTTTATGAAATAACCGACCCTAAAGATTAAATAACATTTCAATGGTAACTCTCGGTAGAGAAAATTTTCGACCGAAAGTATTTCGGTCTCGACCGAGAACCCTCTATAAGGTCAGTTTTTTGAAAATAACCGACCCTAAAGATTGAATAAAATATTTCAGTGTAACATTCGGTCGACAAGTTTGTCGACCGATAGATATTCGGTCGAGAATGTTGTCGACCGAGTCCTACACTGAAATGTTTTAATCAATTAATAAGGGTCGGTTATTTCAAAAAACCGACCTTATAGAGGACATTATAGACTTGGTTTTTTACAAAATCGACGCTAGAAGTTCAGTGTAACATTAGATCGACAAGTTTGTCGTCTGATAGATATTCGGTCGAGAGTGTTGTCGACCGAGTCCTACACTGAAATGTTTTAATCAATCTATAGGGTCGGTTATTTCAAAAAACCGACCTTATAGAGGACATTATAGACTCGGTTTTTTACAAAACCCGACGCTAGAAGTTCTATTTTGGTCGAAAATTGTTCGACCGAAGAGTGTACAATCTCTAGGGTCGGTTATTTAAAAAACCGATGCTAGAAGTTACGATTTTTTTTTAAAAAATTTCTGTAGAAATTGATATAGAACAGAAGAACAAGAAGATTCATATATTCTGGGAGAGGGGAGCATTGATGCTCAACCGTCACCATTCAAAACCACACATTCATAACAAAAATGATAATCAATATCATAATTTACAAAATGATAGAGTGCAAGTCTGAGATGACATATTACAAAAGTAAAAATATAAAAGAGTACATACTCAAACCACATACATAAATGGAGCCGACATATTTAATCCAATACTATTTCGACTTCACTTATAAAACACTCTGACCACTCTTCTCGGAATTCATTCAAGTCCACATGTGTGTAAGGCTGAGTTGTAAAGATCTGTAATAGAAAATGCACATGTTAATATTTTATAAAAATGACTACAATCACTTGTAAATTTATGATGTTATTCTTTATTACCTGACTTATAGTCTGAATGTCATGTGATGCTTGTTTGACAATAGCTTGCATGTATTTCATTACATAGTAGCCACAAGCCTAGTCATTATTTTTCATAGGACACTACAAATAATAAATTATACTTAATGTTAGTAAACTACTATAAACAACAATTGAGATAAGAGTATAAGAGTTGACATATTACAGTTGAAAATTAATACATAAAGAGTAAGCAGTTGTCAAAGTAGCTACCTTGACATTTTTCAAAGTCAATGTCTTTAATTTTGTGGGTATTTGTCCTCCAGCTTCACGAAAAGCCTTTATACCCCTATCAATTAAACGATAGTTGGTAAAATAGAAATTCTAAATAAAAATATCATGTTGAAGCAATTGATTAAATTTATGCTTACTCCATAGCTGACAATTTCATTTTGTGACTCCTTGTTATTTTACCCATTGGGTCAAGATAATAAAGAGTCATCAATTTTGGGACAATCACCAGTAATTCCCAATGTCTAGCTCTGAGTAAGAGTAAAAAAATATTAAAATAAATAGTTTCATTCATTATTAAAATTATATTGAATAATAATACTTACTGGACGTTAAAAGGAATTAGGATAATTTCCTTCCCCTCACTAGCAAAATATTTGAATGCATCAGAGAAGTACTCATTCACATCCTCAATATTTGTCTCCACCTGACTAGTGACCGAAGGAACTAAGAATGCAATATTCTTTATATCGAAGTTGGTGACCTCAGTATATAAATGGCTGTTAAACATTTGTAATTATTTTCATATGTAGAAATAAGCTAAAATGTGTATTGGAATTTTCTATATATTATTGATATATCCTTACCTTATCCATACTTCTATTATCGAAGTGTTCAGCCAATCATACCGGAACAACTCTATAATATCATCAAGAAAAATAAAATTCTCAAAGTCCCTCCCAACTGCATCTTCTGTTAACTTGACCATCATATTTGATCCTGATTTTTGGTTGGCTAAGTATCGACACAAACCTTTAGATTTGCTTCCCAATTCGTCGAATGTAGTTTCGGGAATGAAAGATGGTTTGGGTATAGGAGGACGACTAACAGAAGTTTTACTTTTCGGTTTACAAACCTGTTAATTAAATTACATACTTATATTACATGAGTTCATATATGCAGTCAAATATGAAAAATATGATAGAAATAAGGTATACCTTGTCATTGATAACCAAGTGTCTAGGCCAACCCACCATAGAACCCTCAGCTTCTTCAACTATACTATATTCAACATTAGGTATGGGTAGTGGTTTGTCCCCCATTCCGTCATACACAAGATGGATGGACACACGACAGATGTCATCAGTAATTTGTTGGCAATGCAATGTACCACCAAGGTTGTACACTTTGCCCGCTGCCACAACATTATATTCTGGAACCTCCACTGCAAGTTTACAGTTCATACCAACCTAGATTGAAATAATATAAGTTATATAAGAAACAGTAGAACAGATACATGTTAAAACTATATATACTATCAATATATTTATCATATTAATAGCACAACATAATAGAACAAAAACTTACTGCAGATTGTTGTGGTGGTTCATCAGGAGTGCTCCCATGACCTTCTACAACTGTAGCATTGGCTTGTACCTCATCACTTGAGAGACGTGCAGTATGAATAGGTTGAGAAGGTTGAGTAGGCTGATATGTAGACATTATTTCTTTTACTTTCTGCGCTACTAATGCTTCAAGATCCTCTTGTGTAAGACCTCCTACACGACCTATTTTAGATTGCGAAGGGCCAAAGTATGACTTGAATCCTATGCCAGCTCCTAATCCCCTAACACGGCTAGGATGCTCCTTCTTACCAAGAGCAACTACTAGTTCATCCATGTCTCCAGTTGGGATGAACTTTCCTTCCTTCCTTTGCTCGTGGAGATCAATCTATTCATAGATAATAAAAATATTAAATCACAATATCAATTAGATATAAATAAATCTAAGTTTGTGGAAGTTACTCTTTACTTAGTTGGGATAAACCTACCATCTTTTGTGCCACCTCCTTAGTTGCAGGGTTGACAATTTCACAGGCTCGATTCTTTCTAGCATCAATCCATGTCATGTGTCGGGGTGGTCTCTCAACTTGAGTTGTACTAGATTCTTCTCCAGAAGATGATTGCTTCTCTTGTAGTTGGCGGCAGAAGGCATAACCACCGGGCCCCAAGCGATGGTCATGCACATTTTTAGCCCATCTTTCCTTTTGAGCCTGTGAATAGCCTGATCATTTAAAATGAGTTATTGCAATTTAGACTTGGCAAACATGTATAAAAAGATTCACCTCCTTAATTGTATACAATATTCATACAATACATCACAATCTTTATTACCTGAAACTCTTCCGATCTCCTTACTGCAACAAATCTTTCCCACACCTCAGGATCAATAAAAATATATACATCTGTAGCTTTCTTCTTTTGTTTAGGATTATTTATAAATTCCCTTACATGATATGTCTTAAAACCCCTCCATCGTACACCACAACGTTGTAGCACTCTTTTCTTGTGATCTTTTTCATTTAGATGAAAAACACCCTATACATACAAAAGAAGAAATTAATAATGTTGTTTTGAAAAGGAATTAATTCCAAGCAAACTAAATTAGAATCAATAGATAAAAAACATATTAAAATGATATCACTTCCACTCACAGATATATCTTTCCATATGAGGTCTTTTTTGGCATTAGGAACATCATGCCAATTTTCTATATCTATTGGCACCTTACCACGCGCGGTCGCCCCTACGCAATGCTTGAAAGCACTAGCATGTTCCCCAACAGGTGCTCCTGTCATATCAAACTGGACTGGCAATTTATCCCCTTTAGCCCTGAGCTCCTGCAGCCTACGCATCAATGTAGGACCTCGACTGTTCTTAGCATCACCACTACCATCCTCATGGTGCTCATGCTCAGAATGTTCATCTTCATGGTGCTCATGCTCAAAATGTTCATCTTCACTCGTCATTTTAGAACCTGCAAGTATACATGATAAAAAAAAAGTGATAATAAAAGCACAAGTGATAAGGTATACATGATAGTAAAATAAATAATTCAAAGAAGACATGCCTTTAGTATTGGTTGAGTTGTTAGTCAAGGAAAATTCCTTCAGCATGGTCTTGACGTTTATAATATTCATCAGTGTTATCTTCAACATTTACACTTGGCAAACCAACTGAGAATGGACTAGAATCATCATACTTTTCGTAGTATTCTTCTTCATTTATAGGATCTACAGTATACTGTCTTTTTCCATTAAGAACGACAGACCAATTTTTATTTGCCGGGTCATCAATATAGAATACTTGTTTTGCTTGGTTTGCCATGATGAATGGCTCATCTTTGAAACCAATCTTTTCAAAATTCACCAATTTGAAACCCAACTCATCCACTAAAACTCCTTTATTATTGTCAACCCAATTACACCTAAATATAGGAACTCCAAAATTTGTATAGTCCATTTCCCATATGTCCTCAATGACGCCGTAATATGACATCTCAGCTTCGCGTGGTCTTTTATCTTTGGCACTAGCAAAATACAATGAACAAGCTTTAACAGTGACCCCACTATTTTGAACTACACTACTTTCATCTTGACGCTTTGTGTAGTATGAAAATCCGTTAATGTCATAACCTTCATATGACATGACATCCATTTTTGGCTTAAAGGCGAGCCATTTTATGTTCTCAGCAACATTATTTGGCGATTCAGATAGTTGATTAAATACTTTCTCTTCAAACCACCTAATAAATGTTCGATTATGCTCTCTTGCAAGCCACATTGAACTGGATCGCGGATGATTTCTCTTGATAAGATCATTGTGTTCTGTGATGTAGCTACTAACTTCATCGATGTTGTGTAAAATATACAAATGCGCTTGTTCCCACAACTCACGACTGATTCCTTTCACTCGTCCTCCCAGAGTTCCTTTGCTACAATAAGATCCAGTGTGATGCGAATTTTTTTGATCGCTACAAGTTTCATTGCAATTCAAAAAATCATTACAAAAATCCATCACCTCCCTAGCCACGTAACCCTCAACAATACTCCCTTCACGACGATAACGATTCCAAACATCACCTTTAAAAACACTCATGTAGCGTTCAAATGGATACATCCAGTGTAAGAAAATTGGACCCAACATCTTCACCTCCCTTGTAATATGTACTACAAGATGAACCATGATATCAAAAAATGAAGGAGGAAAATACATTTCAAGCTGACACATGGTAACAATTACATCTTTTTGTAATTTATCGAGAGTATCAGGATGTATCACTTTGTTGCATATTTCATTGAAGAAGAAACATAGTCTTGTGATTGCAAACCTTACATGCTTCGGCAATATAGATCGAATAGCCACAGGTAAAATTTGTTGCATTAAGGTGTGACAATCGTGAGATTTGAGACCTATCAGTTTCAAATCCTTCATTGATACCAATCTATGAATATTAGAAGAGTATCCTTGTGGAACCTTAATATTATACAAGCACTCACAGAAAGTCTTTTTCTCTTTCTTTGACAAAGTGTAACAAGCCGATGGCAAATATGTGCGGCGACCCCTGATCTCCACTGATAATTCTTTTCTAATACCCATTAATTCTAAATCTTTTCTAGATTTGATGCCATCTTTAGTTTTTCCTGGTATGTTCAATAGCGTACCGATGATTCTATCACAAATATTTTTTCCAACATGCATGACGTCAATGCAGTGTCTAATTGCCAAAGATCTCCAATAAGGAAGATCCCAGAATATTGACCTCTTCTTGTATAGAGATTTGTCACATGCGAGTGTATGAATACTTGAACTCTTTCCAAATTCATTAACAATATGTTTCACCCTATCATATACAACATGTCCTGGTATAGGTTTAGGAGCACTTCGTTCCTCAGTTGACCCATTAAAGGTTTTGCGTTGCCTTCGATAAGGATGCACTGGTGGGAGAAATCTCCGATAACCAAGATATACGATTTTGCCACCATGTTTCAGTCTGATTGAATCAGTATTTTCCTCACAAACAGGACATGATTTGTATCCTTTTATGCTATATCCAGACAAATTTCCATAAGCTGGAAAGTCATTAATCGTGCAAAATAACATAGCACGCAAACTGAAGATCTCTTTACGTGAAGCATCATATGTCATAATACCTTCTTCCCATAGTTTCATTAGGTCATCAATTAGAGGTTGACGGTAAACATTAATATCATTTTCAGGTTGCTTGGGCCCTGATATCAATGTTGACAACATCACATACTTATTTTTTATACACAACCAAGGAGGAAGATTGTATATAACAATCATAACAGGCCACGTGCTATGTTGGCTGCTTAATGTACCATAGGGATTCATTCCATCTGTATAGAGTCCAAGTCTTAGGTTTCTTGGTTCTTTACCAAATTGAGGGTATAATAAATCAATTTTCTTCGATTGTGGTGAATCAGATGCATGTCGTAGGATGCCATCATCATTGACCTTTAACTCCCCATTCCAAGACAAATTTTGCGCATCTTCTGTATTAGTAAATAAGCGTTGAAATTGTGGTATTATTGGTAGATACCACATCACCTTGGCAGGATAGCCATTTGTAGCCTTAGCTGAATTTGTAGTCTTATACCTTGACGCACCACATTTTGGACAATTTATCAAATTACTATAGTCCTTCTGAAATAACACACAATCATTTGGACATGCATGAATCTTCTTAGCCTCCATTCCCATTGGGCACATTATTTTCTTTGCTTGATATGTTGAAATTGGAAGCTCGTTGCCTTCAGGAAGAATTTCCTTTAACAAAGACAACAGTGAAGTGAAACTCTTATCGCTCCACCGGTTTTGAGCTTTAAGAGTGTATAATCGCATCACAGCACTCAACCTCGTGAACTTAGTACAACCCTTATATAATGGTTTTTCAGCATCATGGACAATGTTTGCAAATAAAGAAGGTGGATCAATGACATTGTCCCGACAACTACGTAGCATCTCATCAATCATATCATCCTGAATCTGGTCATCTTCAATCGGTTCATCATTAACATTATCATCATTATCTATATCTTCTATGCCACAACTATTAGTATCGACATTTTCTGCTCCATAATTCAATTTCTCTCCATGCCAATACCATTCATTATAACCTTGTATGATCCCATTGCATATGACATGATTCTTAATTTCCTCACCAATATCAACTTTCAAATTGTTACAACAATTTCTACATGGACAATATAGCCTATCTGTAGGTAGTTTCCTATGTTCCTTAGCAAATTTGATAAATTCATCAAGACCTTTGGCAAACTCTGGACTGCAACGGTTCTTGATAGACATCCAACTTTGATCCATTTTCTATATCACATTAAAATTAATTATAAAACTAACAGTTTAATATTGATACTATAATAATCTGTAAGTTTTTATTGATAGAAAGTGTACCACCTATCCCATTTTTGAATATTTAATCTCACCAGTAACTGTATAATGTATGTTTAGTTTTGAAGAAAATTTCAGCAGCATTTCCCCTAAGTTCTCTAAGTACACCGATGTAAATGGCAAATAACCACTCACATATGTACCCAGAGAACAAATGGAGAAATCCTACTGAAATAATCTACAAAACTAAACATACATTATATAGGTACATCCTACGTGAGATTAAAATATCCAAAAACAGTCCCAAACCGGGGACTATCCAAAGTTTACTCCTAATGAGTAAATTTTGAACGGGTTTCTAAGTTAATATATAAATGCATTATTTTCATATTTATATATTAAGTTAAACATCATGCATCAACCCTAAAGTGTCAATCTAGGAGTACACATGTCTAATCTAGTATTAATTTCTAAAATTTATATAATGATTACATATGAAAAAAGACATGCATGTTTTGATTACTTGTACAAATTAGCAAAGTAAGGCCGTTTCCAACACTCCAAAGATTGAAATCATTATAATATTCAGAACTATTTGTGAACATTACAACACATATGATTAAAACATTGATAGCTCCAACATAAATAAGTTCCAGGTCCATCTCGGTCGACAATTAGTCGACCGAGAACCCACCTGCGCGCAGCGTCCAGGTCCACTCTCGGTCGACAAATTGTCGACCGAGAGTGGACCTGGACGCTGCGCGCAGGTGGGCTCTCGGTTGACTAATTGTCGACCGAGATGGACCTGGAAGCAGCAATGGCGGCGGGCGGAATGAAGGGAACAAGGAGAAGGAAGCTCGAACTTACTTGGAAATGGCAGCGAGCTTCGTGGAGGAAGAGACGAACTTCACGGAGAGGCGGCGACCTTCGTGGAAGAGTGGAAGGCAGCAACGACGAGCTTCACGGTAACGAAAAGCTTCACGGCAAGGAAGAGAGCTTCATGGAAAAGAAGAGAGCTTCACGGAAACGACGGGATTTGTGGAGTAAGAGTTGAAGGCGGCGACGATGAGCTTCACGATCTTCTTCACGGCGCCGACGAGCTTCACGATCCTCTTAACGGCGTGGAGAGGCGGCAACGGCGGAAAAAGAGGTTTTGCGGCGCCACATGAGAGAGATTAGAAAAGAGAAAAGGGTTTCGCGGGAGGAAGAAAGACTAAAATTTTGGCTTTTTGCACAGAGCGAAAAACTCTAGCGTCGGTTAACAACCAAAAACCGACTCTACATATAAACGGTGCCTGTGTCGGGTTGTTTAATAACAATCAATCTCAAACTCAGTCGACGAATTTGTCGACCGAAATGATCTATAGGGTCAGTTATTATGTAAAACCGACGCTACAAGTGCTAATACGTAGAAATCTGGCTGGTTTCGGTCGACGATTTGTCGACCGAAAAGGAGCAAGACTTCCTTCGTACAAGCACCTCTAGGGTCGGTTTTTTCGTATAATCGACCCTAGAGGTGCTTATACATGTGTGAAAAACTAAACTGGATATTGTCGGTCGACAATATTGTCGACCGAGACCCTTATAGGGTCGGTTATTAAAAAACCGACCCTAGAGGTGCTTCTAAGAAAGAAATTTGGCTTCATTCGGTCGACAGATTCGTCGACCGAAGATGTGTGAAAACTGGATCAAAAATTCATTTCGGTCGACAAATTGTTGACCGGGTATTGTTCTAGAGTCAGTTATAAAGGAAAAACCGACCCTATAGGTGCTTATACATGTGAAATCTGACTCTAACTCGGTCGAAAAATTCATCGACCGAGGAGCTCTAAAGTGCTTCCACAACCCTAATAATGATGTTATGTGAAACTTTAATATATGGTGATGTTGTATGAAACCCTAATATGGGATAATGTTATGTGAAACCCTTATATGGAATGATGTTATGTGAAACCCTAACATGGAAATGTTATGTGAAACCTTAATATAGGGTGGTGTTGTGTAAAAACCCTAATATGGGATAATGTTATTTGAAATTTTCAATATGGGATGCTGATATGTGAAACCTTAATTGATAAAGATGGAAACTCTAACCCTAATGAGGGAATAGAGATGTTATTTTTGTATTGCATGATGTTGATATGAAATTGATATGGTTGATATGAAATTGAGATGATTGTGTAACAAATATCCTGAATACCAACAATGAGACAAAAGATTGAGATCCCAATGCTTTATAACGTTTTGAAAAATACTAAACTCTATTCAAAAATTCTGTCGGTCGACTATTTGTCGAACGAAAAAGCTCTAAAGTCATCATCGGTCGACTATTTGTCAAACGAAAGAGCTCTAAAGTCATCCTCGGTCGACAATATTGTCGACCGATTGGTCTCGGTCGATAATATTTTCGACCGAAATTAACCCTGTTTCAATGTTTTAAATTAAGTATCAAGTGTGTGTATGAGATTAACCAAGTGATGCTTTGTCAAATTTAGCCATAATTTATTTTTCAATCATTTGAAATAACAATATTCTTATATAACATGTATATGTCCAAATGAAGCCATGGAAAACACTTTTATTCATAACAATTTAATGCCCATACACTTTATAAGATGAAACATGACATACTTGCTTTATAAAAAGATAAACATTACATCATTACAAAGATATCTCATAATCTCACTGAAAAGACCGAAGGATTACATCAATGTGCGACCGATAAGGAGTCAGTTTTCAAGTGTATAAGCACTTATAGGGTCAAGACAAACTGACTCCTTATCGGTCGACAAATTTGTCTACCAAGAAATGCTCTAAGGTCGGTTATAAGTGCAAATCCGACGCTAGAGGTGCTTATACATGCGTGAATTATCTGGATCCAGAATAGATATCGGTCGAAGAATTTGTCGACCAAGTATATCGGTCGAAATATTGGTCGACCGAGGAAGCTCTAAGGTCGGTTTTAAGTGAAAATCTGACGCTAGATGTGCTTATACATGCGTGAACCTTGATCCATAATAAATATCAGTCGACAAATTTGTCGACCGAGGACGCATTTAAGGTCAGTTTTGTAGAAATAACCGACCTTAGAGGTGCTGAACCGAGGAGGACTGTAAGGTCGGTTATAAAGAAAAAACCGACCCTATAGGTGCTTGTATACGTGAAATTCAGCTCGTTTTCGGTCGAAAAATTTGTCAACCGAGGTGCCTTTTAGGGTCAGTTATAAGGTAAAACCGATGCTAGAGATCGAGGCGCGAAACCAAATTTTTGCCGTGGGAAAAATTGTCTATAAGGTCGCTTATTTTAGAAAAACCGACCCTATAGAGATGTACTACAAGGTCGGTTATTTTAAAAAAAGCGACTCAAAAGGTCATAAGTGGTGCTCGCGATTTTTATAGACATATAAGGTCGGTTATTTGGAAAACCGACCCTATAGAGATACACTACAAGGTCGGTTATTTTAAGAAAAGTGACCCAAGAGGTCTTAAGTGGTGCCCGCGTTTTTTATAAACATATAAGGTCGGTTATTTGGAAAACCGACCCTATAGAGTTACACTACAAGGTCAGTTTGTTTAAAAAAACTGACCTAAGAGGTCTTAAGTGGTGCCCACATTTTTTTAGACATATAAAGTCGGTTATTTGGTAAAACCGACCCTACATGTAGTGACGTTATTACCCATTTCTGTACTAGTGAATCATAGGACATTGTAATGACATACCTTGTAAATGATTTAATTAATAATAAAGAAAATATTCTAATTTATTATGTTTTATTCAGATATGAGATATGATGTAACATAATAAATGTCTAAAGAATGATATTACTCAATGATGTATGTCTTCATGTCGAGGACCTGAATGATGAGATCATACAGATGTTAAGAGTATATGCATTGTTGTTATGTCCCTAGTCAGATGTTATTGTGGAAGGATAATAGACAACAATAACACTTAAGACTAGTGTGTGTGTTGGTTGATGACATAATCTCATTAGTCATGATATGTGATATCAAACCAAGCACATAGATACTTGTTAGAGAACATTGTATCAGACAGACCCACTTTGAGAGTAACACATGGAAACCATGATTTGTAGTCAAAGTCATCTCCCATAATGATATTGGTGATTGTGGTTCTTAGACCTAAAGTCACTACACTCATTACATGTCATTTGGAGTGCTTTGACATCATCCACTGTGATCCTGAATAAGGGTTGCCATAAAGGTGGTGCTCGGGTGCACTGTGACACATGGGGATCATTGTAAGTGATGTAGATAGGATTTTTCCCTCCTATAAGAGTTTGATATCCCGACCACTTGATAAGAAAGATTGAGAAATGCATGGCCATGTTGGTATGAGTCAATATGTGATATGGAGCTTACAATATCTCAGACAATTTTCTCTAGTTCAAGGAAATTGCATTGAATGTTGAAGATGTTGATTTTATGCCTTGAGTTCAATCTGAATATTAGAGACAAAGGAACTATACAATCACTATAACACCGATCGTAGATTGTAGGTTAAGTTGTTCTCCAACTTCTCCAATTACTTGGGTATCAATGAAGTCTTTCTAGATACCAATCATTGCTTGTGAAATCATAATAGGATTATGAATACCGCTACCAATGTAATTTGGATCGTACCAAGGTCACACACATAGGATAGTTTTTGAATAGGAGTATAATTGTGGATGTGATTGGAAATGTTCTGAATCGAATTGATTACTAAAACATTTAGGTAATCTATTAGAACAATATTAAAATATAATCTGAGTTAATTGTTGAAGTGTTTAAGCCAATTAATTAGATTCCTTTGTTTAGTCGACTGACTGATCCAGAGTGATTGACTAGAGCTGAATGAAAAAAGTTAGTTAACAAATTAATATGATTAATTGGTTAATTCATTTCTTCTAGAATATTCTTATGATAATTCATGATCGGCTCATTTTAAATGCAACCACAACCTTTTTTGTTACACAAGGGTTTTGGAAAACCCTGCTTCCTTTCCTCTCCTATATATAGGAGTAGGACAACTGGGCCATTAAGATAATGCTTTTATACGTGAACCCTAGACATAATCATCTCCAAGCGAGAGAGAGAGAAGGAGAGTAACCAATGCTAACATCTCATCAAGAAGAAGGCTACTCCTTCCCACTAGCTTAAGAAGCATGACGTGGAGTTCCAGTCCATCTGTGTGGACAAAGTAGAGAAGCAGATACTAAGTTGCCTACATTCAGAAGACATATGAGGAACCTCTGTGCATAAGGAGTGGCATACATCATTAGGAAAAAGGACGTCACTGAATTTGCTTCGGGACGAGGTATATACCTCTCACCATCTTTCTGAATATGTTGTTGTCGAAAAAATATGATCGTAGGGTATGTGGAATTTTTTTTATTATTTCCACTATGCCTGTCGCCTCCACAAAACCTAACACCAACATGATCCTGAACAAGGTTGTCATAAAGATGGTGATTGTGCACGTTGTGAGACATGGGGATTGACCGTAAGTGATGTCGATGAAATTTTTCCTTCCTATTGAGAGTTTGATATCCCTGGCCCTTGATAAGAAAGACTAAGAAATGCATGGCCATGATCATGTGAGCCAATATATGATATGTGAACTCACTGTATCTCAACAGTATGCTCTAGTTCAAAAAATATAGATTGAGTATTTAGAAGATGACAATTCCATGCCTCAGATTCAATCTAAATATTAGAGATAAAGGAACTATATGATCATGTTAAGACTAATCACGTATTGTAGTTGAAGTTGTTATCCAACCTTCCAATTACTTGGATAGCAATGATGTGTTTCTAGATATCGATCATTGCTTATGTAGTCATAATGGTCATGGAATTGACTTCCAATGTAATTTGAGACCTATAGGGTCACACACATAGAATGCACTTGGAATAGGAGTTTACTCATGTATACGATTTAACTTGGTGCCTAGAAGAGTTTAGGTAATCAAATTAAAAAACACTAGCTATGGAAACTGATCAACTAGAGTATCCAATTGATTGAGTTGACTAACTAAAGCTTACTGACCCTGGCCGATGGAACCAACAAGTTGACCAGTTGGAGTGTCCAACCAACCGAATGAATTGGGTTTCCAACATATAGTTAAAATACTGAGTCGAGTGACTGGAATGTCTGGTCAATCGATTGGAATGTCCAGTCTACCGACTGGATGCGAAACTACCAATTTGACTGGGTCAAGTGATTATTGATATGCACAACGACATGCATTTCATTGCATTAAAAGACAATGTTATTTCACCACTGATCACAAGCTAATCGGCTGACTTGATAGTCTAATCAAGTGACTATTCCAAAACCCAAGGGATAGGAAAGGTCAAATCTCATGGCTTGACGAATGCTACAGATAAGTAGTCAATCAACTAGATAGTCCAGTTGATTGGCTAGTGTGCAAGTCAACTGACTGGATGGTCCAATCGACTAACTGGTGGTCCATAGTAGCCATCAAACCATGAGATCTGACCTTTCATATCCCTTGGGTTTTTGAATCCCTAGGCCATCCACTCCTATATAAGGAGGGGGTGGCCAAGGCTCAAGACACACAAGAGACACAAAGTCTAAAGAGGAAGTTAAGAGATTGTCCCACACTCCTCATCTCACAATTTTAGTAATGTGTGAGAGAACCTCACATTCTTACCCAAAAGGGAGAGATAGCAAGGGGAAAGGAATTTGACACTAGTACATTGACAAATGGACGGAAAACTCCTTCACATTGGATTTGGAAGCACAATGAGGAGTTCCTTGTGGTTTGTGTGGACTATGTAGAGGCATGGAAGCATTAGTTGACACACTAAGATGACATCGTCAACCACCATCTGTGTGTGCTACACCAGAATGACTCCTACAATTGTTGTCCATGTGCTTCTTATGAAGGAAGCATATATCTATGAAAGAATAGTCACTATTCTTGCTCTGAGATAAGGTATTTCTTACACCCTCTTTTCTAGATACATCCTTGTTGACACAATGTTAGTTAAGGAAAATATGGTCATAATTTTTGTTTTGTTTTCGTTGCCTACTCAGTGCCCATATTTTCCTACATAACTTCACTTGTCTATAGATCTCTAGGTTGTCATTATAATGTTTCTGCCTTCTTTTTGATGATGAGGGCTCATGCAATGAATTAGGGAATGGGAGCTCACTTGCAATACCATTGCTTGTATCCACATGATAAAATGGGGTTGTCACATGAGAATAGTTGGAATGAAACTAGGGATTGTACAACCTTAAAATGAAGTCACTGGTGGGACACATTGCAACATCCTTTTGAGTACTTAGTTATAATTTATTAGATATACATTACTCATGTTCATAACGTAGATAAGAGATCATTATATTTATTTTGGGCTACTAACATAAATTGGGAATTTTCTTATAAATATTGAACATGGATAAGGGATGTCATACCAAATTGGTATTGGCAGAATCTACTCAAACATAGAGATTGAATTCAACCACTTGTATGCTTCATACCAGAGAAAGAGAAAATATTTCGATGTGGCATGATCCTTGAGTAGAAGATGGAGTACCTCAAAAAATTGATAGGAGCAAATCTGAAATTAAAATCAAGTTTGGAAAACTTATAAAAACTCAACTCTATTGTATGTGATGGGGGATGGGATTTAGCACAAATAAGAGGGATTCATAAACTATATGAAATTTCTCAATGTATTTCTATCAAAGAAGAGGATCCTAGTATCTGAAAGGACTGTCTTCCTTTTATATCAATTAGGCATGGAACTTATGCCGAACATCTCACCCATTTCTATGATGGGCAGTTTGGTTATGGTGTCCAGGTTCCCCAAAATATTTTCTTATCCAATATCCAAAGACACTATAGAAGAGATTGAATACTAAATACTTACTACAACAATGTGTCTTAAGTCTTGCATCTTGATGCATCCTATGCAAAATCAATAGAGAGTCTAACTCCCACATTTCCCAGGGATGTGTCTTCACAATGAAGACAATAGAGAAGGCTAGACTTTATTTTTTTGAAGACGTGCTACTAGAGAAGGAGCACCAGAAACATCTAGCCATTCTGCCTATTTTGTACCATATTTTGTACGAAAGAATCCAATACATTTTTGAAGAAAAAAATTTCAAATATTAACACTATGTGGTTTAGAAGTATACTAGATTTTGAAGACCTGTATTTGTATAGATAGGTATTTTTCTTTTCTTTTTGCATTGGGGTTCTTCTTTACATGTACGTAACTCAGTTGCATTTTGTGACTTAAAAGGGTAACACACTTAAGAATAAAAAATATCACACAAAATTTCATGCTCCAAATGTATTGTGATAATCACTTTTTAGTATTCAAGACAAAACTTTTTTAATAAAAGTATTTTTTCTAATAACCTAATGGGAATATAACTTCAGACGAATATTCTAGATACTAAAATGAAAAAGTGATTGAAATAAAGTTTTGTTTTGAGGTTTTTTGAGTAGCTAATTAATATATAAAGATAATGTCAAATTTGGATGAGATAATATCAATTTATTAAATTTCATTTTATTGGGCTTTTGTATGTGCCATTGGATTTGGGCACCAATATACCAATTTAATCCTACCATTGGTTGATAATCTTTAACCTTTGACCCTTTTTGCAATAACTCCCTCCTTTTATGAATCCAATTGTCTCATAACATGATCAATCGTTTCAAAAATGATTTTCTACATCACATCCTGGAGTCAATCTTGCTTTTTTTAGCCATCAAGCAAACCCTAGAAATCACCCTTAGCAAAATTCCCAAAGTAACACCAACTCTCTCATGTTCTCACCTACAAACAACCATTAATAAACACCCCTTTCTTTGTAAGCATTGAGGAAGATATGTAGAGGTCATGAAGTCCCTTTGAACCCCTTAATTTATACCCTATCACCTCTGATCTCTCTGCATCACACCATTGTCATTTTTAGTAACCAAATCTATCCTTCTCAACCACACTACCTCCATCCAATTAACTACTTCAATACCATCTCCCAATCACTAGTAACCCAACCATGATCACAGCTTGAAGGGCGATGTTGAAGTGGTACCCTAACAAGTATGGTGCATGACTGTTGTGTGAAGCTCATCGCTAGTGTCTTGTAGTCATGTGCAACATGTGGATAGATACTTAGGAAGTTCTACAAGGTCCTATGAATCTTCTATGAACCCTTTTGAGTCCCTGATCAAGGTAATGCCTGAGAACCATCTTTACATGCTTACCTACTGCCTACTATGTAATACTGGTTTGTTCTCTCTTAGATCATGCAAGACGTAATGTGTCTTCACCAAATGCTAATATTTACATTTTTTGGCTTTAAGGGCCCTCCTCGCCTTGATTTTCCTCATAGATCCCCGGTTCTGTTTGATTTTTTGACAAGTTGACCTCATCACTCCGACCACTGTTTGATGCAACACAAAGACCTCTATGTTTGGTGTAGTATAAAAAACTCACCTCTCGACTTGATTCTTATTAGTTATTTCTTTTCCTCGATATCATGCTTGAGGTCTCAACCACCTACATATGTTATTCATCTGCTCTAGGAACTTGCATGGGCTAGGGTCAAGCCAATAGACATTGTTGCCCTTCCCCTATTTTTGGCTCATGTTATCCCACAAAGGATATTTTTCTATTACACCTATTTGATTAGAGCCATGTGTCCTAACTCTTATATTTTTCTGTATTTGTTTTATCTACATATCTCACATGTGATTTGTCAAAAGATATTCTAAACTTAGAAAAAATGTAGAAAATAATCCATTCATAAAAAAATTATCGAAATTTAACCTTAGCTTCAAAAAAATATACTTATCCTAGTTGAACCCTTATATTACCCTAATGATAAAAAAAAATTCACATACTCATGTTTTTACACACTAACTACATATTGGCACTATGAGAAATTAAACTATTGTTAGTTAACTACATCCATTTATTTTGAGATACAAATCCAACCTAGATTCTCAGACTGACAGACCTAGTAATTTATTGAGAATGAGTAGCTATTAAGAACAATAGTGATATATGATCATACTAGTGTATGTATTTTGTCTAATATATTTGAACTATGGACCAATACATATTATTCATACATTCCATTATTTGAACTAATAGCAAAGCCAATTATCCCAATCACCTAGATTTAAGATAAATGATTTCTAATAATGATTTTGGGATACTATAGTTCTATCTTAGATATGGTCCTAAGTATGCAAAATTTATCTTAAAAGAATATAAAGATGAAGTGTATATATGTTAATAAATGAGACTTGGATAAAAACTCTTTCATTTCCATCAAGAACTCAATCATGAATCCAAATAGAATTATTGTTGAATATAAGGGTTAACCTTTTTGCATGGGTGGGGGTGAGACATCCAGAAATTTCAAGCTTCAGAAAGAATATGTACATCAGAATTTGCAAGTGCATATTTTGGAGATATTACTTGGTGGGGTGTCGTCTACATGATCCAAGATAGATGTTTGGATTTCAAACTTTATACTCTTGTGTTAAGTTTTGTTTCTAACAATTTATGAGAATGCACCTTTACAAAGTTTGTAATGGTTTTTACCATCAATATTGTAATGAATATCATGTTTGTGACACTCCCAAGATGAAAATAGAAGTTCAAATTATGTTCATGTGATATAGAATTGGGGTGTAACATAGATGGTGTCACAAAATCAACCTAAGGTATCATGTGATTATTTTTATTTGTCACAGTCACAATATCATCAATTGTCTTCTTCACATCTATACATCAACATATCATTGGTTTACATGACCATTTCCTAGATGACACTTGTGCTACTCAATAACTCTTCCACTCCACATAATTAACTTTCTCAAGGTGTAGTGGGGAATCTTGTTGTTTCTACGGAGGAGGTAGAGGTAGATCTTGGTATTGGAATGAGGTTGAGGAGAGTATTGATAGTGGTAGGTGTGTTGGTAGGGTGGTTTTGGTGGTGAAGGTGTGTGAGATTTAGTTGAGTCTTGGTATTGATATATGGGATGCACTTGCATTGGGGGTGGACTATAAGATTTTTGAAGAATACCCATTTGTGCACTTGTATTGGTGGGGTTCACCATTGTTTGAGAAGGAAGTATACCCTCCTCATGGTGAGAAGTGTAAGAAAAGTTGATCCAATATTTGCTCCAACCTAGCCACATTATTTTAAACCTCATTAACAAATTTCAACCTAGAAAGAATATATAATTCAAGTACTAAACTATTAGTTGGACCTTGTTGTTCCCAATTTCTATGAGAGTGAAGCCTCTTCATAAAAGGACTCAACATGATTTGACATAATTACTATGAACACTTCCCACTCATCTTCATAATATTCATCATCCAAAAAGAATCTTCATAATTTATGGGCTTGAGTCATTAGGATCTAAATGTAGGGAACTACGACATCATATAGGCAGTAGAAACAAATTTTTTACTAAAATATTTCCCATTAACCAACATATCGCATCAATAACTATGTAATGGGAAGGATGGTTTTACGAAGATATACCTGGTCCTGGAGCAAGTCTAGAGACAATCCTTGTCGATGTAGATGCACAATCTATCTTGGATGGTAGCTATGCATCTCCTTGTTGTACTCGGACTCATATGACTGTCCCTCTATAAACAATAGACTCAAACAACTACTGCATTGGCTCCTCAGATCTCGTTATGGATTGTGAGTTGATGTTTCCCTCCTAGCAGCAACCGAAGGACTCCTTCCTCTAGAGTAGTCCACATAGACCAATTAGAACTCCTGTCATCCTACTAGAATGGAGAAGAAGGAGTTGTCCCTCTCGTTGGTGAACTAGTCACCAACATGCTCTCCCACAACAATGATCTTCAGTTGTTTCTATCCCATGGCCATCCCTCCCTAGTCAGGTAGGACTTTCCTGGGCACTCGTGGTTACCACAACTAGAGAGGATAACAATTGATAGAGCAACTGATTCTCAATTGTCTGTGTAGTAGTTATGTTCTGGGAAGCCTCAGTACCCCTCTATTTATAGGAGGGGTTAGGGTCATGGTGCCCAGTCCCCGTCCAATGTGATACTCAAGTGGGAGTGGAAAGGACTGGAAGATCTTGAATTTTCATAACAACTTTGGAAGTTCTACAACCTGCTTGTGCTGAAATGGTCATCTTGCCCATCGAGACAGTCATTTTGCACTTTCCAGTTTTGCACATATGCTAGCAATTTGATTCCAATTAGTACTCAACTTGACATCAACAACAATCCTTGATGCAATCGAATTGCACCACCGAGATGACCGTTTGGTGAAACTGAGACATGTATCTCACACCAAGCCAGACATCCATTTCACATAAGTGAGATGAGCGCATCACAACCCATGTCAGGTAGAATTCCAACCAATGTACAATACAATCAGCATGACACTCAAAATAACAATCTCGACACTTGAACTGATCATTTGACAGTCTAGTCAGTTGATATGTTGTGTGAATTGAAATACCTATACAATTTTGTGACTAATTCAGTTATCATTTAAGATCAAACTCCTCTTCTAGATGAGTTCCTATGTGTGTGACCCTATAGGTCCCATATCACATTGGTTGTGAATGTCCATAACAACTTATGACATCACAAGCAAAGAGCGGTGCCTATTCGCCATCAGTGCTACCCAAGTGAATGGAAAGTTGGTGATCAACTTCAACCTACAATCTGCGTATGGTGTTACAGTGTTTGTATAGTTCCTTTATCACTGGTATCCAAATTGAACTGGAGGCATGGAGTAGTAATCCTCATTATATTCAATCTTGTTTCTTGAACCAGAGCAAACTTCATGAGATATATGTAAGCTCAATATCACATATTGACTCAAATGTGAATGTCCATATTTTTCTCAGTCTCTCCAAGAGGCCTTCGGATATCATACTCCTATCAAAGGGACAAATCCCATCTCTATTACTCACAATAATTCCTCATGTGTCAAAGTCACCCGATCATCACCATTATAACCCATGTTTCAAGACAACATTTGATGATGTCAAAGTGTACCCAACGACATGTGATGAGTGTAGTGATTTCAAGTCTAGGAACCACAACCACCACCATCATTGTGAGAACTGACAACAACTTCCATGATGGTGACTTCCATGTGTCAGTCTCGTGGTGGGTCTATTTGATACACTGTTCTCTAACATGTATCTGTGTGCTTGGCTTGATATTGCCATATGATGACTAATGAGACTCTATCATCAACCAACTCACACTCTGATCTTATGTGTCATTGTTGTCTATCTACCTTCCACAATAACAACCAATCAGGGACATAATGAGAATGTATATACTCTTAACATCCGCATGATCTCATTCTTCCAAGTCACGTACTTGAAGACATATGTCATTGAGTAATATCATTCTCTAGACATTTATTATGTTATCTATTATCTCATAACTAAATATAAAAAATATATTGGAAGCTTGCCTTTATTATTATCAAATAAGGTATCTACTTCCACATCCCAATGATCATATGATTGGCTCTCTTGGCATATATACAAATAGACTCACACTTGCACTTAGGGTCAATCACCCATAGATCTTATCCCGAGTGACTTATCATGAAAATCATGCTTCTACTGTGCAAGTGCTTTTATAATGGGTTTAGCAACATTTGCTTCAAGTTGGTATTTGCAATTTTTCACATCTCTTTGTTGTACAACTACTCATATGAGATGGAAATGTCGTAGTAAGTTATCCGAGATTCCCATCCTAACTAGTCGCTCCATTGTTTTCATCAATATTTCTATTGTATCATCAATGGTAGGAACCTCACATAACTTCACCCATATGAACTTCATGATCCATACAATATCCTCTGTTATTCTCATAATACAGAGATACTTGGCCTTGTTTGTAGATTTGAACAACTATCATCAGATCAGGACCCTTTCTAGTTTACAATTCTTGATTAATGTCAAAAATAGATTGCGATCCTTTATTTGTTAGTTGGAAGCTTGTATCAGTGTAACTCTTTACACCCAACTCTTCCTAATTACCATACTCAAGGAAAGAATCCTTTTAGTGCTTCAAAAGAACCTTAGGATGTTCTTTATGGTAGTCCAATGACTTTCACTGGCATCTGACAGATACCTTCTCATCATGTCATTCAAATGTCTATGGAATCATTGGCATGCTTCTAATAAACATCCATTTATCCTTAGGCACATTTGGAGTGGGTTCCTCTGGCATTGGTCCATCAAGGACATAGAGCTTTCGCTAATTGGTGAGAACATTTCTCAAAGTCCTTAACCAATTGTGAAACTTTATCCCGTTTGTCCTTCTTATGGACTGATCACAATTTGAATGTGTGTGTGTTTGACCTTTGATTCTACAAAGAAATATTGCAACTTTTCAAAATATTTTTGATTTGGTTTGATTTGATAATTTTGATGATATTAATTTGGTCTTTAATTAACTATTGCTCCCACTATTTTATTCAAATTGATAGCCTTCAATATCAATTCAGAACATTGCAGCGTACAATATTCTAGTGGGCCAAGATCCATATTTCACCAAGTCATGACTTAGCTTTGGCTGATCACCCACAACTTGATTATTTAGGTAGGCCATCTTCGCAGTTGCATTTGAATGCAACTCTTGAATAGATAATATGCACAACTCTTTGCCATAATCATCTACATGCATCTGACACCCGACCTCACAGAGTTATGACCAATCAATCATTATTTCTATCTCTCTCAAACAAGTTGAGCTATAGTGGACTCTTATTCTAGAGGTACTTTCACTACTAAAACCCCAAAACAATCATGGGCATTGTTTGAGCACTTGGCAGAGAATTCAAGGCATCGAGATTCTAGTTTGGTTAACGATTTTAACCATGCCATTGGTGTGGTGCCTTTAGTGTTGGTATATATTCCTAGAGAGACAATCATATGATGATTGGGATGTGGCAGTAGATACCTAATTTGATGATAATAAAGGTAAGCTTCCAATTTATTTTGTATATTCATCTATGAGATAATGAATAACATAATATATGTCCAGAGAATGATATTACTCAGTGACATATGTTTTCAAGTACGTGACTTGGAGGAATGAGATCATACGGATGTTAAGAGTATATACATTCTCATTATGTCCTTGATTAGTTGTTATTGTGGAAGGTAGATTGAACACAATGACACATAAGATCAGAGTGTGAGTGGGTTGATGATAGGGTCTCATTAGTTATGATATGGCAATATCAAACCAAGCACACAGATACATGTTAGAGAACAATGTATTGAATAGACCTACTATGGAACAGACACATGGAATCCTTCATCATGGAAGTCATAGTTAGCTCTCAAGTGATGGTGGTAGTTGTGGTTCTTAGACGTGAAATCACTACACTCATCACATGTTGTTGGGTACACTTTGACATCATCAAATGTAGTCCTGAAACATGGGTTGTTATAACGGTGATGATTGGGTAGCTTTGATACATGGGGAATGATTGTGAGTAATAGAGATGGGATTTTTCCCTCCAACAGGAGTATGATATCCAAATGCCTCTTGATTAGCAAGATAGAAAAGTATGTCCATGCACATGTGACTCAATATGTGATATTGAGCTTATATATTTCATGCAGTCTGCTCTGGTTCAAGAAATAAGATTGAGTAATAATGAGGATGAATTCTCCATGCCTCCAGTTCAATCCGGATATCAGTGACAAAGGAACTATACAAACACTATAACACCATACACAGATTGTAGGTTGAAGTTTCTCCCCAACTTTCCATTCACTTGGGTAGCACTAATGTGTGACTAGGCATCGCTCTTTGCTTGCGATGTCATAAGTTGTTATGGACATTCACTGCCAATGTGATATGGGACCTATAGGGTCACACACATAGGAAATCATCTAGAAGAGGAGTAGTCAGATGAGTCTAAATGCAACCAGGAGCTGCACAACTACCGTCCAAGATAGAGTGTGTTTCTACATCGATGAGGATTGTCACTGAACTTGCTCCTATACTAGGTATATCTTTGTGAAACCATCCTTCCCATTGCATAGTTATTGATGCAATCTGTTGGTTAATGGGAGATATGTAAGTAAAAAAAATCTGTTGTTTATCTAATTTCATATTTCCCTACAGTGGTATCAGATCCAGGTCAATTAATTATGTTTTGGGATAATCAATATGATCAAATTTTGATTTTATCGAGTTTATTTATTGCATGCAATGTGAATATTTAAACTAGTTGATGTGTGTGTCTGTCTTATCACCACATAAACAAATCAAGTGAATATATATATAATATATATATATATATATATATATATATATATATATATATATATATATATATAATTTACATGTGTCGCCATAAAATCAATTTTGAAGGTGGATGTGAAGCATGGTTATGGCCAAAACCCCAGATATTTGTGTGCATGGTTGTGGTTATTTATTATTGTTGTTAATTTATCTACATACTGAGCCTCTCTCTTCTTTCTAAATGTAAATTAATACTCTTCTTCCCATTTTCCCTCGAATGTAAATTGAGGTTTTCTCTATATACAATGTAATAAGAATCAGGATAGTTTTAATATATGTTCGACGTGTGATGACGATCTATACAAAGATGAAATGACTGGCTGATGAGACGACCCGGTCAATTGGAGGACCGAGGATTCCAGGTGATAGGAGGACAAATCGATTGACTGGTGGCCCAACTGACCAATTGGAGGTGTCCAGATGCTGCTTGGACCTGAGAACTAGATGACTATTTCAGAAGATCCCAACCACGCAACTAGGAGGTATTTGACTAGTTCATGAGTTGAACCTATCAACCTGGATTGGTTCGAGCATAGATATTCACCAACAATAGGTTCCTATGATGTGTACCGTATGTGGTAGTAATTCCTTGTTACTCCCAGGAGTTATAGTAGAATGGTCATAACCATCACTTGTGTGTTTTATTTATTACATGTTCTCATTTGTGGTTATAGAATGTATATGATACGTACTATATATGTGGTGATTGGATAAAGTATATGTATTTATACATACAAACTCCCTCAATTAAAATATCAAAGTCTTAGATTCCTTCCAAAAGTGGCACACATGAAAAGCTTGATTGACCAAGTGTAGTTTACGCCAAAGTGTGGTGCACCATTTATCTCATGAAAGTGTGATGGTAGTAATGTAGTTTTCATGAAATCGGGGTGCATTATTATCGTGTTGGCTTTTGGCTCAGGTGATGTCACAATAAAATTTCATGGTGATGTCACTCTCTCAATATCTTATAGAACATTTCCCATGAATCATGGAACCTTTTGTTATTCATTTGGCTGAATAAGATATGTGTTAACATTGAAATTGAATAGAACTTTTTCACGATATCACTTTTCATGTCATCCCAATTCATGATCTCCATTTTTGAATCATACAAATAATTAACTTTTCCCTTTAGAGAGAATGTGAACATAGCCAATAAAATGACATTATAGATTGCAGTGGGAGTGTAAAATGTTTAGCATGTCTCTAGTAAGCCATCCACACGATTTCAAAATTTTTTATGATCTAAGCCATAGAAGAGCAGAAGTATATGCTCAAGATTTGGAGGGATGAAGAAGTCTTGACAATATATTTCTTCCATTCTTTTTGCAATACATGAAGTATAAGATCCTAGAAGAAAGTAGTCATGGAGAGGCTTTGGGGGATCTATATTATGGGGTGGTGGTCCTCCACTAGGATTATCCATCTCTTCCTTCTCTAATATGCACTATCACTTGCATGTTTCACAAGCAAGAAAAGTTTAGTAATCTCAATTGCAAGAAAAACACAAAGGTTAAATAATAGTAATTGTGAGGGAAATAGGAAAAGTCAAACCAAAACAAACTAGGTAGGCCAAGATCTACTCTCCCTAGCAATGAAGCCAGAAAGGTTGACGGGGCTTAAGATGAGGCAGACTTGAGCTTACAAAAATTTGTAAAGTCTATTCAACACATGAAAATAATCAAAATACTTTTCCCATAAGAGAATGTTTGTAGTATATTATACATCATCAAAGTTAGGGATTGATCCACATGGAGAGATAGGGCCACTAGATCTAGGTTTTCTTTACTATGTTTGTATTGTGAATTATAGGGTTTTCTTGGTTTGAATTACACTAGGTGAACAAGAAATGAAAATGATAAAGAATAAAACAATTAATGCTACCAAACTAGAATAAAGGGCTAGACTATCAATCAACACTATACTAATGAAAACAATCCTCATTAGCAAAGAAGGAAATGATCTAGCTAATCAAGGAAAGAGTAGAGCAACCAGTTACACTATGCTAGAAATTACACAACAAAAGCAAGCAAAACACTAAACTAGAAAAATATAGTAAATGTTAAATAACATGAAAAAGGAAATTGACTAACTAAACTAGTAAGGAAGGCTAACTAAGTTAACGTTAGCTAAGGAAAAATAACTTTGGGTTTCAAGCAATTAATTAGGGGAGTGGGACATTTGGGGGTAAATGTTACTATTAACCTACACAAGGTCATATCAAGCTTTTCATGTGTGCTACTTGTTGGAAGGCATCTTCAACTTAATACGTTTGTTGAGGGGTTTTAATATGCTTATATATGCATATGTGTTTCCAATCACCGCATAGATAGTACGTATCATATACATGCTATATCCCACAAATGAAAACATGCAATAATGATAAAGCGATGATTATGGACATCCTATTGTAGTTCCTTAGAGCCACAAGGAAGTACAATCATCTAAGGTCTAGATCACATGCAACATGTTGTTGATGAAGATCTGTGCTTAGGCCATTTCGGGTTGATCAACTCATCCTATAACTGATCGACTCACCTCCTAGCCGGTCAGTTGGTTGTCACCAACCGATCATCTGGCTCCTCCAGACGGTCGATTCACCAGGTCATCGGGCTCCTTGTCAGACCACCAACTACTCCTTAATATGTCATCTCACTCCATTAATTGGTCATCTTTAGTCTTCATCATAACAAGAAATAAAGCTATCTTTCTTTTATATAATCATTGTGAAACCTCGAGTTACATGCGAGGGAGCAAAGGAAGAAGAGAATCTGGAGCTTTGCAGGCCAAAAGCAGAAGGAGGCTTAAATCTGAAATTTACTAAAGATGTGATTACTGCTTGTATGACTCTAAATAATTGGAGCATAGCAACTAAAAAAGACAACTTGTGGATAAGATGGATTCATGCCAAATACTTCAAAGGGGATTTTGTATGGAGTGTCTGGTCTAAACCACATTCTTCTTGGATGTGGAGGTAACTTCTAAAAGCTAAAGATAATCTCCTTCCTCACATTCACTAGAGCCTGGGTGATGGCAAGTCAACCTTTCTTTGGAGAGATCCGTGGGTTAAAAGTAAGCATTTTCTCACTGATTTCTTAGAAGTGAAGGACATTATGATGCTTGGCAAAGGCAAGTATGTTAAATTGGATGATTTGATTGTTAATAATGACTGGGTTGTGAGTAGGTCCTGTCATGTCACTAGAATTATTTACACTATCAGACCTTTTTACTCTCTTGGTTCTCAGTCTGCGGACACTCTGACTCTTAATGGTAGCAATCCTAAGAAGATGAAGGACCTCTGGGATATTATTTGCAAGAAAGAATCAAAGGTTCCATGGTTTAAATGGATCGGGAAGGCAAAGGCACCTGCTAGATGCAAAGTTTTTTGTTGGAAGACCTTTTTGAAGAAAATCATGACTCATTCTTTCTTACAGAGAAGGGGTTTTAGCTTCCCTTTCAGATGTGAATTATGTAAATGTCACACTGAAGATACGAATCACATTTTTGTTGATTGTTCTTACAGCCAACTCATCTAGAATCTGGCTTGTACAGATGGTTACATTGACCATATACCCTGTTCTGTTCATAGATTTCTTGAGCTCAGCTTTGAGAAAAGCAATTTATGTCTTCTAGTTACTATCCACGAAATCTGGAAGGAAAGAAATCAGAGGATCTTTGAAGGACATGAGAGTGTAGCCTCTTCTGTTTGGAGAAATGTAAAGAAGGATATAGATGCCATAGTTAATCATGTATAGATAGATACCTGTCTTGTATCTAGCTTCTTTTCTTTCATTTTTCTCTTTATTTTCCATGCTTTGCACTTTGCCCTTTGGAAAAATTCAAAAAAAAGGGAGACGCTCTTTAGGTACCAAAAAAAATGAGAATCTCGAGTTACATTCAGAATAGAAGAAGAGGGCTCGGTGCACATACCAAGATGCAAACAACCATAACCAACCACACACATGCACATAGGGTTTATAGGCTATAACCATCCTACACATCCACCATCAAAACCATTTTAGGATGATGCGTATCGATTGCATATATATACCATATCATATATGTATATATTAGTTTGGGATCATGTGATATTAATCAGATATTTAAATTAATCATTTAAATATTTGCATCGCATGTAATAAATAAAAGATGATAAAACTAAAATCTGATCATATCGATTATCCCAAAACATAGAGTATTGATGTGGCTCTGATACCACTGTTGGGTTTTACATGGTCGAAGTAGACAGTGGAAATAAAAATTTTACTTGACCATAAACCCATAACCAACAAATCACATCAATATTTATGTAATGGGAAGGATAGTTTTAGCAAGATATACCTAGTCATGAGGCTTGCTTAGTGACAATATCTTACAATAAGTACTGTCTTCAACTAGCTGTCTTCGACGACATCTGTGCAACTCCTGGTCTTGACCCAGATTGTGGTTGACTATCATCCTCCTGAGCTATAGAAGTCTCCCACATCTATAGATAGTCCACATGGACTACTGGGAACTCTAGTCATCCTGAAGAATGGACTAGAAGGAGTTGTCCCCTTCTGTCGGCGTACTAGTCACCAACACACTCTCCAATAGTTGCTTTTCTACAATTTTCTTTCCCTCATTGTTCCTCCCTGGATGGGTAGAACTTGCTTGGGCTCTCTCGCTTACCACAACCAGAGAGGACAAAAACTTTGTAGAGCAACTGATGTTCCGAGTTGTGTATCTAGAGAAGCCCCATGTACCCCTCTATTTATAGTAGAGGGCAGGGTCAGGGTTCCCAGTATGTGCGGGAGTATAAGGGTCTAGAATTTTCATGAACAATTTGCACTACGACAGGTGAACCGGTCGTTTCATAAATGAAATAGTCATTCGGCAAGGTGAGCCAACCGGTTCACCTGTGAAACGGTTAGTTGCGAGTTTGAACTGGTCGGTTCACTTCCCAGACTTGCCCACAATTAACTTTCTTTATTCATTTCTAATTAATACAAAGATTAATTATTGTCCCAATCGAATTGAATAAGTGAAACGGAAAACTTTTTCTCACAAACTGGGACAACCCAACAATGCTCACTCAGACAAGTTAACCGATCGGTTCACCAGAGTGAACCGATTATCTCACTGGCCATGAACTGACCAGTTCACCCAGTGAACCGGTCGGTTGCTGATCCATGTTGTGCAGAACACAGTCAATTCAGTTCTGAATCAATCTGACACTCAAATCAGTTGGTTCAACACTTGAAATTTGATGATTCTAAGTCAATTCTATTGATTGAATGTTTGATTGAGTACCTAAACACTTTAGTAATCAATCCAAACACCATTCATGGATAAAATCCTCTTCCGGGTTAATCCTTTGTGTGTGACCCTATAGGTCCCATTTCACATTGGTAGTGAATGTCCATAACCAGCTTATCACATCACAAGCAAAGAGTGGTGCCTAGTTGCACATCGGTGCTACCCAAGTGAAAAGGAAAGTTGGAGAACAACTTTCAATCCTACAGTCCATGATTGGTGTTCTAGTGAATGTATAATTCTTTTGTCTCTGATTACCTGAATGAACTCAAGGCATGGAGTTCTCATCCTTTCAACGTTCATTCATGTTTGTTGAATTAGAGCAGACTGTCTGAGATATGAGTGACATCAATATCATATATTGATTCACTTGTGCATGCACATGCCTTTCTTAGTCTCTCTTATCAAGTGGCCTAGACATCATACTCCCTTAGGAGGGACAAATCCCATATCTATCACTCACAACCTATGTCATGTGTCAAAGCTACCCAATCATCATTGTTATAACAACCCACATTTTAGGAATGTGTTTGATTATGTCAAAGTATACCTAATCACATTCGAGGAGTGTAGTGATTTCAGGTCTAAGAATCACAATCACCACCATCACTATGAGAGATGATTTTGACTATCAATGTCATGGTTCAATGTATCACTCTCATGGTGGGTCTGTCCGATACACTTTTCCTTGACATGTATCTGTGGGCTTGGTTTGATATCATATATCATGACTAATGAGGCACTGTCATCAACCAACACACATCTAGTCTTGATGTGTCATTGTTGTCTATCAACCTTCCACAATTACATCCAACTAGGGACATAACAAGAATTTACATACTCTTGCATCCATATTATCTCATTGTTCAGGTCCTCAACCTGAAGACATGCATCATTGAGTATTGTCATTCTTTAGAAATTCATTCTGCTCCATCATTTATCTCATAATCAATTGATTTAGAATAAATTGGAAGCTTTCCTTTGATATTTATCAAATCAATCATGACGTATGCCAATCCAATCATCATATGATTGGCTCTCAGGGCATACATACCAACAATCATACCAAACAAAAGGTAAGATGATGAAGAGTTATTCTATACTACTAGTTGACCAAGGGTGGTATAGCATATATATAGAGGAACTAGTCTCAATTATATCATATTCAAACTTATGAGGTTCAATTGACCATAGTATATGTAAAATTTATTCAATACCCCAATGTCTAGGTTCCTATGAGTGATTATCCTAATGTACTTAGTGGCAAAGGGTTGCATGGAGTGTAGGAAAAGGCTATTTCACCTCTTATTACACTCCATCCAACCTACAAACAAACTCCTTATTAAGTACATTGAGTGAGGCACTAACACACACTTAGATCTCATGCTTATGGATATGTAGGAAGAGGGGTATCTAACTAAGGACCCACTATCTAGACCTTTGAGAATTTCTATAAAATAACCACATATGCACCATTCTTCTGTGCTTAAGTGATTTCAAGCATCAATCACCATAGCATGAAATGGGAATTGAGATATAGGCATAAACAAAAAAATTTCAAATGAATTTTTAGAGTTAACAATAGTAATCCCTGGACATGGTATCAAAGTCACATTTATTCCCCAAAACAACCCACCAAGGGTGCTTAGCTACCCCATGATACTGGAAAATAAAAAAATAGAGAAGAACGAGCTATAAGAAACCATGGAGTTTGAAGTAGTGGATGAAATCTTCTTCTACTACCATAACAAGCTTGAGTGCTTCCCTCCCCCAAGGTCCAAATGCAAGGAAAACAGAAGTAGAGTGGTCAAATTCCTAAAAGTTAGGACTTTGAGGTGGTGGGTGATAGAATGGGGATGGAGTGAGGTAAGTAAATGATAAGTACATGTTTAACCATCCTAATTTAGTATATTAGATCTCTCTTTAGGAGAATTTCATTATTATTGTTATTTAGTTTTAGAGTCAATTTGTTTAGTTTACCTTTTCTCCCTTTTATTTGGAGTTTTTAATAATTTTCTCTAACTTTCATAGAGAAATAATAAAATCCATCTATACCCAAGAAGGCCCATGAAACAACAACTCAATTGTCTATCTCTCACCTCCCAGAACACTCAATCAATCGATCGACTCATCCAACCGATCGACTCACATGTAACAGATCTTCCAACTTTATATGCCCTAATATATATACCTTGCACCAAAATGCTCATAACTTATACATCTGAAGGTAGTATCTAATGTGCAAGTATGTGTTGGAAAGGAAATTTTTATTTTTCTACATGAAAGATATATCTTAGACGTCTTTCCAATTGATCAACTGACCTTATGAGTCAATGGATTTGTTATTGAGGGAGTAAAAAACAAAGACAAACATGCGGTCAAAATATTAAAGAGAGGAAACTCAATAAATCCCTCCATTTGGGGACAAGCAATTAATATTGTAAACGTTTACTCCTTTGAGCACAAAGGAAAGTTGGACAATTCTATATGATTTTATCTAGTGAAAAGAATGTATTTAAAATCCAGTCAAATATGGAATTATTAAGAACACCATTGTAGTCAAATTTTGATCAAAGCATATCCAACATATGTCTCTACCACTAAGCCTCATTTCTAGGTTTCCCCCTCCTTTATCCCTAAAAAAGGCGGGTTGACTTCAAAGACAAAGACATCACATTTTCTGTCCCCTAAATCTCCTTCTTAGCCTATTCTTGTTCTCCTTTATTATGTTTGAGTAATTTTTTAGCAGAACATGGAAACTAGTCCCATATCATGTTCATATTTTATGTAATTGACTCCAATATTTTGTAAATGAATGCTTTCCTTGCATTTCTGCTTGATTGTTAGTTAAATTGATATACTCTTGTAGGGTGATGTGATCTCAGATCTCCATAAGAATGAACCTATAATCCCTTAATTGTGATTGTTATCTTTTTATCCATCTAATCTCATATTATTTTCTTGTAGAATGATTATATTCTTGTGGTGGTGGTGAGATCTCGGATCCTCATAAGAGAGAATCGTTGATCTCTTGACGGTATCCGTTGATGGAGTTCACAATCATTCTACCTGCTGACTTGTTTTGTTATAGCATATTGTGCCATGATCATCTGACCCATAGGTTGGAACACCAGAATAGAAATCACATGTTTCTCGACGAGATCACAATTTGAGACATGTTGGATGGTTGGAGGAGGATCAACAAATGCTAGGATCAATGAGTTTGCAGAAAGTCCAACCTTTGAGAGATTGCACTCTGAAAGGACGAATATCCACATGGTCCTAATTTGATTACTAATCTTGGGAGTTTATTCATTGTGTAAAATCTTGGCTATTGGTAGAGATCCCCCAAACCCTCAGTTCCCTCTATCATTTGATTAATTAGTTTTATTTCTGCACTTTTACTTTCTATTCTTCACATAATCAAACTCTCACCAATCAAAATTTTCCCTTCTTCTAATCGTGATTGGTATCAGGTTTCAACCATCTTTTCATCATTCCTAGATTGATACCTTACTACAAGAAAGTTGATTTGTTGATTGCAATGAGTTGACTACCACTTTATAAGGTTAAAATCTAGGGATTTTGCTAGTGATTTGGTGTGCGAACAACACACATCAAATTTGATGCCATTGCCGAGGACAACACATGTTGTTTTTTGAACTCGATCATTTGTGTATTTAGGATTTCTTGTTTCTTTTTATGTACAATTTTAGTTTGGTTTTATAATTTTAGTTTGTTCCATAATTTTAATCTTGTATCATTGTTCCTTAGCTTGTTTATGATTTTTAGACTTATTCTATAATTTTGTTCCTTCTTTGTTTTTCCTACTGAGCTCCATTCCGATAGTGATTCTCCATTTCCTACTAAGTTTTCATTCCAGTAGCACTGCTTTCTAGTTTATTTTTAATTTTAAGTTATTCTATTTTTTAGTTTTTTTATAATCTTTGTGCTATTTTGAAAATTTCCTTTATTTTATCTTTCATAAATTTTAGTCTTGTTCGATAATTTCTTTTCCTAGATTTTTATTTTTTATTTTTTTACCGTGACCCATTATGATAGTATATCCCCTCCTTCTACCGAGTTTCCATTTTGGTACTACTTTCTTGTTTATTTTGTAATTTCTACTCTTGTTTTAGCTTATGTTTGTACTTTTTTAGTTCTTTTATAATTTCTAGTTCACTCCTTAACTTTCTTTGTAAATTTAGTTTCTTTTTATAAATTTCAGTTTTTTTAATGTCTTCTAGTTTATATCTTTTTCCTTGCTTTCTATCTTAGACCCCTTATTGTAACTTATTTATAAAAACTTTACAAATGGAGTGGTCAACACATTATGGTTCACAATATTAATTGTGTTTTTATCACAACCATACATCATTAGATTGTCCAAATGTTTCCCCTCATACTATGGTCGCACCTTGTAATATCAAATCTTCTTATTTAAGTGGGTCTAATGAAAATTACATCCACAAACTTTTGAAGACTATTATGAGGAACAATTCTACACATATAAAAATGAGGAATGGAATGACCAAGAATGTTATGGGGGGTATGGTGAGGATAACCAACAAAATTTTAGAGGGTATGAACCTTATTTTGGTAGTCAATATACACCTCAGTAGGTGGAACAAAATAAGGCCCTAGAAATAATAGTAGCGGAGCAACATGAAACATTAGAAATCTAACAAGTCCCGTTATCCACTTTACTAGAGCCCAATCAAAAAGACCCCTGGAGAAGTTAGAGCAATCTGATATGTTTTTTCTGGATGATGATGATGATGATGATAATGATACCATATTTATGCCATTTATGTCAGATCCTATCCAAATAGCACAAACCAAGGACTCAAAACCCCCATGTGATCAGTGCATTGATATTTTGACCCTTCTTGTAGAGGCTTTATTACTCGAGTATGAAAAGTCACAATAAGATTCGTCCTTACCCAGAAACTCCAACAACTCCTTCAATCATTGTCATAAATCCAGATGTTATCAATGACCAATTCTCTTGGGATGGACCCTTTTTGTATAACAAACCTCCCCTCTTCCATGATAAATCAGTAGATGTTTTTAGAGAAAGGCTTCCTCATCAAGAGCCTTACACTCCACCATAGTTAGTTTATTTTTCACATACGACTGATCTAGATGGGGAGCCACCATGACTTGAAGAAAGTGACATGTCCATAGTCCTTGACTGTAAATATGATATTCCCATTTTATTTCCTTCTAAACTCTTGGGAAATCTTACAAAGTGGAACTTGAGCCAAATGCTATATCAACAAAGAAACCCACAAATCCCTTTTACCAATATGTTGATTGCATAGTTTTTCAGGAGAACAAAAATATTTAAAATGCTATTTCTCATGTATGCAAATCTAGGTGATGAGAAGAAATCCGAGACTGATTCTTCCACATCCGACACCTCATGTGCTACCAAACTGACTCAAACTCCAGATTGAGTTAATCCTTCCCGGTCCATATACATTGATATCACTTCCTTCACTATGGAAGGAAGATCTGTTTACCTTATTGAAAGGACTGTGGAGCAAAAAGCAACATCATTTTTATCTACCTAAAAGCCCCTTTGAGCTTCCACGACCACCCAATCACTGGGTGTACTATGAAGCCCCTCTTTGCAAGGTTCCATCCCTCGTCAACATTCTATTCAGTTGGACATTTTTGGAGTTACCATTGCCTCTTAGTGACCCTTTAGAAATTCATCTGTTCATTCTAAATTAGTTTTTGCTTGGGACAAGCAAAGTTTTAAGTTTGGGGTGGAGGTGGGTGGTACATACTCATTCCATAAAAGCTATCTTAAACTTCTTGCAATTTCCATTATGTTATGTAGTTTAGCTTTAAAAAGTTTCGAGTTAATTCTTGAGTTTTGGCCTTTATCTAGTAGGCCATTCCTTTATATAGTTGGCCATGATGATATGTAGGTTTATCAATATACCCCATTATTTGATGCAACTTCTTTTGAAATATAAATTATAAAATCTGCTATTGATATAAATTATCCTGTTACCTAGGATCTTAATTAACACCATTCCTTGGAAAAGATGACAACACATAGAAGACTGATAGGATTAGAAAATAATGCTTCCTTATCTAGAGTTATACATTAACTTGAAAAAATTCTTGATTTTGCATAACTCAAAACAAATTGAACCAATCTATGATACTCTAAATGTGCTTAAGTTCAAAAAATGAATTGCACAAAGAGAATTTTTTCAACACTTCTTCCATCGCCTTCTTACCTCTCCATCCATAAAAAAACAACAAAGTGTCAAAACCCCAAGTTTGGGGTGACACCCTTCCCCCTCTTCCACTTCTTCCATACCCCTTGCAATTAATCGGGGCATACCATAAAAAAGATGCCAATGAGCACAAAAAGAAAAAAACTGTGGTCAATATAACTGCAGAACATAAATAAAAAGATATCAAGTAAAATACAAGAGAGATCATTCTTCCTCCATACCTCCATTCACTCTATTTTATACTCGGGTAAAACTACATAAACTCCAACCAATCAAAATAAGCCCTATTTTTGTACAATGATTCATAAGCATATGTGAGAGTCTAAATACAAAGAGAATATGAAATATGTTTTATTGGGGGCCTTGAAATGGAACCACGTTGTGAAATAATCTTAAAGTAGTGACTATGATTTTCTTCTTCTTTTGTGAAACCAAGAAATCAAGGTTTCTTGACCATATAAGGTAGAATGACTTAACTGGTGTTATGCGAGTAAGGATTATGGGTCAAAAGTAATATGTGGTGGTGTTTTAAATTCAATGTTGCTCAAGGATAAACAATGATTATGTTCAGGGTATTTTGATAAGTACATATTTATCCATCTTAATTGCATATTTAAGATCTCCCTTTAGAAGTATTTCATTATTATTATTATTTAGGTTAAAAGTCAATTTTTTTTGTTTAGCTTTTATCCCTTTTATTTATAATTTTTACTAGTTTTTGTTTACATTTGTAGGGAAATGGTAAAATCCATCCAAATCCCACAAAGGCCCATGAAACAACATATCAATTGTCTATCTTTCACCTCTCAAAACTCTCGGTCGATTGATCAACTCATCTAGTAAGTATAATCACATGTACTAGATTTTCCAACTTTCCACATCCTTATATATATACCTTGCACTAAAATGGTCATAACTTTTACATCTGAAGGCGTAATTTAATGTTCAAGTATTCATTGGAAAGGAAATTTAAGTCTCTACTTGAAAACTATATATGAGACTGCCTTCTATTTGGGTGGACTGACCTTACAAGTCTATAGACTCATTATTGAGAGAACCATCAACAAATAGAATTACATGGTCAAAATATAAAAAAAAGGCAACTCAACTGATCCATCTATATGAAGGCAAGCAATTAATGTAGTAAAAGTTTACTTCTCTGACTAAGAACAAAGTGAAGTTGGACAATTCCATATGATTTATGCTGTGAAAAGAATGCATTTAAAATCTAGTCAAAATTCAAATTAAGAAGGCCATTATTACAACCAAACTTCAATGAAAGCAGATCTAGTAGCTGCCCCCACCACTAAGCCTCATTTCTAGGATTTTTACCTCTCCTTTCTCTCTATAAAAGGAGGGGGGACTTCAACCACAAATGCATGACATTTTCTATCCCATAGAGCCTCCTCTGGGCATGTTCTTGTTCTCTTTTATTATGTTTGAGTAATTTTCTACTAGGGCATGGGGACTAGCCCCATAACATGTTCTTATTTGATGTTATGAACTCCAATGTTTAGTAAAAGAATGCTTTCCTTCTATTTCTTCTTGATTGTTGGTTGAAGTGATATACTCTTATAAGGTGATGTGATCTCATATCTCCACAAGAACAAACCCATAATCTCTAAATTGCATTTGTTATCTTTTTATCCATCTAATCTCATATTATTTAATGGTGGAACATTATATTCCTATGGGGGTGCCAAAATCTCAGATCCTTACAAGAGTGAACCCATGATCTCTTGACGGTATCTGCTAATGGAGTTTATGATCCTTCTACCCATTAATTTTTTTGGTATATCTTATGGCGATGTGATCATCTAACCCATATATTTGAATGTACAAATGGAAATCACATGTTTCTTGATGAGATATTAGATAGGGACACATTGGACAAGAATCCACAAGCTTTGGGATCAATGAGTTTGCGAGAAGTCCAACCCTTGTGAGATTATGCTCCAAAAGGACAAAAATCCACATGGTCCTTATTTGATTACTAATCTTAGGAGTTTATTCATTGAGTAAAAGCTTGTCTATTAGTAGTGACCTCCCAGACCCCAGTCCCCTCTATCATTTGATTAATTAGTTTTATTTTTGAACTTTTACTTTTGGTTCTTCGCATAATCAAACTCTCATAAATCAGATTTTCCCCTTCTTGTTCTCATGATTGGTTTTGGATTTCAACGATCTTCTTGCCCTCCCTTGGATCAATACCTTACTATCAGAAAGTTGATTCGTTGCTTGCAATGAGTTGATTGCGTCTTTAGAAGGTTAAAATCTAGGATTTTGCTAGTGATTTGGTTTGCAAACAACACATATTAGTAAGTTGTAGGTGGTGGAAATGAATTCTCAAGGGAGCTACCCTCTGAATCTTAGCCATCACTTAGGTTTATATAATGGTCTAGGGGGTCCACGGTTAAGTGGAGGAAAAACCAGGAGAAAAAATGATAAAATAGGTAGGGTAGAGGGTACCACGACCATGGTGGCCACCACTTGCCACCGACCATTCTGCATGATGCAGTTGTGGTGGGCAACTTGGTCATTTGTTGAAAAATTTGTGAGCACTCATTGAGGCATATGTAGCACGACCGTCTTGGGGTCCTTCCCTTGCACTTGAGCCTTGAAATTGGTCATTTGTGGAGGTTTTTGCTTCATTGCATTATTTTAATCACTTGGGCTAGGTTGGGAGTGCTTTTTTACGTATTTCATATTCCTCCAAACACATGAAAACCCTAGTTTCTACCTTCTTCTCTCCCTTCCATCAAGTAGTGGTTGAAGTACCTATAAAACATGCAAATCAAATCCATACATAAATTTGAAAATGCTATATTTTATTATGGAAATATCATGAATTATAAAACATATTAATGTATATAATGGGAAAAAAGAAACAAGATGGACATACAATCTAGGGATTTATTAAATTTAGTATGTAATGGATAATACACATGTATTGTTATTTTATCAACATTTTTCTCTTAATCAAGAATATGAAACTATCCATCTCTTAATGTAGACAATTAAGCTTATAGTGATACAAACTCAAGGAGTACTATTTGTATAAAATTTTCTTTTTATGTACTTTCCTTCTCATCCATTTTGAAAATAAAAAATGATATATGGGTGGATTAATGAAACACAATAATACCCCTTAGTAAAATAAAATAGTGCCATGATAATAAACAAAAAATAGAACGAGTGAATATTAGCTAATACAACCAATTTAAAGAGATTTAATAAATATTTCTCTAATATGTACACAACATGGAAAATATGAGAGAAACTCAATTTTATCTTAAAGTGAAGTTAAGCAACCAAAATGACAATAAGAAGAAACTTAGTATGGAATCCCATATTTACCAAAATGATATGTTTTTATATGAACATAGGCCAAAAATAAACAAATTGAAGGCTACTTACAAGATGATTTTGTTTATAAAAAAACTAGCTCATGAAACAACGTGCTATAAGAAATGCAATACAACCATACATAAAATGTCAAAAATCCCTCAAAAGGTTTATAACAAGGCACCCACATCCATATTTGTACATATACAACTTTATTTTCCGTAATTGGTAATGGTGCTATATGAGTCGAATAACCCCATAACATTAAGTTCATAATCTTAAAAAAGTTGGGTCCCTTATACAAGTTAAAGTAAGCAATAATACCTTGTAGCTGGGAGAAATAAACTTGCAATTTATTTGAAGGAGTCCATGGTTTTGGTTTACATAATTGTTGGAAGGGTTGTATTTATCATTTTTTTGGTAACCCAGGAGATCCATAAGGATTGGGCCGGGCCCAACCTGGGGGGTTGGCCACCCACCACAAGCTTCTCCCCAGGGAAGTTGAGGGGGTATTCAAACCTGGGTTTCCAGGGAAGGAGAGCCCCAGTCAGTCTAGTAGACTACCACCTCAGGTTGTACTTATCAATTCTACCAAGATACACAAGTATAGTATATTCATCCAAAAGATATGCATTGAGTTGTACAATATGAGAACTAAGACATTCTACATCTTGATGGAGATATTCAAAGTGGTGACCGTTTGATATTTAGAACCATCCATGTATGAAAAATAATCACATGGTTGAAAACCTCTAGAGGGGGGGGGTGAATAGAGTTTTATAGTAATTTTACAATTATTGCACTTAAACAATCACAAAGAAAAATATTGGACAAGGAGACACAAGGTTTAGAGTGGTTCCAACTATAGCAAATACTATAGCCGTCAGTCCACTACCCGGTTGCTTACCCAACCAGGATTTGAAAAGAAATTTATTTTATTACCTCTTCAAGGAATTTACATAAAATACAATCTCTTTTCCTAAACCCTTCAAGCAGCCTTCACCTAGAAGTAATCGCCAACCTTGAAGCAGCCTTCCCTTGAAGTAGATGCACCAACTCCCGTTGCACCAGCCTTCTGAAGTAGCTTCCCTTGCGATAGCCTTCTTGAAGTAGCTTGAAGTCCCCTTCTCCACCTGAGAAGTCAACCCTCTCCAATCCGCAGCCTCCAACCCTAGGAGTAGCAAGGAGAGTACAAAAGATAAACAGGAACAAGAAAGGAAAACAGAAATTACAACTTATCCTTTAAGCCCAAGGCTTGATATGCCTGGATCAAGCGTATGATCTCCTAGCCAAGTATGTGAACTTGTGATTGCTGTGGATAGGAGAATCTAGCCTATAGGACACGAGATTGAGCTAAGGAGAATGTAGGCCAATGATCACAGTGCTCAAATTTTGCTTGCAAAAGATTGCTCAAGTATGCTCAAGTGTATTCTCAATTGTAACAAGTCAATTCTAGTGTCCTATGGCTTGTCCTATTTATAGGAATGGCCTAAGTATGCTTAAGGACATTCTAGACAACTTCTAGGGGGTTCCTAGTGCTTAACTAGCCGTTAGGAATAAGTTAGGCGCATTAGCAACGACTAGTTAATTAATTCTGCAGTTGCTGTCAGAGACCATCTCGGTCGAGAACTTGTCGACCGAGATGTCCAGTCGGTCGAGGATTTGTCGACCGACAGGCTCTCTGGTTTAACGTTTATTTGCAACTGTCAACTGCTGTGTCTAACGGCTACTTTTGGTCAATCTCGGTCGAGAAGTTTGTCAACGGAGAGTGTCTCGGTCGAGGAGTGTGGTCGACCGAGATTGACTCTGTTTTCAATCTTTCAATTTGGATACTAAGTGTGTGCAAGAATGTGCATTATGTGATCCTATTAGAAGGAGATGACCTAACTAAGTGTGGTATTTAGCTAGAGAGATTTAACGCTTGATTTACATGAAGTCTAAGTACTTGTACATTATATATTTGTACAAGTTTACAAATGATTACATTGCATGATATTTTACAAATATTCAAGCGTATGAATTCCCTAGAACTTTGTCATCACCTTGTTCCTGCACACTTAAGTAGCTTGTTAGATTAATAAGAATGAAATGTTTGTCATCATCGAAACAAAGGGATTTATCATAATATCCAATTTATCCAACAATCTCCCCCTTTTTGAAGATGACAAACATTTCCTAAATATGAAATAAGGAAATATAAAGCATGTGAGTTTCATACCTGAAAATTTACCTTTTGTAGCCATTTATGTTTTTCAAGTGAGTGCTGGCCAAGATGTGATGAAACTCCTTTATATATACTTTTATATTCTTTCTCCCCCTTTGTCATTTCAAAAAGATATCCAAGTTGAATGTGTTATTTTTCTTCTCCCCCTTAATATAATGCTCCCCCTTAATTAGATATCCTATTAGGAACATGGATTTTTATCTAATTTATCCACAATTGATTTCTCAATCATTCGCAAGGATGTTAAGCCTTGAAATGATATGAGATTCCCTTAAGCATAGGATGAATGTATATGGATTTCTCATATATCAAAGGATGTTAAGCCCTAGATTAAATGAGAATCGTCTAAGCTTAGAGTACCTAAAAATGTCTCCATCCAAAAGTAAGGGATGTGTAAGCCCCATTTTGGGTAGAGAGTTCCTTCAAGTACAAGATACCATTTTCATAAATTTCTTGAAAATATTCAGCTACACATGGTGATTACAAAGTTTTTGTAAGCTTCTTTAATCAGATGATCAAAGTTTTGATGATCTCCCCCTTTTTCTTATGCTTTGTTCCCCCTTCAATAGATATCTCAAATGAAAGTTTGAATACTGAGCAAATATATAACATGTCCAAGATTTCACAAAGATGTATGCAATTTATGTTAATCTGGAAAAACAGAAACCCAGTCGGTCGACAATTGCTCGACCGACAATGTTCTCGGTCGACTAGTTGCTCGACCGAGAATGTTTCTGGAGAACTGTTTTGTTATTTGAAAATTTAATTTTAATTGTAAGAGTTGCCTGTTTTAATTATTATTCCCTTATTTGTTATGCTCTACAATAATGAACTTATAATTCATATTTTGAAGAAGTCTCATATGCCAAACAAATAACCATGTGAATCAAATAAAAATGGCAAATTTCATTCAATAGCATGAAAAAGATTACAATCATATAGAATACAACTATTACAACTCCAACACTTCACAAGAAAGATTTAAGAATTACATCAATGTCCGGATCTTTCCCAAGGAATGGCTCGGCTCCATAGTATTGGACCAGAGTTTGCCAATCCAAAGCACCAGTTGTAGTCAACGCATATGCTTCCAGAAAAGTGGGAACTCTGTCAAATCGGAAGTGAGCAGCTATGTCTTGCAATTGTATGGAAGAAAATTGAGTATGTGCAAGATCCATTGATGGTGAAGGTGGAGGTTGATAGTAGTTGTATGAGGGGTTAAATGGGTTGAGCATGCCAGGGTTTAAAGAATGCGGATATTCATCGGTTTGGCCAGGAGAAAGGTTTTGCATTCTTTGATTTAAGTATGTCATGGCATGGTGATTGTAGTTTAATTGTCTACTAAGATGGTATTGGGAGCCAGCAATATAAGTAAGGGTATTTTGGATGGGATCAATGGAAAGGTTAGTAGGAGGAGGGGGTGGTATATCCTGATGTGATGACTCTCCTTCTACTCTTGCCTTTTTATGGCCAAAGTCAATCCCCATCTTCTCTACGGTGTTCTTACTTATCTTTGGTGGTCTACGCTCCCATATGTATCCCATATCTTCAATGTTTAACTTAAGACAATGTTGAGTAATCTGGCATACAAAATCGGCATATGGTGGATTGCCAGAAAACTCAAGCATATTTTTAAGTACTATGCGAATGAAGTTGATGGGAATTTCTTTTATGATAGCATAAATTAGACACATACGGAAAATGGGAACCTCGGATTTATTGGCTCGTGGATGTATGTTGGTGGAAACAATGAGGTTTACTATTCTACAAGCCGGTTTTAGGTTTATAGCATAATAGGTTCCCCTATCTTCATGACAAGTGGTATTGGCTTGAAATATGGCTCTTTTGATATCACTTAGGCTAGTGGTGTGGTCATCATGGGAAAATAAATTTATTGGATTGCTGGTGGTAAGGTCAAGGAAATCTTGATATTCATCTATATCAATTTCAAGCATGTCAAGAATATCCCCTTCGGAAAATTTAAAACTATGCCCATTGACCATGGTGTAGAAGAAAGTGGTGTCATTTTCGGTGTGAGATAGAAGATTGGCATAGAATTCGTTGACTACCTTAATGGAGTAGGAAGGAAAGGATGGATTGATGAAGTCCTTCAGCTTTTGTACTCCAAAAAGATGCTCCAGGTCGACTATGTTGATGAAGTCCATTACTTCGACTGGACGTCGGGGAAGAGGAGCTTTAGAGGAAAGCCGAAAGTATCTATCTCCAGCATCTCCGTCGATGAAGGCTATGTCATTGATGATCGTCAGTGGCGGAGTGGCTTCCCGCTCTTCTCTTCTTTTTCTTCCAGCAACTTTCTTCTTCCCACAGACAGTTGATGATGAGGCCATTGTGTTTCTTGAGAGTGGAGAAGAAGCAAGGAAGATTTGAGGGTAAGAGTGCTGAAGGATTGCACGAAATTGCACTAGAGATGGACTATGGAAGCAAGGAAATGCAAGTGTGAGTAAGTGGCTCGTTTTTTGCACTTATTTATAGAATTCCAGCGACCCGGTCGGTCGACGACTCGTCGACCGAGCGTCTGCAACGGTCGAGTTGCAGACGCGCCACTTGGTCCTCCAACGGTAAAGAAAACGGTCATAACGGTCGGGTCGCAACGGTCATATCCAACGGCTAATTCTCAGTCGAGCGCTTGTCGACCGATATTGTCTCAGTCGAGCACTCGTCGACCGACCGTTTGTCCGATACTGAATCTGTTTAGAATTTGTCGGTCGAGTGAGATGGGCTGACCGAGTGGTTCTCGGTCGACGAAGTCGTCGACCGACAGACTTACTGAGTTAAAATTTTTGACTGAATTTTAATGCAAATCATTTAAAACATTTTTGTAGAGCATATGTATATGTATATTCCAAGGGAGTAATAATATTTAAGGCTTCTAATTACTACAAATGATTTGACGTTTTGATTTAAAAATATGCTAAGATTAAGTTCAGTAAAATAATGTTCAAATAAACAATTTTTATCAAAGTTTATTTTAGGTCGCCCTTGATTACGACCATGGCGCCCCTTGGTCAAATTTTATTTTAACCAAGAGGCATATTCTGCAGGTTTCCAGTATGAACATTCATATGCGAAGTATGAGTTCTGCAGATAGCTTGCAAATATCAATTTGAGACTCATTAAAGTGTACAAATTATGAGAGCTAAATAAGGACATCAAATATGATGAATCATATTCAAGAATAATATCCATTCATGAATTTAAGATTACTTTGGATAGACTAAAATATGTGATGCTTAATATAAAAGCATACAAAGATTTATTTGAAACATTTTATTCATTGCAAGTATTTCTGAAAAAGAAATGTGCAATAAAAGCATGATTAAATAGAAATGTAAGCATGATCAGTTAATATTTATTCCATATAATCTTTCAAGAATAATTTTCACATACAATGTAAAGATTTACAGCAGTCTGAGAACAGTGATATGCTCGGTCGACAGTTGCTCGACCGAGGATGATTCGGTCGACAACTTCTCGACCGATCAAGTTTCTGGAAACTGTTTCAGAAATATATTTCAAGTGCAATATAGGCTGTATCTTATTTAATTATTTCAAAGATCAGTTTGAGATAAACATATGTGTATCAAGGTGCTATTAAATCTTTTAATTTTTGATTTTGTTATCCCTAAATGTTAAGTTGAGATAGACATAAGGATAGACAAATTAAGATCTTTGGTCATATCTCAACTTAGTCGAACCTATTTAATTTGGGGGTTTTGGAACCCATACCATCTCGACATTCTTTTTCTTGTATGGGCATGAAAAAGAATAATGTCCAAGGCGTGAGCAATAATGACAACAAATTGAATCAACCTCAAGCCTTTTTCTATGGTTTTGATCTAGGTTATTCTTGGGTATATACATTTTTGTGCCTCTAGGTATATAAGCAGATTGACTCGCTTGTGTTCTTCTAGGTTGTTGATGGGATTTCTCATTAGGCTTATAACCTAGTCCTCTTCTCCCTATTTGATGATAGGAATTTTCTAGTATTCTATCAAGGATTCCATTGTTGCTTAACTTACTAACTTCTTGTTGCAACTTAACGATCTCATCCATTCTTTTCTTGATATCTAATTTTGCTTGGTCTAGATTGGATGATAACATATTTCTTTCTTTCACTATATTGTCATAATCTACATGGGTGCACAATATAGGTTGTTTTTGAATATCATTTAATTTTGTAAGCAATTCAGCTTTTTCTTGACATAGAAGATCATAGTTTGTTTCTAGAGTAAAGATCTTCACTTCACTGTTACTTAGGGATGATTTCAAGGTACGATTATCAGACATAATGCTGTCTTTTTCAAAACCAAGAGTATTCAATTTAGCATATAAATCGTCATTTTCGGATGTAAGCTCAAGAAGTCTAGCATTTAGATCATCATTTTCTTTATTTGATTTCTTTAATTTCTTTTTGTATTCAACATATTTATTATGTGTTTCTTCAATTATAGTAACTAACTCTTCTTTAGGTAAATCAAGCAAGCTTACCTCTTCTTCTTCTTCCTCACTTATTGTAACAACGAAACATTCTTTATGTGTATCTTCTTTCTTTGACCTCCATGGACATCTAGAAGTAGAGTGCTTTGTTCCTAAGCACCAATTGCAACTTGTCGCACATTGGTCCATGCTCTTTTTCTTGTGATTGTAGTCACCTCCTCCCTTTATCTCTTCAAGACCTTGTTAGGGCTCCTTGAAGCCTGCTCTGATACCAATTGAAAACCTCTAGAGGGGGGGTGAATAGAGTTTTATAGTAATTTTACAATTATTGCACTTAAACAATCACAAAGAAAAATATTGGACAAGGAGACACAAGGTTTAGAGTGGTTCCAACTATAGCAAATACTATAGCCGTCAGTCCACTACCCGGTTGCTTACCCAACCGGGATTTGAAAAGAAATTTATTTTATTACCTCTTCAAGGAATTTACATAAAATACAATCTCTTTTCCTAAACCCTTCAAGCAGCCTTCACCTAGAAGTAATCGCCAACCTTGAAGCAGCCTTCCCTTGAAGTAGATGCACCAACTCCCGTTGCACCAGCCTTCTGAAGTAGCTTCCCTTGTGATAGCCTTCTTGAAGTAGCTTGAAGTCCCCTTCTCCACCTGAGAAGTCAACCCTCTCCAATCCGCAGCCTCCAACCCTAGGAGTAGCAAGGAGAGTACAAAAGATAAACAGGAACAAGAAAGGAAAACAGAAATTACAACTTATCCTTTAAGCCCAAGGCTTGATATGCCTGGATCAAGCATATGATCTCCTAGCCAAGTATGTGAACTTGTGATTGCTGTGGATAGGAGAATCTAGCCTATAGGACACGAGATTGAGCTAAGGAGAATGTAGGCCAATGATCACAGTGCTCAAATTTTGCTTGCAAAAGATTGCTCAAGTATGCTCAAGTGTATTCTCAATTGTAACAAGTCAATTCTAGTGTCCTATGGCTTGTCCTATTTATAGGAATGGCCTAAGTATGCTTAAGGACATTCTAGACAACTTCTAGGGGGTTCCTAGTGCTTAACTAGCCGTTAGGAATAAGTTAGGCGCATTAGCAACGGCTAGTTAATTAATTCTGCAGTTGCTGTCAGAGACCATCTCGGTCGAGAACTTGTCGACCAAGATGTCCAGTCGGTCGAGGATTTGTCGACCGACAGGCTCTCTGGTTTAACGTTTATTTGCAACTGTCAACTGCTGTGTCTAACGGCTACTTTTGGTCAATCTCGGTCGAGAAGTTTGTCGACCGAGAGTGTCTCGGTCGAGGAGTGTGGTCGACCGAGATTGACTCTGTTTTCAATCTTTCAATTTGGATACTAAGTGTGTGCAAGAATGTGCATTATGTGATCCTATTAGAAGGAGATGACCTAACTAAGTGTGGTATTTAGCTAGAGAGATTTAACGCTTGATTTACATGAAGTCTAAGTACTTGTACATTATATATTTGTACAAGTTTACAAATGATTACATTGCATGATATTTTACAAATATTCAAGCGTATGAATTCCCTAGAACTTTGTCATCACCTTGTTCCTGCACACTTAAGTAGCTTGTTAGATTAATAAGAATGAAATGTTTGTCATCATCGAAACAAAGGTATTTATCATAATATCCAATTTATCCAACAATGGTTACAAGCACCAAATGTTTTGAGGTGATTGGTCATGGGTTCTTGAAACCTCTTCTTCCTCATTAGAATTATCATCCCCATGAGATATTTTATGCCAAGAATTAAACCACATCCTTCCAATGGTAGTTTGGATCATATTTTATTCATCTAGAGAAAGTTTATGGTTTAAGCCAAAGAGTGGTTTGGTTTTTGAATAAGTGATGACATAGAAAATAAATCATATGGATGTTTACCCCAAAATTTTATCATCAATCTAAGAATAAGACTAACAATTTTGTTGGATATTTTCTTGGATATGGCATAGATGACATGCTACTGATTATCAAAAGCTCAAATTTAATTTCTCTTAGAAGAATGTTGTTAGAAAAATGAGATTGATGAGATGATATGTCTAAACAAGGGATGCACTATTATATACTAAATTTTAGGAATCAAACTTATTCTCGAGCTATGATATATTATTTTCCTCAATTAAAACCCCCAATTTTAGTTCCCACATTGACGTTGGAGAAATAAATTTTGAATGTCCTTGAATGCTAAGCACAAAAATGAGTGCTTTTATTCTGATCTGATATAGGTAGATTTGGACCGACATTTGTCTAGGTAGCATCAATTCAAATCCTTAGCTTTAAAATGACTTCTAATACACTTTTATTTATTAGGATATTTAATTGATATAATGAAATGTGGGTACACAAAATGTAGTTATTGTATTTTATTTTAGTTATGTTCTCATATGAGATAGTAGAGAGTTAATAAACTTTATGGGTCTATGTTTAATAATATAACATGGGGGTAAACCTTAAATAGTGGATGGAGTTGATTCAAAACTATTAGTTTTAAACAAAAAAACAAAAAATATATAACTTTAGTGGAAGTGTGTATGTATGATTGGGAGCCATTAATTATTATGGCTTGTTATTTAAGATAAATGTTATCCTTATTTCCATAAAAGGTTACAGTAGAGACACCACTATCATGGTGTTCAAGTAGAGTGCAACATGGTGCCAAAAGAACAAAAGGGAAAGGCCAAGGGAAAACAAGCACGGAGCAAAAGCATCCATGGGGGTGGGTACCCCTTAAACACCTACATCAAAAGAATAAAAGGGAAAGTTAGGCACACTAGAAAGACAAAATACTTGAACCAAGTGAGTGACACTTGAATAGTCCTTCCAATATGAATCCTTCAACATAGTTCAAAGGACACATCCTTTGACACCACGAGGTCCTTCGTCTAGATAAAAGTAAAAATATCTAAGTCTTTTGGTCATATCCTTCTTCTCATAGACTACATCACATGAAAGAACAAGGCCAAATAAAGTAAATAGATGGGATGTCGTCACATATTGAGGTACACTCTGAAGAGATATTGTCGTAAAACCTAGTATTTTGTTCACACAGAAGAATCCAAGGAATGACATCACTCAAATATGATGTATATACGCTGAGAGCAGGTTTAAGAGGTTGAGAGTTATAGATCATAGTCATCTAAAGATTTTTAATAGTATGGTAATTAGTTATGATATAATGAGTAAAGTTTATCCATAATCTTGTACATAATGCATACCAAAAGTAAAATTTTCAAGTACAATCTAGATTACTAAAACACCAGTAAAAAATAGAAGGGACACAAAACCCTCTAGAGAACCAATGCGAGCCAATCGATATATCTAGTTGGACAAGAACCAAAGGAATATGATAACATTATCTTGGCATTCAATCTTCTAGATAATCTGGCCAAGTAAGTTATCCATACCTAGGTCAGTAATTTTTCTAAACATTGGAAACTTTGAATAGTCTGAACCCATTTATATATAACATGTTGTGAGGAACTAAAGGTGTTTATGTGAGCATATGACATTTCTGTGTGACATGCTGTGAGGAACTACAGGTGATGTACTGAGCATAGTTAGTGAAATAAGTTGTAGAAAGGCCATTATCAAGGAGAAATCGTTTAATCCTATCCAGTCTTGAGAATGTTTAAATGCAAAAAGCAGTGTTGGTCTCTAGATAAAGGTAAGCTGGAAGAATACATAGGTCGTAGAGATATATATCAGATGATTATTAGATAGGCAAGGATGTATCAAAATCTTAATAGAAAAGAACCCAAAGGAGTGCTAATTTAATGATGAATCATAAAAGAAGCATTTTGACGATAAGACAAAAATGGACAGAGAAACTTTGTTTTCAAGGTGTGCCACACATTCCTTCTTAAATAGTATTTCTATTTACTAAGCTAGACCAAATAATTTGTTTATTATAACATAAAGTAGAAAGAACTTGGATAAAAATGGACATTTTAATGTAGGCAGAGGTTAAGGACACCCCAACCATTTAACTAGATGGATATTCTTATTGTCCACAATATCACCCACATTAAGCCTCTTCTCATGGAATCTAACTTATTAAGAACACTATGAGGGAGGGGAGTACAACTCATGAAGTAGGAGGATATGGGGGTAAGTCAATCAATCATAAGAACCTATCCACTTGCCCAATTGATATATCTATGTTCCATTATTTGAGAAACTTATAGGTTTCAATAAACATAGGATCACAAACATTAGAACGAATCTTTAAAGGTGACTAAGGTAGACAATATTTACTGCAACCGGACAACCCATGAGATATTTGAATCTCACCATGTCTATTTCTTTGACACAAGTGCAAGAAAAAAGGATTTGTGGAAGTTAATGTTCAACACTAATATATGAGAGAAAATTCTAAGAATCTAGATGAAATAGATAAATTTTTTTTCACTTCTTGCTCTAATAAGAAAATAAGCACTTTGTTCAACCTCTTGAATACATAATGAGTTGAAATAAAAAGAAAATATTTCACTCATTCAGACCATTCCATCATTCGACTACCTTCAACTTTGTGAATTGTTTTTTGGAAATTTTCTCTCTCCCTCCACCCTCAAACATGTCTTGAAACCTCTTTAATATCTAAAATCATCACAAATATAGTATATACACAATTTTCAAGAAAGAATTGAAACCTTCAGATGAGTTTACTCCATGAATGCTATGCCAACCAAAAAAATCCCCTAACACGGTGTTTTGAAGGCCATAGAAAGTTGGAAAGGGAAAGTGGGAGACAAAATGAGATACCTGGTTTTCATCGATGTCCTTTTGGGGGGACCTACCAATCGTGATGGGGGTCATATACAAGAATCTTCTTTTCTCTATTAAGATATCTCCAGTAGAATTTCTCATAGTAGGGAAGGAGAGCCATCCCTCTATGACTTTGGAAAGTCTCTTGGGGTTCTTTGGAGGACTTGAGGTCCTATCCACAAGATACTACCATTTCTTGCCATCAAATATGCTTGATTCAATTGACCCTCAACACACAACATAGGGCTCATGACAATTTTTACAAGGTGTCTGGTCAAGATGACCATTGGCGGCTCCTTGTTCATAGGAGACTAGAGGACTTCATATGCACTTTTAATGGCCCCCCTCTTTCCGAAAGAAGACATATTGCATGCAACAAGAGCCCACAAAGGCCTAGGATGAAGGTGTAGGAACACCACTGCTTTGGTGGTAGATCCTCTTCAGGGGGATGGGAGGTCTTCAGATGATGATAGACTAATATGGTACCATGGTAGTGATTATGAGTATGATGACCATTATGACAGTGTGTTAGATAGATATTGAACCCACATTAATAAAAGAAACAACCTTTGATTTTACCATCGATTGTCATAAGATGGGTTGTTTTCTCTTGTGAGGGTTTTGCTTTGGTTTTGGATGTTATTTTTGGGGCCTTTCCTATTTGTTTCATGGGGGTGGTATTGCCCTTGGTTTGTATGTTCCTTAGAGACCTGGTGGTGGTGGTTTAGCATGCTATTAAGGGCCTATGTAGATAGATTCATGGCTGGACATGTTCGAAAGAGGTGATGGCTAATGATAGCTAGTGATATGTCTTTCTTGAGTGGTCCCTTAGCATTGGTTGATTTGCATCTCCATCTTTTTTGTTTAATTTTCTTATCCTTCTTGTTTGATGTTTGGCATAGACATATTTGTCTTTTCTTGGGATATATTTCTTTGGATGCTTCCCAATTATGTTTTCTAGTGTGGACGTTTTACTTGGTGATAATACAATGCTTGTGATGGTCTTTTTTCTTGTGCCTACATGAAGGTGTGAATTAATTCACATGATACATCTCTTTCTTAAAAAAACCCTCACCTCCATTGCATGGTTGTAATGAAATATGATACTCTTGTAAACCAAGCACCCTATCAACGTGTTTGTATATTAAAACCTATGCCAAACACCCTGGAATTTGTGATGTTATTGGATAAAATGTTCCTACATCACAATTTATGGACATAATAAAAGATTCATTTGTAGAACAAGGACATGTTCTCCTTCCACTAGCCTTCCCAAAATAAAATATTGTTGGAAACCTCATAGTATGATCACATCGTACCTTTCCCATATAGATGAAACTCCACGACAATGAAACCAATGGATAAACACTGAGTCTCTAGTTCTCACATGTATGACCCACCTTCATATTCTCCAATAATTTCAAATCCTAGTTCTGCAAAGACCTAACCATATTATAAATATGCATCATATAAACTAGCTAACACCACAACACCACATTTTTTACAACCAAGACTTGTGAAGGATGGTACTAGATTGGAACACTCCATCTTCCATTCATCCCTGATGACCCAATAGTTGGATGGAACCCAACAACTCCATCATTAATCAGTCTACATCTATAGAGACAACTTGACCCAATGTTGTTTGTATCACTCACTAATCTAACTTCCTCCACCCATTCTAGTGTTTCATACCCTTAACACCTTGGTCCCAAATCCCCTTCCTCCCTAGTCTAAATCCAACCCATTCTTCTCTCTCTGGTGTTTTATGATGAACTGATGCTTTCCTTAACCTCTTTTATGGAGGTGGTTGTGGGTAACCTTTACTACAACGATCTCTATAGAACCTTGATGCTAGCTTCTTAAGATCACATACTCCCCTATCTTAGTTAAACATCTTATATGACCACCTTCCATGTTAATTGAAGTTCTTCCATCCTCATATTCAAGTTTGAGAGTAGAATCACAATATGGATGGACAAAACACTCTCGTTTGATGAGAGTTTTTGTTTGATCAACTCTGTATTCTTGACAATCCCGAACTATGCAATGAACACTAGCAGATTGCCTATAAGCTTATGCAATTGATTGGAAAAGACTACAAGAAGATTTCAAGGGGGAAGGGGAAAGAGAAACCCATCTTTTCAGTGGAATGGGAACAAGTAATTGCTACTAAGGAGAATGGAGTATTGAGAATCCATTCCATGTAAGATTGGAAAAGGTCTCTAATCCTTAGACATGTATGGAATCTCATACCTTACATGGAAGAGATGTGGTGATGTGGGGCGAGATACAAGTACATGGATTATAAGATGGAACCTAGATATATAGCTACAATTCTATGGGGGAAAATGGTTAAATAGGGTAACATACTAAAAAGAACAGTAAAAAAGCAATTATGAATAGCAAATACTAATGATTTTCCAATGACAAAGTCGTTTGAAATCATCATGCAATGATATTAACAATTTTAGCCATAGTACTATAACTAAGTAATTTTTTTCTATAAAGTCTTAAATGTTTACAAATTATCATTTTAAACCACTAGTTCTAAATGTACGGAAAGAAGTTGAAGAAAGTTTATCTCTGAATGTATAATGAAAACCATATACTAATAGTTTTTTCTATATGATGTATATTCCCAGTTTAATATGGTTAATCAACCCCATAAACCTATCAACAACTAGCTAGATTTATAAAGTTAGGAAAATAATCAAATCCAAACATTTTCCTAGTACAAATATACATCATAAAAGAGATAGCTGTTATGAGGAGAGCTTTTGTTCTTAAAAGGCATCAACTGTAAAATAGTGAAGCCTATAAATTGAGATCATAGTATATTTGAGAGATAATAACAATGTTTGTAATTTTGTTGTTATCAAACAAACTCTAATTTCTTGATGTCCAAGTATTCCACGCAACACATGATGCTAATGTGACAAATTTTGGAATTAAAATGTGATATATGCAAGCTATATTGTTATGAATATAATGCATAACACAATCATTAGACCTATTATTGTTTACATCTTGCCTATGAAAGAAATTATTCTATGTTTTCTTAAGAATTGCAATAAAAGTTTGACATATATGTTTTTATCCACCATAGCACATGTCAAAAATATTAGGTCCAAATAAACATCATTCAAAACAATTTGACCTTTAAAGTTTTATATATATATAATCATCCATAAGATGACATGAATCATAAAGGTACTTAATACAAAATTATATCCATATGAATATAAAAAGAATACATTTTGTTAACAATATAACCATCTCCCAACTAAAACATAATTTATTGTATAGATTTGTAAGGATATTGTTTCCAATTGTATAGTCAACATTATAGAGGAAGGGAGGCACAAGTATATAAGAATACTTAAATTAAATTATACACAACATGTTTATATATACATGATTATATGATATATCAACTTTCAAGATGTATGCAAATTAATTTTGATTTTACTGAGATTAAGGATCCAAAAAATGTATCATACACGTTTCAATAAAGGTCACATATCATATGGATTATTTTGATAGCATAACTAGGATGGATTCAAGTTTGCATTACATCACCCGATGTCACAACTTCCATTTCCTACACAATCCAAACAAAAAATGTGTTTTCACATGTAGGAGATCATGACCAAATTGTGGTAAGGTACCATCCATTAAGAAAAATGCATAGAAATTAAAAAAATCCACTTATAGTGTGTTAATACATGCATAAAAGAAAAGATTGAATGCCCAACAAACTAAAAACATAAAGGAAACCTAACATAAATATGAATATAAAGATGAACTAGAGGAACACTATAAAGAGTGGTACCCGATAAGGGACCACTCCTTAATTAAAGAAAATAAATTTGCATAAATCCCCATGAATACAATTATGACCAAATAAAAAGGGTGAAATATTTTTTTCCCTCAAACATATGAATATAGAAACATAATTTATGGAAATAGAAAATAAAAAGTCTAAATATTATGAAAATTCCTTATTCATCTTAATATTAGGCCTTATGGGAGATTAGGTCAGAAGACCATCAACGTGGTATAGGATACAACAAATTAGGAATATATTTCCGAAGAATGGTACTTTCAAGGGATGATAGGATTTTCCACAATTAAATTAATGCTTCATATGGGAAAAAAGATATTTAGTCATGACATTATGCCCAATTTAAATAGAGTAGATGTACGTGCCTTGACTTGAGTATTAATTCCGAGATTGGATCCTAATCCTCCAAGTCTAAAGTCAACATAATCATGGGTGGAATTGGGTTGAAATAGAAGAATGACGGGCCACAATGGCCAGAATAGGTCTACCTAGTTCCAAGTTCCCTCTGGTAGAGCACGAGACTAGAGGATAAATTGGTAGAGGAAAAAGTCTAATAAAGGTGCAGCAGAATTAGAGACATGCTCCCAAATTTATATGGTTAGGTCCTAGGATTTCTATGATGGGGCTCGGAGATGCTTGTGTCCCAAGCTTTAGGAATTTCTGGAAAACACCACAATAGGTTTCAACTAGACCCTTATTAGATGTTAGAGAAAGTAAGAAAAAATTAATAAGGGAAAAAAAGGAAAGGAGTGTGAGAATCCTTTTATTGAAATTTGCAATACTTTTCATTTTTGGAATGTTCAATATGTCATTTATTTATTTTAATCCTTTTAGCATTATATTGTTAATTTATTTTATAATTTGTATATGAACACTGGTATTATCCAACTAAAATGGGATTTAGCAATTGGGCAAATAATTACATGAGAAACCAATTTGACATTACTTTCTTGTTTAAAAATTGTATAGTGTATTATTTCATATACATCAACATTTTACTTACTATATTGGGTATTTATGATCCTTTCAAAAATGTTCACTCATGAGATATTATAAAGAATATCTTATATTTCATCAATCTCTCTTCATTATTTTCAACTATGTTTATTTCTAATTTCTTTCGGATTATAGTAACTTAGTTTCCCAATACATGTTAATTGTTTCCATAATATTAGTAACATCCTATAAAGATAATTAAAGAGGGGAAATTGTATTCTCTTACTACTTGTTACTACTAACATTTTACATATAATTATTTAGTACATACAAATGTGATGATATTCTTTACAAACAGATTAATTAGAGTGTTTCTAAAATAAATATTGGATTTTATTTCTTTTATGATAATGTTTTTAAAGAGTGTATAATATTGTTTCCCATTATGTTACACAACAATTTATTTATAACAATCCATACAAGTTGGTTTACATTATTCATTTAATATATTAGATGATTTCTTTTCAATAATAAATTCAATATTTTTTACCATATCTTTCATTTTCTTTTCTTAAGGAATTTGAGGTATTTAGAAACTCCTAAAAGATGGAAATTTAGCCTACAAGCAAACTTGAACATGAAAAAAATGATTTCACAATTAATTCTTCCTGTTGTGGTTGTTTAACATTTTATATTATATTTTGGGATTTAATATACATTCTCTATCCTAAAATACATTAGGATGTCCAAATATTGTGGAAAAGTACACAAAACGTTATTTTAGCATATATAATTCAGATTTGAAATTTATCTCCAATTTTGAAGGCATTTAGTATTTTTATATAACACTTTCGTCTCTTTATCTTATTTTCTTCTCTAAATAGAATGAAAATAATTATCTTATACAAACAATGTATAACTTGGCACCCAAAGCAATTGGGACCCAAGGAACATGTTTTTAGCATTATATTTTACCTCTGAAATTCCCTTTTATAAGTTATGACATCATTAGAATGTTTGGCTTATTACCATTATGTTTATCAAAAAATTATACCTTTATTGTAAACATCCACTCAGTTGAGTCTTATTATATTCAATACATTTTTAAAAGAGCTATATATTATTATTTTGCATGAAATTCTACATTTGAGTTATTTTACATATTTAATCCATTAATTTCATATTTATTTAAATAATAGAACATTATTAATGTTTATGGACATGGAATTACCATTTTTTACTCTAAAGCATATTTTTCATGTTTTATTTATCCATTATGTTAGTAATGTAAATACATGTAACATATTTCATGATCATATTACATCTTGTCCCATTATTATGTAAATGTGTTTTAATTTTTTATCATTGTTTGGTCAAATATAAGAAACCAAATCTCACTAGATTTTCGATCATGCAATAGGGTAAGATTTGAAGCTTTTGTTTGTTACAAACACTCTAGAATGAGACCTCACTAGGGTAGGATACAAAAGCTTCATGAACTACACCTCTTGCTGCTGATAATGCTATGGATGTGGCTGACGTTGTCCACCAACTATGTGCATATACACATAGCCTTGATTTCAACAAACTGATTGTAAGTAGTTGGGTTCTAGTATTAATATGAAACATAACTTAACAAAAAGCTTAAAACTTATATGAGCACACATAGGCATTAATAATGGATTTAGGATGCATCTTGAACTTGATTAAGCATTCTTAATGGAGCAACTACACAATGAACCTTATATGATCTTATCTCACTTAACACACACATGTATGCATTCTTGGTCTTGAACCCATAAACATAAAAATAAGTGAACACACTCAAGGTGTGCAGACTTGGGCTTGAACCCATAAAATTAAGGGGGATGATGAGGCACCAAACTTCCATAACATGTTTATGATGTACGACCTAATTATTATTTCATATTATGATCTAATATGATCTTATCTTTTTTTACTTAGGGGTTTCACCCATAATTGCAGTACAAATCTTAAACATGAAGATGTATAATTTTTAACTGATCCGATCTTAACATATAGACATGTATGCAGTAAATCTTAACAAGATGTGGATATAATATATATGTATTAAATCACTGAAGTGTTGATAACATATCATTTCACACATCTTTCACTTTTGTAGGGTCATGCTAAGATATGGTCGTGGTCAACAACACAAATGTGGCTATATAGTTTGCTTAGGACCCTACCGTAGTCGATGCCTGTATTACCGTCTCTTCATACCATGACCACGACCCTCCACCATGGCAAAGCCCCCCGGTCGAGGCCATACCGTCACTGAGGCTCCCCCTCAATCATGGCAGGCAACTAGTACACCATGACTGTGATGGAGGTAGCGACCGAGGCTGAATCACAACAGAGTCCATACCGTAACCGCAGCCCAGAGGTTAAGTCGGTGCACAATGTCTATAAATAGACCCCGACCTCATCTTATCAAATCATCAGATCTTCAAAGACCACGAAGTGCTACCAAACTGGAGAGTCACCCACATCCATACTCATCAGTCTTGGATCTCTAAAGACAGAAGTTAGAGGAGAGAGAAGACTGATTACCCTCTTCTTCGAATGAAAAAGTCACTCCAACTGTGCCTGCTTCAGATCTAGATTTGAAGAGGTATATACGGTGTATTGCCATCTTCTTTCTCTATCTAGATCTATCATCATCATCACATTGTACTCTCCATCTTCATGGTTGTTGATGTATCTATCATTCTTTGTCATCATTATGTTGCCTGTCAACATGTGTGGCTAAACATATATCATGTGTTGGGAGTATCCACAAAGGCTCTCCCAACATGTATATTCTTTCTCCCCTTTGAATATATATGCTCTTATAAATATTATCTCCATCCTTTTGTTTTTAATTCTTCACTTGTATGCTTAGCTGCCATCTTGTGATGTTTGATTGTTGGTACCTCAAAAGAATAGTACCAACCTTATCTAGTGTTATGGAGTAGTATGAAGCATGAAAGTGTTGGTATTATAAAGCTAATGGTCATATGTTTTGCTTCTTGGTTGTTGGACCGTCATCTCAAGAGCGAGTCTACCGAAAAACCCTGATCTATCCTAATCTCGAGAGAGGAGGGAATAGATGTTTTTGATGATTTTTTGTAATATTGATATGAGTATATGAAGGGGTGTGAGTTTGCATGTTGGTGAGAGACCTTAGTAGGTGAAACCCAACCCAAGTTTCCTTCCTTATCTTTGTTTCTTACCGCTTGTTTAACGTTTTTCTCTCGCTTCATTTTTTTTCTGTCTTTGTTTTGTCTGGACACCCTTGTTCCTTGCGGAACACCCATTTTAACCCACCTATTTGTTTGGAGTGTAAGAGTGTGAGACTCTACGTACTTAATACTTACTGACCTTGTCCCTATGGTTTGAACTCGAATACTACATCATACCCCATATAATAGTTGTGGGGGCTTGAGTGTCGGGTTATAATCTTAAAAGTTCAACTACTTTAGATCTGCTCCATTTTGGACGTGCAATTTAGGCCGGTCAACTTTTTAGCGCCATTATTGGGGACAAGGCAAAACGATATTGTTAAGAACACAAGTCTACTTATTATACTCCTGTGCCTCAAGCTTAGAGATAAGCTTGACTGCACAAAAACTTTTAATCTACTACCCTATGATTACGTAGAATAGTTCATTTTAACACATCTAATTTTCTAACTCAGTTGTGTGGTCTATTTAGGGAATTCAAAGGGAAGAAGATCTATTCAATTCTTCACCTTAACTTCAAGTCACCATGCTGCCTCGTGTGGATGGAAAGCTTACTAGGGACTATCGAAATGCAAGAGTTCAACACAACCCATCACCACGAGATAGATGAAGAAAGATAAGACCGTCATTTAGATGGTTGCCTCCATGAGGAAGAGCGACATGAGGAAGAATGACATCACCACCATCACCATAACCATAGAAGGCATCATAGGAATCACATAGAGAATGAACACAATAATGAACGTGAACGTGATGACCATAATAGTGAGAGTGTTGATGATGAGGAAGGAAAAACTCCGAGGGAGCTAGTCATGACTAGAGCCAATGAGTCAAGATGCCCAACTATTATCCCGCACTTCAATGCAGCTTATTTTGAGTTGAAACCTATTGTAATCTCTATGATCTAGATAAGCCTTTCTATGGGAACTCAAGGAGTGAAAATCCATACCATTATCTTGATGCCTTCAAAAACATCTGCGATGCCATCAAGATGAGGGGAGTTCCCTAAGAAGTCATATATTGCAAAAGATTCAATATCTCTCTAAAAGATAAAGCTCTATCCTAGTACCTTAACTTGCCCCACCAGTCCATAGATGGATGGAGACCCCTTGCAGATGCTTTTTTCACTAAATTTTATCCCACTGGAAGAACTATCCATAATATGCAAAAGACCACTTCTTTCATGCAAAAACCAGGGGAAAACCTTCACAAGGCATGAGAACATTTTCAAGAATATCAGAGAGATTTCCCCCACCATAACTACCATAAAGGATTTCTGGTAACCACTTTTTACAACGGGCTAACTCCGATAGAAAGAATTTCATTGAATGTAGCTGGCAGACATGACTTTCTTGGTAAAAAAACCAAGCACAACTATGAAGATAATCTATAACATGGTTGCACTACAAGCAGACATGGACTATGATAGAAACGATTGAGGATCCACCAAGAAGCCGAGATTTGAAGGGCCATCAATCGAAGCTAAGGCTTTGGAAACCATTACAACTCAGATTTAGAAAATTTCTACTGATGTCAAATAGTTAAAAGACACTGGGGCAAGGGCAATAAGCACATAAAGAAAGTCATGAAATGCATTACATGTGACGAAGGAGGGCATGGAGTTGACAAATGTATCTATACAAGGCTAGAAGAGAGTGAAGAAAGTGAAAGCAAAGAAGAAACTAAAAATGTCTCTTATGCCAATTTCCAATGACCAGATCATCTTGGGTTTAACTATGACAACAAAGAAGCTGCTGAAAATGCTCATCAATTGAGTAATTCATCTAAACCACCTCCATTATTTGAGAAGAAAGGAGGATTGACTCAATATACTAGAACTTCTAGTTATGAGATAAACAAAAATAGTTATCAGAGTCAAAATAAAAATATGAGTCGACAAGGCCAAGGACAGGGCCAAGGATAGAGCCAGGACAAGGATAGAAACAAACTGTCATAATTGCTCAATTGTTTGACTTTGCAAAGATGCAAGCTTCGGTAAATGACCAACTTGCTCAAAGTGCCATCACCAATTCAGGGGTGTTAACTACAATGCAAACTCAGATGGCAGACATGCAAACCCATCAAAGGTAGATAGATAAACAACTTGCCCAACTAGCATAACTTATGAAAAACCCTTCAGGGAAGATCCCGTCAAATACAAAGAATGCAAAGATGGCCTCTCTCCAATCAGGGAGGATGTTGGAAGACCCTAGTGCTAACAACACTAAAGAAGAGAGAAGTCATGGAGAGCAACAGTTTAGCAAGGTGATTACACCAAAAGAGTCCAAGGGACAAGGATCAGCTAAAGACGGCCAAGAAGAAGAAAATGGTGAAAAGAAGAAGAATGAAAAGGTTAAGAACTCAGATCCTATAGGAGAAATTCTTATGAATAGAAATACTTATGCCCCAAGAGTTCCCTTTCCCTACAAACTGATCAAAGCACATTTGAAGAAGAGGTGCGAGAAATTTACGGAAGCAATAAAGAGCTACACGTGGATGTCCCATTTCTCAATGTGATTGAAGAGATGTTGACATATGCATGATTGTTTAAGGACCTAATCAAAAAGAGAAGGAGAGGTGACCATGTTGAGACCATGCAATTAGCAAAAATGTTGAGTGCCTTTGTTCAAGCTGAGTTACCAACCAAAAAAAGAGATCCAGGGGCATTCAACATACCCTTATGCGTCAGAGACAATGTGGAAATGAAGGGATTAGATGATTTTGGAGAGAGCATTAGTCTTATGCCCTTGACTCTAGGTCAAAGTCTCATGTTAACAGATATGTTAAAGACATGCATGAGAATTGAATTAGCTGATCACTCCTTTAGAAGACTTGTGGGAATAGTAGAGGATGTTCTGATATGGGCCAGGTGATTTTTCATACCATGTGACAAAGTAATGATCGACACAGTCGAGGACTCTAAGTGTCTGATGATTTTGGGAGACCTTTCCTCACAACTGGAAGGGCTCTAATAGATGTGGCAGAAGAAATCATTACTTTGCGCATAGGGGATGATCACATCGACTTCTGAGTACAAGATGCTATGAGAGGACCGTCTCTCTTTGAATCAGTTTACTTTATGGATAGTTACAATAAATATTGTGAAGAGGTGCAAGAGGACAAGGTGATTGTTGATCCCCTCATGCGAGCCTTGAATAGTTCAGATCCTACAGTGGAACACCTGGAAGTCGTAGAGATCTTGGATTACCTAAACCAACCTGAAGAAGAACTCAGTGAGGATGAAGAAACTATCAAGATCACAAAGTATGCCTCACTTGACCAAACACCTAAATAAAAGAGAGCGCCTAAACCAAAGTCAGAATTGAAACTGCTTCTAGAAGGGATGAAATATGAATACCTAGACCAAGAAGAGAGGAATCCTATGATTGTTAATGCTAACTTGATAGATGATCAGCTAGAAAGGTTGCTAACAGAGCTCATATTGCATAGAAAGGCTATAGGGTATTCAGTAGAAGACATTAGAGGCATCAACCCAGTCTTATGTATGCATAGAATACATCTTGAAGAAACAGCTAAAAATTTAGCTCAACCGCAGAGGAAGTTGAATCAAATGCTAAAGGAAGTTGTAAAAAATGAAGTTATTAAGCTGCGAGATGCCCATATCATTTACCCAATAAGTGATGGTAACTAGGTAAGCCCTATCCATGTGGTGCCTAAGAAAGGTGGAATGACAGTGACAAGAGGAGAGGATGGAGATGAAGTGGCAACAAGAATGTTAATAGGTTGGCGTATGTGCATTGACTACCACAAGCTGAATGCTACTACCAGAAATGACAATTTCCCTCTGTCATTTATAGATCAAGTTCTAAAAAGATTATCTCACCATGATTACTTCTATTTTCTAGATGTATATTTGGGATTCTATCAAGTACATATTCATCCCGATGATCAGGAAAAGACAACCTTTACCTACATCTATGGCACATACACTTTTAGAAGGATGCCACTCGGGTTGTGTAATGCACTAACAACTTTCCAACGCTGCATGATATCTATGTTTTCAGACTTTCTGGAAGACATAGTGGATGTCTTCATGGATGAATTATCTGTCAATGTAATAGATTTTGAGGCATGTATTAGAAACCTATCTTTAGTGCTACAACACTATGAAGAAAAATACCTTACCTGAATTGGGAAAAATGCCATTTTATGGTCTAAGGTGGTATTGTCTTAGGGCGTAATATTTCCAAAGAACAGAATCAAAGTGGAACTAAGCAAGTTCGAAGCCATATCCACAGTTTATCCACCTAAATCCTTTATAGGAGTAAGGAGTTTCTTAGGTCATGCAGGATGTTATAGACAATTTATAAAATACTTCTTGAAGATTGTTAAATCCCTTTGAAATCTCCTGATTAAAGATGTTGAATTTAATTGACTAGCGAATGTTTAGACATCTTCCAAACCCTTAAAAGGGCGTTAACAACATCATCTATTCTACAAGTGCTAGATTGGGAGTTACCTTTTGAAATTATGTGTGATGCCAGTTATGTAGCCATTGGGGTAGTCCTAGGATAGGAGAAGGATAAGATACACCATGTGATTTGATATGCAAGCTGAACATTGGACGAAGCCCAAGTAAATTACACCACCAGTGAAAAAGAAATGCTGGCTATTGTATTTGCATTTGAGAAGTTCAGATCATATTTGATAGGGTTGAAAGTAAGAGTATATACTGACCACAGAGTTATAAAATATCTCATGTAGAAGAAGGACACAAAGTCGAGACTTATGCAATGGGCCTTATTACTGTAAGAGTTCAACCATGAGATCATTGATGAAAAAGGAAAATAAAATGTGGTTGCAGACCACCTTTCATGGATAGTTTTCGATGAATAAAATAAATTTCTCGTAAATGACAACTATGTTGATGAAGCTCTCTTGATGGCCTATTTGGATGAGCAGAGCCTTCCTTGGTTTTTTGATATTTGCAATTATCTAGCCTGTGACTAACTTCCAGTAGAGATCACTTATAATCATAAGAAGAAATTATTCTCCGATCTAAAAAAATACTATTGGGACGATCCACTTCTGTTCAAAAGATGCTCTGATAACTTATATCATCATTGCATACTGGAAGTAGAAGTGCCCCTAATCCTCAAAGAATGCCATTCCTCACCTTATGGGGGCCACCACAGAGGGAAAGAACAACATCAAAAGTCATACAATCAAGATTTTATTGGACGAATCTTTTTAAAGATGCTGCATCATTTGTTAAGACCTGCAAAGAGTGTCAACTTACAGGAAATATCAGCCGAAGAAATGAGATGCTGATGGCCGATTGGGTGGAAGTTGAAACTTTCGATGTATGGGGGTTGATTATATGGGACCTTTCCCATCATCAAAATGGAATCAATATATACTTGTAGTTGTCGACTACGGCTCGAAATGGAGAGAGGTAGTTGCCACCCAAACCTATAACTCTAAGGCAGTAATCAAGCTGTTCAAGAAAACTATCTTCCCATGGTTTAGAGTACTACGAACTATTATAAGCAGGAGTCTCACTTTAGGGAAAAGCAGTTTGAAGATCTATTGAGGAAGTATGGAGTAAAACACAAAGTTGCAACACCATATCATCCCTAAACATCGAGACAAGTCAAGATGTCTAACATGTAGATCAAACAAATCCTAGAGAAGACTGTAATTCGTACAAGGAAGGATTGGTCTATGAAACTCAAAGATGCGCTATGGGCTTACCACACAGTGTATAAGACACCTAATGGGATGACACCATATAGGTTGATTTATGGGAAGTCTTGTCATCTTCCTGTTGAATTAGAGCACAAAGCGCAATGGGCTATCAAATTTCTGAACATGGATCTTGATAAGGCAGGGCAGAAAATATTTCTCCAACTCTAGGAACTTGAAGAGTTGAGACTGTATGCTTATGAGAATGTGAGGATTTATAGGTAAAGAACTAATGTATGAAATGACTCCAACCTAAAGCGTAAGGATGTTCATGAAGGAGATAAAGTTATTTTATTCAACTCAAGTATCATGTTGTTCCCCAAAAAGCTGAGAACAAAATGGTCTAGGCCCTTTTCCATCATAAAAATATACCCGTCAGGGATGCTGGAAATAACTAGAGATAAGACATGCACTTTCAAGGTGAATGGGCAGAGGGTAAAAATGTATTATGAAGACGAAGCTTTTGTGAGAAGGACTGAACTGAGTTTGGGGGAACCCAATCCTTTAGTAAATGAAATGAATGAGAAAGTATCATCACCAACTGAAGGAGGATGAAGCCATAATGAGAGAGAGTCAAGCTAAAAGACTTTCAACTAGCACTTCTTGGAAGGTAACCTAAGATTTTACTGCTTTCTTTTATAGTTCATGTTTTCCTTTATCTCATGTTTTAGTCTATGAGCCATGTACCTCTCTCCTTCTAAGTATTTTGATTATTTGCATCTAGAAAAAGTATAAATGTAATGTACATAGATTGCCTTCGTTTCACATAAGTTTTAATGAGAAATTAGTTGTTTTAATTTTAGTTAATCATTTTATCAACTTGGTTTTGTGTGCACTGTTTTTGTGGCACCTTCCACGGTCACAGCGTCTGCCGCGGTTGCGGCACAATTTTTATGTGCCTTAGGACCATGGTCACGACATGTTTAAGAACATGCTTAAACTCAGTCGCGGCATTCTACCCGACCGTAGTCGCGGCCATTTCCAAGAATAAAAGGAAAACCCTCTCAATATCAGGGTTTTCTTTCTCTGCTTTCGCTCTGACTCCTGAATGTTAGAAGAAGCCTAATTGAAGAACTCAAGATGCTAGAAAATGAGACAAAAATTTAATAGCAAGGAATGTTCATTGCGAACCTGACCGACTCCACTGACATCGTACCCTCTCCGTGATAGCTCCACCTCTGCTGCTAGTTTTGAATTCCTAACCATGCTGAGGTACCGATGTCACATTCCTATTGCTAACTGATGTTCTTGTTTCTTGTCTTTTTGAGGTTTCATCGCCTCTCTTGGGTTTACGACCCTAGGTTTTGATTTTCTCTATGATGTGATAACTGCTAGAATTACCGTGTACATCTCTACTCCTTCACCAGAGTTTTACTGGTGCTTTCCTTTTATTCACAACTATTCTTGTCTCTTCAACCAATGTTGAACTTATTATGACGTTTTACTCGCACGCTTCCGGCTGTATCACTATTGGTCGGTCAGAATTTGATGAAGAAAGAAACTTCACTGAGGGGTGTGAAGAAAATAGACAAAGCACTGAAGGATAACCCCAACCTCTCACCGACAAAGAAGATTCAGTTGCAACTAATGAAAAAGAAATACGAGTACATCCTGGCCCATAAGACGCCAAAGGAGTCTGAGGAGTCTCAAGATACATCACGAACAAAGAACTTTGAATACCAGCCTTCTGAAACTAAACTAAAGAAGCTAGAGAAATGCAAGTCTGAATCCAAGGATGCAAAAAGCAGCAAAAAGAGGGAGAGGATAGCCATGGAAAAATCTAAGGGTAAAAAAAAAGAAGAACCCCCTGATGAGGTCAATGAGGATGGACAAGAGGCCCTCAACAAGCAGGTGCCAACATTTGTACAAAGAGATCAAATACACGAATCACATTTCAAATGGGTACTAAAGACCAAAGGGTTCAAGCCGACATGAACTTGGATGTCGAGGACTTCAAGAAGATGGGAATTTATGACAGGGTTATCAACTTCTTGGAAGACACCGATCTACATGCCTTGTGTACATCAGAAGCTCCCTCACTCACTCAATTGACGATAGAGTTTATGTTGGCATTACAAAAGCTTCTCGTCAGTTATGCCAAGCGCAAAAAGGGTAGCAGAGATTTCAAACTTGAAGTGAGAATAGGGGCAAGGCTCAAATGATTACTGAAGACATGCTCAATACTATATTCACCAAGACGACTGAAGAAGCACAAGCCTGGTCAACTACACCTGGCGAAAAAGAAGTCATCTGATACAACAGTCACAAGATGTGGGAGATGTTGGCTGGACAACATGAGCACAACTTGAAGAATTCAAAGGCGACTCTCGTCAGCTCCTGCTTTATCTGAGTGATACAGAAAACAACCTCCAACACAGTCTTCACGAGATCAAAAACTGGAGGAGTGACTAAGGGGGACCTATTTCTAATATGGTCCATACTCTACAAGAAACCGGTGAACATTGAGAGACTGCTAATCGAGAGGTTGTCAACTGTAGTAGGAGGGGAAGCAAAGTAGATGAAACAATTCTGTATCAGAAGTCAGATAAATAGAATAGTTTTCATTTTATGGATGCTGACAGGTTGATTAAATAGAAGAAAACCAAGGGACATACTAAGATTGACATCAAGTCCCTCATTAACACATGTATTTTGGCATAGAAAGGCAGCAAGCTTTTTTACAAACAAAGCTGCTCCAAAGTACTTTTACCCCTAACAAAGATGGCATATTATGATGTCCACAAGCTGCGGCCCACACAGGAGTATGTGGAAAAAATGTACTCAGGTGCTACCAACACATCCACATGTTCATCATCACCCGATGGTGAGAAGAACATGAGGGATAAGACCTAAAATGGAGATGCAAAAGCCAGAGGAAAGAAAGAAGCTGGCGATAAGGCGGAGAAAGAAGAAAACGTTAGACAAATATGTCGCCCCAAATCTACCCTCACCACACATGCCTATAGAGATCAAAGACCAACCTGAGGTGGCAGTAAATGAAGAAGGCGACCAGGAAAATGTCAAGGCCACTGAAGGAGAACAACACTTAGAGGTTGAGCAGGAACCCCTCCAAGAGTGTGAAGACCCCAAAGTTGCGCCCAACCCCATGATCGCAAAGTGGTACTACAAGTACCTGAGCAACCAGAGGTGAGCACTTCTGCTCAAGCAACCAATGCTGATCTAATGCAAAACAAGTCAGCTCCACAACCTAAAGAGCATGTAACATCAACGACACCATCAACAATGCCTACAGAGAAGCAACACCAACGCCCACAACCCTTTGGTGACGTACTAGGGCACAAATTTGATGCCATGTGGTTACACATGCAACATGCTTCCAAAATTAATTTCAATATTACTTCTAGCCTATACACATAACAACACATGTACAAAGTTTGAATGTGAGGACTGAGGCACTCCCCCAGTTCATGCAAGGGGTTGTCAACACCCATAATACAATGCTGGGGGCTTTGAAGACACTGACTAAGGAAACAACGGACCTCGAAAGGGAAGAAGATGCCATGAGAGAAGATAAAGAATTTATGTGGAAGGGGTATGAAGAAGCTTTAGATGACCTAAAAAAGGAACGTCAATGATTGGATGAAGAACACCGACAACTAGATGCAGAACACCAGAAGATGGATGGTTGGTGGCAAAGAAAGAAGTCGAAGCATCTAACCAACCCTTCCACATAACAAGCCTCTTCAAGCCCCTCAAGCCCAGATAAAGATGATGATGATAGAGGAGGAACAAGTGTGGGCACATATTCAAAGGATGAGAGTGCCAATGTAAATATCACCCCAAGGGGGGAACCTCCTACAAAAGAAGCATCACAACATTCAGATTCTCATCAAGACACCGAGACAAAGAATACAATCACCTTATCAAGAATGTTTGACTTGAATAGCAGCCGAGAAGAGGACAAGACTACATCTGAGGAACCTCAACCAGTTGCCATCATCAAGGATGAAAGCATTGCCATAAAATATGTCACATCACTAGAAATAAGAGATCTCAACAAGTTCTTGGATGACATGACTTTTAGAATGGATATATGCAACGATTTTCTACAAGACCCAACACAGTACGAGCATAATGATTTACTCTATGACAGAAAGATGGCTACGATTTTAGATGCACTCAATTCAGTAGAATTAGAGAATCCATCAGAAGAGAACAAATGAATAGAAGACTTAACTTTTGAGATATCTACGAACAATGAAAGCAAAGTGGCAAATCAAGCACCGTTGGATGCCAAGATAAAGCTTCCAGTGACAGAAGTACAACCCCAACAATGCAGACAATAGGAGATGGTACATTTGAAGACAAAAAAGGTGGCCCGCCTCTTTTTTCATTGATGATCCAGTCAAAAAGCGAAGCACACCAGTTCATGATGTACCATTAGATGTTGCTCCTCCTTTATCCTTCAAGATGGCAGACATGGACATGACCTCACTATCTTGAATCACATATAGAGATGTCCATATCTTAGCAGACGTACTTGATGACAACCTTCCAGGCACTGATATTCTCTACCAAAACAAAAGAAGGTCGCTTATAATGGACCATTTTAGAGAGATCTTTCTAAAAAGAGCACTAGTACACAAAAATCTATTTAAAGTACTCTATGGAACTCTGCTTGAAGAATTTCTACATCCCAAGAAAATGCAACATGTTTTCAATGACACCACGCATCTAGCAGGTCAACTTTTTGATAAAAAAGACAAATCTTCTGATGTGAAAGAACTAAAACGTGTAGTGAGAAGAGAGGAGACAAAATTTGTAGTCCTGCCTATAAGGATTGTAAAGCATTGGGCACTGGTTTTTGTCAACTTATATGAGAGACATAGAACAATGTTCAATTGTTGCACAACTGAATTGGGCATCACATCCCTGATTTACAAAAACAATGTAGCAAGTGATATCTTAAAGGTGCCACTACATCTGTAGTAGTCTATATAGACGGGAGATAATAGACACCAAGGGATGTGGAAACAATTCTCTATATGTAAAAAGTTCCCTCAAGAAAAGGCTGAAATAGGGGATTGCATCTTCATAATACTCAGGATGATGGAAGCTATCAACAAGGGAATCCCACTGGAAGACCTCTGCACATAAGATTTACATGGTTTATGTAGTGTCTATGCAATGGAGGTTATCTATGATCGTTGCTTCTTCAACAACCCGACGATGCCTTCAGATGCAGTACCACATCAGCTTCACCAAGAAATACCTCTACCTGAATAGAAAACCTTGAGGGAAAGACTTAAAACCTTGTGGGTCAATCCAGAAGAACCTACTAGAGCAACAACTTGGAAGGAAGGATGGGCAGCCGACACTCATAACAAAGTAGAGAAACAACCTAAGAGCAAGCAGTGAACACTTTCCCATGGCAGAATTAGACAAAGAACAACCTCTAGTTCACGAGCCCAAAGAAGGGGAGATAGAGGAAAAGGACATGCCAAAGATAAAACCTGATGGGCTAGTAGGAGAAATAGTGCCAACCTTCAAAGATTTTGATAGGTAAAGCTGCGAAAGCCTATCTCTAGAATCCCTACAACTGATAATGAAATGCTTAAGGGAAGGTGTAACCACGACAGAGGTAATACTCGAAAGGAATGACATCTGTGTACTTAAGGTCGACCTCAGTGATACTTTAAAAACAAGAGGGCACCTTTTAGTCAACACTATGTCACCCTACCAAGCATTGTTGAATGACATCATGCCAAACGTGCATATGGACTACTTCCTCTTAGTAGATGAAATCTTGAAGGATAAAAGGTCAGGTGAAAAAGACCACCTACTACAACGCCTGGTGACCTCTATGCTAGATTATATATTCTTGCCCATCTTACATGATAGTCATTGGACTCTACTAGTAGTCAGTATTATAGCTAGGAGTATAGTTCTCTACAACAGCTCAGATGCAACCTTTGCACTCAATAAAAGAATGTACATGACTACTAAAAACACATACAGAAGAGAAGGCATTCATGTGCACTGAAGCAGTTGTAGAAATGCTCAAAAATCATGGAAAAGGGTACATGCATAAAGAAAGAAAAGACTTCAAGAAGACATAGTTCTACCATAGAAGCCCTCAATAATTACCACTATCAAACGATTGCAATTTCTATTGTCTGACCTAGATGATCACCCTAGCTACAATGAATATGAAGGTGGAGGGCATGCAACACAATACCACCCACTACACAGAGTATATGCTAGCATGCTCCTCGGTTCAAAGTGGGCAACCACAAACAAGTAGCAGCAATAAAGAAAGCCAGTTTATACATCCAACTCTAATTTTGACACCCCAAGTTGGGGTGAATGATAAGTTTGGGGGAGGAGTCATAAATGGGCATGAGATGTACAATTTTATCACCCAAATTTTCAAAAATTTACTTGTGCATATTCTCATTTCTGCTACAATCTAGTATGAGAAACAATCTTTTTAAAAAATTTACTTTTAGAAATTTTTCAATAAGTTGCAGTTTTGCTTAACTGCTTCTTAGACTTGTCAGTCCCCCTGCTAAATGATGTAGTGCTATCATTTCTAGAGAGGCACAAATGAGGGACTAGTAAACATAGTAGTAAAAACAAGAAGCATAACAACACAATTTTATGTCATTCCTACAACAAAACGTTGTGTGTTGAAGCAATCCTAAGTCTATGGAATCCCTGGAAACTGGAGGACTTTACCAAGCCACACTCCTGACCAATCACTCTAACCTGACGGTTCTAGCTAGAAAATCCCCACCTCCTTGGAGAAGGAAACATCTCCCCCTTCCAAATTAACTATCCCCTCTTTGGGATGAAAAGAGGCTTGGCCGCCCAGAAAATCATGTAAAGAAACCGCTCACCCAAACCTGGGAGGAGATATGAAAAGCTAAAAAGAAAGAAAATATTGAGATTTGTGCCAAAAAGATGCCGAAGGATCCCACACATCCAGTGTATTGCTGCACTCATGAATGCAGATATGTCGTGCTCATAAGTAGAATCTTGAAGCCAAGTATATCCACCTATACTCCCAAGCAACCCTCACGCAACCACCTGACGTAACGTCAGGAGCCCTTGGGGCAACACTGTCCTTATGACAACTTGTGGATGAGGGAAATTGAGGAGAGTAGGAAAACACTTAAATCCTAAAACCTACTTGAGCACACTAGCATAGGGCCAACTAAAATAAAGGAAGGGTGTGAAAGATACCCCTCAAGGGGATGTTGTACAAGTATGTCTAGCAACCTAGTGCAGGAAGGGGTAAATCATTGAGATGGATAGCCCTTTACTAACAAAAGGCATTGGCAAGGATTCAAAGTCATGAAACTTTAGATATGAAAGGGAGGAAATAAAATCTCAGAATTCAAACGGACATACCGCAAGAGTTTTCCCATAAGAACGAGATAACTTTGTAATGCTAGGCTTTCTAAAATTTTTTGTTACCCATATCTCATCTCTCTATGATTTCGGGCCTACCATTAGCCCGAGGATAGGCTGGAACTTAAGTTTGGGGGAGTGGATAACATCTCATTTTTGTGTACTTTTTGCTTATGATTTATGCCTCCCTTAGCATACCTTTTATAGATTTCTCCACTTATTTTAGTGCCTTAATGTCAGAAATCTCAATTTCACACATCTTTCACTTTTGTAGGGTCAAACCAAGATATGACCACGGTCAACACTGTGACTGCGGCTTTATAGTCCACTAAGGACCTTGGCATGCTCGGTGCCTCGATTACTGTCTCTTCACACCGTGACCCTCCACCACGACAACACCCCACAGTCAAGGCCATATCATGATCGAGGCTCCACCTCGACCACATCAAACAACTAGCACACCACAACCGTGATGGAGGTCGTGACTGAGGTCAAATCATGACTGAGGTCATACTGTGACCGGAGCCCAGAGGTTAAGTTGGTGGACAAAGACTATAAATAGACCCCCACCTCGACTTGTCAAATCATCATATCATCAAAGACCAAGAAGTGCTGACACTAGAGAGTCACCCACGTCCATACCCATCAGTCTTGGATCTCTGAAGACATAAGTCAGAGGAGAGAGAATACTGATCACCCTCTTCTTCAAAGGAAGCATCCGCTGCAGCTACGCCTACTCTAGATCTAGATTTGAAGAAGTATAGCTAGTGTATCACCATCTTTTTCTCTATCTATATCTATCATCTTCATCACGTTGTACTCTCCCTCTTCATGGTTATTGATGTATGTATCATTCTGTGATGCCGTTATGCTGCCTTTTAACATGTGTGGGTAAGCATCTAACTTGGGTTGGGAGTAGCCACTAAGGCTCTCCCAACATGTATATTATTTCTCCCCTTTGAATATATATATGATCTTATCAAGATTATCTCTATACTCTTGTTTTAAATGCTTCACTTGTATGCTTAGCTACCATCTTGTGATGTTTGATTGTTGGTACCTTGAAAGAATAGTACCAACCTTATATAGTGTTATAGAGTAGTATGAATGGATGGAAGTGTTGGTATGCTAAAGCTAATGCTCATATGTTTTGCTTCTTGGTTGTTGGGCCGTCATCTCAAGAGAGAGGCTATCTAAAAACCTCGATCTATCCTAATCTCGAGAGAGGTGGGAATAGACATTTTTGGTGATCGCTTGTAATCTTGATAAGAGTATATGAAGGGACATGCATTTTGCATGTTGGTGAGAGACCTTAGTAGGTGAAGCCCAACCCAACTTTCCTTCCTTTTCTTTGTTTCTTACTACTTGTTTAACATTTTTCTCTCGCTTCATTTTTTTCTTTCTTTTATCTTTCTTTATTTTTTTGGGTACACCCTTGTTCCTTATAGAACACCCTTTTTAACCCACATATTTATTTGGAGTGTAAGAGTGCAACACTCTACATACTTAACACTTACCAACCTTGTCCCAATGGTTCAATCCCGAATACTACATTGGACCCCGTATAATAGTTGAGAGGACTTGAGTGTCGGCTTATAATCTTAAAAGTCTGACTACTTTGGATCCACTCCATTTTGGATGTGCGATTTAGGCCGGTCAAGTGTTTAGAATATAACATGCATTCTATAAACTGTAAACATGATAATGCAAAAAAAAACTGATGATGCAATATAATGAAACCCAAAGCATGGACCACTTACCTAATTTTAGCAGGAACAATACCTCCTAAATCTCAAAACCTTATTAATATATTATAACCTTAATGAGTTCAATTCTTGAAATATGAGAAACCACAGTCAAAATCAAGACTCATGACCTTCTCTAATAGCTAGATCTCCAAATATAAATTAAAAAGCATATATAAATTGATCCCATAGAACATACTAATAAAAGGATATTGTTTTCTCAATATTTTCCAATTAGAATTTAGCTAAAACCATTACAACATTCCTGGGAATTGATAATCCAACAAATAAAAAAGGGAAAGCCCTTTGATTATATCATGAACTTTAAGTGTGACATAGGGCCACCAAGTACATTCAGAAATATCAAAAACATACTCCACATAACTCAAAATCATCTTAACACCTAAGTTTGTGACGTCAAACATGACTCATTAGATCAATCTACAGGGAAATTGGATCCCTTTTCCTCCACCCTGATTCCTAACTCCTTGCTCCTCTAAGAACTAGAGTCATAGCATAAGAAGCACCTTCCCCCTCCCTTAGGCAATAGGACCGACCATGAAGGAAAACACAACTGTGGCAAAAATGACTTCATTACCTTTCACCAAATATGGAAAACCATGGATGGTAACATCTCAATGCCCTCATGGCTCAAACTCTCTACATTTCCAGATAGTGGGGCTATGAGACAACCAATCACAATAAATCAAGGCCATCTATCATGCAAGGAAAACCCTTAACTCAAATCCCTACAACAACAAACTAGAACCAAGCAGAGTCAGGAGATCAAACAACCCACTCAACCACAAATAGAAATTGGATCTAAACCTACCATCTTGGCCAAAATAGAGCAACGATGCTCAAAACTAGAAAAAGCCACTAGAGAAGAGAGTGGATAAAACCAAACACACAAGGAGATCCTTTTATGCTCATCGAAGGTGAGCTAATAAAAACTTGGTAGAGATCAATACAGAGTGGGCTTTGAGGTCCTCTAGGTAACGAAGAGTTGGCCGACTTCATCGAACTACCACCTTGGCGCACCTCACCCTCAACCAATAATGTGAAAAGGAAGGTTAGGGGCCATACAATATGACCTTGCCCTTAATTGAAGAAAGGTGGCTAGATATCGGAAGACCACAATGCCGATTCTAGAGATGGGGAAGGTTTGGTAGCGTTGACTGTAGACATTTCAGCCCCAATTGGTGATGCTCAAACATTCTATATCCACCAAAGAGGCTTTTCAATCCTTCATCATGCTAGCGCAAGGACACCTATGGTGACTGCAAATCGCAATAGATAACTTGGACTTGCAAACATTGGGTGTTTCATGTAGTAAAATTGGTTATGTGTAGGCTTAGGAAGGCGTCAGGAAGCCATTGGGAAACAGACCCTAGACTGATCCTATCATGATATGAGCAAAAATCACATGTATAACATGGGTATTCAAGACTTGGAGAGTCCATAGGCTGAAGACAACCACTATACGATGTGGCTCAGGGACACCCTCCCTCAGACTCATCTAACGATCCAGGTAGGGGTCCATCTTGCACCTTTCAGTGGTAAAATGATTTAAAATCAAAATAAGGTCCTTTTAATACATTCTCTTCCCTATTTTTGGTACCATATCAAATAAACTCATAGAAACCTCAAAATTAACCATAGCCTCCAAAACCCATGTGGATAATTACCATGTTAATAAATTCCCAAAAATCTCAAACTAAAACCCTAAAAATTATTTAGGTTAAAACTTCAATAATTCTTAATAAGTTGTAGGAATATCATTGTCTTGCCAAAATTAGCCATTAGGCTTTTCTCATCATGTATTTTATGTGAAAATTTGTTTCATCACTTGTTATAACCCTAAAAGGCATAAATATCACACATTAAGCATTTTGATCTAATAAAGGATGTAATCATGTAACAATTAAGTATGTATAACTAGAAAATTGGGGTTGTGACAATCCTCCCCTCCTTATCAACTTCTGTCCTCAAAACTTTAGGGATTCAAAAGCTCTGGGTATTTCTTCAACATCTCATCTCTAAGATCCCAAGTAGCCTCCTCGAGATTATGATTCCTCCATACAACTTTAACTTGAATAATATCATTATTCTTAAGCTTCTTGGTCTAAACATCCAAAATACTCAAGGGAAACTCCTCATAGGAAAGATCCTCCCTAATATTAATAGGTTTGTGAACAAGAACATGAGATATATCCTTGATGTACAACCTCAAAAAGGATGGATGAAGCACATTATGTATTTATTTGTAAGTAGGTGGTAGTGCTAACATGTAAGCACTCTCTCCCACCCTATAAAGGACCTCAAGGGGACCAATATAATGAGGGGTAACCTACCTTTTATCGATATATCAATAAATTTTATGGGTTTAACTTTTGAGAAAACATGATCACCCACCTTGAATTATCTGTCAGACCTATGAGCATCAACATACTTTTTTTGTCTATCTTGTACAATCTTCATCAGCCTCCTAATAAGATCAACATGATCTATATATAACTACAATTCATTAGTTTTGATCAAGATTCTTTCACCAACCTCACTTCAGAATAAAGGGGACCTGCATGGCCTACCGTAGAGAGCTTCATATGGTACCATGCTTGTACTGTTGTGAAAACAATTATTATCAGCAAACTTGACTAGAGGAAAGAACTTTGACAAATTAATATCCTCCCCAATCAAGCATGCATGCTGAAAGCTTTTCCTCCAATGTAAAAATAGTCCTTTAAGAATACCCCTCCATCTAAAGGTGATAAGCACTACTGAAGCGCAACCTACTTCTCAACTCATCATGAACTTGTTTCCACAACTTAGAAGTAAATCTTGGGTCCCTATCCAAAACAACATAATGAAGTACACCATGAAGACACACTATCTCCTAAAAAGTTAGATCATCCATCTCAGAAACACTTGCAGTGGTTTTATAAACTAAAAAGTGTGCACTCTTCATTAGACGATCAAGCACCACCCATACTACATCGTGCCCTTTCTTTGTCTTGGGAAGACTAGTAATGAAATACGTGATTATATTCTCCCACTTCCATTCAAGAATATCAAAGGGTTGGAGAAAACTACTAGGCCCGTGGATTCAGCCTTCACATACTAACGTGTCAAGCATTTGGAAACAAAAGTTTCTATATCCCTTTTCATATCTTCCCACCATAAGGTCTTCTTCAAATCCTGTTACATATATGTGTGCTCAAATGAATATTATACTTAGTTCCATGTTCCTAAAAAGAATCTTCTACCTTATCTCATCACAAGGTATCCACAATATGCCATTCATCAAAATCTCACCAACTTTATCCTTTGAGAGTCTAGTGCAAACTCTCTCAATAAGTTCTAACATATGTGGATACTCATGACTTCTTTATTGTGCAGTGTGTAACTCAAAAGTCCAATCCGACCTGTTCATGATATGTACCAACTTCAACTTGACCACAAAAAGCAATGATCTTCAGTCTATGAACTCATTCATCATCTTCCAGTAATCTACTAGAATAGAAGCACAAGCAACATGCCTCATTTTTCTTAGAGCGTCAACTGCTACATTGGCCTTTTCTAAATGACAGGTGATAGAGAAATCATAGTATACGATGAACTCAGGTATTATATGCTGCCTCATATTGAGGTCCTTCCAAGTCAAGATATATTTGAGTCTTTTATGACCAGGAAACACCTCAAACCTTGTTCCACATAGATAATGCCTCCACATCTTGAGTGCATAAACTATAGAAGCCAACCAAAGGTCTTAAGTTGCATAATTCTCCTCATGCACCTTGAGTTGTCAAGAAGCATAAGAAATAACTATGTAATTCTTCATGAGCACAGAACCATGCACCTTGACTTGTCAAGAAGCATAAGAAATAACTATTTCATTATTCATGAGACACAACCAAGACCATGCTTTGAAGCATCACTGTAAATTACAAAGCCATGATCATCAGGTAGTATAGGAGTAGATGTAAACTTGTCCTTTAGGGTTTGGAAACTATGCTCACAAGCATCATTCTTGAAAAACTTGCAATCCTTCCTAGTCAACTGAGTAAGGGGCCCTTATATGATGGATAAATCATGTAAGAAACACCTTTATCAACCCGCTAGACCAAGGAAACTAGAAATATCTCTATGAGTTTTAGGAACAACCCAATTCTTGACTTACTCCACCTTAGATGGATCCACTATTATGTGCCCATCAGAAATGATGTACCCTAGAAACATGACTTCTCTAAGCTAGAAGTCACACATAGACAACTTAGCAGATAAGTGATACTTCCTGAGCATGTCTGGAGTAATGCGAAGATGTTCTTCATGGGCAAGGTCATGATAGAATAGGCCAAAATATCATCGATGAACATGATGGTAAAAGAAAAAATAAACTAATGGAAAATCATGTTCTTAAGATCCATAAATATACACAAGAGCATTAGTAAGGTGAAGGGCATCACTAGGAATTAGTAATGACCATATCTCATATGAAAGACCGTTTTATCAACACTTGAACTCTGAATCTTCTACTAATGATAGCCAATCCTCAAGTCAGTCTTCAAGAAGAGCTTTGTAGTCCTAAGTTGGTCATAAAGATCATTAACCCTGGGAAAACAGTACCTGTTCTTGATGGTAAAGGGACTTTGAGATTGGAGCAGTACCCAAAAGTAGATCAATAGAGAATTCCAACTCTATATAAGGAGGGAGACTAGGAAAGTCTTCAGGAAACACATCAAAAAAGTCCCTCACTATAGGAATATCACAAATATGTTTGTTCTTCTTAATGAAATAAGGATACAAGAAACACAATGTGGCCCTTTCTCCTTTATATTTCTACATGTTTAGAAGAAATGAAGAGATTCTCACCTTCCCTTCTCTTTCCTTTAACATCAAGGGGCTCCTCTTCGGGATAGGAAAACATAACATGCTTCCTTCTATAGTCAAGGATCACATAGTTCTCATGAAGGCATTTCATCCCTAGGACTACATCAAAAGCTTTCATATCCACTATCATAAGGTCTATAGGAAAACCCCTTCCCTCAAAAGATAAGGGAACCATAGACAACATCTTCATGACTTCATGTAAATCTACTAGGAGTTATGATATTCAAATAATAACCTAGAAGCTCAATAGGTAGACTAAGAATATCAACTAGTGCAAAAGAAAGGAAGACAAGCGACACACCATAATCAGATAAGACCTTAATAACCTGAACATGAATAAAATGAGTACCTTCTATAACCTGATCTAGTTTTCCATCCTTTTTCTTTGATCATGAACATGTGATACTACTACCTATTCTCTCTAAGAGCATCTGTTGCAACACCTTTTCCACATGACCTACTTACTGAAGGAACTTGGGACACTTTCTCCTCTTGGTGTGGACAAGTTCTCCACAAAAGTAACACACTTAATTTCCATTCCTATAATATCTATAGTAGTACTTGTGACACTTAGGGGACGTGGGTGGACTGTCGCTATTTTTCTTATTATTGTGCTGACGGGGTCCACCTTTTGATGCCTTCCTCTTCCTATCTTGCTGTCTATGGTTGTTTCCCTGATGGTGGTTGTGGTTCTTCTTTTAATAGCTCTACTAGTGATGATGTTGTCCTCCATTATAGTTCTTCTTCCTAGACCTCCTTCGGTGATCCTCGATCGCAAGGGCAACATCAAGGGATTCTTGAATCGTCTTGTAGCCTCTCCTACAAAGAGACTAGATGAGATCATTCTTTAGACCTCAGATGAACTTCTTATCTCACTTTTGATCCGTAAGCTCATGCCCGTACTTGTAAAGAATTCATAATTGGGTGGCGTACTGAGTCACCATCACTTATCACCACAATAACACATGTAGTGGAACTCTTACTCCTTTTTTCATATCATCCCATTAGACATGTAGTGTCTCTTGAAAGCCTCTACAAATCCTCCCACATGAGGAACTCTTCATCTGGAACTCTGGCATCATAAAATTACTCTGACCAAACTCCTGCCTATCCTCTCAACATGTGCATCCCGAACCTAATGCGAGATTCCTCATAGCAGTCCAAGTCTTGGAAGCAATGCTCCAAATTACTGATCCTGGCCCCAACCTACCCTACAACATCCAACTCTTCTTCTTCAGTAATGACTCAAAATTCACCTTGAGGAAATCTATCAAGGTCACTTCATTCTTCCTCTACTGATGGTCTCCATCTCTTCCGCCTGTTGCATCGACCAAAGCTTTTGCCAACACATTATATGAGACAGGAGGTTCTTCTCCATGTAGGCTCTTCTCGCTCTAGAGCCATGATCATTCTCACCACCACAGTGTGGGGATGACTTGTCATGCTCAGGGAGACACTTAGGGACCATTTGGAAGAGGAAAAGAGACATTCATAAGCATGTATTAAGACATAGAAGATCCTACAATGGTGTCCATTCTAGTATTGTCACAACCTCCATTTATACACAATCCAAACATAATAGAAGTGTTTTCACACATAGGAGATCATGATAACATCGTGACATGGTATCATTTATTAAGAAAAATTCATAGAAATTTTGATCATCCACTTGTAGTGTGTTAATACATGCATCAAAGAAAAGATTGAATGTCCAGCAACCTAGTAATAGAAAGGAAACCTAACAAAAATTGAATATAACAATAAACTAGAGGAATATTGTAGAATGGCACACCATCAAGGTAGGATCCAAAAGCTTCATGAGCTACACCTCTCGTTGCCACCAATGCTACAACTGCTGCTGGCTCAACCCATCACCTATGTGCATCCATACATTACCATGCATTCAACAAACCAATTCTAAGTGGTTCAATTATAGTAATAATATGAAATATAACTTAAGATAGAGATTAAAACTTATATAAGCATGCATAAATATTTATTATGGCTTTAGGATGCATTCTTAACTTGATTAAGAATGCATATTTGAGAACCTACTCAATGAACCTTATCTGATTTGATCTCATTGAACACACACATTGTGTGCATGATTGGGTGTGAACCCATAAATGTAAACATACCTAAACATGCTCTAGGTGTGTAGGCATGGGGTTGAACCTGTGAACTTAAGTGGCTCATAAGGCACTAACCTTTGATAACATGTTCATGTGATAGGGCCTGATTATTAGTTCTTATTTTGACATGATCTTATGTTATCTCACTTAGATTTTTCACCCATAATTGCATTACTATCATAAACATGAAGAGGTATAATACTTAATGATATGATCTTAACATGTAAACATGTATGTAGAAAATATTAAAAAGACATGCGCATAATAGATACCTATTAAATCATTAAGTGTTCACATGATAACAATATACTATAAACTTTAAGGATGATAATGCAAACAAAACATGATGATGCAATATAATGAAAACCAAGGCATGGACCTCTTACCTAATTTTAGTAGGAATAATCGCTCCTAAAATCTCTTGATCTCAAACCTTTGAATGTCCCATTCATTATAACCTAAAATACTAACTAATATCGTATAATCCCTAATTAGTTCAATTCTCGAAATCTAAGAAACTAGAGTTAGAATCAAGAATCATGACCTAGTCTATTGGATAGATAAAAAATGATTAAAATTCTTTTATAAATTGACCCCATAGGACATACCAATAAAAATATTAAATTCTTAGTATTGTCCAATAATAATTTGGATAAAACCACTTAATAATTTCTTGGGAATGGATAAACCATAAAATGAAAAGTCTAGAAAGCCCTTTGATTAGATCCCAAACTTTAGGTGTGATATATGGCTATCAAATACATTTGGGGACATCAAAAAAATTCTCTAGATAACTCAAAACCATCCTAAGACCTAAGTTTGACTATATTAAATGTGACTCATGACATCAATGTATAGGGACATCAGGTCCCTTACCCTACTTCAACTCCGACTCCTGGCTTCTTGTTCCTCCTGGAACTAGAGTCATAGCACACAAAGCACCTTCCCCCACCATTGGACAATAGGACCAACCATGAAGGAAAACAAAGTTGAGGGAAAAACCACTTCTTCACCCTTCACCAAATCTATAAAACCTTGGATAAGAACATCTTGACGCCCTTATGGTCAGAACTCCCTCGATTGACATGACATCAGGGTTGTGAGAAAACCATATGCAATAACCGAATACACTCAATCATGAAAGGACGAACATGAAATCAGATCCCTATGACAATAAATGAGAACCCAATAGAGTCGGAAGACCAAAAAACCTGGTCAACCAAGAATACATTCTATACCTGAACCTATCGATATGGCCATGATTGAGCAAAAATGCTCAAAATTGGAAGAATCTGCTAGATTATATAACCGTTGAAACCAAAGGTGCAAGGAGATCCACATGCTCTTGTTGTATGTGAACCAATAAAAATTGGGTAGAAAATCAACACATTGTAGGTTTTGTGGTGCTCTAGTTACCAACGACGTGGTCGGGTTCGTCAACCAACAACCTAGGCACACCTTGCCCTAAACCAACAAATGAAAAATAGGAACTTTAGGGGTTATAGAATCTAACCTTGCACTCAATTGAAGAAATGTATTTGGATATGGGAAGACCACACTTTCAATGCTGGAGATGTAGACAAGTTTGGTGGTGTCTACTTCAAGAATCTCATCCCCTATTGGCGGTACTCAAGGGTCTTGTATCCATCAAAGAGGTTTTCATATCCTTCAACACTTCACTATTAGGACACCTGGTGGTTACAAATTGTGCCAAAGAAACGTGGAGAGGGAAAGATTGGGCGTTTTGTGTAGATGGAGAGTTAAAGTTAGAACTGGGTATATATATATATATATATATATATATATATATATATATATATATATATATATATATATATATATATATGTCATGGAAGGCGTCAGGAAACCATTGGGAAACAAATCCATGACTGATCCAATTAGGAGATGGAGCAACAATTGCTAGAGGAACATGGGGGATTTAGGGCTCAGAGAGTCCAGTGGTTGAAGACAACCTCTGGATAGTGTGGACTAGGCATACTCTCTATCAAACTCATCCAACGGTCTAGACTGGGGTCCATCATGCACCTTTTAGTGAAGACATGAATTAAAATCTAAATAAGGTCCTTTTAATACACGACCTTCCCCGTGCTTATTACCTTATCAAATAAACTTAGAAAATCCTCGAAATTTATTCACATGCTTTCATTACCATATTCTTAAATTCCCAAAAATCTCAACGTACAACCCTAAATAAATTGTTGATGTTTAAAATTCCATAATTTCTAATTGATTATGAAAATATAATTATCTCATCAAAATTGGCATTTAAACTTTCTTGATCATGTATTTTAAATGAAATTCATTCCATCACTTGTTGTACCTCCAAAAGGTATAAGTAGAACATTAAGTATTTTGAGCTAATAGAAGATGTAATTATGTAACAATTAATTATGCATAACTAGAAAATTGAGGATGTGACACACACTCCACAATATAGAGCATTTTCTTTTTTGTCAATTAGTGCCTTAATAGTGCATGTTTCTAGTTTATATTTTTTTTGTTGGATTCCAAAAATAATCAAACATGACGTCATGTAGAAATCCAAAAAGTCAAGAATTACAAAGTAAAGAGAATAAGAAAGAGTTACTGAAGAAAAGGTTAGTTGAAAGTTAATGAAATTTGAATTCCACTTAATAGTAATCAAGTTGACTATAGTGGAGGAGCAATGAACATAAAAAAATGTGCAACCACAATTGCATATAATCAACCTTTTGACAGTACACTAGTAATACTAGTAACTATCTCTCCAATGGAGTTTGTATTGATGATGACCCAACTTGTAATACAATTGATCATACTTTAAATATAATAGAAATAAAAAAATAGCATTTAAACAACTTGTATTTTCATTGGAAATGAATTGTAAGATTAAAAATTGTACTAATTGTCATCCTATGTTAATAGAAAGACTAACTAATATAATATAAAGTCTATATATCCAAAAAACAAATTATAATGTATTAAAATTTTGTTCAAATGGTTGATGAGAAATAAATTAAAAATAAACAAGTCATAGTTGGATGTATGCTAACAATCCAATAGTGAAATTAGTTGAAAGTGGTTAATAGAAATAGTCTGACATGTTCCAGGCCTCCGTAGGATGTCATTTTGCTTCATTCCCCTCAAGGTAAGCTAATAGACCATTTGCATTTCACCTTCCCGACTACTGATATTTAATGTATACATTATGTTCTAGTGATATGCCAACTTTTCGGTTAAACAAGTGTTGTTCTAAGGATGTTTTGTTTGGGGAAATAACAACCATCATCCCATCTATATATGGTTTCATACCATACTTCCACTCTCAAATAGCAGCACCCAATGAAAAATGTATGGTTTTCAGGGGACCACAATAAGAAATAAAGATAGGAGAAAGAGGAGTTAGAAGAAAGTACATGAAAGAGAAAAGATAGAGAAAATTATATTGCTTATAACTTTTATGTTGGAATGTATGCCCTGAGAGCCAATCATGGGATGATTGGTGGGATACATTAAGATTGATTTGATAAACATGAAAGGCAAGCTTCCAATTCTTTCTGGTTCAGTCATATGAGATAGTGATAGAATAGATTGAATGTCTAGAGAATGACAATACTCAATGACGTATGCTTTCAGGTTGAGGACCTGAACGATGAGATCATACGGATGCTAAGAGTTTGTACATTCTTGTTATGTCCCTAGTAGGATGTCATTGTGGAAGGTAGATATAGAGCAATGACACACAAGACTAGATTGTGGTGTTGGTTGATGACATAATCTCACTAGTCATGATATAGAGATATCAAACCAAAGACATAGGTACTTGTTAGAGAACAAGTGTACCAGACAAACCCACCGTGAGTTTGACACATGGAACCATGACCTGGTAGTCACAGTCAATACTCACAGTGATGGTGGTGAGTGTGATTCTTTGACTTGAAATCACTACACTCAACACATGTCGTTGGGCACACTTTGACATCATCAAACGCAGTCTTGAAACATGGGTTGTTATAAAGGTGATGATTGGGTGGCTTTTACACATGGGGCTTTTGAGGGGTGAGTGATAGATATGGCATTTGTCCCTCCTGAGGGAGTTTGATATCCATGGCCACTTGATGAGTAGGATTGAGAAAGGTGTGCACGAATGTGTGAATCAGTATGTGATATTGATGTCATACATATCTCTTCCAATCTACTCTGAGATCAAGAAAGTGAATGAACATTGATAGGATGACTGTTCCATGCCTTGAGTTCATTCGGGATATCAGTGACAAAGGAATTATACATTCACTATAACACTATTCACGGATTGTAGGATTGAAAGTTGTTCTACAACTTTCTATTTTCACTTGGGTATCACTGATGTGTGACTAGGCACCGCTCTGTGCTTGTGAAGTCATAAGTGTTATGGAATTTCACTACCAACGTGAAATGGTCCTGTAGGGTCACACACATAGGATTTAACCTAAAAGAGGAGTTTTGTCCAAAAACGATGGTTAGATACTAAAGGAGTTTAGTAGTTCAATTAAACACTCAATCAATTGATAGCTCAGTATCATAATGTTCACAGTGTTGGACTGATTGATTAGAGTATTAGATTGATTGAAACTGCAATTGACTGATTCTGCACAATCTGCACTCCCAACCGATCGGATCATGTGATGAACCGATCGGCTGAGCTTGGTGAACTCATCGGCTCAGGTGGTGAGTCGATCGGCTCATGGGCAAGGTGAAATGATCAGTTCAAGTGTTGAAACGATCGGTTCAACTGGTGCAACCGAGCAAGTTGGGAAAGTCAGGTTGGTGAGAAATTTCTTTTCATTTCACTTGCCCATTTTGATTGGAATAAGGATTGGTATTTGGTACCAATTAGAAACAAAAGAAGAAAAGTCAATCGGGAACTGACCAGGACCACAAACCGACCGGTTCAGAAGTGAACCGACCGTTTCATGGGTGCCAACCGATCGGTTGAGGTTTCAACCGACCGGCTTAGGTCCCCAACCGACCGTTCCAAAAATGAAACGATCGGTTCAGGTTGCGCAGTTGGTTGTTTTTGTGGAAAATCTCGAACCCTTCTACTCCTGCTTTAGTCCCACATTTCCCGGGATAGAGAACCCTATCCCATGACCCTCCTAAATATATAAGGGTATTGGGGGCTTCTCAAAGTACAAATCAGTGTAATCAGTTGCTCTGTAAAGTTGTCGTTCTCACTGGCTTTGGTAACCGAGAGAGCTCGAGCAAGTGCTACCCAATAAGGGAGGCACTACAAGGGAAAGACAACTACAGAAAGCAATTGGTGGCAGGAGAGTGTGTCAATGACTAGTACGCTGACAGGAGGGTGCGACTCCTTCCAATTCCTTGTGGGACAAGGAGATTGGAGTTCCAGGTGGTCCGTATGGACTACTTCAGAGGCGGGAGATTTCTGCCTCTCAGAGGATAGTTGTCAACCCCGACAGTCCCGGTGCGACCAGGAGCTGCACAGACACCGTCCAAGACCGAAGGTGAAGACCGCAAGGTATTGTCGCCGAGCAAGCCTCGGAACAAGGTATGATTCCACAAACCATCCTTTCCCATTGTATAGACGTTAACACGTTTCCTTGTTCTGGGTTTGGGGAGGAGAAATTTTTTGTTTCTACTGCCTTCTCTGCCTCCCCTAAAACCCAACAGTGGTGTCAGAGCCACGTCAACTGCTCTATACTTTAGGATTATCGATATGATCGATTTTGGTTTTTCGCCTTTATTTATTGTATACGATGCGAATAATATTGGCTTTATGCTTGTCCAATCCTAAATCCACAAATCCCAATTTGCATATATGATATGTATTATGAATGCACTCGATACACGTCACCCTTAAACGAGTTTTGTGGTGGATGTATAGCGTGGTTATGGACAATAAACCCTATCTGTGTATGGTTGTATGTGGTTGCTTACATCTCGATCTGCACACCGATCTTCCTTATCCTATTCCTGATGTAACTCGAAATAATTTGAGATTTCTTTCCTACCTTTTCTCCCCTCTAATGTAACTCGAGGTTTCTCCTTTTACAATGTAAAATAGGATACTATTTTATTTCATGTTATGTCAAAGAACAGAGGACACCCTGACGATAACTGAGACGATCGGTTGACGTTCGAGATGATCGGTTCAAGGAGTGAGCCGATCCGTTGATGATCGATTCGAGAAGCGAGACGAGCAGGTGGAGGCCATGATGAGATGCACGATGACCAGGCGAACCGATTGGTTAGAGGAGCCAACCGATCGGCTGGTGGCACCCAGTCGACCGGCCTGATGGCGAGCCGATCAGTCATGTGATGAGTTGATCAAACCCAGAAAGGCAAAGTACAAATTTCATCTTGTACAGGTTGCATGTGATGTAGACCTAGATGACCGTGATTCCTCTGGGCTCGAGAAATCACATTAGGATGGCCACAATCATCGCTTTTATTGTTTGGCATGTTTTCTGTGGGATATAGCATGTATATGATACATACTATATATTGTGGTGATTGGATATGTATATGTATATAAAAACCAAATCCCTTATTAAATATTAAGTTTTAGATGCCTTCCAAATGCGACACACGTGAAAAGCTTGATCGACCAAGTGTGGGCATGCCCTAGCGTGGTGCACCGTCTATCTCGTGGAAGCGTGAAGGATGGATATGTGGGTCTGCCCTAGCAGGTTGCATATTCATCGTGTTTACTTTGGGTCAGACTTAACAAGGTGATCTAGATGGGATCTAGCACCTTGAGGCATGGAGATGATCATGGCAAGGAGTTGCATATGACATCTTATCAAGAGTTGTATATGATGCAATTGGCAAGAGTTGCCTACCTGGGAGATCTAAGTTGTGGGTGACAACCCTAGCTGGTCCTTGACTTAGAGGATTTTAGGATCTTGCCCACTAGAAGGTTGTACGCTTCAATCTTCTGAATTGATGGTGAGGGCTATCAATTTGAACTAAAATAGTGGGAGCGATAATTAAATAAAGGCCTAATTATATCGTCAACTTTTCAAATCAATCAAATAAGTCAAAAATAAGTTTTTGGACTAAAATTGCATATTTCCTTTTGTAGTACAAATGGCAACAAACAACAATCAATTTTCTTTGCGATCCGTCCTTGAAAAAGACAAGCTGAATGGGAAAAACTTCCACGACTGGTATAGGGCATTGAGAATTGTTCTCACTCAAGAGCGAAAGCTCTATGTCCTGGATACTCCAATTCCAGAGGAACCTACTCCTAATGCACCAAAGGCAGAAAGGGATGCTTACAAGAAGCATTTTGATGATCCCATTGATGCAAAGTGCTTGATGTTGTGCTCTATGAACCACGAGTTGCAGAGACAACATGATAACATGGGTGTCATTGAGATGATTCAACATCTCAGGAACATGTATGAAGATCAAGCACGACAAGAGAGATACAATGTATCAAGGGCATTGTTCAAGTGCGTCATGACAGAAGGAGATCCAGTTGGTCCTCACATACTCAAGATGATTGGGTATGTGGAGAAGCTGACATGACTGCGATTTCCACTGAGCAAAGAGTTGGCTACTGACGTGATACTGCAATCGTTTCCAGAATCCTACAGTCAGTTTTTGATGAACTACAAAATGAACAACTTTGATAGGCCACTGTCAGAGTTGTTGGGCATGTTGAGGATAGCCGAGACACAGATGAAGAAAGACAAGCCTAAGTCTGTGATGGTGATCATGAGCAAGAAAGGCTAGTCCAAGCACAAGGGCAAGGGCAAAGCTAAGAAAGGTTCTGATGCTAGCCAGGAGCCCAAGTTGTCTTCAGCTCTCAAGGCCAAGGGAGGCGTGACCAAGAAAGGCAATTCACATCATTGTCAAAAGCCAGGACATTGGAAAAGGAATTTTCCTCTCTATCTGGAAGAACAAAAGAAGAAGGAGGCGACTGATGTCTCCACTTAAAGGTGTCATGAAAGTAAAATTTTAACACTTTTGAGGTATATGATACAAAGATCTAAAGTGTAAAAAACTCAATAAATGGGGCAAGTGTTGCCACCATAGATAGGGGTACTTTAGTTTATTTTCAGCCTAAAAGGCATGTAATACAGTTATGAAGAACTATTTCATATTTTCCAATAGATAGAAACACTTAATTTTGCATATTGTATGACAATGATGGAAATCAATAAAGAGATGTTTCAATTTCTAAAGATATGATCTTTGTGGCAATGCCTTGTTTATCTTGTGGTATTTGATATGCATAAGATAAAATGATACCTAAAAGTTATAGATAACTCAAACACTCAAATTAGCATCAATCATGAGAAATTCATTTCTAGTTTCCATGTGATGGATAAATCTAGACTCTTTTGGTTAGAGAACCAATAAGAGACATGAATATCTTGGACATGATTAATCAATCTTCACTAAAGGAAGTGGGAGAATGATTATCCTATTAGGTACGATACATGTGATATATTTACATACCTATTGGAACAAATGCTAATACTTCAAATGGTGTTTAGAGAAATACCAATATGAATATCTTGAAGTTTTCAAGATTATCATAGATGAAGCACAAATTTGGTAAAGTGTTAATTCTTGATGAGATCAATGAATGAAATACTTGGACCAAATGTTTGAGATCCTTATGAGTGATTATGATAGTGTATCATAGTGAACTCATGATTAAGGCATGGTGATGTCTAAATCAAGAAGGAATCATACTCTAAGGAGTTAGAGAATGATTATCAAATAACTGAGTTCTCCTTAATAAAAGAATACCCCACACTAATAAAGGACATTAAGAATCACAAGGAGTTGTAAGTTCTTATATCCTTTACGGATACACCTCGTTTATCTATGTGATGAGTTGTTCATGTGATGAGTCAACTATCTAGATGAATATGAGGAACCGAATTTTGAGTTATGGTTTATGACCATTACATCCTAAATGACATCCATGTGAACCATAAGGTATGACCTTGATGGTAGCACCCATTGGATGAAATCCATAAGTGCAAATGAATCGTAAGTGTTAAGACACATGGATAACATTTTGAGAAGGATGATGCTTGTTGATTGCAACTTAATGACTAAGCATTTGGCATATGGATACTAAAACCGCATTCCTATGAGGAATAAAACAAGGATGTGTATGTGACACAACCTATAAGGTTTATGAATCCACTAATGCAAATGAAGTCTATAAGTTACAATGGACTAATCAATGTGATAGATTGAGTACAAGCAACTCAGAATTGGATCTTTACTTTGATGAAATAGTAAAAGGGTTTGACTGATATGTCAAAGATAAAGAACGGATCTGTGATTTAGTGGGAGCGTGTTCACATTCCACATGTTGATGTGAAATGGAAATGTTCTAGAATGGAAATCCAAAAGTGGAAATTATCTTTAAGGAAGATAGAGATGTTTCCTATGTGATAGGAACAGAGATCTATAGAGATAGTTCTCGAAAACCTCTTGACCTGAAAAGAGAAAGCATACATTGGCAATCTGTACTGAAGGGTTCAGTATGCACAGATTCAGTGGGAGAAAACTTGTCCATGTTATATGGAGTTAGTATCCCAAGGCCAAGTGTCCAATTCTTATGAAGAATGGGAACACTAATAATAGATATGGATCTATCATGTATGTAATCATCCCATTATCTTGCATGTATCGACATGGCAAGAACAAAATGCATTCATCATCTTGTATGTAGGACATGGCAATATGATGTGCTCATCCTGATAACTCATATGTGAGACATGACGAGTGGATGTCTGTCTAAATCCAATAAGGGTTAATGGAATACCATGAGGACTTGATAAGTACTTAAGAAGTACTAGTTCTATGGAGATAAGGAAGAGTTCAATGTAAAGAGTTACATTGATGCGAACTTCCGAAAGGACAGAAAATTAATCGCAATATATATATATATATATATATATATATATATATATATATATATATATATATATATATATATATATAGGATATATATAAAAGTGGAAGTTTGTTGATAATTGGAAGTGTTCCAATAAAACCATTTAAAAGGAAATACCGAGTATCTATGCGTTAGAGAACAACAGTGGATACTATATGGATTTGGAAGTTCATGAGATGAACTTATAGATATTCTGCTCATTGATGACAAGTATGGAGTCCTTGATCATGCAATGTGGCTAAAGGTTAGCAAAGGAATACTAGATCACATATTATGACAACTCCATCTCATACGTGTGACGTACAACAAAGAGATGAGAGACATGCAGTTAAAAACTGACTTTGGCAAGGTGTTGCCATAACTCACTATGTTCGCACTAGAGCGCAGTAACATGTGGGACATGTTTGAAGATCACTATGAATATGATTCAAGGGTGATTGGCTCACAGTGCAAGTGGGAGTCTGTTGGTATGTATGCCCTGAGAGCCAATCCTGGGATGATTGGTGGGATACATTAAGATTGATTTGATAAACATCAAAGGCAAGCTTCCAATTCTTTCTGGTTCAGTCATATGAGATAGTGATAGAACAGATTGAATGTCTTGAGAATGACAATACTCAATGACGTATGCTTTCAGGTTGAGGACCTGAACGATGAGATGATACAGATGCTAAGAGTTTGTACATTCTTGTTATGTCCCTATTCGGATGTCATTGTGGAAGGTAGATAGACATCAATGACACACAAGACTAGATTTTGGTGTTGGTTGATGATAGAATCACATTAGTCATCATATAGAGATATCAAACCAAACACATAGGTACTTGTTAGAGAACAAGTGTACCGGACAGACCCACCGTGAGTTTGACACATGGAACCATGACATGGTAGTCACAGTTAGTACTCATAGTTATGGTGGTGAGTGTGATTCTTTAACTTGAAATCACTACACTCAACACATGTCGTTGGGCACACTTTGACATCATCAAACGTAGTCCTGAAACATGGGTTGTTATAAAGGTGATGATTGGGTGGCTTTGACACATGGGGCTTTTGAGGGATGAGTGATAGATATGGGATTTGTCCCTCCTGAGGGAGTTTGATATACATGGCCACTTGATGAGTAGGATTGAGAAAGGTGTGCACACATGTGTGAATCAGTATGTGATATTGATGTCATACATATCTCTTCCAATCTACTCTGAGATCAAGAAAGTGAATGAACATTGACAGGATGACTGTTCCATGCCTCGAGTTCATTCGGGATATCAGTGACAAAGGAATTATACATTCACTATAACACCATTCACAGATTGTAGGATTGAAAGTTGTTCTCCAACTTTCTATTTTCACTTAGGTAACATTGATGTGTGACTAGGCACCGCTCTTTGTTTGCGAAGTCATAAGTGTTATGGACTTTCACTACCAACGTGAAATGGACCTGTAGGGTCACACACATAGGATTTAACCTAGAAGAGGAGTTTTGTCCACAAATGATGTTTAGATTGATTACTAAAGGAGTTTAGTAGTTCAACTAAACACTCAATCAATTGATAGCTCAGTATCATAATGTTCAAGGTGTTGGACTGATTGATTAGAGTAGCAGATTGATTGAAACTGCAATTGACTGATTCTGCACAATCTGCACTCCCAACCGATCAGCTCATGTGATGAACCGATCGGCTGAGCTTGGTGAAGCGATCGGCTCAGGTGGTGAGTCGATCGACTCATGGACAGGGTGAAACGATCGGTTCAAGTGTTGAAATGATCGGTTCAACTGAGCAAGTTGGGAAAGTCAGGTTGGTGAGAAATTTCTTTTCGTTTCACTTGCCCAATTTGATTGGAATAAGGATTGGTATTTGGTACCAATTAGAAACAAAAGAAGAAAAGTCAATCAGGAACTGACCAGGACCACAAACCGACCGGTTCAGAAGTGAACCGACCATTTCATGGCTCCCAATTGATCGGTTGAGGTGTCAACTGACCGGCTCAGGTCCCCAACCGACCGTTTCAGAAATGAAACGATCGGTTCAGGTTGCGCAGTTGGTTTTTTTTGTGGAAAATCTCAAACCCTTCTACTCCTGCTTTAGTCCCACATTGCCCGAGATAGAGAACCCTGTCCCATGACCCTCCTATATATATAGGTGTATTGGGGGCTTCTCAAAGTACATCTCAGTGCAATCAGTTGCTCTGTAAAGTTGTCGTTCTCTCTGGTTTTGGTAACCAAGAGAGCCCGAGCAAGTGCTACCCGATAAGGGAGGAACAACAAGGGAAAGACAACTGCAGAAAGTGACTGGTGGCAGGAGAGTGTGTTAGTGACTAGTACACTGACAGGAGGGTGTGACTCCTTCCAATTCCTTATGGGACAAGGAGATTGGAGTTCCAGGTGGTCCGTGTGGACTACTTCAGAGGTGGGAGATTTCTACCGCTCAGAGGACATCTTTCAATACCGACAATCCTGGTGAGACCAGGAGTCATCAGTCCCGATGCGACCATGAGCTGCACAGACACCGTCTAAGACCGGAGGTGAAGACCGCACAGGCCGCGAGGTATTGTCACCGAGCAAGCATCGGGACAAGGTATGATTCCACAAACCATCCTTTCCTATTGTATAGACGTTGACACGTTTCCTTGTTCTGGGTTTGGGGAGGAGAAAATTTTTGTTTCCGCTGCCTTCTCTGCCTCCCCTAAAAGCCAACAGTGGTATCAGAGCCACGCCAACTGCTCTATACTTTAGGATTATCGATATGATCGATTTTGGTTTGTCACCTTTATTTATTGCATATGATGCAAATGAAATTGGCTTTATGCATGTTCAATCCTAAATCCACAAATCCCAATTTACATATATGATATGTATTATGAATGCACTCAATACGCGTCACCCTTAAACGAGTTTTGTGGTGGATGTATAGTGTGGTTATGGCCAATAAACCCTATCTGTGTATGGTTGTATGTGGTTGCTTGCATCTCGGTCTGCACACCGATTTTCCTTCTCCTATTCCTGATGTAACTTGAAATAATTTGAGATTTCTTTCCTACCTTTGCTCCCTCAAATGTAACTCGAGGTTTCTCCTTTTACAATGTAAAATAGGATAAAATATTATTTCCTGTTATGTCGAAGAATGGAAGACACCCTGACGACAGTTGAGACGATCGGTTCAAGGCATGAACCGATCAGTTGACGTTCGAGACGATCGGTTCAAGGAGTTAGCCGATCGGTTGATGACTGATTCGAGGAGTGAGACGAGCGGGTGGCGGCCATGATGAGATGCAAGATGACCAGGCGAACCGATCGGTTGGAGGAGCCAACCGATCGGCTGGTGGCGCCCAGCCGACCTGCCTGATGGTGAGCCGATCAGTCATGTGATGAGTTGATCAAATCCAGAAAGGCAAAGCACATATTTCATCTTGTATAGGTTGCATGTAATGTAGACCTAGATGACCGTGATTCCTATTGGCTCGAGGAATCACATTAGTATGGCCATAATCATTGCTTTTATCGTTTCACATGTTTTCTATGGGATATAGCATGTATATGATAGTATTATATATTGTGGTGATTGGATATGTATATGTATATAAAAACCAAATCCCTCATTAAATATTAAGTTTTAGATGACTTCCAAATGCGACACACGTGAAAAGCTTGATCGACCAAGTATGGGCACACCCTAGCGTGGTGCACCATCTATCTCGTGGAAGTGTGAAGGATGGATATGTGGGTCTGCCCTAGCAGGGTGCATATTCATCGTGTTTGCGTTGGGTCGGACTTAACAAGGTGATCTAGATGGGATCTAGTACCTTGAGGCACGGAGATCATCATGGCAAGGAGTTGCATATGACATCTTATCAAGAGTTGCATATGATGCAATTGGCAAGAGTTGCCTACCTGGGAGATCTAAGTTGTGGGTGACAGCCCTAGCTGGTCCATGACTTAGAGGATTTCAGGATCTTGCCCACTAGAAGGTTGTACGCTGCAATCTTATGAATTGATGGTGAGGTCTATCAATTTGAACTAAAATAGTGGGAGGAATAATTAATTAAAGGCCTAATTATATCGTCAACTTTTCAAATCAATCAAATAAGTCAAAAATAAAATTTTGGACTAAAATTGCATATTTCCTTTTATAGTACAAATGGAAACAAACAACAATCACTTTTCTTTGCGATCCGTCCTTTAAAAAGACAAGATGAATGGGACAAACTTCCACGACTGGTATAGGACATTGAGAATTGTTCTCACTCAAGAGAGAAAGCTCTATGTCCTGGATACTCCAATTCCAGAGGAACCAGCTCCTAATGCACCATAGGCAGAAAGGGATGCTTACAAGAAGCATTTTGATGATGCCATTGATGCAAAGTGCTTGATGTTGTGCTCTATGAACCACGAGTTGACAGTATGGGCCTTATCTAGTGAGTGGCCAAACTAGGCTTTTCGTGACGGTAATTGTGAGTTCCACACATAACATGGTGATCAGCGAATTATTACACTAATCACCAGAATTTTCAAAAGAAAAATTTTAGACATAGTCACTTACGTATCCGTCTACCCATCCAGTTTTGGGGAATGGGAGCAGACATTTCCACCCATACAATCAACATCAATTAAAGTAATAAAAGATGAGGGAAGTAGAAAAAAGTGAAAATCTTTTTATCCATAAATTTCAATCCGTAGTGTATTTTTTGATAAAATAAATAGTATTAGAATTATTATTAAAAATACTTTCCAACAAGACTAATGTTGACATACTTTGAAATAATGATAATACGATAGAAACATAATATATGTATTTTAATATTTCATACGCATATTCTGGGTACAAGACTCGTGGGTACAATACATCCCTTATGTGTTCCCCCAAATCATGTACAATGGCTATTTGTTCATATAATTATTAGAGTGAGCTAACACTAGCAATGAGTTTAGTAATGTACTTTTGAATGAAGGAGAATAGATTAGTGGTTAGTATTGTATTTTGTATTACAAAATGTGATTGTTAGTATTGCCATTCTTGTAGAATGTGTTCGTATTTCTTGTATACAACTTTTATCAAATGCTACATTTAATATATTAAAAATATGTCTCTTAGTACTATACTTCATGTACAATGTGTGTTAGTACTATATTTCTTGTGGTGTAAAATATGACTGTTAATATTGTACTTCTTAAACAATGTGCCTGTAAGTACTGTACTTTTGTACATTGTACATATTTTTGTCAAACATTATATTTTGAATGTATAATTTTTTAAACAATAGTCAAAAGTATTGTACTTTAGTAAAATGTGTATGTCTTCTAGTGAAATGTGAATTAGTTTATATAGGTATTGTATGTAGTTATCGATACTCTTTTATTCTTGACATGTCTTGTACTGTACTAACAAGATCATCAAATCATTTATCGTTGTTATGTCTCGTATTATACCTCCAGTATTGTATATCCAGTACCATACCTTGTATTACAAAATGTGACTGTTAGTGTTGTACTTCTTGTAGAATGTGTGGGTATCCTTGTATATAATTTTTATCAAACGCTACATTCTGAATGTAGACAAAAATTAGTGTAATTGAAAAAACATACAATACTTACCGATTTGTGATAAAATATTGAGTGTGAAAAATAAGGAGGCAATTAGTATTGTACACATTACAAATTTAAATACTTTAAGAAAAATAGAATGTGGTTGTTAGTACTGTACTTCTTGTAAATGTACGGGTATCCTTGTATATGCTTTCTTCAAATGTTACATTCTAAATGTATGCAAAAATTAATATAAATGATAAAATGTACAATACTTATGAATTTGTGATAGAATATGAAATTTGAAGAAAGAAGGAGATAATAAGTAATGTACCCAAATGATCAATCTAAGTACAGTACCCAAAAACGTACTATACTTTATATGTTTCTCTCCTCAATTATTATACTTCTAATATTATTTTTTCCAAAATATGTCAACATTGGCCTTGATAGAAATATTTTTATGACTAACCTAATGGTGTTTATCTTGATTAAAAATTCCTTACGATTTAAGAGTTATGTGTAAAATATTTTTCTCTCTCCAATTTTTTTTCTCTTTCACGGTGTATTTACTTTTTCTACAACGTCAGCATTGACCACGACTCCCAACCACTGGGTGGATGACTGGGTGGATGGGAGTGTGTATGTAGTGTAACTTCTCCAAAGAATGTGGCCAAATTGAAACAACAACTTCCCACCTCCTTCGACCACCTCATGCCACCAAAATCTCGTGTGACTTCTCTAGGTGTGCCATGCCAAGAAGAGTCTAGCCTCACACCATAGTGGCATCCCTAATCTTGAGGCACCCCTCAATTGGCCACAAGAGACGCTACCCCAAAAATTGCTTTTAAATGTGCCTTTTATGCGGTAGTCATTAAAGTATTGTCGTCATATGTTAGAACGATGGTTTTAGAAGCAATTCAACTAATATAAGACACAAGATTCACTTAAGTTACCCCTTTTCATCGGTTGTGTTGTATGAGTTAATCTGTCACATGATTTTCTAATCGGCCCACGAAATGGACATTCTTCCTTATTTCATTTTGCATGATAGAGAGCTATGGGTTTTGGTAAATTTGGGCAATTTGACATAATTGTCTTCCTTTATTGTTGTTGATCATTCATATGTTCTCATGTTGCTTCTTGTTGTTCCCACCATCATTGCTCGTTTCTTCTATGTCCTCAGTGTAGTTTCAGCCGTTGAAGTGGTATAATGTGCCTTTAATTTCACCAACATAGAAGTTCTGGATCTGCATCTGCTCGATGCCACTATTGTTGGTTGTTAGTGGTTTTAGTTGACCGTGCCACAACTACTTATAGTAGTTGCTTCTTACCTCCTCCCATTGCTCCTTTTATCAGGTATGCATTGGCTCTACTAGTGCTTGTTACTCCTCTGTCGACACTACTGTTGGTATTTAGCACTTGTCTTGATGGTATCTTCCACTACTTATGTGGCACCCCACCAACTAAAATTTAGGCTCACTGAAAATACAACACACATTTTACATTAATCAACATTACATAATCATAGTATATAAAAATATGAATACAATTTGATTTCATATCCACAAAGATACATATAAACATGTCATGTTTTCATTCATTGACTACTAACTAACATTTTTAACATTAAGTGACTTTAGTCACAATTTGATTACTAAAGGTATAGATGCCAAAGTTTATAGCCTGAGCACTTCAATACATGCATGCAAGCAACAAAACCAAGTCATAGAAACATCCAATTTTAAACCACCTTTTTTGGGTCCGACTATACATGGATGACTCTAGGATACAATCAAAATACTACTACTAACCTTTTACTACTACAATCAAAATACTACTTCTAACCAATTACTTTCAAAATCCTAGTTTAAATCTGGAATCATCAGAAAAGATGGTTGCTCTATCTTCCTCTTTCCCTCAAAGAAGGGACCTGGAGCTGTTCAGAAGATATGGGAGTTTACTGCTCCTTAGACTCTTATTCTTGGATATCACTAACCGATGGGTTGAGGCGGATGGTGATGGAGAAATGGCTTAGTTGCAACACTTCATCGTCTCCCTTGAGTGGCCACCTTCTCTAATTTACATGAGGTATCCTATTTATAGCTCATGACCGAGGCCTCTAGGTTCTCGAGGGTGTACCTTTGCTTGCACCACAAGTTTTAGCATGTTCCTTGAGGCATGCACTTAATGGTTCGAATGACCAGTGTGTCTAATACCGCCATCAGTAGGTGGGTCATTCAAGACAATCATCGTCTTCCTAGCCATCAATTGAGGTTCAACAGGAAGACCATCTGGTGTTGTCACTCGACTGGCCATCAGTTGCCTTCTCCAGTCCAGCCATTGGGCGAGCTTAGACCGACCATCGACAAATGCATCCCTAGTGGGACATTGGTAGGAAGATCATCTTCCCATGGGTCTAGTCTGGCCATCAGTTTAAGGGACTGATGGTTGTTTTGATAGGAGGTACATGTTGGTCATCGGTTCTAGGAAATTGATGGTTATCTTGACTACACCTTCTGATGGACACATGGGTGTTGTTGGAGGGCATTGGTTTAGAAACCGATGGTTGGTCAGCTCAAAGGAAAACCTAATTCTAAGGGTGGATGGCCATCATCATTTATGAAAATCAATGGGTGGTATGCACAAGGGTTGAGGCCATCATTTGGCATGTCACCTGCATAGAAATGAGTAGTTACCTTTGAGACAAGGCATAAATAGTAAACATGAGTAAAATGATAGAATGTTAAGGTAACTCTACATAAAGCTAGTAGATTAATGGTAAATTTAGGCATGAAATATTCATAAAATTGGATGTTATAACCTAGGCAAGACCGGAATGTTCAATCGATCTATTGGACAAGACTAGCCCATATGATTGACCGGACAAGATCAACCTAGACAATTACTAGAAAGTCCACTCAATTAAAGAAACAAGATCACTCAATTCACTAACTAATTCTATAATGTCCTGATCTTGTCCACTCGATTCAATATGTTGGTCAGTCAACTGATAGGCGTATCCATTAATAGTCAGCTAAAAACTACTCTGGGCATTTTTAATTCTTATTTTCTTTTCAGAAACTCTACTCACTTCCTCCCATATTTGAAGGGGAATGACTCCTATAGTTAGGGTGACATTCTTCGAAACATGAACCCTAGTTGTCATTACTGACAAGAGAGAGAGAGTGAGATAAAGAGAAAAATGATAGCATGCTACCAAGTCAAAGGTTGCTCCTTCCTCACCAACTTTACTAATGCAATGTGGATTTCCTGTCATGTACGTGGATGACATAGACACCATAGATTGTGTTTGGAGAACATTGATGCATCATAAAAATGTCATTAAGAATTTTATTACAAGGCATATCCCATTATCTCTCATTCCCAGTATATAATTGTTGACAGGATCTACTCATAGAAATATGAAATATTTTTCATAATGACCAGTACCCTTGGTTCCCTTTTCCCACCTAACCAACCTAATCTAGACTCATTTTCCTCAGATGATGCTTCTTTTGAAGAAGTTACCACAACTCCTCACTAACCTCCTCAAAGGACAATGCAGGCTACTCCACAAAAGGTATGATCTCAAAACCCCGCTTGTGGTCTTCTTCATCATCCTCCAGTTATTAATCTCTAGATTGTTATTAATCCTTTATCTACTTAGCCTAGCTTAAATCATGTTCTTCTGTCTTCCCCAATTCCGACTAAGTCTTGGTGTAATAAAAAGAAAATTTACAACATAAAATAACAATAAAAAATTTGGATTTGTTTTCATTGTGGTAGTTATTTCATTATTCATATGGTTGTCAAAGAGGCCCTTTTCATGCTAATTTTCATTTGCATAATCATCACTTTTCAAGTTGACAAAAAGGAAAGAGTTTAATAGTGAAACCCAACCTTTTGTTAATCTCAAAAACCCATTTCCACACATGGCTTAAATTGAAAAGCATCTTTCCTTTCACGAGTCCGCTTCCAATGCAGCCCCTTCCCCTGCCACCTTATGAAATTCTCTCCCCATATCTAATGATTGACAACAATTTTATTCTCCAACATAGATCCCCTTGTCTGCCACCCAATACCACATGTTCTCCCACCCTCTAAACATACATCCCCCATGCATGCCAAACACCCTACCAATCTAGATGGGTCCACTTCCTTACACCCCTACATGCGCTCTACAAACATCATTTCTAAAAATATTCAATACAAGACCACACATGGTAACCTCTTACATCCCCTTGTCTCCCTAAAACTCCACCATCTTTACACCATTTCTGCCATCATAACACCAATATTATAACACTTGTCACAAGGTGTCATAGAAGATACAATTGCCATTGTCCAACCGCCAAAACAATTTATACATCCTCTTCTACTTTTCCACTAAATACACCATCCTATTATCCTCTTTCTTCCAAAATCCCACACCCCATTAGCATGGACCCTATTTATCAACCTAACTCTTTCCTCAATACCAAAAGCCCAACAACTAAAGGCTACATTAAACCATGTCCAGATTATGACTTATGTGTCATTTTTTCCTTTGTGGTCTTCTAGTACACATGATTCCTTAGGTTAAGAGTAATTTTTGTTCGCCTTGACATTGATGTTGGGAATATATCCTTGGTTTACTTCCTCTACATTATCCAAAATGTATCATCCATCCTTTTACAATTGAGATGGACAAACCAAAACCCATTTCAACAATGAGTTCCAATATACCCTTAATATATATGATCTTATCAAGATTATCTCTATACACTTGTTTTAAATGCTTCACTTGTATGCATATATAATTCGAGAGAGAGAGTGGTGATTTGCATTATCGAGAAGAATCAAAATACTAGTAGTAGTCAAAGGTTAGTAGTAGTATTTTGATTGTATCCTAGAGTAGGTGTGTTGCAGGAGATATGTACTCCCTGCATTCTCAAAATACTACTACTAACCTTTGACTACTACTATGTCTGTATCGTCTATATTCCATACACAATCATTCAAAGAGCTAATAATCCGATCCTTGTTTGGAACACCACCAAGATTAGATGGAAGCTTTTGTAGGATGTGCCAACTGCAGAAATGATTCTTCCAATTTGGAAAAATAGTAATGATAGCAGCATTCATAGCCGGGTCTTGGTCAGTTATAATGGAAACCGGCTCTTTGCCAAAACAAAGTAAGTATTGCTTGAAAACCCAAAGAAAAGATTCATACTTCTCATCAACCAACAGAGCTGAAGCAAACAACACCGTCTTGTGATGGTGATCCACACCACCAAACATTCCAAAAACCATGGAATACTTGTTGGTACGGTAAGTGGTGTCAAATACAATAGCATCTCCAAATAATGCACAATCATCAACAGAAACCGGATCAGACCAAAACAAATGTGTCAAGCAACCATCAGAATCATTTTGATAAGAGTAAAAGAATTTAGAATCTAAAACCTTCAAGCTTGCAAAACGATCCAAAACCATGTCCACATCATATAAAGATGACTCCTTCCTCTTGCTACTGAGATGTCCATGAGCTTGTCTACTTGTAAATGTCAAGTTTTCATAACCACCAGACTCTGTTGCTATCAATGCAAGTTGTCTGGAGACAGGTATATTTGCTTGACTCATAGAAGAAAGCATCTATTTTTGAGTTTGGTCAAGAGATGAATTACACTTCAAGTAGCGCAAGTGAGAATCATCGACAAGATCATGATTGTGCTCATCAAAAAAAGTAGTAACAAACCATACAGATAAAGGCTTATCTAGTGTAAATTGGATCATTGCTTTACAACCACACCTTTTCACAGAACGCTTGTGCTTCTTAGATAAATTCTCATGCAAATCACAAATATTGTCACATACAGGACTAAGAAGACCTTTGGATCTCTTAGAACAACTACTCTGACCTTGTTTATCACGTATATGTATATATAATTCGAGAGAGAGGTCATACAAAGGAGAATTATAGTCGATAATATTGTTCTCATGAAGATTTTAGGGCACCAAACCCATAACAACATGCATGTAGGTGAGATAAACATAGCACTAGAACAACATAAATAACAATTGGTGGACAACCCTCATAAAGTTGAAACCTGATAGAGAATGGCACATAACCAAAATCCCAATATATTTAAAAATTGGGCCAACCCCATTAAGATGAAATATGGTATGGGGCACATAACCACCATCCCAAAATAAACAATACGGGCACATAACTCAAAAGCAATGCAAATTATATTACTCTAGGGCTACTGAGTCACACAACATGCTTAATATGGAGGCAAGTAAAAGTATAGTTGGATTTTACAAATTAATCACCACATAAGTGATCATCATTATCAACCACCTCAAAGTGGGCATATAACAAAAAATTGAGTTCCATAATGAACAAGTCATAATAAAGGTTACAAAAGAAAGTCATAGAAGATATCATGATCACAAGATCAGTAGCAAGTAGGGTACTTCACATGATGCATAATATGAAAGAGGAAAAGATATGGTTTTTAGGTTATTGTCCATAGGACTAAGAGAAAGACAATTTAGGTTTTTGCTCAATAAAAAAAAGAGATGCTAACATACCTCTCACAGAGTCTTAAAACCACACTTTCCAAAATCCTAAGCAAGATTAGAGTCCACTTGTCTTATTATAATAACCATATACATGTATCAGCATTAGATGCATTCATTAAGAACTCAAAACCCTAAAGTTGTCAACTTTTTCTACAAACCACCGATTTAGGTCTTGAAAACATCAACATTGTCTTATTTAGGGTTTTCTTATCAAAATAACATATAATACTAAGTATTTTAAAGATATGGACTTTTAGGGTTATTTTTAGTGATTTTTCGTTAATTAAATCATCCTCAAAAATACTTTTTCAAAAAACTCAAAACTAGACATTAAATTTATTTTTACTAGATAGATCATATTTTTCTGAGTCTAGAACATGTTTTACTTTCAATTTTGGCCCAAGGGTTTATTAGTTGTGAATTATACAAATTATTAACTTATAAAATAGATCCAATAAAATCACCTCTATAAAACATGGGATTCATGTGTCAAAACTAATACCATTAGAAATCTTGTATTTTTCTAAATCCAACGAGTATTTAATTGTAATTTTTGGACAACCACATCAAAAGTTATGAATTTTATACAACCGACCAATCAAAAACCACCGAAAAGCCAAATAGATAATTCGAGAGAGAGAGAGAGAGTGGGACACCATGCTGACTTGGCCCAATCAGACTCGACCAAGTCAGGGGTCAAATACATGGCCTTGACTCATCAGAACAAAGGGAAAATACGGAGAAAAGATGCTTTTACCCCTGATTTCAAAACCAAACAAAAGAACTAGTGTTGGGGCAATACGGTAAAATCACAGGAGACCTTCTTCCTCCTTACCGCACGCGACCTGCTCGTGAAGCAATTCGGCTGATGGTTTGGGAGAATTGGTACCAACCTCAACGCACAAGGGCTCAAAACTAAGAGTGTAACAAACCGAACAAGATGGTACCTTCTATTGGACTGGAGACGAAGAACAGAGGGAGGAGTGTACGCCGCAAGCTTCAAGTGAAAACATGGTAGCCCACGACCAAACGAACCTCGAGCAAGGAAATTGCAAGTAGGGAAGATTAGGGTATGGTGTTGCGAACCTGGGGGTGAGGTCCCCTATATATAGGATAGAGCTATAGGGTGAATCCTCTATGGCCATGGGAGAGCTTAGAGGCCAACATTGGGCGTTTTTAAGATACTTGCCAAAAGGGAACAAGCAATACATCAAAAGATGTAGAATCTTAAATGCAACGTGTGGGCAAAGAAATCATTCAATTTCATTGAAAAATGAATGTGAAAAATCACGAATAAAAAAATAGCTTCCGTGGTGCTACAGTACGCGTCCGACTCAAGGAGGAAAATGACATTTATGTGGTTGCGAATCTAATTTGGAGTATAGTTCTTATTCAATTATTGTAGTTTTTCTCTTTCCTTATTTGAGTGCTCAAATGAACTCCAAATAAACCCAAATTTGGTAGGTTTACTGATTTTAGGGTGAGGAATTTGAATATATAATTAGATTTGTCTTTTGAGAAAGCTAGATTAGTTAATTAATCCAATTACTATTTTCACTTTCCTCTCTCATTAATGACTATTAGATTCTCCAAAAATAATATGAATTCACCCATAATTCTTATGCGATGGTCAGAAAAGAAGAGAATGCATGGAGTACATATCTCCTGCAACACACCTACTCTAGGATACAATCAAAATACTACTACAAACCTTTGACTACTACTAGTATTTTGATTCTTCTCGATAATGCAAATCACCACTCTCTCTCTCTCTCTCGAATTATATATGCATACAAGTGAAGCATTTAAAACAAGAGTATAGAGATAATCTTGATAAGATCATATATATTAAGGGTATATTGGAACTCATTGTTGAAATGGGTTTTGGTTTGTCCATCTCAATTGTAAAAGGATGGATGATACATTTTGGATAATGTAGAGGAAGTAAACCAAGGATATATTCCCAACATCAATGTCAAGGCGAACAAAAATTACTCTTAACCTAAGGAATCATGTGTACTAGAAGACCACAAAGGAAAAAATGACACATAAGTCATAATTTGGGCATGGTTTAAGGTAGGCTTTAGTTGTTGTGGTTTTAGTATTGAGGAAAGAGTTAGGTTGAGAAATAGGGTCCATGCTAATGGGGTGTGGGATTTTAAAAGAAAGAGGATAATATGATGGTGTATTTAGTGGAAAAGTAGAAGAGGATGTATAAATTGTTTTGGCGGTTGGACAATGGCAATTGTATCTTCTATGACACTTTGTGACAAGTGTTATAATATTGGTGTTATGATGGCAGAAATGGGGTAAAGATGGTGGATTTTTAGGGAGACAAGGGGATGTAGGAGGTTACCATGTGTGGTCTTGTATTGAATATTTTTAGAAATGATGTTTGTAGAGCGCATGTAGGGGTGTAAGGAAGTGGACCCATCTATATTGGTAGGGTGTTTGGCATGCATGGGGGATGTATGTTTAGAGGGTGGGAGAACATGTGGTATTGGGTGGCAGACAAGGGGATCGATGTTGGAGAATAAAATTGTTGTCAATCATTAGATATGGGGTGAGAATTTTAGAAGGTGGCAGGGGAAGAGAAACAATAGCTGTCATTAATGAGTGGTAACCTTTGGGGACAACAAGAAAGGTAAGGTTATAGGTGAGGGTGATGTAGGCAACGAGCTATGTATCAAGAATGTTTTGCTTGTTGATGGCCTACATCACAACTTGATAAGTGTAAGCCAACTTTGTGATTATGGATATCTTGTTTTGTTTACATCTTTAGAATGTGTGATGCAAAAAATTATGCTATAGGAGTAGTATATCTTGGTTTCTCAAAAAAACTTTATGCCATTGTTTGTTAATATATCACATGTACATGTGAAATATCTTTTATATGCAGGATGTGACCGAGGTCTTTGGACCCATATGTAAGTACTTGTTACAGTATATGAGAATGGAATGATGGAACCATCGTGGTTATCACTATGTGGTCTAAACTGTCACGACTCGTGGATTGACCACTGCTTCCATCTGGGTCATGGCATAGAACCTAGTTGTCGCCTGCTGCCGTCCATGTCCTCTACTCGCCTGTCTTGAGGATCCTACATGGGACGCCTAACCACATCCTCTACCACTACCAGTGTCAAACTGTCATTTTTGTGATCCTTGTTGATTCTTCCTTGGCTACTGAGTCACATCCTCAACCTTCATAGGGCAATTCCATCTAATATGCCTTGTCTGTCCACATTGATGATGCACTCGGTTATCACTATGTGGTCTAAACGACCCTATAACTAAGATTGATGATAAACTACGAGCTCTTATTGGTGGAAAACTGTGACCTCTACCCCTACTCGGGGTCCACTGTGACGATGCAAGTGATCTTGGTTCAGTGAAGGTTGATCTTGGTTGCGACGACAGTGGATATGATGGGACTGCTCCCAAGGGTAAGAATAAGAACAAGAGTAAGGGTAAGAAGAAGAGTGTGGAACCTCCTATCTTCCATGGAGAGACATCCGGCTCTAAAAACCCTATGGTATGTGCTCATTGTAAATGTGATGATCATTACTCCACTTATTGTCCTTACAAGCCAAAGGGGACCAACCCAAAGATGAATGGGTCCCCAAGCTAACCCCAGATCCCAAAGTTTGAGTCGGGTACTGACATCCTTCTTTCATGCAGGTCAAAAAGAGGTGGATTGTTGATAGTGGATGCTCAAAACATATGACAGGTGAAATCAGCCATTTAACAAATTCATGAAAAAGAAAGGAGGAGTGGTAACCTTTGGAGACAACAATAAAGGTAAGGTTATAGGTGAGGGTGATGTAGGAAACGAGCTATGTATCAAGAATGTTTTGCTTGTTTTTGGCCTACATCACAACTTGATAAGTGTAAGCCAACTTTGTGAAAATGGATATCTTGTTTTGTTTACATCTTTATAATGTGTGATGCAAAAAATTATGCTATAGGAGTAGGATATCTTGGTTTCTCATAAAAACTTTATGCCATTGTTTGTTAATATATGGCATGTACATGTGAAATATCTTTTATATGCAGGATGTGACTGAGGTCTTTGGACCCATATGTAAGTACTTGCTACAGTATATGAGAATGGAATTATGGACCTTTTATAAATGTTCTAGAGTTTATTTACATTGTTGGAATTGGTTTTAATTATTCCACATTTTTTACTATGTGATAAATTCATAGTTGATCATGTTTTGTGTTTTGAGTAATCTCGTTAGTGTGACAAGGTGTCACAGTTAAGTTGGTATTAGAGCTCTAGGTTTACTGAGTCTACAGGGACATAGGACTTAGGTTTGAGTCTGTTCTTATGTATCTAACATATCTGATCATAGATTATGCTTATACAGATATGTCTAGAGGACATGAAGAACATGTTGAAAGTAGCTATGTAGCACTAGGAGGAGGTGCTGGGAGGTAGGAACACGATGAGAGAGTGCCATAAGCAGGGCTAGAGCAGCCCGTAATGCCTCATCTAGACCTGAAAATGATGGCCAATCCTGAGTTTTAGCATATGTTTAGGCAGATGATGGCCACAATTACACATATTGCTGACAGAGCTCCAACACTTCAAGCTAGGGCAGCCACCTTTAATGTGGAGTCCCAAGGTGTCGGGAAGACATTTGAACGTCTTAGACGTGTTGGGGCGATTGAATATGCAGGTACTTCTAATCCAACAGACGCTGACATGTGGTTGATTGAGCTGGAAAAGGCGTTCAAAATCCTAAACATCACTGAAGAAGACAAAGTTAAGTAGGCAATATACTTGTTGAAGAGCAGTGCTAGCCACTGGTGGGTCATAGAAGAGGAGAAAAGGCCATGAGTTGTGATAGGATGGGAGGAGTTTCAAAGGGAATTTGTTAGCCGATATTTTCAGAGACCTACCTAGATGAGAAAATCTCTCCATTTAAGAAGATTCTTCAGGGAGCTATGACTATCAATGAGTATGAATCAAAGTTTATGGAACTTTTGAGGTTCTACCCGCACATGGCAGCAACAGACAAGGAAAGGATCTGGAGATTTGAGAAGGGTCTGAGTACAGAGTTGACTACTACAACATCAGCCTTGGAGAACAGGGACATGTTTTACATCTTTGTGGAATATGTTAGGAGGATTGAGAGGTATGCCATAGAGAAGCGTGAAGCTAATGCTAAGAAGCAACCTATGTAGTTTCAAGGGCAATCATCTAGAGGCTTTAATAAGCTAAGGTTTTTCCCACCGCCGTCGCAACCAAGATCAACCTTCACTGAACCAAGATCACTTGCACCGTCACAATGGACCCCGAGTAGGGGTAGAGGTCACAGTTTTCCACCAACAAGAGCTCACAGTTCATCATCAATCTTAGTTATAGGGCCATTTAGACCACATAGTGATAACTGAGTGTGTCATCAATGTGGATAGACAAGGCATATTAGATGGAATTGCCCTATGAAGGTTGAGGAGGTGACTCAGTAGCCAAGGAATAATCAACAAGGATCACAAAAATGACAGTTTGACACTGGTAGTGGCAGAGGATGTGGTTAGGCGTCCCATGCAGGATCCTCAAGACAGGCGAGCAGAGGACATGGACGGCAGCAGGCGACAACTAGGTTCTATGCCATGACCCAGATGGAAGCAATGGTCAATCCACGAGTCGTGACATGTTAGATGGAGTTATGTCATTCTGATATGTCTACTTCTTGTTTCGTATCTGTGTTATTCCATTCTCATATACTGTAACAAGTAGTTACATATGGGTCCAAAGACCTCAGTCACATCCTGCATATAAAAGATATTTCACATGTACATGCCATATATTAACAAACAATGGCATAAAGTTTTTATGAGAAACCAAGATATACTACTCCTATAGCATAATTTTTTGCATCACACATTCTAAAGATGTAAACAAAACAAGATATCCATTATCACAAAGTTGGCTTACACTTATCAAGTTGTGATGTAGGTCATCAACAACCAAAACATTCTTGATACATAGCTCGTTGCCTACATCACCCTCACCTATAACCTTACCTTTCTTGTTGTCCCCAAAGGTTACCACTCCTCCTTTCTTTTTCATGAATTTGTTAAATGGCTGATTTCACCTGTCATATGTTTTGAGCAGCCACTATCAACAATCCACCTCTTTTTGACCTGCATGAAAGAAGGATGTAGGTACCCAACTCAAACTTTGGGATCTGGGGTTAGCTTGGGGACCCATTCATATTTGGGTTGATCCCCTTTGGCTTGTAAGGACAATAAGTAGAGTAATGATCATCACATTTACAATGAGCACATACCATAGGGTTTTTAGAGCCGGAAGTCTCTCCATGGAAGATAGGAGGTTCCATACTCTTCTTCATACCCTTATGATTTCCCTTGAAACTACACATGTTGTTTCAAGGTCTAAAGACTGAGTAGGGGTAGAGGTCACAATGGACCCCGAGTAGGGGTAGAGGTCACAGTTTTCCACCAACAAGAGCTCACAGTTCATTATCAATCTTAGTTATAGGGCCATTTAGACCACATAGTGATAACCGAGTGTGTCATCAATGTGGACAGACAAGGCATATTAGATGGAATTGCCCTATGAAGGTTGAGGAGGTGAATCAGTAGCCAAGGAAGAATAAACAAGGATCACAAAAATGACAGTTTGACACTGTTAGTGGAAGAGGATGTGGTTAGGCGTCCCATGCAGGATCCTCAAGACAGGCGAGCAGAGGACATGTACGACAGCAGGCGACAACTAGGTTCTATGCCATGATCCACTGGAAGCAGTGGTCATTGCCCTTGAAACTATATAACCTCAGAAGTTCCATAAACTTTGATTCATACTCATTTATAGTCATAGCTCCCTGAAGAATCTTCTTAAATGGAGAGATTTTCTCATCTAGGTAGGTCTCTGGAAAATATCAGCTAACAAATTCCCTTTGAAACTCCTCCCATCCTATCACAACTCCTGGCCTTTTCTCCTCTTCTATGGCCCACCAGTGGCTAACACTGCCCTTCAACAAGTATACTGCCTACTTAACTTTGTCTTCTTCAGTGATGTTTAGGATTTTGAACTCCTTTTCCAGCTCAATCAACCACATGTCAGCGTCTGTTGGATCAGAAGTACCTGCATATTCAATCACCCCAACATGTCTAAGATGTTCAAATGTCTTCCCGACACCTTGGGACGCCACATTAAAGGTGGCTGTCCTAGCTTGAGGTGTTGGAGCTCTGTCAGCAATATGTGTAATTGTGGCCATCATCTGTCTAAACATATGCTAAAACTCATGATTGGCCATCATTTTCGGGTCTAGATGAGGCATTACAGGCTGCTCTGGCCCTGCTTCTGGCACTCTCTCATCGCGTTCCTACCTCCCAGCACCTCCTCCAAGTGCTACAAAGCTACTTTCAACATGTTCTTCATGTCCTCTAGACATATCTGCATAAGCATAAACTATGATCAGATATGTTAGATACATAAGAACAGACTCAAACCTAAGTCCTATGTCCCTGTAGACTCAGTAAACCTAGAGCTCTAATACCAACTTAACTGTGACACCTTGTCACACTAACGAGATTACTCAAAACACAAAACATGATCAACTATCAATTTATCACATAGTAAAAAACATGGAATAATTAAAACCAATTCCAACAATGTAAATAAACTCTAGAACATTTATAAAAGGTCCATCACTCCATTCTCATATACTGTAACAAGTACTTACATATGGGTCCAAAGACCTCAGTCACATCCTGCATATAAAAGATATTTCACATGTACATGCCATATATTAACAAACAATGGCATAAAGTTTTTATGAGAAACCAAGATATCCTACTCCTATAGAATAATTTTTTGCATCACACATTCCAAAGATGTAAACAAAACAAGATATCCATTATCACAAAGTTGTCTTACACTTATCAAGTTGTGATGTAGGTCATCAACAACCAAAACATTCTTGATACATAGCTCGTTGCCTACATCACCCTCACCTATAACCTTACCTTTCTTGTTGTCCCCAAAGGTTACCACTCCTCCTTTCTTTTTCATGAATTTGTTAAATGGCTGTTTTCACCTGTCATATGTTTTAAGCAGCCACTATCAACAATCCACCTCTTTTTGACCTGCATGAAAGAAGGATGTCGGTACCCAACTCAAACTTTGGGATCCGGGGTTAGCATGGGGACCCATTCATCTTTGGGTTGGTCCCCTTTGTCTTGTAAGGACAATAAGTAGAGTAATGATCATCACATTTACAATGAGCACATACCATAGGGTTTTTAGAGCCGGAAGTCTCTCCATGGAAGATAGGAGGTTCCACACTCTTCTTCTTACCCTTACTCAAGCGTGAAGCTAATGCTAAGAAACAACCTATGTAGTTTCAAGGGCAATCATCTAGAGGCTTTAAGAAGCCAAGGTTTTTCCCACCGCCGTCGCAACCAAGATCAACCTTCACTGAACCAAGATCACTTGCACCGTCATAGTGGACCCCGAGTAGGGGTAGAGGTCACAATTTTCCACCAACAAGAGCTCACAGTTCATCATCAATCTTAGTTATAGGGCCGTTTAGTCCACATAGTGATAACCGCGTGTGTCATCAATGTGGATAAACAAGGCATATTAGATGGAATTGCCCTATGAAGGTTGAGGTGGTGACTCAGTAGCCAAGGAAGAATCAACAAGGATCACAAAAATGACAGTTTGACACTGGTAGTGGCAGAGGATGTGGTTAGGCGTCCCATGCAGGATCCTCAAGACAGGCGAGCAGAGGACATGGATGGCAGCAGTCGACAACTAGGTTCTATGCCATGACCCAGATGGAAGCAGTGGTCAATCCACGAGTCGTGACATGTTAGATGGAGTTATGCCATTCTGATATGTCTACTTCTTGTTTCATATATGTGTTATTCCATTCTCATATACTGTAACAAGTACTTACATATGGGTCAAAAGACCTCAGTCACATCCTGCATATAAAAGATATTTCACATGTACATGCCATATATTAAAAAAGAATGGCATAAAGTTTTTATGAGAAACCAAGATATACTACTCCTATAGAATAATTTTTTGCATCACACATTCTAAAGATGTAAACAAAACAAGATATCCATTATCACAAAGTTGGCTTACACTTATCAAGTTGTGATGTAGGCCATCAACAAGCAAAACATTCTTGATACATAGCTCGTTGCCTACATCACCCTCACCTATAACCTTACCTTTCTTGTTGTCCCCAAAGGTTTCCACTCCTCCTTTCTTTTTCATGAATTTGTTAAATGGATGATTTCACCTGTCATATGTTTTGAGCATCCACTATAAAAAATCCACCTCTTTTTGACCTGCATGAAAGAAGGATGTCGGTACCCAACTGAAACTTTGGGATCCGGGGTTAGCTTGGGGACCCATTCATATTTGGGTTGGTCCCCTTTGGCTTGTAAGGAGTATGGGGCACATAACCACCATCCAATTGGAATATACTCCAAATTGGATTGGTAACCACATAAATGTCATCTTCCTCCTTGAGTCAGATGTTTACTGTAGTACCACGAAAGCTAGTTTTTCGATTCATAATTTCTCATTAATTTCTCAATGAAATCGAATGATTTCTTCACCCACACGTTGCATTTAAGATTCCACATCTTTTGATATATTGCTTGTTCCATTTTGGCAATTATCTGAAAAACGCCCAATGTTGGCCTCTAAGCTCTCCCACGACCATAGAGGATTCACCCTATAGCTCTACCCTATATATAGGGGACTTCACCCCCAGGTTCGTGGCACCATACCCTAATCTTCCCTACTTTCAATTTTCTTGCTAGATGTTCGTTTGGTCGTGGGCTACCCTATTTTCACTTGAAGCTTGAGGCAGACACTCCTCCCTCTATTCTTTGTCTCTAGTTCAATAGAAGGTATCATCTTGTTTGGTTTGTTGCACTCTTCGTTTGGAGCCCTTGTACATTGGGTTTGGTCCCAATTCTCCCAAACCATCGACCGAACTGCTTCATGAGCAGGTCGCGCACGACAAGGAGGAAGAAGGTCTCCTGTGATTGTATCGTATTGCCCCAACGCTGGTTCTTTCGTTTGGTTTTGACATCAGAGGTAAAAGTGTCTTTTTGCCATATTTTCACTTTGTTCTGACGAGTCAAGGCCATGTCTTTGACCCCTGACTTGTTCGGGTCTGATTGGGCCAAGTCAGCGTGGTGTCCCACTCTCTCTCTCTCGAATTATATATTTGGCTTTTTGATGGAATTTTGATTGTATCCTATTTTTGAAATCAGGGGTAAAAGCATCTTTTCTCCATATTTTCCCTTTGTTCTAATGAGTCAAGGCCATGTATTTGACCCCTGACTTGGTCGGGTCTGATTGGGCCAAGTCAGTGTGGTGGCCCACTCTCTCTCTCTCTCTCTCGAATTATCTATTTGGCTTTTCGGTGGTTTTTTATTGGTCGGTTGTAAAAAATTCATAACTTTTGATGTGGTTGTCCAAAAATTACAATTAAATACTCGTTGGATTTAGAAAAATACAAGATTTCTAATGGTATTAGTTTTGACACATGAATCCCATGTTTCGTAGAGGTGATTTTATTGGATCTTTTTTATAAGTTAATAATTGGTATAATTCACAACTAATAAACCCTTGGGCCAAAATTGAAAGTAAAACATGTTCTAGACTCAGAAAAATATGATCTATCTAGTAAAAATAAATTTGATGTCTAGTTTTGAGTTTTTGAAAAAGTATTTTTGAGGATGATTTAATTAACGAAAAATCACTAAAAATAACCCTAAAAGTCCATATCTTCAAAATACTTAGTATTATATGTTATTTTGATAAGAAAACCCTAAATAAGACAATGGTGATGTTTTCAAGACCTAAATCGGTGGTTTGTAGAAAAAGTTGACAACTTTAGGGTTTTGAGTTCTTAATGAATGCATATAATGCTGATACATGTATATGGTTATTATAATAAGACAAGTGGACTCTAATCTTGCTTAGGATTTTGGAAAGTGTGGTTTTAAGACTATGTGAGAGGTATGTTAGCATCTCTTATTTTTTTTATTGAGAAAAAACCTAAACTGTCTTTCTCTTAGTCCGATGGACAATAACCTAAAAACCATATCTTTTCCTCTTGCATATTATGCATCATGTGAAGTACCCTACTTGTTACTGATCTTGTGATCATGATATCTTCTATGACTTTCTTTTGTAACCTTTATTATGACTTGTTCATTATGGAACTCAATTTTTTGTTATATGCCCACTTTGAGCTGGTTGATAATGATGATCACTTATGTGGTGATTAATTTGTAAAATCCAACTATACTTTTACTTGCCTCCGTATTAAGCCTGTTGTGTGACTCAGTAGCCCTAGAGTAATATATTTTGCATTGGTTTTGGGTTATGTGCCCGTATTGTTTATTTTGGGATGGTGGTTATGTGCCCCATACCTGGGTTTCATCTTAATGGGGGTTGGCCCAATTTTTATATATATTGGGATTTTGTTGCATCATAAAAGAAGGTACAATGTCAGTAAATTTTGTATTCGTACGCATATATACTCTGAAATCTAGTAAAGGAAGACATACAGTTATATAAAGCACCACAGGATATACTCATTGACATAGCAGCTCTCTTAGTACAAAATCCTAAACGTCACAAATTTATTAGATGACCATCGTCATTAATGAGAGAGGAAAGATAAAATAGTTATTGTCTTAATTAACTAATATGACTTTCTCAAATGGAAAATCTAATTTTATATTCAGATTCCTCACCCCCAAAATAAGTAAACCTACCAAATTTTGATTTATTTAGAGTTCGTTTGAACCCTTAAATAAGGAAAGAGAAAAAGTTAAATAATTGAATAAGAACTATACTCCAAATTGGATTGGTAACCACATAAATGTCATCTTCCTCCTTGAGTCAGATGCGTACTGTAGCACCACGAAAGCTAGTTTTTCGATTTGTAATTTCTCAATGAAATCGAATGATTTCTTCACCCACATGTTGCATTTAAGATTCCACATTTTTTGATATATTGCTTGTTCCGTTTTGGCAAGTATCTGAAAAACGCCCAATGTTGGCCTCTAAGCTCTCCCACGGCCATAGAGGATTCACCCTATAGTTGTACCCTATATATAGGGGACTTCACCCCCAGGTTCGTAGCACCATACCCTAATCTTCCCTACTTTCAATTTTCTTGATAGATGTTCGTTTGGTCGTGGGCTACTCTATTTGCACTTGAAGCTTGAGGCAGGCACTCCTCCCTCTTTTCTTTATCTCTAATTCAATAGAAGGTATCATCTTGTTCGGTTTGTTGCACTCTTCATTTGGAGCCCTTGTACATTGAGTTTGGTCCCAATTTTCCCAAACCATCAACCGAACTTCTTCACGAGCAGGTCACACACGACAAGGAGGAAGAAGGTCTCCTGTGATTTTATCGTATTGCCCAACGCTGGTTCTTTCATTTGGTTTTGACATCAGAGGTAAAAGTGTCTTTTTGCCATATTTTCACTTTGTTCTGACGAGTCAAGGCCATGTATTTGACCCCTGACTTGGTCGGGTCTGATTGGGCCAAGTCAGTGTGGTGGCCCACTCTCTCTCTCTCTCTCTCTCGAATTATATATTTGTCAAAATGAGTATTTGTAAGGAAAATCCCATTAATAATATGAATTCACCCTACATACAATAGGATACAATCAAAATACTACTACTAACCTTTAACCAAAATTTGCCAAAATGTTGTGCCCCATCTGCGGCAATGATAATGATACCATCCTCCATTGTTTTCGAGATTGTTCATACAACGCCCCTTTATGGTGCAAGCTCCCAATTAATGGAGCTTGTTTTTCCCTAACTGAAGATGAATGGATCACTACCATCTTGCGAGGGATTCCTACTTGCAATCCGAGCTTCCTCTTCCGCATTGCCTGCTGGCACACATGGCAGATCAGGAATGAACTCATTCATTGTAACCGGCGCCATTATTTGGAGGACAAACTAGTGTTTATCCAGGAAAGAGCCCAAACGATCAGCTCATTGCCGCAGCTCTACTCTGTCACTAATCCACTGCACGAGAGCCTGGTCTGCACACCCCCAGGGAGTGTGTACGTCTTTACTGATGCTGCTTTTCTATTTGAATCCAACCGCACAGGATTGGGGATCCACGTGACTTCACCTTCTGGAGAATGTATTCTTGGCATGGGGAAATACTTCAATGCTCGCTCATCCCTTGAAGCAGAAATACAGGCCATCCTTGCAGCAGTCGACCTCATAGCTGAGAATAACTGGACAAATGTTGTCATCCTCTCGGATGCCCAACAAGCTGTGGCCATCTTACAGGTGAGTAGTGAACCTGTAGCCGCACTACGCCCCTTCTGGAGGAAATATCAGGTTACACTGAGTACTACTCATGCAACCCAGGTGGTTTACATACCCCAGAGGTTGAACCAGGTTTCTGACCTCATTACAAAACACTGTCTCTACTCCTCTTCATTATGTTCTTTTTCCTCTATCAAGCCGTCCTGGATGATCTTAGATGTAAACATAAATATGTCCAGTTTACTACCTATTCAAGAGCACGAGATGAATAATAACTAAGCTCTTGGTGACCAAAAAAAAGAGAGGAGCATTTACAGTGTTTGATAAATGTATTAATGTTAGAATAATACATATATAGATCAACTTTTTTTTCCTTTTCCTGGCCGATACATCTTTTGCGTCTTTCACTATTGAATACATGGGATTATATTGAAGGTGAGTGGATAACGTTTTATTTGTGTGTTTTTTGTATCCTGTGGTGCTTTATATAACTGTATGTCTTCCTTTACTAGATTTCAGAGTATATATGCGTACGAATACAAAATTTACTGACATTGTACCTTCTTTTTATTAATTTTTGAAAAAAAATTATTTCATCTAATTAACTTTTTTGCCTGACATAGCAGCTCTCTAAGTACAAAATCCTAAACATCACAAATAAAAAATTATTTCATCTAATTTCATATATACTCCAATTGGATGGTGGTTATGTGCCCCATACTTGGGTTTCATCTAATGGGGGTTGGCCAGTGACACATTGGGTGCACTGACAAGGTTACCACTCCTCCTTTCTTTTTCATGAATTTGTTAAATGAGTGAGTAGGGGTAGAGGTCACAAACTATAAATGTAGTCGATTGACCTTTATAGACTGACCACTCAAACTAGTTGAACCTAGAAACTATAAATGTAGTCGATGATTCCAGGCCCGTTGTATCATATGAGGGAAATCATCTACAACTAACCAACCTTCTAAATCTATTGATCACTAGGTTGGTTCTCTTCCACAGTGCAACCTCGACCTCATTGCCCGCGACCACCATAAAAAATGTGGTGACCCACGGGTAAGACCCAATCCCAGTGAGAGATATAACTCTCTCCAACATATATTGATTATAACATATTGATTGACTATAAATCAACTAAGCAGATATAATAATGAATAAGTAATTTAAGCAAATTGAATAGTTTAAGCATACTAAGACATTAAGCAAATTAACTTGACAAGATGTATAATTACTCAAAGGTCATATGATATCATCTTATAAACACTGAATAGTATAAAGACAAATTAAAGACTAATCAAACAATGTCATATGTATTGAACCATAATCAGTATTCTACACGGCTTATATCACTTCTTTTATTACATTTCCCTAAGGGATTTGAGAGATACCACTCAAGTCCCAACTGACCACTACTAATTCAAAATCAGTGCCATACAAGATCTAGTAAGAGCTCGTGAAACATAAGGTCAAGCTACTAACAACCTAGTCCATCCTTGGTACAGGTAACGACACTAGTTAAAGGAGGCAGATACACATACCCTACCATCCGAGGTACAACCATAGTTGTCCTCCAATCTCATCATCATATATATATAATCACTGAGACACAACCGCAGTCATTCTCAAACTGAGGGCTAGGTATGACCACTGTCATCCTCCCTAACACTTGAATTCAGGATGACAAGCACCGCGCATACTCATCAGTATGTGCTCTGAGTATCCCTTAGGAATACTCATTTCACTATCTGGCAATTTCTGACACTCACATAGATCTTTGGCACAGGGCACTACATGATTAGAGTTTCACTTAATTAGTTATGTCAATTGGGTGAATTAAGGCTAAATCATACAAATGGACATTCACACCCTAATTCTTTTCTAACAAGAGTATATGTATAACAACTTCAAAATATATAAACATTTGAGATATAAATTTTAATCACATTACCACATGCTATTATTCATTGCAAATTAATGGACCACACTTATCATCATACTTCTACAAGATACCAATATCTTATTACAAGTTCTGGGGTTTTAACCCTTAGTAGAACATGAAGAGGATTTCACCTCAATCATGGCTTCAACCATGCCCAAAGGTCGTTAAGACCATCACATTATTCATAATAAGGTTATCATCATCATTCCATTCCTTAAACAAGTCTCAAAAGATCATTAGCACATATGTGTCCATAGATATTAACATGGCAAGGCACTATGATATTCAAATAGTAATACAATCCAGTTTCAAAACAAGAAGAGTGTAATTTACTATCACATTAATCATTAAAGAGGTATGATTATAACCAATCAACATCATATAATTGCATTAAGATTAGGAATAACAAGCTGGATCACATGGGAGTTACACATCCACTTATTATAGTGATTTATCAAATATAACTACATAATGGCAAAGGTAAGACTACAAATTAATGGTATTGAACCATTGAATTATCTTCATTAGGACCCACATATAATACCATGTGATTTATTCTCATCCATTGGATGTTGAAGCATCCAATATTATTCAATGGATCAGGTTCATTGTTCAAGGTTATCAATTGAAGTATAACTCTAACCATTAAATCAATTGAACCAAGAAACCATTGGTTTAAGGTTTAGTCAAATCTACAATTACATTCCTAATTCATCATATATGGTGATGACCTGATCCACCATTAATTGTGATCATTAGGTCACCATTGGTTGCTAGATCAGTAATACATTCAATTAACACCGTCAAATATTAAGTCAATATCATCATCGATTGATAATATCATTAGAATACTTAGTGGATGATAATTAAACGTATAATTGAGTCAAAACCTAACCTAAAGGGGTGACCATAGGTTGTCATCATAAATTTGATACCCTTGATCATGAACATCAGTTGCCAAAATAGCAACACCATCGACTATTGAATGGTATGACCATTGGTGGTGTGATAGGGAATGAAATAGCTTGAAAACCCTAATTTGAACCATCAACTATTTTGTGCTTAGCACCATAGGTTGATGCTATCAACCTGTACCCGATCATGCTACACCTTAGAAAGGCCATTCACATGTTTACAAGTTCATATAGAACTGGAACAAAATAGGGAATACCACAAAAATTCGTAATTCTAAACAAGCATGGTTTCTCTATGCTTAAATCAACACATTAAGGCATAAACATGAACTAACATGCTTCTAGTAAGCAATATAAGTGAAGAATGTTATATAACTCACCTCTATACAAGAATCTTGAGCAAATAGGGCAAGAAAACCTTGGATTCAGATCTGAACTTAGTCAAATAAGCACTTCTCTCCACAAGGAAGCAAAACCCTAAAAAAAGAAACAAGAAGGATAGATTAGGGTTATAAACATTCAATTATGGTAATTAAGCTCATTCAACTCTTAAGAAAGTTTAGGGGCCTTACAACTATAAAACCCTAACAAGGATTTTGCCCCAAAATCCTACGCAAAAAGAGATGGGTATTTTCTACGTATCTCATTCTCTAGTTCCCATGTGGCTTCCTCTATGCCATGATGATTCCACGAAACTTTCACTAGTGTTATATCTTTTCTCTTTAGCTTTTTCACCCTTCTATCTAGGATCAACACAGGACCCTCAACATAGGAGATATCCTCATCTAACTCAACCTCTACTGGTTGGATTGTCTAGTCAGTATCCGGATGGCATTTCCTCAACATAGAGATGTGAAAGACATTATGCAATCTATGTAGCTCTGGTGGTAGCTCCAACTTATATGCTACCTTTCTGACACGAGCTAGGACAGGGTATGGTCCCATAAATCTAGGAACCAACTTACCCTTCTTTCCAAACCTCAACACACCTTTCCAAGGAGAAACCTTAAGATATACTCTATCTCCCACTTGGAAATCAAGTGGTCTACGTCGATTATCTACATAAGATTTCTACATGTCTTGGGCTGCTTTCAACTATTGTTGTATTACTTTAATCTTTTCTGTAGTCTGCTGTACTAGCTCAGAGCCCAAAAGTTGATATTCACCTGTCTCATACTAGCAAAGAGGAGACCGACATTGTCTTCCATACAGAGCCTCATAAGGAGCCATATTTATGCTTCTTTGATAGCTATTGTTGTATGCAAACTCTATCAGAGTCATATGTACATACCAACTACCGCGAAATTGCAGCACACATGCCCTCAAGAGATCCTCTAAAGTCTAAAAGTCCTTTCAGACTGGCCATCGGTCTGTGGATGAAAAGTTGTGCTAAATATCAGTTGTGTTCCCAATGCAAAATGTAGACGCTCCCAAAAACAACATGTAAACTATGGACCTCTATCAGAAACTATAGTCACTGGAATGCCATGCAGACGGACTATTTCATCAACATATATTTGTGTAAATTTCTCTACTGTAAACGTCATCTTAACTGGAAGAAAATGAGTTGACTTAGTCAATCTGTCTTCTATCACCCATATGGAATCATGCCCTTGGCTATCCTAGGAAGACCAACCACAAAGTCCATAGTATATGATCCAATTTCCACTGTGTTATTGGCAAGGGTTGTAATATCCCTACATGCTTCTAATGCTCAGCCTTCATCTGCTGGCAAACTGGACATTTAGCAATGAACTCTGCCACATCATGCTTTAGACCTAGCCACGAATACATGTCTTTTAAAGTTTTGGCACATCTTGGTACTTCCAGGATGCATTGCATACATGGAGGAGTGAGCCTCCTCAAGTACCATCTTCCTCAACCCATCAACATTAGGAACTACTATCCTATTGTGGTAACAAACTATACCATCATCTGCCTCATGAAATCCATCATACTTTTCACTGCCAATCCCTGATCAGATATTTTTATCACAATATCATTCTATTGTGCATCATGAATCTGTTGTCTCAAGGTAGGTTTCACTTATAACTGTGTCAATAATCCTACCAGTATGGAAACTTCTAGCTGTACATTCATCTGGTGAAGAGACACTAGCATATCTCACTTATGGCACATTAAGGAATTTAATTGTGCATTATCTATCGTTGATAATGAAGATGACTTTCTACTCAATGCATCACCTACCACATTTGCTTTCCTTGGATGGTAGTCTATTGTGCAATCATAATCCTTAATCAGCTACATCCATCTCCTCTGCCTCATATTCAACTCCTATTTTGAGAAGATATACTGTAGATTCTTGTGGTCAGTGAAGATTTGACATTTTTTTCCATAAAGATAGTATCTCCAGATCTTTAAGGCATGGACCACCACTGCAAGATCTAGATCATGTGTTGGGTAATTTTCCTCATGTTTCTTAAGTTGTCGCGAGGTAAAAGAAATCACATTTTTATCCTGCATCAACACGCATCCCAACCCATTCTTTGAAGCATCACAAAAGACAATATAGCCTTTTCCTTGCTCTGGCAGTACTAACACCGGTACACTAGTCAACTTTTCTTTCAACAGCTGGAAAGAACGTTGAAACTTGTCATTCGAAGAAAAAGGAACATTTTTCTTGGTTAACCTAGTTAGGGGTAACGCTATAGAACTGAAGTCTTTGATAAACCTCTAGTAGTAGCCTGCCAAACCTAGGAAACTACGAATCTCTATCGATGTCTTTGGTTGTTCCCATTCTAGTACAGATTCCACTTTCTTGGGATCAACACAAATGTCTTTTATAGATATAACATGGCCCAGAAAAGACACTTCAGATAACTAGAATTCACACTTGTTGAACTTAGCATATAGTTGATGTTGCCTCAGCAAAGTCAATGCATGGCGAAGGTGTTGGTCATGTTGTTGACTATCCTTGGAGTATATTAGGATATCATCTATGAACACGACCATACACTGATCAAGATAAGGTCTAAACACCCTATTCACTAGATCCATAAAAGTTGCAGCTGCATTGGTTAGCCCAAATGGCATAACCACAAATCCATAATGACCATACCTAGTCCTAAAAGCTAACTTGGGTATGTCATCAGTCTTAATTATCAACTGATGGTAACCTGACCTTAGGTCTATCTTTGAAAACATAGTGGCACCTTTCAACTGATCAAAAAGATCATCAATTATCAGTAAAGGATACTTATTCTTTATTGTCACCTTGTTCAATTGTTTGTAGTCTATACACAGCCTCATTGAACCATCCTTGTTTTTAACAAACAACATGGGAGAACCCCAAGGGGGAAGTGCTCGTCCTGATAAAACCCTTCTCTAACAGTTCTTGTAACTATTTCTTTAACTCATGCATCTCTGTTGGTGCCATTTTGTATGCTGACTGTGTTATGGGTTGTGTTCTAGTAATAAGATTGATCTCAAACTCAATCTCTCTAGGAGGGGGAATGCTGGGAAATTCCTCAGGAAACACATCCTCAAATTCTCGCACCATTGGTACCTCTTGGATACTAGGACCTACCGCCTTGGTATACACAACATGAACTAAGAAAGCCTCACATCCTTGTCTCATCAACCGCTCAGTTGTCATAGCTGACATCAAACATGTAGGAAGAATCTTCCTATCACCCTGAAAAATCCACTGTATATCTGCATCATGGAATGTCGCCACCTTAGTACTACAGTCCAAGACTACCTTGTATTTTTCTAAGGTATCCATTCCTAGGATTACATCAAAACCATGCATGTCAAGTGGCAAAAGATCCACTTGAATGTTGTGTCCAGAGAAAAAAAGAACACGAGAAGGGCACACTTCCGGCAACTTGAAGGAATCAACCAAAGGAGTCTCTAGCCACAGGCTATCAGATCTAATACTAACAGGTAGATAACAACTATCTATCACCTCTATGGAGATAAAAGAGTGTGTCACACTTAGGTCTACTAATACAGATACGAAACAAGAAGTAGACATATCAAAATGGCATAACTCCATCTAACCTATCACGACTCGTGGATTGACCACTGCTTCCATCTGGGTCATGGCATAGAACCTAGTTGTCGCTTGCTGCCGTCCATGTCCTCTGCTCACCTGTCTTGAGGATCCTGCATGGGACGCCTAACCACATCCTCTGCCACTACCAGTGTCAAAATGTCATTTTTGTGATCCTTGTTGATTCTTCCTTGGCTACCGAGTCACCTCCTCAACCTTCATAGGGCAATTCCATCTAATATGCCTTGTCTGTCCACATTGATGACATACTCGGTTATCACTATGTGGTCTAAACGACCCTATAACTAAGATTGATGATGAACTGCGAGCTCTTGTTGGTGGAAAACTTTGACCTCTACCCCTACTCGGGGTCCACTGTGACGGTGCAAGTGATCTTGGTTCAGTGAAGGTTGATCTTGGTTGCGACGGCGGTGGGAAAAACCTTGGCTTCTTAAAGCCTCTAGATGATTGCCCTTGAAACTACATAGGTTGTTTCTTAGCATTAGCTTCACGCTTCTCTATGGAAGACCTCGAAATCTTCCTAATAGATTCCACAAAGATGTAAAACAAGATAATGTGTGATACAAGAAATTATGCTATAGGAGTAGTACTTAAACAAAGAAAGGATATAAATGCCACATGATATATTATATTAGCAAAACTATAGATGATGCCCAAGTCACATACATGAACACAGAGAATGAGATCCTAGCAATAGTATTCACTTTTGAAAAATTCAGATCCTATTTGATAGGACCAAATACTGACCACAGTGCCATGATGGACTTAATGCGAAAAAAGGACACCAAGCCCATACTCTTGTGATGGGTGCAATTGCTACATGAATTTGATCATGAATTTATCAACAAGAAGGGGACAAAGAATATGGTTCTAGATCATTTTCAAGAATCATAGTAAAAAAAATAGTACCTATCAATGATGAACTATGTTGATGAATCTCTAATGACGGCAAAGGACATTGAACCAAAGGCTACATGGTTTGCCAACATATGAAACTACCTATCTTGTAGACAACTACCATGAAATATTACTTACAATTAAAAGAAGAAACTATTTTTGACCTGAAAAAATATTACTGGGCTGACCCACTCTTATTCAAACGATGTGTTGACAACCTATATCTATAGTGTACCAGAGGAAGAAGTGCCAACCATTCTTTATGAGTGTCACTCCTCACCTTATGGTGGTCACTTAGGCATAGATAGGACCTCAGTCAATGTTCTGCGGTCTGGTTTCTATTGGTCCTCTCAATTCAAGGATGCACATGCATTTCTTAAAGCCTACAAGGACTATCAACACATTGGAAACATTTCTAGATGAAATGAAATGCCATGTCAGACTAAATCGAGGTGGATATTATAGACGTTTGGAGAAATGATTATATGGAACATTTCTGATCCTCTAAAGGAAATTAGTCTCTTTTGGTGGTTGTAAACTATATGTCGAAATGGGTAGAAGCAATATCTACCCCATGTTGTGATGCAAAACCTATAATTAGAATGTTTGAAAAGATCATCTTCCCTAGATTTGGTGTCCTACACACTGTCATTAGCGGTGGGTTGTCCCATTTATTTGAAAGACAATTTGTAGCATTGCTAAAGAAATATAGAGTTAGATACAAGGTAGCCACACCTTACCATCTGCAAACCTCTATGCAAGTATAGGTTTCTAATCACCAGATTAAGAAAATTTTAGAAAATACAGTAGGGAGGCCAAAGAAATATTGGTCCATGAAGATGGACGATGTATTGTGGGCATACCACACTACCTATAAGACTCCTAAAGGGACCACCCCCTACAAACCGATATATGTCAAATCCTACCATGTTCCAGTTGAATTAGAGCATAAGGCTTACCGGACAATCAAATTTTTAAATATGAAACCAGAATTAGAAGGCAAGAAGATGTTTTTATAGTTGTAAGAACTAGAGGATCATAGGATCCATGCTTATGGAAATTCAAGAATCTATAAACAAAGGACCAAGGTGTGCCCACTTAAAGAGAAGAGTTATGTGTTAGAGGGAGACAAGGTTCTTCTATACAGTACAAGAATTCATCTTTTCCTTGGGAAACTTAAATCAAGATGGTCAGGCCCCTTCACTGTATCAAGGATATATCCATCAGGGATGATGGATATTTTTAGTGACAAGACTAGAAATTTCTAGGTAAATGGTCATAGGGTCAAAAAATATTATGAAGATGAAGCATTCACTAGAAGAGAAGAGGTAGAATTAGGGGAATCTCCAGAGGAAATTTGATGAAGCCAACCCAATAAAGTCAAGTTCAAGACTAAAAATTAGCGCTTCTTGGGAGGCAATCCAAAGATCTCCTTACATGTTTTCTTGAATTCCATATTGTTCTATTTTGTAGTAATTAAAATTTTCTAATTTCTAAATTAGGTTTTACCATAGTGTTAGAAATTTTCTGAGAAATATGATATGTCTCCTAATTTTCGTACATAGAATAAAGATAGAAAATTAACCTTCACTCCCACGCCATGAATGATGGATTCTCTAAAAAGCATTAAAGTTAAATTAAGTTAGGCCATTAGATTATAAAACCATCAGTTCTAAGGATCTGTCAGAACAATTGGAAGCACCCATCATTTCTTTCCAATCTGCCCCATAATTGGAAATTACCTTGGTTATCAATTAACCATCAGGTGTTTGTTTTTTGTAGAACCATCATATTTATTTTAGAGGATAATACTCCCATTGAAAGATCCAAGGTAGATACTAGTAGGGGCATCAGATGATGGACATTACCGATCCATCAAACTTTAAAAACTGATAGTTCATACTTGATAAGTAAATTGGATTGTTCCTCTGACAATCATTGGATCCTTACAACAGAGAGATATATCATAAGCCATGACGGTAGATTTGATGGCCGCACGAGGACCTACCACACTAAAGACCAATTGTATAAAAGGAAATAGGGTTCAAGCCTCTCACTTTTTACCAGTCGTACATAAAGTAAAATCAGTGTAGAGTTTTCTAACCCTAGCCACCTACTTCATGAGTGCTTAACCTAATCTTAACCTCAATGATTAAACTAATCTTTATAGGTTTTGGAGAATCGTCTCCTACCTCTCGCCATCAAAAATACTCTGGTGAAGCTCAAGAAGCCGAGAAGTAGAAATCCTTGGTGAAGCTTGATAACCAATAAATCCCATCATGGTGGAGGCAAAGTTCTACCTCGGTTAGAGAGAGATTCAGACGACCGTCCAGAGCAGCAAGAGTGGCACAATGACTAAAAATTTGAAAATTTTGGTAACCTCTTTCTCCCTGGCACATTTCCTTTTCTTTAACCAATCACTTTTCTCTTTGCTTCCATCCATAATGATGAGCCACTACCTTTTCACCTATATACTTGGTTGTTGCCAAGGAATCAATTATGCCTACCTTTTCCATCCCTCGGTCGAACATCAATTCTTCCAACCTAGGTCCCACACTTTCATTGATCAGAACCATTGGTTATTTCGATCCCCACCTAAGGGAAAAACATCAGTTCTCCTAACCATTGTTCCATAGTTCATCACTAGTAACTAACCATTGGTTCTTTTCTTGATCTAGAGAACCATTGGTTCTTCCTTTCATTTGAAATCAATTGGATTATTTTATGCGCTTAACATCTAACATTGAGAACCATCAGTTCTTTTGCTATTTTTCCAGTAAAACCATTGGTTCTTCCTATCCCTTAACACAACCGTCGGTTGTTTATTTTCTTGATCCTCAGGTAAGAGCCATTAGCTCTTTTGTTAACTATCTGAACCATCGATTGTTTGTATTTAAACCCATCAATTGTTGAAACCATCAATTATCATACTTACACAATTCTTGTATCCTATTTTTTACTATTGGACTAATCTTATAAGATGGATTTCAATACCTACAATGGTAGGTCACCCAGTCAACGAAGCAAGTGCCAGTAGGGCCACCATAATCAGGGTACCACTCAACCAGGGAGAGGAAATAGTTGAGTACATTAACTTGTATGGGAAATCAACCCCCACCAATACAGGTGGTAGAGAACAATACCGAGAAGGGACAACCTTATGAGAGTCCTCCAGCAATGAGGACTTTTCCAATAATAAGGAATCATCTAGCAGTGATGAATCTTCAGGCACAAGTGCATCGACAGGAATGGAGGCCTCTAAGTATGCATCCTCTAAAGAAGTGGAAATACAGAACCCGAAGAAGAGGAAAGCATCTAGGTATCCTCCTAAAGATAGATCAAGAAAATTGATCAAGTTATTAGAGATTGCACAACCATAGCATGCAGTGGCATCCAAATATTCCACTAGCGTTATGGCACCCAAATATTCCACTAGGGTTAGTCAACAAGTGGCAGAAGTTGTCAATAAATAATAACCTGACAACTTCTTTTTACCTAGAGATGGTGAACATCTAGACACATAGGAGGACATCAGTAGACACACAAACCTCAAGGCCACACGGTTCAGGAACGAGGTGACCCAAATGAAACTAGGGATATATGAAAGGGTAAGGAGCATTTATAGAATGTGGGGCTATATAAAGTCTACTTCAAATACCAATTCATGTATGATGATCTCACTCTAGAGTTCATGTTATCACTAAAGAAGAAGATAGTTGCTATCAATGAAGCCATAAAGTGTGGGGGACCCTTCAAATTGGAAACATGAGTTATTAAAGAAGAATACAATATCACTGAGAGATGGATAAACTCAATTTCACAGACTCTAATAAACAAGCTACAAATGTAGACAAGGCTAGAGGAGGCATAAAAGCTTGGGGTTTAATCGAAAAAACTTGGGAGAAAGGATTACAAGTTCAGTTTGAGGCAACCAAGAGCCTCTAAAATGCACTATGGAGTGATGCATATACTGCACAAACTATTCTCCAATGTCCTCTTTTTCAGAGTCAACACTGGAAAGGTCACGAGAATGGACATCCACATCTTCTGGAGAATTTTGGAGAAGAAGCTAGTAAACATTGGGCAAATCCTTATAGATAGAATGACGATGATAGTAACCCTAGAAGCTTCATGGGATTCCTAGATGGGTGGTTTAATTACCTACATTGCCCATCATCTAGGCTACCCAAGTGAACTACAATTTTTCAACAAAATTGTTGGAGATAGTATGATAGGCACTAAGTATTTTACAATCTCCAATGTTTTAAGAAGAGATGGAACCAAGTACTCTTATCTATTCTACTAGAGTAAAAACTTCCTTCCCCTCCTCAAGATGTGTAACTATGATCACAGCAAATTACTATTTGAGGAGATTGACATTGTGAAAATGAAGAAAATGGCAGTGCCCCTTCCCAAGCTAAGTGAACAAACATCAACTTAGCCTCAACAAAAGTATATAGAAGACACAACTACAAATTTGATGGGGAAAAGAATTATCTTATGCCTTCTAAAGAATATTCCATCTAAATCCAAGAAGAAAAGATCCTCCGCACCCAAGGTGATCAATATAGAGGCATCACCAAAAGATGAAGAAGTCTCTCCATAGAATGTACCTGAGTCAGCTATTCCAAAGATACTAGATGACTTTGACACTAGGTGTGACACCTTGTCACGCTAATGAGATTACTCAAAACACAAAACACGATCAGGTACTAATTTATCATATAGTCAAAAATGCAGAATAATTAAAACCAATTCCAATAATGTAAATAAACTCTAGAACATTTATAAAAGGTCCATCATTCCATTCTCATATACTATAACAAGTATTTACATATGGGTCCAAAGACCTCAGTCAAATCCTGCATATAAAAGATATTTCACATGTACATGCCATACATTTACAAACATTGGCATACTACCAAAATCTCGTGTCGATACAAGTATATCATCTAGAAAACACATCCCATACCCGCACCTGAGAGTACAGGGATGACACTAGGATTCTACTACTAACATCTACAACTAACCAATCTTCTGAATCTATTGATCACTTGGTTGGTTCTCTTCCACAGTGCAACCTCGACCTCATTTCCCGCGACCACCTAAAAAAATGTGGTGACCCACGGGTAAGACCCAATCCCAGCAAGAGATATAACTCTCTCCAACATATATTGATTATAACATCTTGATTGACTGTAAATAAACTAAGCAGATACAGTTGTTTATCATAAAAACTTTATGCCATTGTTTGTTAATATATGGCATGTACATGTGAAATATCTTTTATATGCAGGATGTGACTCAGGTCTTTGGGCCCACATGTAAGTACTTGTTACAGTATATGAGAATGGAATGATGGACCTTTTATAAATGTTCTAGAGTTTATTTACATTGTTGGAATTGGTTTTAATTATTCCACGTTTTTTACTATGTGATAAATTAACAGTAGATCATGTTTTGTGTTTTGAGTAATCTCGTTAGTGTGACAAGGTGTCACATTTAAGTTGGTATTAGAGCTCTAGGTTAACTGAGTCTACAGGGACATAAGACATAGGTTTGAGTCTGTTCTTATGTATCTAACATATCTGATCATAGTTTATGCTTATGCAGATATGTCTAGAGGACATGAAGAACATGTTGAAAGTAGCTATGTAGCACTAGGAGGTAGGAACGCGATGAGAGAGTGCCAGAAGCAGGGCCAGAGCAGCCCGTAATGCCTCATCTAGACCGGAAAATGATGGCCAATCCTGAGTTTTAGCATATGTTTAGACAGATGATGGCCACAATTACACATATTGCTGACAAAGCTCCAACACCTCAAGCTAGGGCAGCCACCTTTAATGTGGAGTCCCAAGGTGTCGGGAAGACATTTGAACGTATTAGACGTGTTGGGGCGATTGAATATGTAGGTACTTCTGATCCAAAAGACACTGACATGTGGTTGATTGAGCTGGAAAAGGCGTTCAAAATCCTAAACATCACTGAAGAAGACAAAGTTAAGTAGGCAGTATACTTGTTGAAGGGCAGTGCTAGCCACTGGTAGGCCATAGAAGAGGAGAAAAGGCCAGGAGTTGTGATAGGATGGGAGGAGTTTCAAAGGGAATTTGTTAGCCGATATTTTCCAGAGACCTACCTAGATGAGAAAATCTCTCCATTTAAGAAGATTCTTCAGGGAGCTATGACTATCAATGAGTATGAATCAAAGTTTATGGAACTTCTGAGGTTCTACCCGCACATGGAAGCAACAGACAAGGAAAGGATCTGGAGATTTGAGAAGGGTCTGAGTACAAAGTTGACTACTACAACATCAGCCTTGGAGAACAGGGACATGTTTTACATCTTTGTGGAATCTGTTAGGAGGATTGAGAGGTCTGCCATAGAGAAGCGTGAAGCTAATGCTAAGAAACAACCTATGTAGTTTCAAGGGAAATCATCTAGAGGCTTTAAGAAGCCAAGGTTTTTCCCACCACCATCGCAACCAAGATCAACCTTCATTGAACCAAGATCACTTGCACCGTCACAGTGGACCCCGAGTAGGGGTAGAGGTCACAATTTTCCACCAACAAGAGCTCGCAGTTCATCATCAATCTTAGTTATAGGGCCGTTTAGACCACATAGTGATAACCGAGTGTGTCATCAATGTGGACAGACAAGGCATATTAGATGGAATTGCCCTATGAAGGATGAGGAGGTGACTCAGTAGCCCAGGAAGAATCAACAAGGATAAAAAAAATGACAGTTTGACACTGGTAGTGGAAGAGGATGTGGTTAGGCGTCCCATGCAGGATCCTCAGGACAGGTGAGCAGAGGACATGGACGGCAGCAGGTGACAACTAGGTTCTATGCCATGACCCAGATGGAAGCACTGGTCAATCCACAAGTCGTGACAGGTTAGATGGAGTTATGTCATTCTGATATGTCTACTTCTTGTTTCATATCTGTGTTATTCCATTCTCATATACTATAACAAGTACTTACATATGGGTCCAAAGACCTCAGTCACATTCTGCATATAAAAGATATTTCACATGTTCATGCCATATATTAAAAAACAATGACAAAAAGTTTTTATGAGAAACCAAGATATACTACTCCTATAGCATAATTTTTTTGAATCACACATTCTAAGGATGTAAACAAAACAAGATATCCATTATCACAAAGTTGGCTTACACTTATCAAGTTGTGATGTAGGCCATCAACAAGCAAAACATTCTTGATACATAGCTCGTTGCCTACATCACCCTCACCTATAACCTTACCTTTCTTGTTGTCCCCAAAGGTTACCACTTCTCCTTTCTTTGTCATGAATTTGTTAAATGGCTGATTTCACCTGTCATATGTTTTGAGCAGCCACTATCAACAATCCACCTCTTTTTGACCTGCATGAAAGAAGGATGTAGGTACCCAACTCAAACTTTGGGATCCGGGGTTAGCTTGGGGACCCATTCATCTTTGGGTTGGTCCCCTTTGGCTTGTAAGGACAATAAGTAGAGTAATGATCATCACATTTACAATGAGCACATACCATAGGGTTTTTAGAGCCGGAAGTCTCTCCATGGAAGATAGGAGGTTCCACACTCTTCTTCTTACCCTTATGATTGCCCTGGAAAATACATAGGTTGTTTCAAGGTCAAACTCCATCTAACCTGTCACGACTCGTGGATTGACCACTGCTTCCATTTGGGTCATGGCATAGAACCTAGTTGTCACCTGCTGCCATCCATGTCCTCTGCTCGCCTGTCTTCACTAGTACAGAAATGGGTTATAACGTCACTACCTGTAGGGTCGGTTTTTCCAAATAACCGACCTTATATGTCTAAAAAAAATGCGGGCACCACTTAAGACCTCTTGGGTCGATTTTCTTAAAAAAACCGACCTTGTAGTGTAACTCTATAGGGTCATTTTTCCAAATAACCGACCTTATATGTCTATAAAAAACACGGGCACCACTTAAGACCTCTTGGGTCGCTTTTCTTAAAATAACCGACCTTGTAATGTATCTCTATAGGGTTAGTTTTCCAAATAACCGACCTTTTATGTCTATAAAAAATGCGTGCACCACTTAAGACCTTTTGGGTCTCTTTTCTTAAAATAACCAACCTTGTAGTGCATCTCTATAGGGTTGGTTTTTATAAAATAAGCGACCTTATAGAGAATTTGTTTAGAAAGTCAATTACAAGTTTCCCGCGGCAAAAATTTGCTTGATTTTAGCTTCACGCCTCGATCTATAGGGTCGGTTTTCCCTTATAACCGACCCTAATGGGCTCCTCGGTCGACATTCGTCGACTGAATAAGAGCTAGATTTCATGTATACGAGCACCTATAGGGTCAATTTTTTCCTTATAACCGACCCTAAAGTCCTCCTCGTTTCAGCACCTCTAAGGTCGGTTTTTTCTTTAAAACTGACCCTAATGGCTCCTCGGTCGACAATATTGTCGACCGATATCAATTCTGGATCCAGTTTAGTTCACGCATGCATAAGCACCTCTAATGTCGGTTTTGTACTTATAACCGACCTTAGAGCTTCCCTCGGTTGATGAATACTTCGACTGATAATCTCGGTCGACAAATTCGTCGACCGATAAGGAGTCAGATTTCAAGTGTATAAGCAACTTTTAAGGTCGGTTTTTTGCTTATAACCGACCTTAGAATACTATTCGGTCGACAATATTGTCGACCGATATCAATTCTGGATCCAGTTTAGTTCACGCATTCATAAGCACCTCTAAGGTCAGTTTTGTACTTATAACCGACCTTAGATCTTCCCTCGGTCGACGACTACTTTGACCGATAATCTCGATCGACAAATTCGTTGACTGATAAGGAGTCAAATTTCAAGTGTATAAGCAACTTTTAAGGTCGGTTTTTTGCTTATAACTGACCTTAGAATACTATTCGGTCGACAATATTGTCGACCGATATCAATTCTGGATCCAGTTTAGTTCACGCATGAATAAGCACCTCTAAGGTCAGTTTTTTTACTTATAACTGACCTTAGAGCTTCCGTCGGTCGACAAATACTTCGACCGATAATCTCGGTCGACAAATTCGTCGACCGATAAGGAGTCAGATTTCAAGTGTATAAGCAACTTTTAAGATCGGTTTTTTGCTTGTAACCGACCTTAGAATACTATTCGGTCGACAATATTGTCGACCGATATCAATTCTGGATCCAGTTTAGTTCACACATGCATAAGCACCTCTAAGGTCGGTTTTTTACTTATAACCGACCTTAGAGCTTCTGTCGGTCGATGACTACTTCGACCGATAATCTCGGTCGACAAATTTTTCGACCGAGGCCGACCCTGTGAACCTCCATTTGCTTGAATTAAAAAGGCAATATTCTGATTAAAATATAAATAAAAAAATCGTAACGGCTAGAAAATCAACTGTCGTAACGACTACTTTTTCGATCGACCGTTGGCCGACCAGGAGACGACCGTTGTGGGCGTCTGTCGACAGATTGTCGACCGAAATGGGCTCTGTTTTGCTATAAATAGCACCCAAAATGATCCATTTCTTCACACCTTCACATTCTCACTTCTCTAGCTCCTATCTAGTGTATTCTTGTGAAAATCTTTAGCTTCTCTACATCCAAGTCTTGCTTGCTACTTCTCCACTTCAAAGCAATGAAATGGCTTCATCATCTACGCGTGGAAAGAAGCAAGTTGCAGGTAGCAAAGCAAGGACGGCCATCTCTGCAACGCTGCCGTTCATCAACGACGTCCCCTTCAATGACGTAGCTGCAGGTGACCTCTACCTCAGGCTCTCCTCAAGAACTCCTCTTCCACGAAGGCCAGTCGACGTCATGGACTTCCACAACATTGTCGATTTGGAGGAACTCTTTGAGGTGCAACATTTGACTGATTTTCTAAACCCCTCCTTCCATTCCTACTCCTCCAAAGTAGTTAACAAATTCTGTGGCAACACATCCCATTATCACACAGATAACGAGGTGTTACGCAAAAACGTGCGGAAATCACCATAACCACAGATTATCAAAAACACGGGTTAATTAAAACCGATTGCGGAAAACATATAAACTGTGGAACTATTACTTTTCAGTCCTCATCCTGCTCAGAAACATGTCATAAATATACATACATGAAATCTGATACGTGTCCACAGCTCAGAAACAGCTGTTCATATACATAAAGGCCCACATCCGGCCGACAGCAGGATGTATACACAATATTGATAGTTCATCGTGAAACATCGTCAAAACACTGCCAAGGACCTGAGAGTACATGGATGACTCTAAACTCTATTACAAAACATCCAAAACAACAACATCTCCAACGCTTGCCTTCTACTGCTCCTCAAGTTGCTCGTCCGCAACACCACAACCACGACTACCTCGACCACCTGAAAACCAGCGGAGTGATACAATTGAACAATTGTCCCAGCGGGAAACATAACTTCCCACCGCAATTACAAACCTCAACAAGATAAAGCTTATAACAGTAGGTATCAATTAAGAGGTATAGCAAGAGTAGTTTATATAAAGCAAGGCTATTCTTATCGACAAGCTTACCCACTGTACAAATGCATAACAAATATTTCTCAAAAGAACATGATCGACAAGATAAGATATATCACGATGTAACATGATTATCATAATAAGGCATGTGACCCCATAACTGGATGAATATAGAAGTACCTGTAGATATACCAGAATTAGATGCACAAACCATGCCTCAATCAATGTTTCGTGGTTACCTTAAGAAGTAAATACTAACGGCTGTATTACACATTATTATGCCCCGAGGATTTGAATCGTACCATTTAAATCCAACCTATGGCTGCGAAGCCCAAAACTGGTGCCATACAAGGTCAATGGAAGAGCCGGACTCCAAGACCTTCTCTGCCTCATGGTCAGTACATGAGTATAACATAAGCAGGACCGCAGTCTCATGCTGAAGTGGTCATAAGCCACAGGGTCAACTCCTCAGGCTACCCTCTGCCTAGCCCGCCTCGGTACAGGGCACGACGCTAGAAACTGAGCCACGTGTCTAAGAACCGTGCTCTGAGCCATGAACGCATTCATTCTCTCACATCACATACCCTGAGCCATGGGCCTGTTCACCATGCTCTATCTACGTATCTGAGTCTGTAACCGAAGTTACACTCCTCCTTACTTTAGGCTAGGAGTAACCTCGCATATTCATCAATATGCGCTCCGGGTTAACCCGTAGGAGAACCCGTTTCACCATCACCAAGTCCTGACGATGATGGATCTATGGCCAGGGCAAACTACCTGATATGATTTCACTGTGATTAATTGGTATCTTTTAGATGGATTGCAGGGTTCAACCAAGCTATATGACATGCAAGATATAACAGAAAGTAAAGAACATTATATTATTATTGTAACGTTATCAACCTGATCCATCACAAGGATCCAACATCACATGTTACCACTTGGCCTCTTTCCAACCATCAAGATCCATCTCGATGATCATCGCATACTCTAGGATCTCAATTCCTCATCATGTTCTGTCACTGCCTTCCCAAGGCTCACATCATCATCATGGGACAACCATACCCCATATATAATGTCATAGAACAATGATCAAGTAATGTTACTCATCATATATGCCGCATAGCCCATTCATGGATACACATTACCTGCATGGTTAGGATACATAATAACCACAGATTCAATCATAAGGAATAATCTCACTATCATGAATGATCATTCAAGATAATCTATTTATCAATATTACATTATTTGATGATCAAGCTTGTTAAGCACATTGTACCATCATCATGCTCACCCTTATCTCAGGATTATCCAATCAGTCAAGGTATTCACTTTATATAGAAGCATGTTGAGTATACACCATTGCTACCAAGGTCATTACTGTTACCTTCCTCTATCATCATCATTACTCCATTACATTATTAACATCATTATTTCTTTCGCTATGAGCAAGGCATTATCATTATCTTAGTTATCAACAACATTGTCATCCTCGCTATCATAAATACTACTAACATTATTATTATGTAAATAACATTGCGCATAACCGTTCACTTCCATGACACGTGAGATCGTCATTAGAATACAACCTCGGCTAGCACAAGAGTCGCAGCAACGCTGGGCTGTACCCTGCCGGCCAACGCACTCAAAGTGTGTCGCCCGACACCACTCAACCGTCCCACCCGATATGCTAGGGCTATCGGCCGGCTCGCACCTCACCTCAACCACCAAGAGAGAGGGGGGAGGAGAGAGAGAAAGAAAGGAGAGAGAGAAGCACTCCTGATAACATGCAACTACTCACACGGCCTAACAGCCGACACTCTCCCAAACCAAAGGCTTGACACCTGTCACAGCCTGCACATATTGCGCGTCACCCCCACTCCCTATCGTCCGACACCACAAGATACAACGCCCGTCAGGGCTATCGGCCGTCACGCTTTGTGCCATATCATGCAACTCAGCCGACTCATCCAAACCAAGCCCCGTCATCCACCAAGAACCAAGGTCCATCGTCTAAGAGAGGAACAAGAGCATCGTTCATCATCAGAGGGACCTATCGTCCATCATGATCACTGCCATATCAGCCAACAAGACATGCTCATCCTATCGCCCGACACATGGGCAGGGTAGGTATCGTCCATCCTTAAGAACACACCATGTCGCCCTACACAAGGTACCATATCGTCCAACGCACCAAACAAAGAAGGGGTATCGCCCGACACAAGGGCAAGATATCGACCAACCGAAGGCTGACACCCGTCAGGCCTACTGCCCATCACAACCATATCGGCCGACACAGGTACAAAGCAAATTACACTAGCATATGAACAAGAACGTAACGAGAGGAGAAGGAGTTAGGGATAGAAATTATGCAACCCGCCTTGAAGCTCCAAGGAAGAAGCACTCCAGGTGAGTGTATCGGCCAACACAGCAGCAAGGAGGGGGAGTATCGTGCACTCAAGGTGGAGGAGAGACCAAAAGATCAAAGGAGACTAAGGCAAGGGAAAGAACCATATATATAGAAGGAAAGGGTGGGGAAAACAAGGTAGGTCCATGCCATGTGTCATCCATCCAAGGAACACTCGTCCTAGGGTTCCAGCCCACACACTAGCAAGGCATGGGACACTTGTCCAAAAAAAATGCACCAAGTGTCCACTGCATAAGACCAGGCATCACGGGCGACACAGGAAGCAGCTCTACCGGGCGGCACACCAGCCTGCTGGGCAACACAAGGCAGGTCCTGGCCGACACAAGGCTCAAGCAAGCCCAGGCAAGGCCCAGAAAACTCAAACAACAAGCCCAAGCCATCCTCTCAACCCTAGAGGAAGCAAAGAGAGAGAAACATCTCACAGGATGGCAAACTTGCACGCAAAACCCCAGACTTGGGTTATTTGCAAGTAGCCCCCCGAACTCTCAACAAAGCACAACAAAAGCCCTAATCACCACTTAAAGGTGATTAGCAAGCACCAAAGCATCAAGATTAAGCAAAACAAACAGGGTAAACCCTAAACGCAGGTCAGGGTCCTTACAAATTCTATGCCAATTTAACCCCACATCCTGACCATGATTCCTTCTCCTCTATGGTTGGTGGGTATGGATTCCATTTTACTGAGGAGGGTATTCTTGATATGCTTGACATAGAAATAGAAGAATATAAAGATTTTCTTGATCTCACCACAGGAAATCCACTCAACAAACTCTCCCAAGATGACACTACAACTAGCCTTAGTGATGTCAAAAGAGCCATCTTTCAATCAAATACGAGTTGTCATGAAGATAGGGGTACCTATTATGCCATAAATTTAAAACCTAAAGCTAGGATCATAAATCTCATTGTTGCCACCAATATCCATCCTAGAGCAAACAAATCTGAAGTAACCACCTTTTGTATGTACCTTATCTATGCCATTCTCAAAGGTATTCCCATAAACTTTATTCGTATCATCCTTAAGAATATGCTTGAGTTTTCTGGCAATCCACCTTATGCTGACTTTGTATGCCAAATCACTCAACATTTTCTTAAGAAGAATATTGAGGATGACTTAGGTTACACATGGGATAGAAAACCCCAAAAGATAAGTAAAAATACGGTGGAAAAGATGGGAATCGACTTTGGCCACAAAAGGGCTAGGATTGAAGGGGAGACATCCACCCAAGATATACCTCCACCACCTCCTCCTACCAACCTACCCCATGATCCTATTACAAACACCTTGACATACATTGTTGGATCCCAATATCACCTAAGTAGGCAATTGGATTATAATCACCATGCCATGACTTATTTAAACCAAAGGATGCAAACTCTCTCTCCTAACCAAACTGATGAATATCCCTATTCCCTTAATCCTGGCATGATAAATCCTAACAATCCTTCCTACAACTACTATGAAATTCCACCTCCACCATCCCCTGATCTCACACATACTCAATTTTCCTCAATTCAACTTCAAGACATTGCTTCCCACTTTCGCTTTGATCGTGTTCCCACCTTCTTGGAGGCTTATGCCTTAACCATGACAGGTGCCTTGGAGTGGCAGACACTGGTCAAATATTATGGAGCTGAGCCCTTTCTTGGAAAAGACCCAGACATTGATGTAATCCTTCGGTCTTTTCAGTGAGATTATGAGATATCTTTGTAATGATTGTAATGAATATCTTTTTATAAAGCAAGTATGTCATGCTTCATCTTAATTATAAAGTGTATGGGAATTAAATTGTTATGAATAAAAGTGTTTTCCATGGCTTCATTTGGACATATACATGTTATATAAGAATATTGTTATTTCAAATGATTGAAAAAAAAATTATGGCTAAATTTGACAAAGCATCACTTGGTTTTAAAATTAAATATCTCTTTAAGGGGGAGCATACCATAAAATTAAGGGGGAGAACTAAAGAGTCATACAAAATGATTATATTGGATATCATGTAAAATCTTGTACAAGTACTTAGATATCATGTTAATCAAGCGTTAGATCTTACCTAACCATTTACAACACTTGGTACTTAATTTAAAACATTGAAACAGGGTTAATCTCGGTCGAAAATATTGTCGACCGAGACACTTTCGATCGACAATATTGTCGACCGAGGAAGACTTTAGGGTCAGTTTTTTTCCTTATAGCCTATCCTAGAGCTCTTCTCGATCGACAAATTTATCGATCGAAAGTGCCTCGGTCGAAAAATCGTCGACCGCGTAGGAGCCCGATTTCACTTGTATAAGCACCTATAAAGTCCTCTTCGGTCGACAATATTGTCGACCGAGACACTTCTGATTTCACATGTATAAGCACCTCTAGGGTCAGTTATAAGGAAAACACCGACCCTAGAGGTGCTTATACGAAGGAAATCTGACTCCTTTTTGGTCGACGAATTTGTCGACCGAAAGGAGCCAGATTTCCTTTGTATAAGCACCTCTAGGGTCAGTTTTTTCCTTATAACTGACCCTAGAGGGCTCTTCGGTCGACAATATTGTCGACCGATACAACCTCAGTCGATAAAATCGTCGACCGAGATGGAGCCATATTCCTTCGTATAAGCACCTGTAGCGTCGATTATTCCCTTAAAACCGACCCTAGAGGATTTTCGGTCGAGAATTATGTCGACCGATAGAATTTCGGTCGACAAATTCGTCGACCGAGAATGAGTTTGAGTGTTTTTAAATAACACGGCATGGGCACCGCTTATCTGTAGCTTCGGTTTGTTTTGTTTAACCGACGCTACATGTCTTTCTCTAAGTGAAAAAGTCGAAACCCTTTCTTCCTCCCGCGAAAACCTTTCTGTTCTATTTTTCTCTCCCGCGGCGCCACGAAACCCTTTGCTTTCTTGTGTCATTCCCGCCGCTAAGCCCTTGCCTCCTCTCCGTGAAGCCATGCCACCTCTCTGTGCCGCCAAAGGATCGTGGTGTCTGGGCCATTGCCACTCTCCGCGCCGCAAAATAGAGCTTGTCGTCGCCAGAAAATAGAGCTCGCCGTCGCCGCCAAATAGAGCTCATCGTCGTCACCTCTCCACTCTTCCACGAAGGTCTCTGCCTCTCCATGAAGGTCATCTCATCCTCCACGAAGGTCACCGCCATTTCCAAGTAAGTTCTCCGCTTCCATTCCTTCTTTCGCGCCTTCCTTCGTTCCCGCTCGACGCCATGGTTGCGTCCAGGTCCACTCTCGGTCGACAATTAGTCGACCGAGTGCACACCTGCGCGCACTGTCCAGGTCCACTCTCGGTCCAAAAATTCGTCGACCGAGAGTGGACCTGGACGCTGCGCGCAGGTGGGCACTCGGTCGACTAATTGTCGACCGAGAGTGGACCTTCTCCTTATTTATGTGTGAGCTATAAATGTTTTAATCATATTTATTGTTAATGTTCACAAATAGTTCTGAATATTATAATGATTTCAATCTTTGGACTGTTGGAAACAGCCTTACTTTGCTAATTTGTAAAAGTATTTTTTTTCATTTTATATGATTTGATAACCCAAAAATAAAAACATGTCTTTTTTCATATGTAATAATTATATAAATACGAGATTAGACATGTGTACTCTTAGATTGACACTTTAGGGTTGATGCATTTATATATTAACTTCGAAACCCGTTCAAAATTTACTCATTAGGAGTAAACTTGGGATAGTCCCTGGTTTGGGACTATTTTTGGATATTTTAATCTCACTTAGGATGTACCTGTATAATGTATGTTTAGTTTTGTAGATTATTTCAGTAGGATTTCTTCATTTGTTCTCTAGGTACATATGTGAGTGGTTATTTGCCATTTACATCGGTGTACTTGGAGAACTTAGAGGAAATGCTGCTGAAATTTTCTTCAAAACTAAACATACATTATATAGTTACTAGTGAGATTAAATATTCAAAAATGGGATAGGTGGTACACTTTAGTATATAAAATTAACTTCCTATCAATAAAAACTTACAAATTATTATAGTATCAATATTAAACTGTTAGTTTTATAATTAATTTTAATGTGATATAGAAAATGGATCGAAGTTGGATGTCTATCAAGAACCGTTGCAGTCCAGAGTTTGCCAAAGGTCTTGATGAATTTATCAGATTTGCTAAGGAACATAGAAAACTACCTACAGATAGGCTATATTGTCCATGTAGAAATTGTTGTAACAATTTGAAAGTTGATACTGGTGAGGAAATTAAGAATCATATCATATGCAATGGGATCATACAAGGTTATAATGAATGGTATTGGCATGGAGAGAAATTGAATTATGGATCATAAAATGTCGATACTAATAGTTGTGGCATAGAAGATATAGATAATGATGATAATGTTAATGATGAACCGATTCAAGATGACCAGATTTAGGATGATATGGTTGATGAGATGCTATGTAGTTGTAGGGGCAATGTCATTGATCCACCTTCTTTATTTGCAAAAATTGTCCATGATGCTGAAAATCCATTATATAAGGGTTGTACTAAGTTCACGAGGTTGAGTGTTGTGATGCGATTATATACTCTTAAAGCTCAAAACCGGTGGAGCGATAAAAGTTTCACTTCACTGTTGTCTTTGTTAAAGGAAATTCTTCCTGAAGGCAACGAGCTTCCAATTTCAACATATCAAGCAAAGAAAATAATGTGCCCAATGGGAATGGAGGCTAAGAAGATTCATGCATGTCCAAATGATTGTGTGTTATTTCAGAAGGACTATAGTAATTTGATAAATTGTCCAAAATGTGGTGCGTCAAGGTATAAGACTACAAATTCAGCTAAGGCTACAAATGGCTATCCTGCCAAGGTGATGTGGTATCTACCAATAATACCACAATTTCAACGCTTATTTACTAATACAGAAGATGCGCAAAATTTGTCTTGGAATGGGGAGTTAAAGGTCAATGATGATGGCATCCTACGACATGCATCTGATTCACCACAATCGAAGAAAATTGATTTATTATACCCTCAATTTGGTAAAGAACCAAGAAACCTAAGACTTGGACTCTATACAGATGGAATGAATCCCTATGGTACATTAAGCAGCCAACATAGCACGTGGCCTGTTATGATTGTTATATACAATCTTCCTCCTTGGTTGTGTATAAAAAATAAGTATGTGATGTTGTCAACATTGATATCAGGGCCCAAGCAACCTGAAAATGATATTAATGTTTACCGTCAACCTCTAATTGATGACCTAATGAAACTATGGGAAGAAGGTATTATGACATATGATGCTTCACGTAAAGAGATCTTCAGTTTGCGTGCTATGTTATTTTGCACGATTAATGACTTTCCAGCTTATGGAAATTTGTCTGGATATAGCATAAAAGGATACAAAGCATGTCCTATTTGTGAGGAAAATACTGATTCAATCAGACTGAAACATGGTGGCAAAATCGTATATCTTGGTTATCGGAGATTTCTCCCACCAGTGCATCCTTATCGAAGGCAACGCAAAACCTTTAATGGGTCAACTGAGGAACGAAGTGCTCCTAAACCTATACCAGGACATGTTGTATATGATAGGGTGAAACATATTGTTAATGAATTTGGAAAGAGTTCAAGTATTCATACACTCGCATGTGACAAATCTCTATACAAGAAGAGGTCAATATTCTGGGATCTTCCTTATTGGAGATCTTTGGCAATTAGACACTGCATTGACGTCATACATGTTGAAAAAAATATTTGTGATAGCATCATCGGTACACTATTGAACATACCAGGAAAGACTAAAGATGGCATCAAATCTAGAAAAGATTTAGAATTAATGGGTATTAGAAAAGAATTATCAGTGGAGATCAGGGGTCGCCGCACATATTTGCCACCGGCTTGTTACACTTTGTCAAAGAAAGAGAAAAAGACTTTCTGTGAGTGCTTGTATAATATTAAGGTTCCACAAGGATACTCTTCTAATATTCGTAGATTGGTATCAATGAAGGATCTGAAATTGATAGGTCTCAAATATCACGATTGTCACACCTTAATGCAATAAAGTTTACCTGTGGCTATTCGATCTGTATTGCCGAAGCATGTAAGGTTTGCAATCACAAGACTCTGTTTCTTCTTCAATGAAATATGCAACAAAGTGATACATCCTGATACTCTTGATAAATTACAAAAAGATGTAATTGTTACCATGTGTCAGCTTGAAATCTACTTTCCTCCTTCATTTTTTGATACCATGGTTCATCTTGTAGTACATATTACAAGGGAGGTGAAGATGTTGGGTCCAATTTTCTTACACTGGATGTATCCATTTGAACGCTACATGAGTGTTTTTAAAGGTGATGTTCGGAATCGTTATCGTCCTGAAGGGAGTATTGTTGAGGGTTACGTGGCTAGGGAGGTGATGGACTTTTGTAATGATTTTTTGAATTGCAATGAAACTTGTAGCGATCAAAAAAATTCCCATCACACTGGATCTTATTGTGGTAAAGGAACTCTGGGAGGACGAGTGAAAGGAATCATTCGTGAGTTGTGGGAACAAGCACATTTGTATATTTTACACAACATCGATGAAGTTAGTAGCTACATCACATAACACAATGATCTTATCAAGAGAAATCATCTACGATCCAGTTCAATGTGGCTTGCAAGAGAGCATAATCAAACATTTATTAGGTGGTTTGAAGAGAAAGTATTTAATCAACTATCTGAATCACAAAATAATGTTGCTGAGAATATAAAATGGCTCGCCTTTAAGCCAAAAATGGATGTCATGTCATATGAAGGTTATGACATTAACGGATTTTCATACTACATAAAGCGTCAAGATGAAAGTAGTGTAGTTCAAAATAGTGGGGTCACTATTAAAGCTTGTTCATTGTATTTTGCTAGTGCCAAAGATAAAAGACCACGCGAAGCTGAGATGTCATATTACGGCGTCATTGAGGACATATGGGAAATGGACTATAAAAATTTTCGAGTTCCTATATTTAGGTGTAATTGGGTTGACAACAACAAAGGAGTTTTAGTGGATGAGTTGGGTTTCAAATTGGTGAATTTTGAAAAGATTGGTTTCAAAGATGAGCCATTCATCATGGCAAACCAAGCAAAACAAGTATTCTATATTGATGACCCGACAAATAAAAATTGGTCTGTCGTTCTTAATGGAAAAAGACAGTTGACTGTAGATCCTATAAATGAAGAAGAATACTACGAAAAGTATGATGATTCCAGTCCATTCTCAGTTGGTTTGCCAAGTGTAAATGTTGAAGATAACACCGATGAATATTGTAAACGTCAAGACCATGCTGAAGGAATTTTCCTTGACTAACAACTCAACCAATACTAAAGGCATGTATTCTTTGAATTATTTATTTTATTATCATGTATACCTTATCACTTGTGATTTTATTATCACTTATTTTTTTTTATCATGTATACTTGCATGTTCTAAAATGGCGAGTGAAGATGAACATTCTGAGCATGAGCACCATGAGGATGGTAGTGGTGATGCTAAAAAAATGAGAGGTCCTACATTGATGCGTAGGCTGCAGGAGCTCAGGGCTAAAGGGGATAAATTGCCAGTCCAGTTTGATATGACATGAGCACCTATTGGGGAACATGCTAGTGCTTTCAAGCATTACGTAGGGGCGACCGCATGCAGTAAGGTGCCAATAGATATAGAAAATGGCATGATGTTCCTAATGCCAAAAAAGACCTCTTATGGAAAGATATATCTGTGAGTGGAAGTGATATTATTTTAATATGTTTTTTATCTATTGATTCTAATTTAGTTTGCTTGGAATTAATTCCTTTTCAAAACAACATTATTAATTGCTTCTTTTGTATGTATAGGGTGTTTTTCATGTAAATGAAAAAGATCACAAGAAAAGAGTGCTACAACGTTGTGGTGTACGATGGAGAGGTTTTAAGACATATCTTGTAAGGGAATTTATAAATAATCCTAAACAAAACAAGAAAGCTACAGATGTATATATTTTTATAGATCCTGAGGTGTGGGAAAGATTTGTTGCAGCTAGGAGATCAGAAGAGTTTCAGGTAATAAAGATTGTGATGTATTGTATGAATATTTAATTTTATACAATTAAGTAGGTGAATCTTTTTATACATGTTTGCCAAGTCTAAATTGCAATACCTCATTTTAAATGATCAGGCTAATCACTAGGCTCAAAAGGAAAGACGGGATCAAAATGTGCATGACCATCGCTTGGGGGCCGGTGGTTATGCCTTCCGCCGCCAACTACAAGAGAAGCAATCATCTTCTGGAGAAGAATCTAGTACAACTCAAGTTGAGCGACCACCCCGACACTTGACATGGATTGATGCTAGAAAGAATCGAGCCGGTGAAATTGTCAACCCTGCAACTAAGGAGGTGGCACAAAAGATGGTAGGTTTATCCCAACTAAGTAAAGAGTAACTCCTACAAACTTAAATTTATTTATATCTATTTGATATTGTGATTTAATATTTTTATTAATTATGAATAGATTGATCTCCACGAGCAAAGGAAGGAAGGAAAGTTCATCCCAACTGGCTACATGGATGAACTAGCAGTTGCTCTTGGTACGAAGGAGCATCCTGGCCGTGTTAGGGGATTAGGAGCTGGCATAGGATTCAAGTCTTATTTTGGCCTTTCACAATCTAAAAGAGGTCGTGCAGGAGGTCTTACACATGAGTATGTTGAAGAATTAGTAGCGCAGAAAGTAAAAGAAATAATGTCTTCATTTCAGCCTACTCAACCTTCTCAACCTATTCCTACTGCGCGTCTCTCAAGTGATGAGGTACAAGCCCATGTAGAAGGTCATGGGAGCACTCCCGATGACCCACCACAACAATCTGCAGCAAGTTTTTGTTCTATATGTTGTGTTATTAGTATGATAAATATATGATAATATATATAGTTGTAACATGTATCGGTTCTATTGTTTCTTATATAACTTATATTTATTTCAATCTAGGTTGGTATGAACTATAAACTTGCAGTGGAGGTTCCAGAATATAATGTTGTGGCAGTGGGCAAGGTGTACAACCTTGGTGGTACATTGCATTGCCAACAAATTACTGATGACATTTTCCGTGTGTCCATCCATCTTGTGTATGACGGAATGGGGGACAAACCACTACCCATACCTAATCCTGAATATAGTACAGTTGAAGAAGCTGAGGGTGCTATGGTGGGTTGGCCTAGACACTTGGTTATCAATAATAAGGTATACCTTATTTCTACCATATTTTTCATATTTGACTGCATATATGAACTCCTGTAATATAAGTATGTAATTTAATTAACATGTTTGTAAACCAAAAAGCAAACCTTCTACTACTCGTCCTCCTATGCCCAAGCCATCTTTGATTCCCGAAACTACATTCGACGAATTGGGAAGCAAATATAAATGTTTGTGTCGATACTTAGCGAACCAAAGATCGGGATCACATATGTTTGTCAATTTAACACAAGATGTAGTTGGGAGGGACTTTGAGAATTTTATTTTTCTTGATGATATTATAGAGTTGTTCCGGTATGATTGGATGAACACTTCGATAATAGAAGTATGGATAAGGTAAGGATCTATCAATATATATAGAAAATTCCAATACACATTTTTAGCTTATTTCTACATATGAAAATAATTACAAATGTTTAACAGCCATTTATATACTGAGATCACAAACTTTGATATAAAGAATGTTGGATTCTTAGTTCCTTCGGTCACTAGTCAGGTGGAGATACATATTGAGGATGTGAATGAGTACTTCTTTGATGCATTCAAATATTTTGCTAGTGAGGGGAAGTAAATTATCCTAATTCCTTTTAACGTCCAGTAAGTATTATTATTCAATATAATTTTAATAATGAATAAAATTATTTATTTTAATGTTTGTTTTATTCTTACTCAGAGCTAGACATTGGGAATTAGTGGTGATTGCCCCAAAATTGATGAGTCTTTATTATCTTGACCCAATGGGTAAAACAACAAGGAGTCACAAAATGAAATTGCCAACTATGGAGTAAGCATAAATTTAATCAATGCTTCAACATGATATTTCTATTTAGAATTTCTATTTTACCAACTATCGTTTAATTGATAGGGGTATAAAGGCTTTTCATGAAGCTGGAGGACAAATACCCACAAAATTATAGACATTGACTTTGAAAAATGTCAAGGTAGCTACTTTGACAACTGCTTACTCTTATATGTATTAATTTTCAACTGTAATATGTCAACCCTTATACTCTTATCTCAATTGATGTTTATAGTAGTTTACTAACATTAAGTATAATTTGTTATTTGTAGTGTCCTATGCAAAATAATGACTGGGCTTGTGGCTACTATGTAATGAAATATATGCAAGCTATTGTCAAACAAGCATCACATGACATTCAGACTATAAGTCAGGTAATACAGAAACATCATAAATTTACAAGTGATTGTAGTCATTTTATTAAATATTAGCAAGTGCATTTTCTGTTACAGATCTTTACAACTCAGCCTTACACACATGTGGACTTGGATGAATTCTGAGAAGAGTGGTCAGAGTCTTTTATAAATGAAGTCGATATAGCATTGGATTAAATATGTTGGCTCCATTTATGTATGTGGTTTGAGTACTCTTTCATATATTTACTTTTTGTATCTGTCATCTCAGACTTGCACTCTATCATTTGGTAAATTATGATGTGATTATGAATCATTTTTGTTATGAATGTGTGGTTTTTAATGGTGACGATTGAGCATCAATGCTCCCCTCTCCCAGAATATATGAATCTTCTTGTTCTTCTGTTCTATATTCAATTTCTACAGAAATTTAAAAAAAAATTGTAACTTCTAGCGTCGGTTTTTTAAATAACCGACCCTAAAGATTGAATTTAGTGTACACTTTTAGTGTACTTCTCGGTCGATAAGTTTTTCGACCGAAATATTTTCGGTCGACAATTTTCTCGACCGAGGGGGTACACTGAAATGTTTATTCAATCTTTAGGGTCGGATATTCCAAAAAAAACCGACCCTATAAACTCACTCGGTCGACAATTTTCTCGACCGAGGGTGTACACTGAAATGTTTATTCAATCTTTAGGGTCGGTTATTCCAAAAAAACCGACCCTGTAAACTCACTCGGTCGACAATTTTCTCGACCGAGCGGTACACTAAAATGTTTATTCGAACTTTAGGGTCGGTTATTCCAAAAAAACCGACCCTATAAACTCTTTCAGTCGATAATTTTCTCGACCGAAGGCTACACTGAAATGTTTATTCAATCTTTAGGGTCGGTTATTCCAAAAAAACGGACCGTGTAAATGGTCTCGGTCGACAATTGTCTCGACCGAGACTGTTTACAGGGTCAGTTTTTTTTGAATAACCGACCTTACAGGCTCCTTTTCTCTCACCTAGGTCAGAATTTTTACAACCTTTTGCGTCGGTGTTTACTCTGTAAGGTTAGTTTTATTTGGTTAAATAAACCGACACTATAGAGAAAATTCTATAGCGACGACCACTTAGGCGTCGGTTAAAAAGTGACGTTGTAGGCTTAAAAAAACCGACGCTACAGACCATTCCTGTACTAGTGCTTGAGGATCCTGCATGAGACGCCTAACCACATCCTCACCCACTACCAGTGTCAAACTGTCATTTTAGTGATCCTTGTTGATTCTTCCTTGGCTACTGAGTCACCTCCTCAACCTTCATAGGGTAATTCCATCTAATATGCCTTGTCTGTCCACATTGATGACACACTTGGTTATCACTATGTGGTCTAAATGGCCCTATAACTAAGATTGATGATGAACTGGGAGCTCTTATTGGTGGAAAACTGTGACCTCTACCCCTACTCGGGGTGCACTGTGACGGTGCAAGTGATCTTGGTTCAGTGAAGGTTGATCTTGGTTGCGACGACAGTGGATATGATGGGACTTCTCCCAAGGGTAAGAATAAGAACAAGAGTAAGGGTAAGAAGAAGAGTGTGGAACCTCCTATCTTCCATGGAGAGACTTCTGGCTCTAAAAACCCTATGGTATGTGCTCATTGTAAATGTTATGATCATTACTCTACTTATTGTCCTTACAAGCCAAAGGGGACCAACCCAAAGATGAATGGGTCCCCAAGCTAACCTCGGATCCCAAAGTTTGAGTTGGGTACCGACATCCTTCTTTCATGCAGGTCAAAAAGAGGTGGATTGTTGATAGTGGCTGCTCAAAACATATGACAGGTGAAATCATCCATTTAACAAATTCATGAAAAAGAAAGGAGGAGTGGTAACCTTTGGGGACAACAAGAAAGGTAAGGTTATAGGTGAGGGTGATGTAGGCAACGAGCTATGTATCAAGAATGTTTTGCTTGTTGATGGCCTACATCACAACTTGATAAGTGTAAGCCAACTTTGTGATAATGGATATCTTGTTTTGCTTACATCTTTAGAATGTGTGATGCAAAAAATTATGCTATAGGAGTAGGATATCTTGGTTTCTCATAACAACTTTATGCCATTGTTTGTGAATATATGGCATGTACATGTGAAATATCTTTTATATGCAGGATGTGACTGAGGTCTTTGGACCCATATGTAAGTACTTGTTACAGTATATGAGAATGGAATGATGGACCTTTTATAAATGTTCTAGAGTTTATTTACATTGTTGGAATTGGTTTTAATTATTCCATGTTTTTTACTATGTGATAAATTAATAGTTGATCATGTTTTGTGTTTTGAGTAATCTCGTTAGTGTGACAAGGTGTCACAGTTAAGTTGGTATTAGAGCTCTAGGTTTACTGAGTCTACAGGGACATAGGACTTAGGTTTGAGTCAGTTCTTATGTATCTAACATATCTGATCATAGTTTATGCTTATGCAGATATGTCTAGAGGACATGAAGAACATGTTGAAAGTAGCTATGTAGTACTAGGAGGTAGGAACGCGATGAGAGAGTGCCAGAAGTAGGGCCAGAGTAGCTCGTAATGCCTCATCAAGACCGGAAAATGATGGCCAATCCTGAGTTTCAACATATGTTTAGACAGATGATGGCCACAATTACACATATTACTGACAGAGCTCCAACACCTCAAGCTAGGGAAGCCACCTTTAATGTGGAGTCCCAAGGTGTCAGGAAGACATTTGAACGTCTTAGACGTGTTGGGGCGATTGAATATGTAGGTACTTCTGATCTAACAGACGCTGACATGTGGTTGATTGAGCTGGAACAGGCGTTCAAAATCCTAAACATCACTGAAGAACAAGGGTGGAAGCAATAGCTACCCCCACTTGTGATCTAAAAGTTGTGATGAGATTGTTCGAGAAGTTTATTTTTCCTAGATATGGTGTCCCACACACCGTCATTAGTGATAGGGGATCCTATTTTGAGGAAAGATAGTTCAAAGCTCTTCTGAAAAAGTTTGAGTAAGGCAAAAATTTGCCACCCCTATCATCCACAAACGTTAAGTCAGGATGAGGTTTCAAATTGCCATATTAAACCAATTCCCAATAGTAGTATCAGTGCTACATCAATTTATGGTGTATCTAGATTTAAATCAATGTGATCAGATTTATTTTTTTTTGAATATAATCGAATACCAAACTGGTTAATGCACATACTAATTAATTACCACATATGATTCCAAAAACTAATATATATATGTATATATATACATATATATACACACACATATATATATACATATATATATATATATATATATATATATATATATATATATGTGTGTGTGTGTGTGTGTGTGTGTGTGTGTGTGTATACATATATATACACACATATATACATATATATACACACATATATATATACATATATATACACACATATATATACATACATACATATATATATATATATATATATATATATATATATATATACATATACATATACATATACATATACATATACATATACATATACATATACATATATACATATATATATATACATATACATATATATATACATATATATACCTATTAGTGGCCAATTACTATGCCAAAATGTTGTGATTAGAAATCTGTGCATGTCTTAAATAGTTTATGACCATTACATCCTAAATGACATCCATGTGAACCATAAGGTATGACCTTGATGGTAGCACCCATTGGATGAAATCCATAAGTGCAAATGAATCGTAAGTGTTCAGACACATGGATAACATTTTGAGAAGGATGATGCTTGTTTATTGCAACTTAATGACTAAGCATTTGGCATATGGATACTAAAACCGCATTCCTATGAGGAATAAAACAAGGATGTGTATGTGACACAACCTATAAGGTTTATGAATCCACTAATGCAAATGAAGTCTATAAGTTACAATGGACTAATCAATGTGATAGATTGAGTACAAGAAAATCATAATTAGATCTTTACTTTGATGAAATAGTCAAAGGGTTTGACTGATATGTCAAAGATAAAGAAGTGATCAGTGATTTAGTGGGAGCGTGTTCACATTCCACATGTTGATGTGAAATGGAAATGTTCTAGAATGGAAATCCAAAAGTGGAAATTATTGTTAAGGAAGATAGAGATGTTTCCTATGTGATAGGAACAGAGATCTATAGAGATAGTTCTCGAAAACCTCTTGAACTGAAAAGAGAAAGCATACATTGGCAATCTGTACTGAAGGGTTCAGTATGCACAGATTCAGTGGGAGAAAACTTGTCCATGTTATATGGAGTTAGTATCCCAAGGTCAAGTGTCCAATTATTATGAAGAATGGGAACACTAAGAATAGATATGGATATATCATGTATGTAATCATCCCATTATCTTGAATGTATAGACATGTCAAGAACAAAATGCATTCATTATCTTGTATGTAGGACATGGCAATATGATGTGCTCATCCTGATAACTCGTATGTGAGACATGACGAGTGGATGTCTGTCTACATCCAATAAGGGTTACTGGAATACCATGAGGACTTAATAAGTACTTAAGAAGTACTAGTTCTATGGAGATAAGGAAGAGTTCAATGTAAAGAGTTACATTGATGCGAACTTCCGAAAGGATAGAAAATTAATCGCAATATATATAGGATATATATAAAAGTGAAAGTTTGTTGATAATTGGAAGTGTTCCAATAAAACCATTTAAAAGGAAATGTCGAGTATCTATGCGTTAGAGAATAGCAGTGGATACTATATGGATATATATGTATATATATGGATATATATGTATATATATGTATATATATACATATATATATATGATCTTATCAAGATTATCTCTATACTCTTGTTTTAAATGCTTCACTTGTATGCTTAGCTACCATCTTGTGATGTTTGATTTTTGGTACCTTGAAAGAATAGTACCAACCTTATATAGTGTTATGGAGTAGTATGAATGCATGGAAGTGTTGGTATGCTAAATCTAATGGTCATATGTTTTGCTTCCTGGTTGTTGGGCCGTAATCTCAAGAGAGAGGCTATCTAAAAACCTCGATCTATCCTAATCTCGAGAAAGGAGGGAATAGACAATTTTGGTGATCGCTTATAATCTTGATAAGAGTATATGAAGGGGTGTGCATTTTGCATGTTGGTGAGAGACCTTAGTAGGTGAAGCCCAACCCAACTTTTCTTCCTTTTCTTTGTTTCTTATTATTTTTTTAACATTTTTCTCTTGCTTCATTTTTTTCTTCTTTCTTTTATCTTTCTTTATTTTTTTTGGGTACACCCTTATTCCTTGTAGAACACCCTTTTTAACCCACATATTTATTTGGAGTGTAAGAGTGCAAGACTCTACATAACACTTACCAACCTTGTCCCAATGGTTCAATCTTGAATACTACATTGGACCCCATATAATAGTTGAGAGGACTTGAGTGTCGGGTTATAATCTTAAAAGTCTGACTACTTTGGATCCACTCCATTTTTGATGTGCGATTTAGGCCGATCAAGTGTTTAGAATATAACATGCATTCTATAAACTGTAAACATGATAATGCAAAAAAAACTGATGATGCAATATAATGAAACCCAAAGCATGGACCACTTACCTAATTTTAGCAGGAACAATACCTCCTAAATCTCAGAACCTTATTAATATATTATAACCTTAATGAGTTCAATTCTTGAAATATGAGAAACCACAGTCAAAATCAAGACTCATGACCTTCTCCAATAGCTAGATCTCCAAATATTAAATTTAAAATCATATATAAATTGATCCCATAGAACATACTAATAAAAGGATATTGTTTTCTCAATAATTTCCAATTAGAATTTAGCTAAAACCATTACAAAATTCTTGGGAAATGATATTCCAACAAGTAAAATAAATGGGAAAGCCCTTTGATTATATCATGAACTTTAAGTGTGACATAGGGCCACCAAGTGCATTCAGAAATATCAAAAACATACTCCACATAACTCAAAATCATCTTAACACCTAAGTTTGTTACGTCAAACATGACTCATTAGATCAATCTACAGGGAAATTGGATCCCTTTTCCTCCACCCTGATTCCTAACTCCTTGCTCCTCCAAGAACTAGAGTCATAACATAAGAAGCACCTTCCCCCTCCCTTAGGCAATAAGACCGACCATGAAGGAAAACACAACTGTGGCAAAAATGACTTCATTACCTTTCACCAAATATGGAAAACCATGGATGGGAACATCTCAATGCCCTCATGTCTCAAACTCTTTACATTTCCAGATAGTGGGGCTATGAGACAACCAATCACAATAAATCAAGGCCATCTATCATGCAAGGAAAACCCTTAACTCAAATCCCTACAACAACAAACTAGAACCAAGTAGAGTCAGGAGATCAAACAACCCACTCAACCACAAATAGAAATTGGATCTAAACCTACCATCTTGGCCAAAATAGAGCAACGATGCTCAAAACTAGAAAAAGCCACTAGAGAAGAGAGTGGATAAAACCAAACACACAAGGAGATCCTTTTATGCTCATCGAAGGTGAACTAAAAAAACTTGGTAGAGATCAATACAGAGTGGGCTTTGAGGTCCTCTAGGTAACGAAGAGTTGGCCGACTTCATCGAACTACCACCTTGGCGCACCTCACCCTCAACCAATAATGTGAAAAGGAAGGTTAGGGGTCATAGAATATGACCTTGCCCTTAATTGAAGAAAGGTGGCTAGATATTAGAAGACCACAATGCTGATTCTAGAGATGGGGAAGGTTTGGTAGTGTTGACTATAGACATTTCAGCCCCAATTGGTGATGCTCAAGCATTCTATATCCACCAAAGAGGCTTTTCAATCCTTCAGCATGCTAGCGCAAGGATACCCATGGTGACTGCAAATCGCACCAAATAACTTGGAGTTGCAAACATTGGGTGTTTCATGTAGTAAAATTGGTTATGTGTAGGTTTAGGAAGGCGTCAGGAAGCCATTGGGAAACAGACCCTATACTGATCCTATCATGATATGAGCAAAAATCACATGTATAACATGGGTATTCAAGACTTGGAGAGTCCATAGGCTGAATACAACCTCTATACGATGTGGCTCAGGGACACCCTCCCTCAGACTCATCTAACGGTCCAGGTAGGGGTCCATCTTGCACCTTTCAGTGGTAAAATGATTTAAAATCAAAATAAGGTCCTTTTAATACATTTTGTTCCCTATTTTTGGTACCATATCAAATAAACTCATAGAAACCTCAAAATTTAACCATAGCCTCCAAAACCCATGTGGATAATTACCATGTTAATAAATTACCAAAAATCTCAAACTAAAACCCTAAAAAATATTTAGGTTAAAACTTCAATAATTCTTAATAAATTGTAGGAATATCATTGTCTTGCCAAAATTAGCCATTAGGCTTTTCTCATCATGTACTTTATGTGAAAATTTGTTTCATCACTTGTTATAACCCTAAAAGGCATAAATATCACACATTGAGCATTTTGATCTAATAAAGGATGTAATCATGTAACAATTAAGTATGTATAACTAGAAAATTGGGGTTGTGACAATCCTCCCCTCCTTATCAACTTCTGTCCTCAAAACTTTAGGGATTCAAAAGCTCTGGGTATTTCTTCAACATCTCATCTCTAAGATCCCAAGTAGCCTCCTCGAGATTATGATTCCTCCATACAACTTTAACTTGAATAATATCATTATTCTTCAGCTTCTTGGTCTAAACATCCAACATACTCAAGGGAAACTCCTCATAGGAAAGATCCTCCCTGATGTTAATAGGTTTGTGAACAAGAACATGAGATATATCCTTGATGTACAACCTAAAAAAGGATGGATGAAGCACATTATGTATTTATTTGTAAGTAGGTGGTAGTGCTAACATGTAAGCACTCTCTCCCACCCTATAAAGGACCTCAAGGGGACCAATATAATGAAGGGTAACCTACCCTTTATCGATATATCAATAAATTTTATGGGTTTAACTTTTAAGAAAACATGATCACCCACCTTGAATTATCTGTCAGACCTATGAGCATCAACATACTTTTTTGTCTATTTTGTACAATCTTCATCTGCCTCCTAATAAGATCAACATGATCTATATATAACTACAATTCATTAGTTTTGATCAAGATTCTTTCACCAACCTCACTTCAGAATAAAGGTGACCTGCATGGCCTACTGTAGAGAGTTTCATATGGTACCATGCTTGTGCCGTTGTGAAAACAATTATTATCAGCAAACTTGACTAGAGGCAAGAACTTTGACAAATTAATATCCTCCCCAATCAAGCATGCATGCTGAAAGCTTTTCCTCCAATGTAAAAATAGTCCTCTAAGACTACCCCTCCATCTAAAGGTGATAATCACTACTGAAGCGCAACCTAGTTCTCAACTCATCATGAACTTGTTTCCATAGCTTAGAAGTAAATCTTGGGTCCCTATCCAAAACAACAGAATGGGGTACACCATGAAGACACACTATCTCCTAAAAAGTTAGATCATCCATCTCAGAAACACTTGCGGTGGTTTTATAAAATAAAAAGTGTGCACTCTTCATTAGACGATCAAGCACCACCCATACTACATCATGCCCTTTCTTTGTCTTGGGAAGACTAGTAATGAAATACGTGATTATATTCTCCCACTTCCATTCAAGAATATCAAAGGGTTGGAGAAAACTACTAGGCCTGTGGTATTCATCCTTCACATACTAACGTGTCAGTCATTTGGAAACAAAAGTTTCTATATCCCTTTTCATATCTTCCCACCATAAGGTCTTCTTCAAATCTTGTTACATATTTGTGTGCTCAAATGAATATTATACTTAGTTCCATGTTCCTAAAAAGAATCTTCTACCTTATCTCATCACAAGGTATCCACAATATGCCATTCATCAAAATCTCACCAACTTTATCCTTTGAGAGTCTAGTGCAAACTCTCTCAATAAGCTCTAACATATGTGGATACTCATGACTTCCTTATTGTGCAGTGTGTAACTCAAAAGTCCAATCTGACCTGTTCATGATATGTACCAACCTCAACTTGACCGCAACAAGAAATGATCTTCAGTCTATGAACTCATTCATCATCTTCCAGTAATCTACTAGAATAGAAGCACAAGCAACATGTCTCATTTTTCTTAGAGCGTCAACTGCTACATTGGCCTTTTCTAAATGACAAGTGATAGAGAAATCATAGTATATGATGAACTCAGGTATTATATGCTGCCTCATATTGAGGTCCTTCCAAGTCAAGATATATTTGAGTCTTTTATGACCAGGAAACACCTCAAACCTTGTTCCACATACATAATGCCTCCACATCTTGAGTGCATAAACTATAGAAGCCAACCCAAGGTCTTAAGTTGCATAATTCTCCTCATGCACCTTGAGTTGTCGAGAAGCATAAGAAATAACTATGTCATTCTTCATGAGCACACAACCATGCTCCTTGACTTGTCGAGAAGCATAAGAAATAACTATGTCATTATTCATGAGACACAACCAAGACCATGCTTTGAAGCATCACTGTAAATTACAAAGCCATGATCATCAAGTAGTATAGGAGTAGATGTAAACTTGTCCTTTAGGGTTTGGAAACTATGCTCACAAGCATTATTCTTGAAAAAATTGCAATCCTTCCTAGTCAACTGAGTAAGGGGCCCTTATATGATGGATAAATCATGTAAGAAACACCTTTATCAACCCGCTAGACCAAGGAAACTAGAAATATCTCTATGAGTTTTAGGAACAACCCAATTCTTGACTTACTCCACCTTAGATGGATCCACTATTATGTGCCCATCAGAAATGATGTACCCTAGAAACATGACTTCTCTAATCTAGAAGTCACACATAGACAACTTAGCAGATAAGTGATACTTCCTGAGCATGTCTGGAGTAATGCGAAGATGTTCTTCATGGGCAAGGTCATTATAGAATAGGCCAAAATATCATCAATGAACATGATGATAAAAGAAAAAATAAAATAATGGAAAATCATGTTCTTAAGATCCATAAATATACACAAGAGCATTAGTAAGGTGAAGGGCATCACTAGGAATTAGTAATGACCATATCTCATATGAAAGACCGTTTTATCAACACTTGAACTCTGAATCTTCTACTAATGATAGCCAATCCTCAAGTCCGTCTTCAAGAAGAACTTTGTAGTCCTAAGTTGGTCATAAATATCATCAACCCTGGGAAAACGGTACCTGTTCTTGATGGTAGAGGGACTTTGAGATTGGAGCAGTACCCACAAGTAGATCAATAGAGAATTCCAAATCTATATAAGGAGGGAGACTAGGAAAGTCTTCAGGAAACACATCAAAAAAGTCCCTCACTATAGGAATATCACAAATATGTTTGTTCTTCTTAATGGAATAAGGATACAAGAAACACAATGTGGCCCTTTATCCTTTATATTTCTACATGCTTAGAAGAAATGAAGAGATTCTCACCTTCCCTTCTCTTTCCTTTAACAACAAGGGGCTCCTCCTCGGGATAGGAAAACATAACATGCTTCCTTTTATAGTCAAGGATCACATAGTGCTCATGTAGGCATTTAATCCCTAGGACTACATCAAAAGCTTTCATATCCACTATCATAAGGTCTATAGGAAAACCCCTTCCCTCAAAAGATAAGGGAACCATAGACAACATCTTCATGACTTCATGTAAATCTACTAGGAGTTATGATATTCAAATAATAACCTATAAGCTCAACAGGTAGACTAAGAATATCAACTAGTGCAAAAGAAAGGAAGACAAGCGACACACCATAATCAGATAAGACCTTAATAACCTGAACATGAATAAAAGGAGTACCTTCTATAACCTGATCTAGTTTTCCATCCTTTTTCTTTGATCATGAACATGTGATACTACTACCTATTCTCTCTAAGAGCATCTGTTGCAACACCTTTTCCACATGACCTACTCACTGAAGGAACTTGGGACACATTCTCCTCTTGGTGTGGACAAGTTCTCCCCAAAAGTAACACACTTAATTTCCATTCCTATAATATATATAGTAGTCCTTGTGACACTTAGGGGACGTGGGTGGACTGTCGCTATTTTTCTAATTATTGTGCTGACAAGGTCCACCTTTTGATGCCTTCCTCTTCCTATCTTGCTGTCTATGGTTGTTTCCCTGATGGCGGTTGGGGTTCTTCTTTTAATAGCTCTACTAGTGATGATGTTGTCCTCCATTATAGTTCTTCTTCCTAGACCTCCTTCGGTGATCCTCGATCGCAAGGGCAACATAAAGGAATTCTTGAATCGTCTTGTAGCCTCTCCTACAAAGAGACTAGATGAGATCATTATTTAGACCTCAGATGAACTTCTTATCTCACTTTTGATCTGTAAGCTCGAGCCCGTACTTGTAAAGAATTCATAATTGGGTGGCGTATTGAGTCACCATCACTTATCACCACACTAACACATGTAGTGGAACTCTTACTCCTTTTTTCATATCATCCCATTAGACATGTAGTGTCTCTTGAAAGCCTCTACAAATCCTCCCACATGAGGAACTCTTCATCTGGAACTCTGGCATCATAAAATTACTCTGACCAAACTCCTGCCTATCCTCTCAACATGTGCATCCTGAACTTAATGCGAGATTCCTCATAGCAGTCCAAGTCTTGGAAGAAATGCTCCAAATTACTGATCTTGGCCCCAACCTACCCTACAACATCCAACTCTTCTTCTTCAGTAATGACTCAAAATTCACCTTGAGAAAATCTATCAAGGTCACTTCATTCTTCCTCTACTGATGGCCTCCATCTCTTCCTCCCATTGCATCGACCAAAGCTTTTGCCAACACATTATATGAGACAGGAGGTTCTTCTCCATGTAGGTTCTCCTCGCTCTAGAGCCATGATCATTCTCACCACCACAATGTGGGGATGACTTGTCATGATCAGGGAGACACTTAGGGACCATTTGGAAGAGGAAAAGAGACATTCATAAGCACGCATTAAGACATATAAGATCCTACAATGGTGTCCATTCTAGTATTGTCACAACCTCCATTTATACACAGTCCAAACATAATAGAAGTGTTTTCACACATAGGAGATCATGATAACATCGTGACATGGTATCATTTATTAAGAAAAATTCATAGAAATTTTGATCATCCACTTGTAGTGTGTTAATACATGCATCAAAGAAAAGATTGAATGTCCAACAACCTAGTAATAGAAAGGAAACCTAACAAAAATTGAATATAATAGTAAACTAGAGGAATATTGTAGAATGGCACACCATCAAGGTAGGATCCAAAAGCTTCATGAGCTACACCTCTCATTGCCACCAATTCTACAGCTGCTGCTGGCTCAACCCATCACCTATGTGCATCCATACATTACCATGCATTCAACAAACCAATTGTAAGTGGTTCAACTCTAGTAATAATATGAAATATAACTTAAGATAGAGATTAAAACTTATATAAGCATGCATAAATATTTATTATGGCTTTAGGATGCATTCTTAACTTGATTAAGAATGCGTATTTGAGAACCTACTCAGTGAACCTTATCTGATTTGATCTCATTGAACACACACATTGTGTGCATGATTGGGTGTGAACCCATAAATGTAAACATCCCTAAACATGCTCTAGGTGTGTAGGCATGGGGTTGAACCTGTGAACTTAAGTGGCTCATAAGGCACTAACCTTTGATAACATGTTCATGTGATAGGGCCTGATTATTAGTTCTTATTTTGATATGATCTTATCTTATCTCACTTAGATTTTTCACCCATAATTGCATTACTATCATAAACATGAAGAGGTATAATACTTAATGATATGATCTTAACATGTAAACATGTATGTAGAAAATATTAAAAAGACATGCACATAATAGATACCTATTAAATCATTAAGTGTTCAAATGATAACAATATACTATAAACTTTAAGGATGATAATGCAAACAAAACATGATGATGCAATATAATGAAAACCAAGGCATGGACCACTTACCTAATTTTAGTAGGAATAATCGCTCCTAAAAACTCTTGATCTCAAACCTTTGAATGTCCCTGTTATGACATGTTTCAAAGCTTATTGGTAAGCATTATGATTTGAGCCAACTTATGTGCTCATGTGATGGTTAGTGCATCATTAACTTGATTTAGTTGAATTAAGCACATAAAATCAATTAGTGCATAATTAAGATGATTAATTTGAGTAAAGTAATAATTGGATGCAATTGGAATTTTTAATAGTAAAACAGTGTAATTAGCTTGTTTTCATGCCTTGGGATTGTAGTGGGCCTCATTCTTGAAAATATGCAAAAGAAATCACCTAATTTGGACTTTCGAGGCAAAAGTTATGATCTTTTCCGATTCCAGGGTCGAAATTGCAAAATTTCCAAAACTTTTCCTTGTAAACTTTCCTTTATTTTCTCTGTTGGTTATCCGTTTCATTTTCATCCTATTGGAGGCGGCGCACAGGAGGTGCAGGCCCGCAAAGGCGATCGCAGGGGCGATCATTTGCCTACTTCCAGCAATTCGATTCCGCTTCCTCTCTTCTCTTCTTCTTTTCTTCTTTCTTCTTCCTACCTCTTCCTTCCCTTTATACTACCTTCCTTAGCTAGCTGCTGCATAGCAGCTTGGCTGTGGCAAGCTGCAGCTTGAAGCAGTTGCCGTGCGTGGCCTGGAGAAGGTGGATTTGGGGCGGCCAAGGCTTCCAATCATCACCTTGGACCTCGGCTAGGAGGTCTAGTTCAGAAATTGCAATCAATTCAGCCCAAATCAGCGCATAATAGCAGATTTCCGTTGGAGCGTGAAGTTCCTGTTCTGTGAACATGAACAGTGAAGAAATAATACCAAGGTTGATGACGATCTGAAATCCCCCAGAATCTGGCCTCTAGACGCAATTCCAGACGAACCCGGACAGTTCGAAACGCTGTGAGTAGGAGTTCATTTAGATATCATCATTTAACTCCTTCGTTGGAATTTTTTCGGTAAACTGTGCATTTTTGCACTGATATCAGTGGTTATCAGGCATTTTATCAGTATTTGATGAAACTTGAATTTTATTTTATAAATTGCTTCTGTATGATTATACATGATCTAGAACAACTTCTGATCAGTGTAGAACAGTTCAATGATTTTATTTGGTGCAATGAAACCAAAAGTGCTTAATACAATTACTGGAATAGAAATACTGTTGTGTATGTTTTGGATAATTTAGATATTTGACTAGCTCTGAGAATGCTTTTGTACCTGTTGAGTAGTTTGTTGAATGTTGTACAGTTTATATTCAAGAGTATAATAAAAATGTTAGATTTAGGTGCCCTAACACCGTAGAATCCCCTTTGTGCGGTCTGCGATCTTAAGGGGATGAAACGACCTAACTGGAGGATAGTCCAAGATGGTCGGCAACCTACTGGAGGACAGTCCAGATGGTTGGAGAGAGAGACCTACTGGAGGACAGTCCAGATGGTCTAGTAGTTTTGTGAGGCCTACTGGAGGACAGTCCAGATGGCCGAGTAGTCGTGTTACCTACTGGAGGACAGTCCAGATGGGAACGGCTCGACACTCTGCCTGTGTGCTCAGGTAGGAGGAGTCCAGTTTACACTCTTCGAGAGTGCAGTGAGGCCAGAGAGCCTGTGGTCCTGTAACAGACCAGGACGAGAGCAGTCAGACTTAGCATTTCCCGGGTGTGTCGCTAAGTCTTGTACGGTGGGATCGTAGTTCGCTACAGATCTTTATATGCAGAGTGCACTGCATATGATTGGGGCATAATAAAATATTTAATCATGTAGGACCACAGCAATTTAAAATGTTAAGAGTCTAGAATCACTGTGCAAAAATCTCGATAGTTGTTTTTATGTTTAAGATATGCAAATCCTGATATTAAATGCTTCATAGTTATGTACTATCTGCTAGTTTCACTATGTCACTAGGACTGCTCTGTATAGTATTGTTCTTATGCTTTATTTCAATTTAATAAACTTGATGAGTTGTTTAGTGATACTTAAATGAAAAACTATTCACTGAACGAGTAGGCTCACTCCTCTACTCAAACATTTTCAGGTCAGTGACAGTTCCAGGAATCTGAAGGATCTTACCACCCTAGTCAGTAGAAGGTATATGTAGTTAGTTAGATAGTGGTCTCTTAGTCATTTCCCCTCGGTCCTTGGGACATGGTGTGGAGAGAGAGTGTGTTTAATATGTAAATCAGTTTTGTAATTAACTGTCAACTTTATATTCCGCATGTAAATGTAATATGACAATTACTCTGTTTATGTTTCTAGCAAGTAAAATTTGAAATGCCTCCGCAAGTTGTGTAAGTTTCAGTATTTAAGTAATTTGTAAGATTTTCCTGTTGGTATGTTTAATGTGACTAAGAAAAGAAAATGTTAAGTGTGGTTTTTGTGAAACGTGTTAATCCTTCTTACGCCCTAATCTCATGATTAGTGGGTAATGTGAGATCAGGGTGTAACAGTCCCATTCATTATAACCTAAAATACTAACTAATATCGTATAATCCCTAATTAGTTCAATTCTCGAAATCTAAGAAACTAGAGTCAGAATCAAGAATCATGACCTAGTCTATTGGACAGATAAAAAATGATTAAAATTCATTTATAAATTGACCCCATAGGACATACCAATAATAATATTAAATTCTTAGTATTGTCCAATAATAATTTGGATAAAACCACTTAATAATTTCTTGGGAATGGATAAACCATAAAATGAAAAGTCTAGAAAGCCCTTTGATTAGATCCCAAACTTTAAGTGTGATAGATGGCTATCAAATACATTTGGGGGCATCAAAAACATACTCCAGATAACTCAAAACCATCCTAAGACCTAAGTTTGACTATATTAAATGTGACTCATGACATCATTGTATAGGGACATCGGGTCCCTTACCCTACTTCAACTCCGACTCCTGGCTTCTTGTTCCTCCAGGATCTAGAGTCATAACACACAAAGGACCTTTCCCCACCCTTGGACAATAGGACCAACCATGAAGGAAAACAAAGTTGAGGAAAAAAACACTTCTTCACCCTTCACCAAATCTATAAAACCTTGGATGGGAACATCTCGACACCCTTATGGTTAGAACTCCCTCGATTGACATGACATCAGGGTTGTGAGAAAACCATATGCAATAACCGAATACACTCAATCATGCAAGGCGACTACACAATTAGATCAACGTATTGGATGGCCTCACAGTCGACGAGCAGCACCGCTACCATGCCCAACAGTGAAGGAGATAGGCTTTGGAGACTCATCTGGAAGCGTGGTATCATCCCGAAGGCGGCACACTTCCTGTGGCGCTGTGCGAGAGGGGCGTTAGCCACGCTCGGAAGGCTCTACGATCGTCTCTGCCACACAAATGGAATCTGCAGCATCTGCTCGCAAGAGAAAGAGGACATTAATCACATGTTATTCCGGTGCCCAAAATCTTGGGAGCTCTGGCGAGACGCTTCCCGAACGCAGCAAGCTAGAGTCAGGAAAGTGGCGCATTGGCGAGTAGACGAGGCCATACTGGAAATCGCATGGACGGAGAAGGAGGAGGCAGACAAAGAAACCATTGCATCTCTTTGGGCGATATGGATGAGGAGGAATGATATCACCTTTGGAAAAGAAATGTGACCACCAGCGATGGTGCACAGAACTCTGTTGGAACTAATCAGAGGACATCGATCAGCCAATGGCAGCAACGAAAGGACTATTTCACCACAGGCAGTGTTGACGGAAGGATGGTGCAAGCCGATCCAGCAAGCCATTAAAGTAAACTGTGACGCTGCAGTTGGTATCCAGGGGAGAGACAGAGCGGGTATGGTATGGAGGAATCACGATGGTGAAGTCGTCAAGGCAGCAGGGAGCACCAGACCGTCTTTACTGGAAGTGCGGTGTGTTGAAGCTTGGGCAATCAGAGAGGGAATCTAGCTTTCGAGACAAATGAACCTGACCAATCTCATTATAGAATCTGATGCGGAGAGTGTAATCAACCTTATCAAAGGCAAATCCCAGAGGAAGGACCATTTGGGTACTATCCTGGAGGACATTTACCAGTTATCTTCTTTATTTCCAAGCATTTCCTTTTGTTCTGTTAGGAGACATGAGAATCAACTAGCTCATCGATTAGCGAGGCTGGCGATCCCCTATAATTTCTGTTTTGGTGATAGCTCTGCTATACCCACATTTGTAAAGAACTGTGCCATGACAGATTTACGATAATGAATGATAACGACGGTCCTACTTTCAAAAAAAAATGCAAGGACGACCATGAAATCAGATCCCTATGACAATAAATGAGAACCCAATAGATTCGGAAGACCAAAAAACCTGGTCAACCAAGAATACATTCTAGACCTGAACCTATCGATGTGGCCAAAATTGAGCAACAATGCTCAAAATTGCAAGAATCTGCTAGATTAGATAACTGTTGAAACCAAAGGTGCAAGGAGATCCACATGCGCTTGTTGTAGGTGAACCAATAAAAATTGGGTAGAAAATCAACACATTGTAGGTTTTGTGGTGCTCCAGTTACCAACGACGTGGTCGGGTTCATCAACCAACAACCTAGGCACACCTTGCCCTAAACCAACAAATGAAAAATAGGAACTTTAGGGGTTATAGAATCTCACCTTGCACTCAATTGAAGAAATGTATCTGGATATGGGCAGACCACACTTTCAATGCTGGAGATGTAGACAAGTTTGGTGGTGTCTACTTCAAGAATCTCGTCCCCTATTGGCGGTGCTCAAGGGTCTTGTATCCATCAAAGAGGTTTTCATATCCTTCAACACGTCACTATAAGGACACCTGGTGGTTGCAAATTGTGCCAAAAAAATGTGGAGAGGGAAAGATTGGGCATTTTGTGTAGATGGAGAGTTAGGGTTAGAACTGGGTATATATATATATGTCGAGGAAGGCATCAGGAAACCATTGGGAAACAAATCCATGACTGATCCAATTAGGAGATGGAGAAACAATTGCTAGAGGAACATGGGGGATTTAGGGCTCAGAGAGTCCAGTGGTTGAAGACAACCTCTGGATAGTGTGGACTAGGCATACTCTCTATCAAACTCATCCAACAGTCTAGACTGGGGTCCATCATGCACCTTTTAGTGAAGACATGAATTAAAATCTAAATAAGGTCCTTTTAATACACGACCTTCCCTGTTCTTATTACCTTATCAAATAAACTTGGAAAATCCTCAAAATTTATTCACAGGCTTTCATTACCATATTCTTAAATTCCCAAAAATCTCAACGTACAACACTAAATAAATTGTTGATGTTTAAAATTCCATAATTTCTAATTGATTATGAAAATATAATTATCTCATCAAAATTGGCCTTTAAACTTTCTTGATCATGTATTTTAAATGAAATTTATTCCATCACTTGTTGTACCTCCAAAAGGTATAAGTAGAGCATTAAGTATTTTGAGCTAATAGAAGATGTAATTATGTAACAATTAATTATGCATAACTAGAAAATTGAGGATGTGACACACACTCCACACTATAGAGCATTTTCTTTTTTGTCAATTAGTGCGTTGATAGTGCATGTTTCTAGATTATATTTTTTTGTTGGATTCCAAAAATTATCAAACAAGACGTCATGTAGAAATCCAAAAAGTCAAGCATTACAAAGTAAAGAGAATAAGAAAGAGCTACTGAAGAAAAGGTTAGTTGAAAGTTAATGAAATTTGAATTCCACTTAATAGTAATCAAGTTGACTATAGTGGAGGAGCAATGAACATAAAAAAATGTGCAACCACAATTGCATATAATCAACCTTTTGACAGTACACTAGTAATACTAGTAACTATCTCTCCAATGGAGTTTGTATTGATGATGACCCAACTTGTAATAGAATTGATCATACTTTAAATATAACATAAATAAAAAAATAACATTTAAACAACTTGTATTTTTGTTGGAAATGAATTGTAAGATTAAAAATTGTACTAATTGTCATCCTATATTAATAGAAAGACTAACTAATAAAATCTACAGTCTATATATCCAAAAAACAAATTATAATGGATTAAAATTTTGTTCAAATGGTTGATGAGAAAGAAATTAAAAATAAACAAGTCATAGTTGGATGTATGCTAACAATCCAATAGTGAAAATAGTTGAAAGTGGTTAATAGAAATAGTCTGACATGTTCCAGGCCTCCGTAGGATGTCATTTTGCTTCATTCCCCTCAAGGTAAGCTAAGAGACCATTTGCATTTCACCTTCCCGACTACCGATATTTAATGTATACATTATGTTCTAGTGATATGTTAACTTTTCGGTTAAACAAGTGTTGTTCTAAGGATGTTTTGTTTGGGGAAATAACAACCATCATCCCATCTATATATGGTTTCATACCATACTTCCACTCTCAAATAGCTGCAACCAATGAAGAATGTATGGTTTTTAGGGGACCACAACAAGCAATAAAGATAGTAGAAAGAGGAGTCAGAAGAAAGTACATGAAAGAGAAAAGATAGATAAAATTATATTGCTTATAACTTTTATGTTGGTATGTCTTCCCTGAGAGCCAATAATGGGATGATTGGTGGGATACATTAAGATTGATTTGATAAACATCAAAGGCAAGCTTCCAATTCTTTCTGGTTCAGTCATATGAGACAGTGATAGAACAGATTGAATGTCTAGAGAATGACAGTACTCAATGACGTATGCTTTCAGGTTGAGGACCTGAACGATGAGATCATACGGATGCTAAGAGTTTGTACATTCTTGTTATGTCCCTGGTAGGATGTCATTGTGGAAGGTAGATAGAGAGAAATGACACACAAGACTAGATTGTGGTGTTGGTTGATGACATAATCTCATTCGTCATGATATAGAGATATCAAACCAAACACATAGGTGCTTGTTAGAGAACAAGTGTACCAGACAGACCCACCATGAGTTTGACACATGGAACCATGACATGGTAGTCACAATCAATACTCACAGTGATGGTGGTGAGTGTGATTCTTTGACCTGAAATCACTACACTCAACACATGTCGTTGGGCACACTTTGACATCATCAAACGCAGTCCTGAAACATGGGTTGTTATAAAGGTGATGATTGGGTGGCTTTGACACATGGGGATTTTGAGGGGTGAGTGATAGATATGGGATTTGTCCCTCCTGAGGGAGTTTGATATCCATGGCCACTTGTTGAGTAGGATTGAGAAAGGTGTGCACGCATGTGTGAATCAGTATGTGATATTGATGTCATACATATCTCTTCCAATCTACTCTGAGATCAAGAAAGTGAATGAACATTGACAGGATGACTGTTCCATGCCTTGAGTTCATTCGGGATATCAGTGACAAAGGAATTATACATTCACTATAACACTATTCACGGATTATAGGATTGAAAGTTGTTCTCCAACTTTCTATTTTCACTTGGGTAGCACTGATGTGTGACTAGGCACCGCTCTGTGCTTGTGAAGTCATAAGTGTTATGGAATTTCACTACCAACGTGAAATGGACCTGTAGGGTCACACACATAGGATTTAACTTGGAAGAGGAGTTTTGTCCACAAACGATGTTTAGATACTAAAGGATTTTAGTAATTCAATTAAACACTCAATCAATTGATAGCTCAGTATCATAATGTTCAAGGTGTTGGACTGATTGATTAGAGTATCAGATTGATTGAAACTGCTATTGACTGATTCTGCACAATCTGCACTCCCAACCGATCGGCTCATGTGATGAACCGATCGGCTGAGCTTGGTGAACCGATCGGCTCAAGTGGTGAGTCGATCGGCTCATGGACAGGGTGAAATGATCGGTTCAAGTGTTGAAATGATCGGTTCAACTGGTGCAACTGAGCAAGTTGGGAAAGTCAGGTTGGTGAGAAATTTCTTTTCGTTTCACTTGCCCAATTTGATTGGAATAAGGATTGGTATTTGGTACCAATTAGAAACAAAAGAAGAAAAGTCAATCGGGAAATGACCAGGACCACAAACTGACCGGTTTAGAAGTGAATCGATCATTTCATGGGTCCCAACCGATCAGTTGAGGTGTCAACTGACCAGCTCAGGTCCCTAACCGACCGTTTCAGAAATGAAACGATCGGTTCAAGTTGTGCAGTTGGTTGTTTTTGTGGAAAATCTCGAACCCTGCTACTCCTGCTTTAGTCCCACATTTCCCGGGATGGAGAACCTTGTCCCATGACCCTCCTAAATATATAGGGGTATTTGGGGCTTCTCAAAGTACAACTCAGTGCAATCAGTTGCTCTGTAAAGTTGTTGTTCTCTCTGGTTTTGGTAACCGAGAGAGCCCGAACAAGTGCTACCCGATAAGGGAGGCACAACAAGGGAAAGACAACAACAGAAAGCGACTAGTGGTAGGAGAGTGTGTCAGTGACTAGTATGCTAACAGGAGGGTGCGACTCCTTCCAATTCCTTGTGGGAAAAGGAGATTGGAGTTCCAGGTGGTCCATGTGGACAACTTCAGAGGCGGGAGATTTTTTCCGCTCGGAGGACAGCTATCAATCCCGACAGTCCCGGTGTGACCACGAGCTGCACAGACACCGTCCAAGACCGGAGGTGAACACCACATAGGCCGCGAGGTATTGTCGCCGAGCAAGCCTCGGGACAAGGTATGATTCCACAAACCATCCTTTCCCATTGTATAGACGTTGACGCGTTTCCTTGTTCTGGGTTTTGAGGAGGAGAAAATTTTTGTTTCCGTTGCCTTCTCTACCTCCCCTAAAACCCAACAGTGGTATCAGAGCCACGTCAACTGCTCTATACTTTAGGATTATCGATATGATCATTTTTGGTTTTTCGCCTTTATATATTGTATATGATGCGAATAATATTGGCTTTATGCATGTCCAATCCTAAATCCACAAATCCCAATTTACATATATGATATGTATTATAAATGCGCTCGATACGCGTCGCCCTTAAATGAGTTTTGTGGTGGATGTATAGCATGGTTATGGCCAATAAACTCTATCTGTGTATGGTTGTATGTGGTTGCTTACATCTCGGTCTACACACCAATCTTCCTTCTCCTATTCCTGATGTAACTCGAAATAATTCGAGATTTCTTTCCTACCTTTTCTCCCCTCAAATATAACTCGAGGTTTCTCCTTTTACAATGTAAAATAGGATACGATTTTATTTCATGTTATGTCAAAGAACGGAGGACACCCTGACGACAACTGAGACGATCAGTTCAAGGCGTGAACCGATCGGTTGACGTTCGAGACGATCGGTTCAAGGAGTGAGCCGATCGGTTGATGACCGGTTCGAGAAGCGAGACGAGCGGGTGGAGGCCATGACGAGATGCATGACGACCAGGTGAACCGATCGGTTGGAGGAGCCATCCGATCGGCTGGTGGCACCCAGCCGACCTGCCTAATAGTGAGCTGATCAGTCATGTGATGAGTTGATCAAACCCAGAAAGGCAAAGCACAAATTTCATCTTATACAGGTTGCATGTGATGTAGACCTAGATGGTCGTGATTCCTCTTGGCTCGAGGAATCACATTAGGATGGCCACAATCATCGCTTTTATCATTTTGCATGTTTTCTGTGGGATATAGCATGTATATGATACATACTATATATTGTGGTGATTGGATATGTATATGTATATAAAAGCCAAATCCCACATTAAATATTAAGTTTTAGATACCTTCCAAATGCGACACATGTTAAAAGCTTGATCGACCAAGTGTGGGCACGCCCTAGCATGGTGCACCGTCTATCTCGTGGAAGCGTGAATGATGGATATGTGGGTCTGCCCTAGCAGGGTGCATATTCATCGTGTTTACTTTGGGTCAGACTTAACAAGGTGATCTAGATGGGATCAAATACCTTGAGGCATGGAGATGATCATGGCAAGGAGTTGCATATGACATCTTATCAAGAGTTGCATATGATGCAATTGGCAAGAGTTGCCTACCTGGGAGATCTAAGTTGTGGGTGACAGACCTAGCTGGTCCACGACTTAGAGGATTTCAGGATCTTGCCCACTAGAAGGTTGTACGCTGCAATCTTCTGAATTGATGGTGAGGGCTATCAATTTGAACTAAAATAGTGGGAGCGATAATTAATTAAAGGCCTAATTATATCGTCAACTTTTCAAATCAATCAAATAAGTCAAAAATAAGTTCTTGGACTAAAATTGCATATTTCCTTTTGTAGTACAAATGGCAACAAACAACAATCAATTTTCTTTGCGATCCATCCTTGTTAAAGAGAAGCTGAATGGGACAAACTTCCATGACTGGTATAGGACATTGAGAATTCTTCTCACTCAAGAGTGAAAGCTCTATGTCCTGGATACTCCAATTCCAGAGGAACCTGCTCCTAATGCACCAAAGGCAGAAAGGGATGCTTACAAGAAGCATTTTGATGATGCCATTGATGCAAAGTGCTTGATGTTGTGTTCTATGAACCACGAGTTGCAGAGACAACATGAGAACATGGGTGTCATTGAGATGATTCAGCATCTCAAGAACATGTATGAAGATCAAGCACGACATGAGAGATACAATGTCTCAAGGGAATTATTCAAGTGCATCATGACAGAAGGAGATCCAGTTGGTCCTCACATACTCAAGATGATTGGGTATGTGGAGAACCTGACAAGACTGGGATTTCCATTGAGCCAAGAGTTGGCTACTGACGTGATACTACAATCGTTTCCAGAATCCTACAGTCTATTTGTGATGAACTACAACATGAACAAATTTGATAGGCCTCTGTCATAGTTGTTGGGCATGTTGAGGACAGCTGAGACACAGATGAAGAAAGACAAGCCTAAGTCTATGATGGTGACCACGAGCAAGAAAGGCAAGTCCAAGTGTAAGGGCAAGGGCAAAGCTAAGAAAGGTTCTGATGCTAGCCAGGAGCCCAAGTCGTCTTCAACTCTCAAGGCCAAGGGAGGCGTGACCAAGAACGGCAATTGCCACCATTGTCAAAAGCCAGGACATTGGAAAAGGAATTGTCCTCTCTATCTGGAAGAACAAAAGAAGAAGGAGGCGACTGATGTCTCCACTTAAATGTGTCATGAAAGTAAACTTGTAACACTTTTGAGGTATATGATACCAAGATGTAAAGTGTAAAGCACTCAATAAATGAGGCAAGTGTTGCCACCATAGATAGGGGTACTTTAGTTTATTTTCAGCCTAAAAGGCATGTAATACAGTTATGAACTGCTATTTCATATTTTCTAATAGATAGAAACAATTTATTTTTGCATATTGTATGACAATGATGGAAATCAATAAAGAGATGTTTCAATTTCTAAAGATATGATCTTTGTGGCAATGCCTTGTTTATCTTGTGGTATTTGATATGCATAAGATAAAATGATACCAAAAAGTTATAGATAACTCAAACACTCAAATTTGCATCAATCATGAGAAATGCATTTCTAGTTTCCATGTGATGGATAAATCTAGACTCTTTTGGTTAGAGAACCAGTAAGAGACATGAATATCTTGGACATGATTAATCAATCTTCACTAAAGGAAGTGGGAGAATGATTATCCTATTAGGTACGATACATGTGATGTATTTACATACCTATTGGAACAAATGCTAATACTTCAAATGGTGTTTCGAGAAATTCCAATATGAATATCTTGAAGTGTTCAAGATTATCATAGATGAAGCGCAAATTTGGTAAAGTTTTAATTCTTGATGAGATCAATGAATGAAATACTTGGACCAAATGTTTGAGGTTCTTATGAGTGATTATGATAGTGTATCATAGTGAACTCATGATTAAGGCATGGTGATGTCTAAATAAAGAAGGAATCATACTCTAAGGAGTTAGAGAATGAATATCAAGTAACTGAGTTCTCCTTAATAAGAGAATACCCCACACTAATAAAGGACATTAAGAATCACAAGGAGTTGTAAGTTCTTATATCCTTGACGGATACACCTCGTTTAGCTATGTGATGAGTTGTTCATGTGATGAGTCAACTATCTAGATGAATATGAGGAACCGAATTTTGAGTTATGGTTTATGACCAATACATCCTAAATGACATCCATGTGAACCATAAGGTATGACCTTCATGGTAGCACCCATTGGATGAAATCCATAAGTGCAAATGAATCGTAAGTGTTTAGACACATGGATAACATTTTGAGAAGGATGATGCTTGTTGATTACAACTTAATGACTAAGCATTTGGCATATGGATACTAAAACTGCATTCCTATGAGGAATAAAACAAGGATGTGTATGTGACACAACCTATAAGGTTTATGAATCCACTAATGCAAATGAAGTGTATAAGTTACAATGGACTAATCAATGTGATAGATTGAGTACAAGAAACTCAGAATTGGATCTTTACTTTGATGAAATAGTCAAAGGGTTTGACTGATATGTCAAAGATAAAGAAGGGATCTGTGATTTAGTGGGAGTGTGTTCACATTCCACATGTTGATGTGAAATGGAAATGTTCTAGAATGGAAATCCAAAAGTGGAAATTATCTTTAAGGAAGATAGAGATGTTTCCTATGTGATAGGAACATAGATCTATAGAGATAGTTCTCAAAAACCTCTTGACCTGAAAAGAGAAAGCATACATTGGCAATCTGTACTGAAGGGTTCAGTATGCACAGATTCAGTGGGAGAAAATTTTCCATGTTATATGGAGTTAGTATCCCAAGGCCAAGTGTCCAATTCTTACGAAGAATGGGAACACTAAGAATAGATATGGATCTATCATGTATGTAATCATCCCATTATCTTGCATGTATCGACATGGCAAGAACAAAATGCATTCATCATCTTGTATGTAGGACATGGCAATATGATGTGCTCGTCCTGATAACTCGTATGTGAGACATGACGAGTGGATGTCTATTTACTTCTAGTAAGGGTTACTGGAATACCATGAGGACTTGATAAGTACTTAAGAATTACTAGTTCTATGGAGATAAGGAAGAGGTCAATGTAAAGAGTTACATTGATGCAAACTTCGGAAAGGACATAAAATTAATCGCAATATATATAGGATATATATAAAAGTGAAAGTTTGTTGATAATTGGAAGTGTTCCAATAAAACCATTTAAAAGGAAATGTCGAGTATCTATACGTTAGAGAACAATAGTGGATACTATATGGATCTGGAAGTTCATGAGATGAACTTATAGCTATTCCGCTCATTGATGACAAGTAGGGAATCCTTGATCATGCAATGTGGCTAAAGGTTAGCAAAGGAATACTAGATCGCATATTACGACAACTCCATCTCATACGTGTGACGTACAACAAAGAGATGAGAGACATGCAGTTAAAAAGTGACTTTGGCAAGGTGTTGCCATAACTCACTATGTTCGCACTAGAGCGCAGTAACATGTGGGACATGTTTGAAGATCACTATGAATATGATTCAAGGGTGATTGGCTCGCAGTGCAAGTGGGATTTTGTTGGTATGTATGCCCTGAGAGCCAATCATGGGATGATTGGTGAAATACATTAAGATTGATTTGATAAACATCAAAGGCAAGCTTCCAATTCTTTTTGGTTCAATCATATGAGATAGTGATAGAACAGATTGTCTAGAGAATGACAATACTCAATGACGTATGCTTTCAGGTTGAGGACCTGAATGATGAGATCATACGGATGCTAAGAGTTTGTACATTCTTGTTATGTCCCTAGTCGGATGTCATTGTAGAAGGTAGATAGACAGCAATGACACATAAGACTAGATTGTGGTGTTGGTTGATGTCAGAATCACATTAGTCATGATATAGAGATATCAAACCAAACACATAGGTAATTGTTAGAGAACAAATGTACCGGACAGACCCACCGTGAGTTTGACACATGGAACCATGACATGGTAGTCACAATCAGTACTCACAGTTATGGTGGTGAGTGTGATTCTTTAACCTGAAATCACTACACTCAACACATGTTGTTGGGCACACTTTGACATCATCAAATGCAGTCCTGAAACATGGGTTGTTATAAAGGTGATGATTGGGTGGCTTTGACACATGGGGCTTTTGAGGGATGAGTGATAGATATGGGATTTGTCCCTCTTGAGGGATTTTGATATCCATGGCCACTTGATGAGTAGGATTGAGAAATGCATGCATGCATGTGTGAATCAGTATGTGATATTGATGTCATACATATCTCTTCCAATATACTCTGAGATCAAGAAAATGAATGAACATTGACAGGATGACTGTTCCATGCCTCAAGTTCATTCGAGATATTAGTGACAGAGGAATTATATATTCACTATAACACCATTCACAGATTGTAGGATTGAAAGTTGTTCTCCAACTTTCTATTTTCACTTAGGTAGCACTGATGTGTGACTAGGCACCGCTCTTTGCTTGTGAAGTCATAAGTGTTATGGACTTTCACTACCAACGTGAAATGGACCTGTAGGGTCACACACATAGGATTTAACCTAGAAGAGGAGTTTTGTCCACAAATGATGTTTAGATTGATTACTAAAGGAGTTTAGTAGTTCAATTAAACACTCAATCAATTGATAGCTCAGTATCATAGTGTTCAAGGTGTTGGACTGATTGATTAGACTATCAGATTGATTGAAACTGCAATTGACTAATTCTGCACAATCTGCACTCCCAACCGATCGACTCATTTGATGAACCGATCGGCTGAGCTTGGTGAACCGATCAGCTCAGGTGGTGAGTCGATCGGCTCATGGACAGGGTGAAACGATCAGTTCAAGTGTTGAAACGATCAGTTCAACTGGTGCAAACGAGCAAGTTGGGAAAGTCAGGTTGGTGAGAAATTTCTTTTCGTTTCACTTGCCCAATTTGATTGGAATAAGGATTGGTATTTGGTACCAATTAGAAACAAAAGAAGAAAAGTCTAACATGAACTGACCAGGACCACAAACCGACCGGTTCAGAAGTGAACCGACCATTTCATGGGTCCCAACTGATCGGTTGAGGTGTCAACCGACCGGCTCAGGTCCCCAACCGACCGTTTCAGAAATGAAACGATCGGTTCAGGTTGCACAGTTGGTTGTTTTTGTGGAAAATCTTGAACCCTTCTACTCCTACTTTAGACCCACATTGCCAGGGATAGAGAACCCTGTCCCATGACCCTCCTCTATATAGGGGTATTGGGGGGTTCTCAAAGTACAACTCAGTGCAATCAGTTGCTCTATAAAGTTGTCGTTCTCTCTGGTTTTGGTAACCGAGAGATCCCGAGCAAGTGCTACCCGATAAGGAAGGTACAATAAGGGAAAGACAACTGCAGAAAGCGACTGGTGACAGGAGAGTGTGTTAGTCACTAGTACACTGACAGGAGGGTACGACTCCTTCCAATTCCTTATGGGACAAGGAGATTGTAGTTCCAGGTGGTACGTGTGGACTACTTCAGAGGCGGGAGATTTCTACCGCTCGGAGGACAGCTGTCAATCCCGACAATCCTGGTAAGACCACGAGTCATCAGTCCTGATGTGACCAGGAGCTGCACAGACACTGTCCAAGACCGGAGGTGAAGACTGCGCAGGCCGCGAGGTATTGTCGCCAAGCAAGCCTCGGGACAAGGTATGATTCCACAAACCATCCTTTTCTATTGTATAGACGTTGACACATTTCCTTGTTCTGGGTTTGGGGAGGAGAAAATTTTTGTTTCCGCTACCTTCTCTGCCTCCTCTAAAACCCAACAGTGGTATCTGAGCCACGTCAACTGCTCTATACTTTAGTATTATCGATATGATCGATTTTGGTTTGTCTTATTTATTTATTGTATACGATGCGAATAAAATTGGCTTTATGCATGTCTAATCCTAAATCTACAAATCCCAATTTACATATATGATATGTATTATGAATGCACTCGATACGCGTCACCCTTAAATGAGTTTTGTGGTGGATGTATAGTGTGGTTATGGCCAATAAACCCTATCTGTGTATGGTTGTATGTGGTTGCTTGCATCTCGGTCTGTGTACCGATCTTCCTTCTCCTATTCTTGATGTAACTCGAAATAATTCGAGATTTCTTTCCTACCTTTACTCCCTCGAATGTAACTCGAGGTTTCTCCTTTTACAATGTAAAATAGGATAAAATTTTATTTCCTGTTATGTCGAAGAATGGAGGACACCCTGACGACAGCTGAGATGATCGGTTCAAGGTGTGAACCGATCGATTGACGTTTGAGACGATCAGTTCAAGGAGTGAGCTGATTGGTTGATGACCGGTTCGAGGAGCGAGATGAGTGGGTGGCGGCCATGATGAGATGCATGATGACCAGGCGAACCGATCGGTTGGAGGAGCCAACCGATCGGCTGGTGGCACCCAACCGACCGGCCTGATGGCGAGCGGATTAGTCATGTGATGAGTTGATCAAACCCAGAAAGACAAAGCACATATTTCATCTTGTACAAGTTGCATGTGATGTAGACCTAGATGACCGTGATTCCTATTGGCTCAAGGAATCACATTAGGATGGCCATAATCATCGCTTTTATCATTTCACATTTTTTCTGTGGGATATAGCATGTATATGATAGTATTATATATTGTGGTGATTGGATATGTATATGTATATAAAAACCAAATCCCTCATTAAATATTAAGTTTTAGATGCCTTCCAAATGCGACACACGTGAAAAGCTTGATCGACCAAGTGTGGGAATGCCCTAGCGTGGCGCACCATCTATCTCGTGGAAGCATGAAGGATGGATATGTGGGTCTACCCTAGCAGGGTGCATATTCATCGTGTTTGCTTTGGGTCGGACTTAACAAGGTGATCTAGATGGGATCTAGTACCTTGAGGCATGGAGATGATCATGGCAAGGAGTTGCATATGACATCTTATCAAGAGTTGCATATGATGCAATTGGCAAGAGTTGCCTACCTGGGAGATCTAAGTTGTGGGTGATAGCCCTAGCTGGTCCATGACTTAGAGGATTTTAGGATCTTGCCCACTAGAAGGTTGTACGCTGCAATCTTCTGAATTGATGGTGAGGGCTATCAATTTGAACTAACATAGTGGGAGCGATAATTAATTAAAGGCCTAATTATATCGTCAACTTTTCAAATCAATCAAATAAGTCAAAAATAAATTTTTGGACTAAAATTGCATATTTCCTTTTATAGTACAAATGGAACCAAACAACAATCACTTTTCTTTGCGATCCGTCCTTGAAAAAGACAAGCTGAATGGGACAAACTTCCACGAATGGTATAGGACATTGAGAATTGTTCTCACTCAAGAGCGAAAGCTCTATGTCCTGGATACTCCAATTCCAGAGGAACCTGCTCCTAATGCACCAAAGGTAGAAAGGGATGCTTACAAGAAGCATTTTGATGATGCCATTGATGCAAAGTGCTTGATGTTGTGCTCTATGAACCTCGAGTTGTAGAGACAACATGAGAACATGGGTGTCATTGAGATGATTCAGCATCTCAGGAACATGTATGAAGATCAAGCATGGTAAGAGAGATACAATGTCTCAAGGGCACTGTTCAAGTGCGTCATGACAGAAGGAGATCCAGTTGGTCCTCACATACTCAAGATGATTGGGTATGTAGAGAACCTAACAAGACTGGGATTTCCACTGAGCCAAGAGTTGGCTACTGACATGATACTGCAATCGTTGTTAGAATCCTACAATCAGTTTGTGATGAACTACACCATGAACAACCTTGATAGGCCACTGTCAGAGTTGTTGGGCATGTTGAGGATAGTCGAGACACAGATGAAGAAAGACAAGCCTAAGTCTATGATGGTGATCATGAGCAAGAAAGGCAAGTCCAAGCACAAGGGAAAGGGCAAAGCGAAGAAAGGATCTGATGCTAGCCAGGAGCCCAAGTCGTCTTCAACTCTCAAGGCCAAGGGAGGCATGACCAAGAAAGGCAATTGCCACCATTGTCAAAAGCTAGGACATTGCAACAGGAATTGTCCTCTCTATCTGGAAGAACAAAAGAAGAAGGAGGCGACTGATGTCTCCACTTAAAGGTGTCATGAAAGTAAACTTGTAACACTTTTGAGGTATATGATACCAAGATGTAAAGTGTAAAGCACTCAATAAATGGGGCAAGTGTTGCCACCATAGATAGGGGTACTTTAGTTTATTTTCAGCCTAAAAGGCATGTAATACAGTTATGAACTTCTATTTCATATTTGCCAATATATAGAAACACTTTATTTTTGCATATTGTGTGACAATGATGGAAATCAATAAAGAGATGTTTCAATTTCTAAAGATATGATCTTTGTGGCAATTCCTTGTTTATCTTGTGGTATTTGATATGCATAAGATAAAATGATACCTAAAAGTTATAGATAACTCAAACAATCAAATTAGCATCAATCATGAGAAATTCATTTCTAGTTTCCATGTGATGGATAAATCTAGACTCTTTTGGTTAGAGAACCAGTAAGAGACATGAATATCTTGGACATGATTAATCAATCTTCACTAAAGGAAGTGGGAGAATGATTATCCTATTAGGTACGATACATGTGATGTATTTACATACCTATTGGGACAAATGCTAATACTTCAAATGGTGTTGAGAGAAATACTAATATGAATATCTTAAAGTGTTCAAGATTATCATAGATGAAGTGCAAATTTGGTAAAGTGTTAATTCTTGATGTGATCAATGAATGAAATACTTGGACCAAATGTTTGAGATCCTTATGAGTGATTATGATAGTGTATCATAGTGAACTCATGATTAAGGCATGGTGATGTCTAAATTAAGAAGGAATCATACTCTAAGGAGTTAGAGAATGATTATCAAATAACTGAGTTCTCCTTAACAAAAGAATACCCCACACTAATAAAGGACATTAAGAATCACAAGGAGTTGTAAGTTCTTATATCCTTGACAGATACACCTCGTTTATCTATCTGATGAGTTGTTCATGTGATGAGTCAACTATCTAGATGAATATGAGGAACCGAATTTTGGGTTATGGTTTATGACCATTACATCCTAAATGACATCCATGTGAACGATAAGGTATGACCTTGATGGTAGCACCCATTGGATGAAATCCATAAGTGCAAATGAATCTTAAGTGTTAAGACACATGGATAACATTTTGAGAAGGATGATGCTTGTTGATTGCAACTTAATGACTAAGCATTTGGCATATGGATACTAAAACCACATTCCTATGAGGAATAAAACAAGGATGTGTATGTGACACAAAGTATAAGGTTTATGAATCCACTAATGCAAATGAAGTCTATAAGTTACAATGTACTAATCAATGTGATAGATTGAGTACAAGCAACTCAGAATTGGATCTTTACTTTGATGAAATAGTCAAAGGGTTTGACTGATATGTCAAAGATAAAGAAGGGATCTGTGATTTAGTGGGAGCGTGTTCACATTCCACATGCTGATGTGAAATGGAAATTTTCTAGAATGGAAATCCAAAAGTGGAAATTATCTTTAAGGAAGATAGAGATGTTTCCTATGTGATAGGAATAGAGATCTATAGAGATAGTTCTCGAAAACCGCTTGACCGGAAAAGAGAAAGCATACATTGGCAATTTGTACTGAAGGGTTCAGTATGCACAACTTCAGTGGGAGAAAACTTGTCCATGTTATATGGAGTTAGTATCCCAAGGCCAAGTGTCCAATTCTTATGAAGAATGGGAACACTAAGAATAGATATGGATCTATCATGTATGTAATCATCCCATTATCTTGCATGTATCGACATGGAAAGAACAAAATGCATTCATCATCTTGTATGTAGGACATGGCAATATGATGTGCTCATCCTGACAACTCATATGTGAGACATGACGAGTGGATCTCTGTCTACTTCCAGTAAGGGTTACTGGAATACCATGAGGACTTGATAAGTACTTAAGAAGTACTAGTTCTATGGAGATAAGGAAGAGTTCAATGTAAAGAGTTACATTGATGCGAACTTCTGAAAGGACAAAAAATCAATCACAATATATATAAAAGTGAAAGTTTGTTGAGAATTAGAAGTGTTCCAATAAATCCATTTAAAAGCAAAATTCCAAGTATCTATGCGTTAGAGAACAACAGTGGATACTATATGGATCTGGAAGTTCATGAGATGAACTTATACATATTCCGCTCATTGATGACAAGTATGGAGTCCTTGATCATGCAATGTGGCTAAAGGTTAGCAAAGGAATACTAGATCGCATATTACAGCAACCCCATCTCGTACGTGTGACGTACAATGAAGAGATGAGAGACATCCAGTTAAAAACTGACTTTGGCAAGGTGTTGCCATAACTCACTATGTTCGCACTAGAGCGCAGTAACATGTGGGACATGTTTGAAGATCACTATGAATATGATTCAAGGGTGATTGGCTCGCAGTGCAAGTGGGAGTCTGTTAGTATGTATGCCCTGAGAGCCAATCATGGGATGATTGGTGGGATACATTAAGATTGATTTGATAAACATAAAAGGCAAGCTTCCAATTCTTTCTGGTTCAGTCATATGAGACAGTGATAGAACATATTGAATGTCTAGAGAATGACAGTACTCAATGACGTATGCTTTCAGGTTGAGGACCTGAACGATGAGATCATACAGATGCTAAGAGTTTGTACATTATTGTTATGTCCACAAATGTCATTGTGGAAGGTAGATAGATAGCAATGACACACAAGACTATATTGTGGTGTTGGTTGATGACAAAATCTCATTAGTCATGATATAGAGATATCAAACCAAACACATAGGTACTTGTTAGAGAACAAGTGTACCAGACAGACCCACTGTGAGTTTGACACATGGAACCATGACATGGTAGTCACAGTCAGTACTCACAGTGATGGTGGTGAGTGTGATTCTTTGACCTGAAATCACTACACTCAACACATGTCGTTGGGCGCACTTTGAAATCATCAAACACAGTCCTGAAACATGGGTTGTTATAAAGGTGATGATTGGGTGGCTTTGACACATGGGGCTTTTGAGGGGTGAGTGATAGATATGGGATTTGTCCCTCCTGAGGGAGTTTGATGTCCATGGCCACTTGATGAGTAGGATTAAGAAAGGCGTGCACGCATGTGTGAATGAGTATGTGATATTGATGTCATACATATCTCTTCCAATCTACTCTGAGATCAAGAAAGTGAATGAACTTTGAAAGGATGACTGTTCCATGCCTCGAGTTCATTCGGGATATCAGTGACAAAGGAATTACACATTCACTGTAACACCATTCACGGATTGTAGGATTGAAAGTTGTTCTCCAACTTTCTATTTTCACTTGGGTGGCACTGATGTGTGACTAGGAACTGCTCTTTGCTTGTGAAGTCATAAGTGTTATGGACTTTCACTACCAACGTGAAATGGACCTGCAGGGTCACACACATAGGATTTAACCTAGAAGAGGAGTTTTGTCCACAAACTATGTTTAGATTGATTACTAAAGGAGTTTAGTAGTTCAATTAAATACTCAATCAATTGAAACAAACGATGTTTAGATTGAACCGATCAGCTGAGCTTGGTGAACCGATCGACTTAGGTGGTGAGTCGATCGGCTCATGGACAAGGTGAAATGATCGGTTCATGTGTTGAAACAATCGGTTCAACTGATGCAACCGAGCAAGTTGGGAAAGTCTGGTTGGTGAGAAATTTCTTTTCGTTTCACTTTCCCAATTTGATTGGAATAAGGATTGGTATTTTGTACCAATTAGAAATAAAAGAAGAAAAGTCAATCAGGAACTGACTAGGACCACAAACCGACCAGTTCAGAAGTGAACTGACCATTTCATGGGTCCCAACCGATCAATTGAGGTGTCAACCGACCGGCTCAGGTCCCCAACCGACCGTTTCAGAAATGAAACGATCGGTTCAAGTTGTGTAGTTGGTTGTTTTTGTGGAAAATCTCGAACCCTTCTACTCCTGCTTTAGTCCCACATTGCCCGGGATAGAGAACCCTGTCCCATGACCCTCCTATATATAGGGGTATTGGGGGCTTCTCAAAGTACAACTCAGTACAATCAGTTGCTCTGTAAAGTTATCGTTCTCTCTGGTTTTAGTAACCGAGAGAGCCCGAGAAAGTGCTACCCGATAAGGGAGGCACAACAAGGGAAAGACAACTACAGAAAGTGACTGGTGGTAGGAGAGTGTGTCAGTGACTAGTACGCTGACAGGAGGGTGCAACTCCTTCCAATTCCTTGTGGGACAAGGAGATTGGAGTTCCAGGTGGTCTGTGTGGACTACTTCAGAGGTGGGAGATTTCTGACGCTCAGAGGACAGCTGTCAATCCTGACAGTCCCGGTGAGACCAGGAGTCGCCAGTCCCGGTGCGACCAGGAGCTGCACATACACCGTCTAAGACCGGAGGTGAAGACCGCGCAGGCCGCGAGGTATTGTCGCCGAGCAAGCCTCAGGACAAGGTATGATTCCACAAACCATCCTTTCCTATTGTATAGATGTTGATGTGTTTCCTTGTTCTGGGTTTGGGGAAGAGAAAATTTTTGTTTCTGTTGCCTTCTCTGCCTCCCCTAAAACCCAACATTTAAAACCAAGATGAATTTTTTGATGAAATAAAAACAATTGGATTCTTTGCAAAAAATAAAATACAACATGACTAGTATTGAATTATGTATGGAAAATATATTGAATATACAAACTACAAAAATGAGTATTGTTATACATACATACATACATATATATATATATATATATATATATATATATATATATATATATATATATATATATTGTATATATATGTATATATATTTGCGTGTATATATATATATATATATATATATATATATATATATATATATATATATATATATATATATATATATATATATATATATATATATATATATATATGCCGCCTTGATTTATCACATACTGGGCATTCAGCCTCTGCCACGGGCGTGGGAGAGGGGGGACAAATCTTTCTCTCTTAATCCCATAATAATAGGTCACATACAAAATTTGACGCCATTTGGAAGGGTGTAAGTCACTCATCTAAGGACAACAAAATGGACACACAAAACTAATTTGTAATGTATGATTTTGCCTCCTTTAAATGTATGACTTGTACATGTTCAAATGAGCTCAAATTTGTTATATAGAATGTTCTTAAGATATTTAAGAAGATCAATGGTTTAGATTTTCAAAATAATTGCTTCATGATGGAAAATGACTGAGGTGTATAGTGTCTCTGGGACACTCGAGTGTATTCCAACTTCACACACTCTCTCTTTATATATGGGATTAAGAGAGAAAGATTTCTCCCCCCTCCCATTCCTGTGACAGAGGCTGAATGCCCGGGAGGGTGGTAAATCAAGGCAGCAACTGGGATTCAAACACGGGTCCCTTTGTTAGGGGACAATGTGCTTGACCACTTGAGCCACTCATTGTCATGTCTCTCTCTTTCTATATGTATATAAGAATACTCATTTTTTATATTTGTTTAGCATGTTATATTATTTTTTCTCAAAAGTATGTCAATATTATTTCTAGTTGGAGTGTAATTAATTTGTCATAGAGTGAACTTTTAGAGTTTTATATACTCAATTAGATACATGAACTATGGATTTGAGAATTTGAATGCCTTTAAGTATATGCTTTTCATGTTTCATATACCTAGATATGTGTTACTTTAGAGAAATTAATTAAAGGGTCAATCATTGGAGCATGTACCTCAAATTTGGCAAGTAGGTAATTTAGGATATTATGAATCTATGTCTAATGTTTCATGTTCATATGAGATTTCAGATGAACGATATATATGTTTGAAAATTGCGGAATTAAAAGTTAGATATTTAGTTGAGGGGTATAGTCTTGGATGTATTAATCTAGGCTAAGATTTTGATATGTCAAACAACTAGTTGGTTGGTTTAAGTGGGATGTGAAACCCTTTCTAGCCTTTGACTCCGTGCTTTGTGTGACTCGGTTGTGAGGAACTTATGCCACAGATTCAGGGCTGCACTTTCTTCATCTCAGCCTCAATGAGAGATCCGACATCTATGGAGTGCATCTTCATAGTAGAGGTTATCGTGAGAAATAATGCCAGTTTCCATTGATCCCCATGTTGTGATTATGGCCTAAGTTAGTAGGAAGCATGGATGGTTTTCATCGACTGACCTACAGGTAGAACCATCTTTTTGAAAGCATATGCGAGATTGGAAATAGAGGATGAGACCTCTCCCACAAAACTGTCTCTCCATTGCCGGTAGTAGTAGGATAAGAGAGGACATAACAACAAGAAGAAGGAGGTCTTCTTTTTCTCGACCTCTCCACCAGGGTAAATGAGGGAGAAGGAACCAGGGTGGAAACAAACTATGTGAGCCCATCAGTGCATTAGGCGGTGTCTAATGGATGAGGTTCTAGATGAGAGAGACCTTATTTGCTCTGCCTCGATATCATTTTGTAGTGGAGAACTCGTAGGCTCACAAAGGAAGAGCTTTGTATCACCACCTAGACATCAGAGCAACTAGATGCTGTGACCTGGAGACACTTGGGTGAATGGAAGAGAAAGGCGTCGAGGAGAAAAAGAATATGTCCTAAAAACCAGATGCTAGAGACCTTCCCATGTCGGCAACCGCATTAATGGAGAAAGAAGGTGTCGAGCAAAGAACCAAGCCTCTTCAGACTCATGCACAAAGCTAGGAAAAGCCAGATCACGTAGCTCAGAAGGAAAAACCCTAATTTCCAAGGAAACCGTAAAATTGGGATAGAAACCCTAAGGGATATGATGAAATTAGATAAACTTTAATAAAAGTAAACTTGTACTTTTATTTCAGGGTTTCTATGCAATTTGCTTGGCTGATTGGATTTTCTCTCTCTCTACAAATTATTTCTGTATCTGAATCTACAATACAGGTATGTGGTTACGATTATGAATAACCGCTATAGTTTCCCGATGGATTCCTGGATGTTTAATCGCATTGAATGCAACTAAACTATTGGATGTTTATTTATTTCATGCAACTATAAAGTGACTATGATTATCACTATAAATGTGCATATATAACTGGCTAGATCCAGGTCCACCTCTGTTACTTTGAAAAGGCTAAAAAAGGGGTAATCCTAGAGCAAGGTCTAGGTTACCGTGAGTTAGAAACTGGGCTACCTATGTGTAGTGCCATGAGACTCTTTAGCATATGTTATGACCAAATGTTACGACCCCACCTCTCGATAACCCCCAATTAAGGGAGACCAAGAGGTTGAAGCCGCACCCATTAATCCCAGATCAAAGGTTTGACATATAACCATAAACAATTATTAAATTCTAACAGACTATACTAAAAATGGTAATAAAAGGGGTAATCCTAGAGCAAGGTCTAGGTTACCGTGAGTTAGAAACTGGGCTACCTACGTGTAGTGCCATGAGACTCTGTAGCATATCCTGAGTTAAGGAGTGGTCTACTTACGAGTAGTGCCATGTGACTCAACCCTAGAAACTGGTTCACTTATAGGTGGATCATGAGGGGTTTAATGGGGACAACACAGAGTATAGGATACTCTTGGATCGCTGAGTTATATCTAAAATGTAATCTTGGTTGTTAAATGATTAATTGAATGATTACATTGTTATCATAGTTGCATGTTTATTGTTTCCTCCACATACCAGCTTCGGCTGACCGACGTTTTGTTTGTCGACGTTTTAGGTACAAGCCAAAAGGACAAATAGTAAATCGTCATATTGTGAAATACATGAAGTAAAATACAAGGAGGATTAGTTAGAGTAGAATCCTTAAGTGGATAGAAGTTAGACATCCAAGTTTTCAAAAAGGTAGGCAAAAATTTATTTTCTTACAGCTTGCAGTATAGTATGTTATAATTTGATAATTATTCTTGGTTAATTGTCGAACCTTTGATCCGAAAGTCATTAGTGCGGCTTCGACCTCTCGGTCTCCCTTAATAGGGGGTTATCAGGAGGTGGGGTCGTAACATTTGGTATCAGAGTAAGACCCTAATCATTAGGTGGATTCTAAAGAGTCTCATGGGCAAGGTCTAGGTTACCGTGAGTTAGAAACTGGGCTACCTACGTGTAGTGCCATGAGACTCTTTGGGCAGTGGAGAAAGAAGGTGTCGAGCAAAGAACCAAGCCTCGTCGGACTCATGCACAAAGCTAGGAAAAGCCAGATCACATAGCTCAGAAGGAGGGGGATGCTGATCCCTCATGGGTGCCCTATTCCATAGAGGAGGGTTGGCAGGAGTGCTAGAAAAAGAGAGGAGGACCACCCAAAGGTGCTCACATGGATGTGCGAGACGCGTGCTGGGCTAGACGAGACCAGGGATTGCAATCACGAGAAGGAGAAAGAGGGACCATGCGGTCTAGAAAATAGACCAAACTGAACCAATACAGACTACCTGGCTCACAACGAACCGACCAGATCAGCCCAACACAAGCTAAGAGCTGAGAGCCGCACCCATTCTTATGCCATGTGATAGCGGCCGATTGGCCCATAAGGTAATAATTTATAGTAATTTGCAAAACTTCAATAATTTATAGTAATTTGCTATGTTATTAGAAAAATACAAATAATATACCAAAATTCTCAGAAAAATGCGTCGAATAACATGGAACCATCATATCATTCTTTTTATGCTTAAATCATAGTGATATCATGCAAGATTTATTATACTTGTTTGATGGATAATAAATATCAAACGATGGCCTAAAATTATGATAAAATGTCAATAAATCCATATTCATGTTTATAATCCATTAAAGGTGAGTGATTAAGATGTTGATGTAGGAAATCATGTAATTTGCTCCATATGGATAATTGGAGCTAATAACCCTAATTAATGTGCAATAATTGTAAAGATGCTCAAGAAACCTTGAAAATTTCGTAGTAAGCTTATATCAATAACTAGAAGCTAATATATAACTCTAAGATCATAACTATGCATATAAATCATGATACATGTTAAATGATCCTAAAATGATGAGAAAACCCTATCTTGGATTAATGCATGTAACCTAGGGTTAATATGTGCATATAATTATATGCAATACAATATTCAGATATATCTATACTAATATGGAACATAATTGGAAAGTTACATCAGTAAGATAAGTCCAAGATAAGAATACAATTAAAGATGAGAAGATCTATAATAATGAACATAAACACTAATGGACATAACTAGGGTTAAGAAGCAGCATGCCTGCTAGGGAGAGACAACAAGTTGAAGCGATAGCAGCAAAAAGGACAGGAAAACATGAACTTGTCTAATTTTCCGTCAATGCAATGGACTTGTATGATGAATGTCTGATGATAGTATGTGGTGTTGTCTTGATCAAGGTTTGAATAGGATATAGTTGATATCATGAATGTGTGGTTTAGAATATCTCTGTTCAAGGTACGCCCTTACCTCTTACTTTGCCTACTACTTAGTATGGATGTATTATGTGTGTACAAATACTTGTCATATGATATTGGATGAAATGATTGTTCTTGTGTGATATCTTGCTTGTTTTTCCATACTTATGTCTATGAACACATGAAATATAAGATATCTAATCCATCATATGATAGTACCAAACTCTTTGGTAGTACAATGCATTGAAGTGATCTAACTCTTTGGTAGGAGATCACATTGTATATATGATCTAACTCTTTGGCAGGAGATCATAAGGTCTAAAAGCATCTTTTCCTTTGGTGGCAGATGTACGAGATATATGATGGAAATGTGCTTAAAATATGTGAGATCTTTTGTTAATAAACATTCTAGTACAAGTATGCTTTTGTTATCTTTTATTACTGCCAAGTATTAGTTTTATCTTATTTCCAAACTTAGTAATGAGAGGTATATAAAAAGACACCTAGGTGTACTCAGTACAATATTCTTGAATAATGTGCTGATGTGTACCACTTGTAATCTTTTGTTTAGGTTGTGGACATATGATCTTGAAGAACCATGATAGTTGAGAGTTGTATGGTGAGCTGATGTACAACTGGACCTATTGTCTTAGATCATGTTGTTTAGTGATAGTACATGTATATGTAAAAGTTTACCATTCAATGTATAATATCAAATATTGTAACAATTCATTTTGTAATTATATGTTGAATGAAGAACATGTGTTGTATGGCTTTATTCTTGTTCATGTGCATGTGCTATTGTTGTTTCCTTCTAACTTTCTTTGATTTTCTTCTTCTTAGCCTAGTGTGTGGTCTTTAAATTGGGATTCTCGCTGAGGTGAGGTTTTCAATTTAGATGTCACACATCGGATTAAGTTTTATAAAATCTTGGGACATCACATAATCTAACATTTTTTATTTCATTGAAAAATTCATCATCGTTTCTAAGTTATAAGGACAACAACGTTTTCTCTTTTTGATGATTTTTCTTCACTATCATGTCTTTTCTCAATTTTTGTGGCTTCGAATCTCAAGAATATGATATAAATGGGTTATGTAAGGGTTTATGTGTATATTACTCATTGTTTTCTGAATGATATTTTTAGCTATTTAATTTGAACAAAATTTGTATTTATGATCACCACTTAGTATGTACAATACAACTATTATCATACAAGACTATCACATTCATACAAGATTGTCACTTTCTAATTTTTTTCTTCCAAATTAGGCCTAAGGATCTTTTAGTTATAACAACTCTAGTGTCTCATTTGTCATCTTGGTATTTGTCACAAGAGTGGAGGCCACCTCCCAGTGCCACGTCGTAAGGACCCTGACCCAGGTTTTGGGATAACCCTCTTTGCTTTGCTTATGAAAGGTGCTTAGAACCTCAATATAATCCCTCTAGATGTTTTTTTATCTTGTGACAAGCTCATGTTTCCAGTTTGGTCCCGTTCTGATGTTGTTTGAGCAATGTTTTCTTGTTTTGGACCAAAGTGCAATTTACCCAAAGTAAGGGGTTATATTGCAATATGTCACATGTAGAGGATGCCTTTAGTTCTCTTGTATCATTAGAAAGAGAATGATGCTGTGGGACACCTTGTGGAGGACCTATGTTTCAAGTTTGAGCTTGGTTGGTTGATGTTTATGCTTTATGTGCTAGTTCTGGTGTAAATTGCAAATTACCCAAAGTGGAGGGTTAATATGCAATTTATCTGATCTAGAGCGTTCTTACATCTGTTTGGCATTATCTAGAACGTTTATGGAGGTAGGGGCGCCTTGTTTGGTTGATAGATGAGGAGTGACATCTCTATATGGTCTTTATATCACATATGTGTCACATGGGCCACCTTGTCCTTTAGTGTATCGGCTAAGGCTTGAAGGTGTGTCGCACAAGAGAAGTGTGTCGGCCATGGAAGTTGCCCAGCTTCACGATACACATCCTAGAGTGTATCACCAGGCCATGCATGAGCTTCTAGGGTGGCAACAAGTGGCGTTATGAGCTAGAGCAAGTGGCACCTTGGTTTATGTGGTTATGACACCTGTCCCTTGCTACCTCTCTCTTCCTTGGTGTATATAACTCCCTTCCTCCTTAACCAAGCAATACTTTTCGGCCACCTTCCTTCCCCTACCTGTATGTGATGAGCATGGGAGCTTTGGGAGCTAAGGAAGACTCCCATGGAGCATGTAGGGGCGATCTCCTTGGCCATGGAAACTCCTTGCTCAAGATCTGACCTTGGTGAGTCATGCTTCTTTGTTAGTTTTCCTTATGCTTTTCTCTTCACCTTCCTCTTCCCCTCTCGGACATGGATAGGCCCTTGATAAGAGTAAGCAAGGACGTGGTCATCTTCCCTTCTTTCTTCTTCTTGAGCTATACATAACCATCGTTTCTTCTTCTTCTTCTTCTTCCTTTGCTTCTTGAGGTGATGATGATGGTGCCGAAGGCATGTTTGGAGCTTTGGATGGGTGTTGTTCTTGGAAGAGAACGTGAGTTTTCTGCTTGGACCAAGAAGCTTGATTCCTTTCTTGGAGATCCTCTTAAGGTAGATTACATAACTCTTAACCATCTCTATTATGCACACTCTCCATATATGCATATAATGGTTCTTGTACTTAAATCGTTACCTTTCCTCCATGATAGATATATATATGGAACTTGGAATCTTATCTAATGGGAATTCTACATTTTATTACTGCCTTTAGCTTGTTTTCCTTGTGCAAGATGGAAATGGGTGGCTAGATGTTGAAGATGACTAGCCCGATATGGGGCTTTACCCGATACAACTATGCTTTGCTCGATACAGTACCTTGTTTAATGAGTTATGCTTTGGTTGATGGTATGTGGCAATACCCCTTTCTCTCCTTTGGACTTGAAAGGTGATCCTATGGGGTAGATGTTAGGGAGCTATGATGTGGTGACCGATACCTCTTTCCTACCCTAGGGTTAAGGTTTGGACGATATGGTTGGTGGACACCTAGTTGGTCCCCTGGCCGATCTGTGCTCTTCTTGGTGGCTCCTTGAGGTTGTTGCCCGATACCCTCTTCTAGAGTTGAGCCTTGGGTGATATGATAGGTGAACTCTTTAGTGAACTTGTGACCGATATGTACATCTACCCAAGATGATGATGGTAGGCGATATGGAAGTTGACCGACATAAAACCCTAACTCTAGAGTCTTGGACGATATGGAGCTTCAACCCTAGTTTGGGCGATAGGATTTTCCTGGGCAACATAGATGATCTATCCTTATTTCCTGACATGGTCTTGATGTTAAAGATGACCAACTTGGTATGGTCCTTGTACCCTTGCACGATACACCTTTTTGGTGCCCTAAATGATACCCCCTCATCTAGGGTTTGCCTTAGACGTTATGTTAAGAAAAGTTATGTTAATCTTGTTGCCCGATATGACTCTTTACCATGGTAGTATTATTGGGAGATATGGATAAGTCTTGAGCCTAGAATGATGAAACCCTAGGTGGGCGATACCATGGGTGCCTCTGTGACCGTTATGTGCATGGTTGAGGGGCTTTTGTGTCGGGCATGAGGTTTGTGCTTGCACGACACTCTCTAAGTGAGTTGCCCAACATGGTGCCTATGGACGGCACAGAGCCTTGAGTGATAGAGTTGCCCTAACCCTAAGCTGACTGATAGGGGTACTCTTGTTGTGGTGATTCCTTGGGCAATATGTTGGGTGCCCGATATGGTTATCCATGAGCGATAAGGATATGAGGATGGGCGATATGGACGATCCCTTGATATGCTGCCCAATATCATCAACCCTAGAACTTTATAAGTGTGTAGGTGTGCATGGTTTGGGTGACATCAGGGCTAAGTGTGTGGCTGATACCCCACAAGGAGATCTGTTACCTTGGCCGATATGCCTTGCCCAACACATGGTCTCTCTCTTGGATGATGACCCAACATGTGTTCATACTTGATAGCTTGGATGGTCCTAGGGTTGAGGTTTGGCTGATACAGTTGAGCTTAACCTAGTGGACGATAGGCTACCTTAGGTGCCATGGTGTTGTTTGAGAGATGAAAGTTGTATGCTTATTGGGCGTTATGGTTTGACCTTTTGTACTGTTATCTTAGGCGTTATGGCTTCAGACGATATGGTGATGATAAGTTGCCCGACATGAAACCCTAACCCTAATGGGCAATAGGGTCTTGGCTATTAAGGCTGGTTGTGATGCCGTTACACTTTCACTTGGTTGCACGTTATACTCTTGGTCTATGCTGCACGACATACCACTAGGTCTAAGTCTGGCCGTTATCCCCTTGATGCATGGGTGCATGTCATGCTTGAGGCTGACAACTTTGGATGAGGGTTGGTACTCTATCCGATACTCTCCTTTAGTGAGGGATTGTTTGGTCGCTATATGCTTTTGGTGAGGGTAGGCAACACCTTTGGTGAGGGTTGTGCCTAACCCGATAACCCTATGCATGTTTCATGAGCTTACACCTTTGATCATGATGATCTATGACAAGATAGGTTGAAAACCCTTGTATAGTGGTTACTTATGGTTAATGATAGATGAACTTCTGATTAAGTTGGATGGTGGATCAGGGTGTATGATCCTTAAAGTTAATCCTTAGGGTATGATGGGATATCCATGATGTGGCAACAGTAGTATGTATTGATTTATACACCAGTTATGACATTAATCTGCCTATGTTCATAATGATGGAAGAATATTCCAATGTTATAAACCTTAATCTTGATGACATGATAATCAAAGACATGTTCATGAGATATGGGGCATGATGAATGCTCATGGATTTATAACAATAATCTAAATTAACTACAGACACAGCTATGAACATGGATGTTGTTCCAATCTTGTACACCTAAATCCTTGATAGCATGATAATCATAATATGTTCTCTAAAGGATCTATGTTCTATGTTTGGTGATCCAGTTATCTCTTTCTTATGCAAGCTAACCATGCACGTGTATTGAATTCATAGCCATGTAAGAGCTATGGTGATTATATGATTACATGCTTTGTACAACACTTGATATATGTGCAATATCTAAATAATAATGATATGTCTTGTTGATGAGATAACATATATCACCAGTATGATGAGAAATTAATGCATGTTGAGGTGGGATCCTCTAGTGATGACATGAGGGATTGATATTCCCTAATGATGTTGATGATGCCTTGAGAGGCACTGGTGTAATGTGATGACATGAGGGATTGATATCCCATGATGATGTGAAATGATGAAGCCTTGAGAGGCAGTAGCACTATGAGATGATGTGAGGGATTTATATCCCATAGCAATGTGATGATTGTTGAGGGCAATGGAAATAGCAGTAGATATATAACACCAATGTAATGAATCTAATGTTTTTCATGTTTTATATGTGGTTGCTTAGTACAACTTGATTGCCCCAACAATCTACTTAAAATACATTAATTAATTACAGATGAATCTCTCATGTAGTTTGCCCTGGCCATAGATCCATCATCGTCAGTAGCTGGTGATGGTGAAATGGGTTCTCCTGCAGGTTAACCCAGAGCGCATATTGTTGAATATGCGAGGTTTATCCTAGCCTAAAATAGAGAGGATTCGAGTGCAGCTGCGGTTGCAGACTCGGGATAGATAGAGCATGGTGAACAGGCCCATGGCTCAGTGTGATAGAGCATGAATGCACTCATGGCTCAGGGAGCACGGTGAACTGGCCTGTGGCTCAGATATACTAGCACCGAGACTTGTACCAAGGCGAGCTAGGGTTATGGGTAGCCTGCGGGGTTGACCCTGTGGCTGAGGCCACTTAAGCATGAGACTGCGGACCTACTTTGGTTCTCGTGCACTGACCACGAGGTGGGAGGTCGTGGAGTCTGACTCTTCCATTGACCTTGTATGGCACTGGCTCTCGGTTTCACAGCCATCAGTTGGATTTGAGTGGTACGACTCACTTCCTCAGGGCATAATAATTTGTAAGCAAGCTGTATAGTATCTTTGCTTAGGGAAAATATGAAACATTGGTTGAGGCCTTGTTTGTATAATTGCTCTGGTTATAAATTTGCAGTTTATCATACATTCCTTATATCATGTGATAAGATCGTATAAAGTTTATCTTGTCAATCATGTTCCATACAAAATGTCTGGTTATATGCCTCCTAATGTCTTGGTAAGATTGTAATAAAGTTAGATCTGCTCAGTATGCTACTCCTATGATCTGCTTATACCAGTTATCGATACTCATAATAAAGTTGGTAGAGGGTTATGTTTCTCATTGGGACTGTGTGTCTCACCCAACTGGTTAATAACCTGTTTTAGGTGGACGTGCCTGGCGAGATGAAGATCATGTGGCTACGGATGTTATGTAGAGGTATCGTACCTGGTGGGATAGATAGTGTCTGGAAGTAGAGTCCTATGTGTCATCCCTGTATACTCAGGTCTTCGAGAGAGTTTTTCGACGTTTCTTTTACAATGATCGATGTATGGTTTTCGGTATGTATCTTGATGTAAAGCATCTTGGCAACAGATATTTCATGTAATGAGATGATGGTAAATTATGTTGTAGCACCTTGAAAATATGCTATGAAATGAAAAGTGTTGGTTCAGATATTATATGTTTCACCTTATGGTGCTTGTTGTAAATTGGTTTCAATTTCCCGTGATTTTTGGTAATTCCGCTGGTTTGCATGTAATCGTGTTTTGTTGTGGATGAGGTGTTACATACGAATCCCGCATGAGGAGCATGTGAGATATACTAGGCATTGTCTGTTATATTTGCAGTATGCTGACTGAATTAGATATCAAATTCTAATCTGAAAAATTCTAGAAATTTTTGATAATCCACCCTCCCTCCCACCAGCTACAAATCTTAGTGTGGAGACACAATACCTTTTCATTAAAAATAGGAGGGAAGTAAGAAAAAAGAAGAAAGAGAAAATTGTTTTCATTATAACGTTCATCCATAATGATTTTTGATGAATTAAAAAATTTAGATTCTTTATTAAAATACTTTCTACCAAGACAAGTGTTGACATACTTTAGAGAAAAATAATATGAGAGAAACATAATACTTATTTCTGGTACAACACATGTATTCGGGGTACACTATTCCTCATAACTTTCAATCTGTAATGATTTTCTTGATGAAATAAAAAACATTAGATTCCTTGTAGAAATCCTTTTCAATAAGACTAAATATTGACATATTTTATACAAAGAAGAATATGACAAGAATATAGTACTTTTGTTTTGAAGTAAAATACCTATGTTTGAGTACAATAAATCAACAAGTATTTGTACAATAACCATATTTTGGAGTACATACCCATATTTTGCGGTACAAGGCATCGGTAAGTAACATTCATACTGTAACTCAAATAACTAGTTATATACCTTAAAATACGGATATTGTACCCCACAATACGTAAGTGATGTACCCCAAAATAGGAGTTATGTACTCGTAAATATAGGTATTGTGCCCAAGATATGGGTATTGTACCCCAAACACTGGTATTGTATGTTGAAACACAAGATTTGTACCCTATAATAATAAGTAAGCATTGGTAATGTACCTCTAAAATGAGAGTGGTGTGCTCCAAAACAAAAGTACTATACCGAAAAATATTGATACTTTACTCGTGTGTACAATATCGTGTTTTGAAGTACAATACTCCCATTTTAGAGATACAATACGAATGATTACTTGTTGATGTACTCTATCCAAAACACGAGTAATATACCTCAAAACATGGATGTTATATCCTAAAATATGAATATTATACTTATCTGATATTATTATTTCTTTAAAGTATGTCAATATTGATTTTGTTAGAAATTATTATTATAAGAAATCTGATACTTTTTATTTCAACAAAAAATTCATTCAAGATTAAAAGTGATGAGCAAAACAAAATTTTCTCTTCTTTTTTCTCTTTATTTTTCTAAATAGGAATCTTATGGTTTCTCCATCTACGTCCAATTTATTTATTTTTAGATCAATAGGTTTCACCATTCAGAAGGGACTGAAAGACCAATTTGCTGCTCGTGCTTCTGTCAAGGCATTCCTCTAATTTCATGTTTATGTAACTCCATTATTTTTCTTTAATATATACACATCAATTTAACTTTTCTAAAGTGAGCTTTATCTGCCACATTAGCTGTGCACCCCCTCTAATGACATAATGGATTTCTAATGGGAAATGAAGGTGTGTAACCTTAGTGCTCCCCCTCTAATGACATACTGAGCATCCAAATAGGGAGTAAAGGTGTGTAACCTTAGTTCTGGTAGATGGAATTATTTTATTCTGATATGTCTACATCTTGCATTGTATTTGTTTTAATTGATCCGGGTGCTACACATTCCTTTATCACTCGAAGAGTGATTCTTGACTGCAACATGACTACCAGTCATAGAGCAGATAGTCTATTGTTAGAAACACCTTTAATGGGTTCTGCTGTGTTGCGGGAGGTGTGTTCTCCCTGCACTCTTTTCTTTTCTGAACATCACATTCAAGTGGCAATTATTGTTGGATTACGAGACATCTTAATAATTTAGAAGGAATATGAAGAACATGTATATTACTTACCAACAAAATTATCTTAAGATCAAACAAGGACTCAACCATTATTTTCATATTTGATCCTATATAATTATACTACACGGCTGACTACATATTTGATTATTCCCTGAGAATTTGAGTCGTACCACCCAAATCCAATCGACCACTAACAAGTTGAAATCGATGCCATACAAGGTCTAATGGAAGAGCCAAAAATCAATGACCTCACCTTCCTTAGTCAATACGAGTGAATATGCAGTGACATCATGAGTCATTTGCTTCCAGAGACATTTTAGTCTAGATGTGCAGATTTATCCCACCTTGGTATAAGTTACGTCGCTAGTGAAATTGAGCTACGGCTTACAGCAGTGCTCTTCTAGGATTTGACTTATAGTCAATCCTATAATACATTTCTAGGTATGACTTATCATCAGTCATGTGATACATTTCCAGGTATGACTTGCAATCAATCATGTGATACATTTCTAGGTATGACTTGCAATCAATCATGAGATTCTATCATCAACCAACACCACAATCTAGTCTTGTGTGTCATTGTTGTCTATCTACCTTCCACAATGACATCCGACTAGGGACATAATAAGAATGTACAAACTCTTAGCATCCGCATGATCTCATCATTCAGGTCCTCAACCTGAAAGCATACGTCATTGAGTACTGTTATTCTCTAGACATTCAATCTGTTCTATCACTATCTCATATGACTGAACCAGAAAGAATTGGAAGCTTGCCTTTGATGTTTATCAAATCATTCTTAATGTATCCCACCAATCATCCCATGATTGGCTCTCAGGGCATACATATCAATAGACTCCCACTTGCACTGCGAGCCAATCACCCTTAAATCATATTCATAGTGATCTTCAAACATGTCCCACATGTTATTGTGCTCTAGTGCGAACATAGTGAGTAATGGCAACACTTTGCCAAAGTCAGTATAAAATGCATGTCTCACATCTCCTCGCTATACGTCACATGTATGAGATGGAGTTGCCGTGATATGCGATCTAGTATTCCTTTGCTAACCTTTAGCCACATTGCATGATCAAGGATTCCATACTTGTCATCAATGAGCGGAATATTGATAAGTTCATCTCATGAACTTCCAGATCCATATAGTATCTATTGTTGTTCTCTAACACATAGATACTTGGCATTTCCTTTTAAGTGGTTTTGTTGAAACACTTCCAATTATCAACAAACTTTCACTTTTATACATCCTATGTATATCTTGCGATTAATTTTCTGTCCTTTCGGAAGTTCGCATCAATGTAACTCTTTACATCGAACTCTTACTTATCTCCATAGAACTAGTACTACTCAAGTACTAATCAAGTTCTTATGGTATTCTAGTAACCCTTACTGGAAGTAGACAGACATCCACTCGTCATGTCCCACATACGAGTTATCAAGATGAGCACATCATATTGTCATGTCATACATACAAGATGATGAATGCATTTTATTCTTGCCATGTCCAGACATGCAAGATAATGGGATGATTACATACATGATAGATCCATATCTATTATTAGTGTTCCCATTCTTCATAAGAATTGGACACTTGGCCTTGGGATACTAACTCCATAGACAAGTATTCTCCCACTGAATCTGTGCATACTGAACCCTTCAGTACAAATCGCCAATGTATGCTTTCTCTTTTCAGGTCAAGAGGTTCTTCGAGAACTATCTCTATAGATCTCTATTCCTATCACATAGGAAAAATCTCTATCTTCCTTAAAGATAATTTCCACTTTTGGATTTCCATTCTGGAACATTTCCATTTCACATGAAAATGTGGAATGTGAATACGCTCCCACGAAATCACAGATCCCTTCTTTGTCTTTGTCATATCAGTCAAACCCTTTGACTATATCATCAAAGTAAAGATCCAATTTTGAGTTGCTTGTACTCAATCAATCACATTGATTAGTCCGTTGTAACTTATAGACTTCATTTGCATTAGTGGATTCATAAACCTTATAGGTTGTGTCACATACACATCCTTGTTTTATTCCTCATAGGAATGCAGTTTTAGTATCCATATGCCAAATGTCTGAGTCATTAAGTTGCAATCAGCAAGCATCATCCTTCTCAAAATGTTATCCATGTATCTTAACACATAAGATTCATTCACACTCATGGATTTTATCCAATGGGTGCTACCATCAAGGTCATACCTTATGGTTCACATGGATGTCATTTAGGATGTAATGGTCATAAACCATAACTCAAAATTCGGTTCCTCATATTCATCTAGATAGTTGACTCATCACATGAACAACTCATCACATAGATAATTGAGGTGTATCTGTTAAGGATATAAGAACTCACAACTCCTTGCAATTCTCAATGTCCTTTATTAGTGTGGGGTATTCTTTTATTAAGAAGAATTTAGTTATTTGATAATCATTCTCTAACTCCTTAGAGTATGATTCCTTCTTGATTTAGACATCACCATGCCTTAATCATGAGTTCACTATGATACACTATCATAATCACTCATAAGGATCTCAAACATTTGGTCCAAGTATTTCATTCATTGATCTCATCAAGAATTAACACTTTACCAAATTCACACTTCATCTATGATAATCTTGAACACTTCAAGATATTCATATTGGTATTTCTCTAAACACCATTTGAAGTATTAGCATTTGTTCCAATAGGTATGTAAATACATCACATGTATTATACCTAATAGGATAATCATTCTCCCACTACCTTTAGTGAAGATTGATTAATCATGTCCAAGATATTCATGTCTCCTATTGGTTCTCTAACCAAAAGAGTAGATTTATCCATCATATGGAAACTAGAAATGAATTTCTCATGATTGATGCTAATTTGATTGTTTGAGTTATCTATAACTTTCAAGTATCATTTTATCTTATGCATATCAAATACCACAAGATAAATAAGGCATTGCCACAAAGATCACATCTTTATAAATTGAAACATCCCTTTATTAATTGCCATCATTGTCATACAATATGCAAAAATAAAGTGTTTCTATCTATTGGCAAAAATGAAATAGCAGTTCATAACTGTATTACATGCCTTATAGGCTGAAAATAAACTAAAGTACTCCTATCTATGGCGGCAACACTTGCCCCATTTATTGAGTGCTTTACACTTTTCATTTTGGTATCATATACCTCACAAAGTGTTACAAGTTTACTTTCATGACACCTTTAAGTAGAGACGTCTTTTGCCTCCTTCTTTTGTTCTTCCAGATAGAGAGGACAATTCCTTTTCCAATGTCCTAGTTTTTGACAATGGTGGCAATTGCCTTTCTTGGTCACACCTCCCTTGGCCTTGAGAGCTGAAGTCATCTTGGGCTCCTGGCTAGCATCAGAACCTTTGTTAGCTTTTCCCTTGCCCCTGTGCTTGGACTTGCCTTTCTTGCTTGTGATCACCATCACAGACTTAGCCTTGTCCTTCTTCATCTATGTCTCGGCTGTCCTCAACATGCCCAACAACTCTGACAGTGGCCTATCAAAGTTGTTCATGTTGTAGTTCATCACAAACTGACTGTAAGATTCTGGCAACGATTGCAGTATCAGGTCAGTAGCCAACTCTTGGCTCAGTGGAAATCCCAGTCTTTGCAGGTTCTCCACATACCCAATCATCTTGAGTGTGTGAGGACCAACTGAATCTCCTTCTGTCATGAAACACTTGAACAGTGCCCTTGAGACATCATATCTCTCTTTTCGTGCCTGATCTTCATACAAGTTCCTGAGATGCTGAATCATCTCAATGACACCCATATTCTCATGTTGTCTCTACAACTCATGGTTCATGGAGCACAACATCAAGCACTTTGCATCAATGGAATCATCAGAATGCTTCTTGTAAGCGTCCCTTTCTGCCTTTGGTGCATTAGGAGACGGTTCCTCTGGAATTGGAGTATCCAGGACATAGAGCTTTCAATCTTGAGTGAGAACAATGATCAATGTCCTATACCAATCATGGAAGTTTGTCTCATTTAGTCTGTCCTTTTCAAGGACCGATCGCAAAGAGAAGTGATTGTTGTTTGTTGTCATTTTCACTACAAAAGGAAATATGCAATTTTAGTCCAAAAACTCATTTTTGACTTATTTGATTGATTTGAAAAGTTGACGATATAATTAGGCCTTTAATTAATTATCGCTCCCACTATTTTACTTCAAATTGATATCCCTCACCCTCAATTCAGAAGATTGCAGTGTAAAACCTTCTAGTGGGCAAGATCCTGAAATCCTCTAAGCCATGGACCAGCTAGGGCTGTCACCCACAACATAGATCTCTCAGGTAGGCAACCTTTGTCAATTGTATCATATGCAACTCTTGATAAGATGTCATATGCAACTCCTTGCCATGATCATCTCCATGCCTCAAGGTGCTAGATCCTATCTAGGTCACCTTGTTAAGTCCGACCCAAAGCAAACATGATGAATATGCACCATGCTAGGGCAGACCCACACATTCATCCTTCACGCTTCCACGAGATAGACGGTGCACCACGCTAGGGTGTGCCCACACTTGGTCAATCAATCTTTTCACATGTGTCGCATTTGGAAGGCATCTAAAACTTAATATTTAATGAGGGATTTGGTTTTTATATACAGATACATATCCAATCACCACAATACATAATACGTATCATATACATGCTATATCCCACAGAAAACATGAACAAATGATAAAAGCGATGATTATGGCCATCCTAATGTGATTCCTCGAGCCAAGAGGAATCATGGTCATCTAGGTCTACATCACATGCAACCTATATAAGAAGAACTCTGTGCTTTGCCTTTCGAGTTGATCAACTCATCATATGAATGATCTGCTCTCTCTGGCCGGTCGTCTGGGTGCCACCAGCCGATCGGTTGGCTCCTCCAACCGATCGGTTCGCCTGGTCATCGTACATCTCGTCAGGGCCACCACCCGCTCATCTCTCTCCTCGAACCGGTCATCAACCGATCGGTTCACTCCTTGAACCGATTGTCTGGAACGTCAACCGATCGGTTCACACCTTGAACCGATCGTCTCAGCTGTCGTCTTGATGTCCTCCATTCTTTGACATAACAGGAAATAAAAACTATCCTATTTTACATTGTAAAAAGAGAAACCTCAAGTTACATTCGAGGGGAGCAAAGGTAGGAAAGAATCTTGAATTATTTCGAGTTACATCAGGAATAGGAGAAGGAAGATCGGTGCGCAGACCGAGATGCAAGCAACCACATACAACCATACACATATAGGGTTTATTAGCCATAACCACGCTATACATCCACCACAAAACTCATTTAAGGGCGATGCGTATCGAGTGCATTAATAATACATATCATATATGTAATTTGGGATTTGTGGATTTAGGATTGGACATTCATAAAGGCAATTTTATCTGCATCGTATGCAATATATAAAGGCGACAAACCAAAACCGATCATATCGATATTCCCAAAGTATAGAGCAGTTGACATGGCTCTGATACCACTGTTGGATTTTAGGGGAGGCAGAGAAGGCAGCGGAAACAAAAATTTTCTCCCCCAAACCCGGAACAAGGAAACACGTCAACGTCTATACAATAGGAAAGGATGGTTTGTGGAATCATACCTTGTCCCGAGGCTTGCTCGGCGATAATAGCTTGCGGCTTGCACGGTCTTCACCTCCTATCTTGGACGGTGTCTGTGCAGCTCCTGGTCTCACCGGGACTGACAGGATTGAATGTTGTCCTCCTAGCGGTAGAAACCTCCTGCCTCTGAAGTAGTCCACACGGACCACCTGGAACTCCAATGTCCTTGTCCCATAAGGAATTGGAAGGAGTTGCACCCTCTTGTTGACGTACTAGTCGCCAACACACTCTCCTACCTCCAGTTGCAACTGCAGTTGTCTTTCCCTTGCTGCACCTCCCTTTGCAGGTAGCACTTGCTCGGGCTCTCTCTCAGTTACCAAAACTAGAGAGAACGACAACTTTGTAGAGCAACTGGTTGCATTGAGTTGTACTTTGAGAAGCCCCCAATACCCCTATATATAGGAGGGTCATGGGACAGGGTTCTCCATCCCGGGCAATGCAGGACTAAAAGCAGGAGTAGAAGGGTTCGAGATTTTCCACAAAAAAACAACCAACTCGCAACATGAACTGATCGTTTCACAACTGAAACGGTCGGTTGGGGACCTGAACCGGTCGGTTGACAACTCAACCGATCGGTTGGGACACCTCAATCGATCGGTTCATTTATGAACCAGTCGGTTGGTGGTCCTGGTCGGTTCCCGATTGACTTTCCTTCTTTTATTTCTAATGTGTATCGAATACCAATCCTTGTTCCTATCAAATTAGGCAAGTGAAACGCAAGGAAAATTCTCACCAATCCTACTTTCCCAACTTGCTCGGTTGCACCAGTTGAATCGATCGTTTCAACACTTGAAGCAATCGGTTCACCCTGATCTTGAGCCGATCGACTCAACACTTGAGCCGACCGGTTCACCAAGCTCAGCCGATCGGTTCATCACATGAGCCAATCGGTTGGGAGTGCAGATTGTGCAGGATCAGTCAATTGCGATTTCAATCAATCTGATACTCCAATCAATATGTCCAACACCTTGAACATTATGATATTGAGCTATCAATTAATTGAGTGTTTAATTGAACTACTAAATTCCTTTAGCAATCAATCTAAACATTGTTTGTGGACAAAACTCCTCTTCTAGGTTAAATCCTATGTGTGTGACCCTGCAGGTCCATTTCACGTTGGCAGTGAAAGTCCATAACACTTATAACTTCACAAGCAAAGAGCAGTGCCTAGTCACACATCAATGCTACCCAAGTGAAATTAGAAAGTTGGAGAACAACTTTCAATCCTACAATCTGTGAATGGTGTTACAGTGAATGTATAATTCCTTTGTCACTGATATCCCGAATGAACTCGAGGCATGGAACAGTCATCCTGTCAACGTTCATTCACTTTCTTGATCTCAAAGTAGATTGGAAGAGATATGTTATGACATCAGTATCACATACAGACTCACACATGCGTGCACGCCTTTCTCAATCCTACTCATCAAGTGGCCATGGATATCATACTCCCTTAGGAGGGACAAATCCCATATCTATCACTCACCCCTCAAAAGCCCCATGTGTCAAAGCCACCCAATCATCACTTTTATAACAACCCATGTTTCAGGACTGCGTTTGATGATGTCAAAGTGTGCCCAATGACATGTGTTGAGTGTAGTGATTTCAGGTCAAAGAATCACACTCACCACCATCACTGTGAGTACTGACTGTGACTACCATGTCATGGTTCCATGTGTCAAACTCATGGTGGGTCTGTTCGGTACACTTGTTCTCTAACAAGTACCTATGTGTTTGGTTTGATATCTCTATATCATGACTAATGAGATTCTGTCATCAACCAACACCACAATCTAGTCTTGTGTGTCATTGTTGTCTATCTACCTTCCAGAATGACATCCGACTAGGGACATAACAAGAATGTACAAACTCTTAGCATCTGTATGATCTCATCGTTTAGGTCCTCAACCTGAAAGCATACGTCATTGAGTACTGTCATTCTCTAGACATTCAATCTGTTCTATCACTATCTCATATGACTGAACCAGAAAGAATTGGAAGCTTGCTTTTGATGTTTATCAAATCAATCTTAATGTATCCCACCAATCATCCCATGATTGGCTCTCAGGACATACATACCAACAATAAGGACAACTAGCAAGGTAATAAGTAAAAAGGTGATGATAACAAAGAGGGTTTAGAGTTATATAACCCACCTCAAGAACAAACACCAAGCTCTAAGCTCCAAGGTCAAGCTCCAAGCTCACGAACTCAAGGTAGAGGAAGATCCTCCGAGCTCAATCTCCACAACACCTCCAAGAAGGAAGTTAGAACCATGGTTAAGAAAACAAAAGATAAGAAAGACGGTACCAAGGTCCATGGCCGATAAGAAGAAATAAGGAGAGAAAAAAAATCTAGAAGACCACAAGCTTTTTAGCTCACCCACCAAGCTCAAAGGGAGAGTGCTCTTCATGCTCAAGGTCATCCACCAAGGAGAGAAAGCAAGGATCACTAAAAGGGTTCTCTTGCATGGGAATAAAGGGGTATATATACATGGCTGATGAGAGAGAGAGCAAGGGGAAGGTGTCACCACCTTAGAACCCTAGATGACACATGTCCACAAGGAAGAACCACATGCCACACCATGCAATAAGGTGATAGGACCTATGTCTCACCCAGTTGGTCACTAAGGAAGGTCAAGGTTAGGGGTGAGCAAATAATGGTCCAGAGCGCACAATTGGACCAGACTTCTCAGTTCGGTCCGGTCCATTATGAGTTCATTCTGGTCCGTGGTCTGAGATTTTTGGTGAGTTTGGTCTTTGGTTTGGTGCGGTGCAAAACTGGTCTGACCATGGATCAGACCGTAGACCGACTTTTATATAAAATTCATGTATATTAGTAGGTATATTATGTAACAAGTACAAATAGAGTACATATATAAGCACTAATAGGGTAAATGTTTTCTATTAATGTTATATAATTGTTAGAAGTGACTAAGATTATCACTTTGTACAATTAAATAAGTTGTAAAACATGTAAAAAAGGTTGATTACAGTCAAAATGGCCTGGTACAGTCCTACAACGGAATGGTCCAGTCTGGTCCTACCACAAAATGGTCCAGTTTTACAATCCATAAATTGTTATGAAGTTGGTCCTTGGTCTGGTCTAGTCTGGTTCGGTCTGGTCTAGTTTTGGATCGATGCTCACCCCTATTCAAGGTCGATACACCCATCCATCCCCTTCACAAATCGATAGGGATGAAACCCTAGGTCACAAACTGATATGGCACATCTTGAAAGTCACCACAAAATGATATGGTGATCTTCAAGTTACCACCAAACTAATAGGATGTCCCTCAAGACACCCTCAACTGATATCAAGCTTCCTTAATGAAACCACAAACCAATAGCAGGTCTCCTCAAGGCTCTCAAGCCTGAGACAACACTCCTAAGAGCAAAGTACACCTCAAACATGTACCCAAAACATCACCAAGGATGTCACCACTCAACCAAGGCCAAAATAAGGTGCCCAACACTTTCTCTCTCCTCTAGATGATGCCAAGAGAGAGAAGAAACCCTCAAGAGGTGGAACACGTGCACATCAACCCCTACTTTGGGTAAATTGCAGGTTGCACCAAAGCGTCACCACAAAGCACAAAAATCAAGCAACAAGCTCAAATAAGGAGCACAAACCTCCAACATACCATAATTACATCTTAGATGATTATAGCAAGGAGCTAAGCAACACACTTCGGTAAAACAAATAGGGTTAGCCCAAAACGTGGGTCAAGGTCCTTACAGCCATAAACCCCTAATAGGGATTTCACCCCCAAAATCCTAATAGAAAAGAGAAGGGTACTTCTTCCTCATCTCCTATTCGAGCTCCCACATGGCTTCCTCAACACCATGATGATGCCAAAGAACCTTTACAAGCAAAAGGCCCTTCTTCTTCAACTTCTTCACTCTCTAATCAAGGATCAACATTGGACCCTCCACATAGGTCATATCCTCATCAAGCTCCACCTCCACAGGCTGTAACACTGACTATGTGTCCGGATGACATTTCCTCAACATACTGACATGGAATATTGGATGCAACCTATGCAACTTAGGTGGCAACTCCAACTTGTAGGCCACCTTCCCAACTCATGCCACAACTGGGTAACGTCCCTTAAACCTGGGATCCAACTTAACCTTCTTCCCAAACCTTGAAACACCTTTCCAGGGAGAGACCTTCAGATATACTTTTTCTCCCACTTAGAATTCCAAGGGTCTGTGATGATTGTCTGCATACAACTTTTGTCTAACCTATGTTGCTTTCAACTATTGTTGTATCACTTTGATCTTCTGTGTCATCTATTACACAAGTTTAGGACCCATAAGCTGATAATCCTCTATCTCATACAAACACAACATAGACCTACAATGTCTCCCATACAACATCTCATATGGTGTCCTATCAATACTTCTTTGATATCTGTTATTGTAGGTGAACTCCATCAGACTGAGGTTTAAATTGAAGAACACAAGCCCTCAATAGATCTTCCAAGATTTGAATGGTCCTTTTAGACTGACGATCCATGTGTGGATGGAAATCAATGCTGAAATTAAAATGTGTTCCCAAAGTTGTATGCAGTCACTCCCAAAATCGACTTGTAGACTAAGGACCCCTATCAGATACAATAGTAGCTAGGACACCATGCAAACACACTATCTGATTAACATAGACTGGAGCAAGTGTCTCTACTGTGAATGTTGTTTTTACAGGGAGGAAATGTGTGGATTGGTCAACCTATCCACGATTACCCAAATGGAATAATAACCTTTGGCTATCCTAGGTAGACCAACCACAAAGGACATAGTCACATGATCCCATTTCCACTGAGGTATAGGAAACGGTTGCAATGTTCCTACAAGCTTCTAATGCTCAGCTTTGACTTGTTGACATACTACACACCTTGAGACAAACTCAACTACATCTTTATTCAAGCCTGGCCACCAATACATATCCTTCAGCTTATGGTACATCTTGGTACTACCTGGGTGCATAGAATACATAGATGTATGAGCCTCTTCCAACACCATCTTCCTCAGGTTATCCGCATTAGGAACTACTACCCTGTGATGATTACATACTATCATGTCTTCTGTCTCGTGAAAACCATCACGCTTCTCACTGCCAAACTCTAAACTAATTTGTTGTGTCAAAATATTTATTTGTTGAGCTTCTTTGATCTGTTGTATTAGTGTAGGCGTCACTTGTAATTGTGCCAACAAACCGGCTAACAAAGAGACTTACAACTTGACATTTATCTGTTGCAAGGAGACCAACATGTCTCACTTGTAGCACATTAAAGAATTCAAATGACCTCTATTCAATGATGAAGACTTCCTGCTCAATGTGTCTGCCATGACATTTGCCTTTCCCAGATGATAATCAATCGTGTACTTATAATCATTGATCAACTCCATCCAAAGTCATTGTCTCATATTCAACTCCTACTGTGAAAAGATATACTTCATGTTCTTGTGATCTATGAAGATCTGACACTTCTCCCCATACAAATAGTGACTCCAAATCTTCAACGCATGAATCACAACAGCTAGCTCCAAATCATGAGTTGGATAATTGTCATTGTGTTTCTTAAGCTGTCGTGAAGCAAAAGAAACTACTCGCTTGTCCTGTATCAACACACATCCCAGACCATTCCTAGATGCATCACATAAAACAATGTATCCTTTCCCTTGCTCGGGCAAAACCAAAACTGGTGCACTTGTTAGCTTTTCCTTCAACGTCTCAAAAGCTCATTGACATCTGTCTTCCCAAATGAACGAAACATCCTTTCACAAAATCTTGTTAGGACTAAGGAGACAACACTGAATTCTTTTATGAAACTCCAGTAGTAGCTTGCCAAACCTAGAAAACTATGCACTTTTGTCGACATCTTCAACTGATCCCATTATTTCACAGACTCTACCTTCATAGGGTCCATGTGTACTCCTTTCACAGATATAACATGCCCCAAGAAATCTACCTCCCTCAATCAGAACTCACATTTGCTGAACTTAGCATAGAGTTGGTGATGTCTCAACACTATCAATGCCAGACGTAGATGTTGTTCATGTTATTGACTGTCCCGACTCTATATCAAAATGTCATCTATGAAGACAACCACAAATTGATCAAGGAACAGTCAGAACACCCTTTTCATCAAATCCATGAATGTTGTTGGTGCATTGGTCATCCCAAACGGCATAACCACAAACTCGTAGTGACCATACCTCATCTTAAAAGATAATTTTGGTATGTCATCCTCCTTGATCCTCAACTAATTATATCTTGATCTCAGATCTATCTTTTAGAACATTGTCACACCATGCAACTAATCAAACAAGTAATCTATTCCTGACAAAGGATACTTATTCCTTATCGTGACCTTGTTCAACTATATGTAATCTATGCACAACCTCATAGACCCATCCTTCTTTTTTACAAACAACACTGGAGCACTGGTGCATTTTTGCCAATGGTGCTACACATTACTCAATTGGAGTTTGAATAGATGCAACCCCACAGACAGACACACATGGTGGATTCACTTTTGATATTTATAAAATCCAACTTAACACCTACTCATACTAGAACAACTACACCTGCAAGCGCACAGGGTTGTGTCGTAGTATAGGAGGGTGGTAAGTATAGGGTCGATCTTCAGGGAGAAAAGGGGGCACTAGAGCTAGGTTTAGTTTCACTAGGTTCCTATTGTGGAGACTAGGGTTAAGGGTTTAAAGGGGTTTTTGATTTTTAAACTACTACTAACCAACGAGCAATTAAAGGCAAGAATGAAATCTAAGTTAACCCTAGGCTAGAGTAAAGATAAATAGGCAAGAAAGGATTAAGATATGTATGAAAAGGAAAATTACACTAAGGCAAGCAAGAGAGAAGAAAAAGAGAAATTAAAGAGCTAAACTAACATTAACAAGGCAAGAACAACATAAGAAGCTAACTAAGCAAGGAAAAAGCTAACTAAGCCAAGCAAGCACAAAACTAGGGTTTTAAGCAAAAAGGAGGGGTATGGGCTGTTTAGGGGTATGAACTTATTACTTAAGCTGGGGGGTGACATATGAACATTATGATTCCATTTAGATTATCCAAACCAAACAACGAGTTAGAGTCTAATGAATTAACCTAAGCTACTAACTGGCCATGTATATGCTAGGTTGTGTATATGGGAACTAGTCCCTAAAACCCCCTACTACCCTTACGAGTCTCAATTAGGTTAGGGATTAGGTTCAATTCAATTAGAGTCTAATCAAGTCTAGGTTTCTAGATTAGGTGTTCCTAGGGCAATTAGGGGCTGAGGGTAGCAATGGGGAGGTGAAATTAGGGTTTTAGATCCCAATTCCCCCACATTCTAGCCTTGATAAGGCTCCATGCTAATTGTACTAGAATTATCCAATCTAGCTACTTAGATCTCTCACTTAGGTTTAGGGAGATTGATTAGGATGTAGCAAAATGGGAGGCAACCTAGGGATCCAAGAATTGGACCTAGGGGCAAATCCCAAAATTCACACATATAAGCAATTTGCCTAAATTCCTAGGTGATTCCACACACAAACCAATAAGCAATTCATGGTGAATGAGAAAAAAATAGAATATATTCATTAGAAAATGGAATTATAAAGTTTACGTGTCATTCCCCCCAACATGGTATCAAAGTAACATAAATTCCCCCAAACAGCCCACCCAAGGGGCCTAGCTACTCATAACAAAGCAAAATACAAAAAGAGAGGAGAAAGAATGAGTAGAGGTGTGAAAAGCCATGATGAGCTCAGTGAAGACTCCTCCTTCTCCACCTCCTAGCAGCTGTAGCTCGATCTCCCTCCTCCAAGGTAGGTGAATGGCATGGATGTATGGTGGAAAAGGGTGGAAATGGAAGGAAAGTGGGGTTTTGATGGTGGAAATGGTAAAAATGGAGGTGGAATGAGGTGGGAATGGATGGAGGACGAAATGGGGAGGCTAGAGTGGCTGTAGGGTATCTAATCTTGTGCTCCAGCTACCACCTAGGTATATATAGGTGTGGGGGAAGCATTAGGTAAAGTGGGGGCAAAGTGGGTAGAACAGTGCAGAAAATCGGGTAAAATTGTGTGTAGCACGGCTGTGCTGGGTTGCATGGCCGTGGTGGACAATGGGTAGCATGAATGTGGTGGATGGGAACGGTCGTAGTGAATTAAAATGGCAAGATCATAGGGTTTTGATTAGTTTTTGCACTGAAACTGGCACGTCTGTGGTGGGTTGAGGGTAGCACGACCGTGCTGGGTGGCACGACCATGGTGGTCTAGGTGATGGTGGTCATGGTGCTGCACCACACTCGTTCTGCTTATGTGTAGCACGACCATGCTAGGTGGCACAACAGTGGTGTCTGTCCTTACACGGCCATTCTTTGCTGCACGATAGTAGTGCTTTCAGCTTGACTTGGGGGCGACTCTGTTGATTTGCAAGTGACCTAGCACGACCGTTCTGTGGTACCACGGCCATGTTGGGCCCTAGATCAACACTTTGACTTTGTTCTTTGGATTTTCTTGGACATCTTTGCTTCAATGGATCTTTGGCCACTAGGGGTAGGTTGAGGGAGCATCAGACTTCACTTTGGGCCTCTCCAAGGGTAGAGAAACCCTAGGATCACTCCTTCTCTCTCTTCCATCAAGTGTGATCGAAATGCCTGAAAAACATTAAAATAATGTTCATAAGCGCATTTTACACAAACAAGCATATTGGGAGGAAAAACATGTAATCTAACAGGAATAGATGTGATTGAAGAGCAATATAACACAAGCTGAAGCCCTAAAATAGGGCTGAATCAAGCACCCCGTGGTGACATACTTGGCATGATGAAACCTTTGTCAAGTAATTCTTGCAACTATCTCTTAAACTCTGCCATCTCTTTCAGTGCCATCATGTACGGTGTCTAAGCTATGGGTTTGCGTGCCAAGATCCAAATTGATCTCAAAATCAATCTCATGGGGTGGAGGAACACCTAGAATGTAATGACCCTGACTTGGGTTATGAGTTAACCCTATGTTTTGGCTAAATAAGTTGCTTAGAACTTTAATATAATTCTATAAAGTGTTTTTTTATCAGGTAACAAACTTATGTTTCAAATTTGGTCCTGTTTGAATAATGTTTGAGCAATGTTCTCATGTTTTGGACCAAAATGCAAATCACCCAAGATGAGGGGTCATATTGCAATATGTCACATTTTAAACATGCCTCATGAGTTTTAGCATCATAAGAGAGAGAATGATGCAAGGTGGTGGCTTGTGGAAAGCCTAAAATCCAAGTTTGAACTTCTTTGAATAATGCCAGTGCCTTGTGTACCAATTTTGGTACAAGTTGTAATTTACACAAAATGTAGGGTTGATATGCAACTTACCACCTATAGAATGTCCCTACTCCCTCCTAGTATCATATAGAGGAGAGAGTAATAAGTAGGGATCATGTTTGAATCATTTATGTGTAATGATACTCTTGGTGATGAAAAGACCAAGAAAGTGTTGTATGTGAAACCCTAATTTGAGCTTGTATCGGGTTGTAGAGTCCATATGCGAGTGCCTATTGGCCAAGGAGCCATAGAGGGGATCCCATATTGGTTTTCAACTCTTGGCCTTGTCCATAATGAGCTAAGCACCTCAAGGAGGTGATCCATGATGGGTTAGGTGCTCCTTGCAAAAGTTGTATCAGTTTGCATAATTTATGAAGATAAAGATAAGATATCTTATCAAACAAGATAACTAATGGCCCAAAATATCATCTCTAGATTATACTCAAGTGTTTTACATGTCAAGATAAATATGAGTGCATGAAAGGACACATGTCAACCATGCATGGACATGTGGCACCTAGTAGCTTAAAATGATGACACCTCATATACACACTTTTTCATGAACCTCTAGTTTATATACCCTTCCTTTCACCCATAAGTGGAATTTTTCAAAATCTATCACCCCCTTGCTCTTAGATATCATGCATAGAGTCTTGATATCATGCAAGGGAGAAGGATTATCATGCATAGAGCCTTGGTATCACCCATAGCAAAGTGATATCACCCATTGCAAAGTGATATCGACCACGTGAGGGATATCAGCCATAAGTGAGGGATATCGGCAACAAGTGGTGAGGTATCGTGCATAGGGCTGAGGAGGTCAAGTCTTGGACCTTTCAGAAGCTCACTATCAACCTTGGGAACGTGAAGCTTTGGAGCTTGGATTTTTGAAGTTTCTCTTGAGGCGGGTTATATAACTTGAACTCAATTATGTTATTATTATTCATCAATCTTGCCTTAGTTAAATGATTTACTTTAAAATAGAATTTTCTTTCATAATTTATGAATCCATGAGCTCAAGTAGTAACCTAGGACTTTTGTCTATGAACTAGAACAAGTAGAACGAAGGTGTAGAGATTGAAGATGATGGTATCACCTTATAAAGTGATATCGGGTTCAAGCACATAAGCAAGCACCTCTAACCCGATATGGTGATGCACCTACACCACTAAAATAATATGGATATGAGCTTATACTTCCTTGCACAATATGGTTAAGTAGTATACACCTCTTGGACTATATGAGGTCAAGCATACACCTCTTTTCCCTATATGGTGTGAAGCACACACACACCTGTTACTCGATATGGTAAGTAAGCATACACCTCTTACCTTATATGGTAAGCACACATACACCTCTAAGGTGATATTGTAAGCAAGCATACACCTATAAACCGATATTGGGTTAAGCATACACCTCTTGGATGATATGGTGTTGAGCACACATCTCTAAAATGATATGGAGGGTAAACTAATACACTAGATGACAAAAGTGGTAAGGTAGTTAATACCCTAGAACATGTGATGGCCAATACATTAAAGTAGGATGTGGCCAATATCTTCAAGTGAGGTGAGGATGTTACACCCATATATGGTGAAGGTGATACACCATATGATTGATAAGGTAGATTTCTTGATGAGTAAGGGTATGAGGGGTATGATGATGCCTAGCTCGATATACATCTAACCCAATACATGTGTTCAACTTGACATACATGATTCAACCTGATACACCTTGTAAAGGTGAGGCCAAAACACTCTTAGAAGTAGTGAGTGTAACACTAGGCAATGGTGTGACTAATACCTTGATAGGTGAAACACCTAAAGTGGTTGATAATGGTCAACCCTATAGCCCAAAGATGAGTTCATATCACTTGATGATAGTTGGGTAATTCAATTGTGTGACTTATGGTCAATACACTACAAGTTAAATGTGATGATGATAAATAAGTATGATTGAATACTTATGATATTAATGTATGCTCCTAGATGTGTGGAGCAATGAATTAGGGTTTGGATTGATAATATGAATTTGAAACCCTATTCAGTTATAAAGGTAAACCCTAACCCTATTAGTTGTTGCCTAGTGAGAGGTGACAAGATGTTTAATGGCCTTGTGAGCCATGTGAATAGTTGTTGCCTAGTAAGAGGTGACAAGATGTTTAATGGCCTTGTGAGCCATGTGATTAGTTGTTGCCTAGAGATAGGTGACAAGATGTTGATCTAGAGATTGATGTAAGAGATGGTAATGTTTAAAATAAATCTGGTAAACAGGAACCCCGTAACATAATAATAATAATAAATATTTACAAAGATAATAATGAAATCTTGGTTATACATACATTATGGTCATAGACAAATAAGGGCTATAGTGATTTGAATATGTTAAAATGAGACATGAGGAATACTTGTATCACAAAGGATGTGAATGTATCTGATGGTTCAACTGAGGTATAATGCCTAGTAAAAGTGATGTGGTATTCAATGATGAATTTAAGGGATTGATATCCCATAATGAATGTGAAAGGGAAACATAAAGGTATCCCAACTACTATGGGATTCTTAGCAATATGGTTGTGATATCAGGATTGGGGTAATCCAATACCTGGCTGTGATCTTAGGATTGGTACAATCCAATACTTGGCCAAACTCTATGATCTCAGGATTGATATAATCCAATACCTAGATGAACTCTATGATCTCAAGATTGGTATAATCCAATACCTGGATGAACTCTATGATCTCAGGATTGGTATAATCCAATACATGTCTGAACTCTATCAGGATTGGCACAATCCAATACTTGGTTGAACTCTATCAGGATTGGCAGAGTCCAATACCTAGCTATGATCTTAGGATTGGTACAATCCAATACCTGGCTGAACTCTATGATCTCAGGACTGGTATAATCCAATACCTGGCTGAACTCTATGATCTCAAGATTGGTATAATCCAATACCTATCTGAACTCTATGATCTTAGGATTGGTGCAATCCAATACCTGGCTGAACTCTATCAGGATTGGCAGAGTCCAATACCTAGCTGTGATCTTAGGATTGGTATAACCCAATACCTGGATGAACTATATCAGGATTGGCATAGTCCAATACCTGGCTATGATCTCAGGATTGGTATAATCCAATACTTGGTTGAACTCTATTTGGATTGGTACAATCCAAAACCTGTATGAAATCTATCAAGATTGGCAGAGTCCAATATCTGGTTGTGATCTCAGGATTGGTACAATCCAATACCTGGTTGAACTCTATGATCTCAGGATTGGTGTAATCCAATACCTACCTGAACTCTATCAGGATCGGCAGAGTCCAATACCTAGCTGTGATCTCAGGATTGGTATAATCCAATACATGGCTGAACTCTATCAGGATTGGCATAGTCCAATACCTAGCTGTGATCTTAGGATTGGTATAATCCAATACCTGACTGAACTCTATCAGGATTGGTACAATCCAATACTAGGCTGAACTCTTACAAGATCATTATAATCCAATATCTGATTAGCAAATGGGCTAAGGCCAACAATATAGAAATGAGAATGATTCATGGATATCATAACATGATAATATTATCATAGGATAAGCTTGAGATGTTGGCATATTATGATGGGTAAATGATACACATGTTCTTCTTATTCCTTATGAAGTGAATAGATGATTCATTGCTCTATAATAGACAATTACAATGTTTTAAATGATGAGAAATATTTTAATTTGCTTATCCACAGTGATTAACCTTGCTTATTAATATAGAAGAATCTCTACTCAGTTTTATACTACTTAACTGTGATAATAACATTGTTGGCGGAGAGTTATATCTCTCACTGAGACAATTATCTCACCTCGTGGGATCCATAATTTTTTTAGGTGGATGTGCATGAGGAGGTAGAGACCATTCTGCTGAGGAAGGACAACAACAATAGGGACAACAGTAATAGCTCAGGTTGAGTATACTGTCTGTCGTGTCTTGTAGATAGAAGTCCTATGTGTCGTCTCTGTACTCTCAGGTCCTCGGATTTAGTGTGTGATGGTTTTTTGAACAAACTGAGATTTTGGCTTGTATGCCTCGAGGTTTTATGTTGCTTCAGTAAATGTTTTGACAAAGCAACTGTTATATGTTAACCTAAAGATTAGATGGTACAATGTATGTACATTGTGAACCCCGATGTATATAAAGTTTTGAAATGGATCTCTTTGTAAAGATGGTTTTAATTTTTAGTGATTTTTGTTTGTTAATCTGCTACTTATGATTATTCTGCATAATTAGTAATGATTTGGTTGTCAATTTGGTAGCAGTCATTACAAGTTTGGTATCAGAGCTTAAGGTTCGCTGAGTCTATAGAGATATAGGACTAAGGTATTGAGTCTGTTCTAGTGTCCTCCAGTATATCCTATAGTGACTTCTGCTTATGTAGAAGAAAGGGTGAAGTTTAAAAATGACTGGAGAACATGAGGAACATGTTTCTAAGAGCAACATTGTTGCACCAGGAGAAGGTGCAAGGGATCAGGCAAGAGAAGAATGAGTGTGTGAGGATTCCCATCTTGACCCAATCAGGATAGAGAATCCTACTTTTTATGCTCTTGTTCGGCAGGTTGGGACAACAATGATGAATATAGTGGACTCGATACTAGCAATACAACCTAGGTTACCAGCCCTAAATGCAGAAACTTTGGATTCTGAAAGGGTCCTGAATGACATAGTCATGTTGGAACAATGGAAAATGTGGGAAGGATTAACATATGGCAAGAAAATAGACTCTGCCATAAGTATAGACAGATAGTACTTTGTGATGGAAATGCCCAAGGAGGGGAAATAAGATGAGAATTTAGGAAATGTCTCTATAATTTTAGAGACATTTGCCTAGTTGTTCTAGAAAGCCAACATTTTTGGTACCACCAGTGCAATAAATGCCTAGTGCACCATGGCAGTAGTCACTAAGTAAAGGAAAAAGTCCTAACTTTCCACCTGTAAGAACTCTTGACTTATCTTATACATCGGTAATAAGACCGATAAGACTAGGGTATGAGGACAAGATATGTAATAGATATGGACATATTGAGCATACTAAACCCTTTTATTCAAAAATAAGGAAGGAAATGACCCAACAACCGAGGCAGACTTGGCAGGACTTACAAAAGTTACAACCCAATAGTATAAAAAAGGCAAAGGTAACAACATGAAAAAGCTAGACTCTATGTTTGAGTCAACCTAAAGTGGTAGATGACCGCAAGGGGTGACAGTCAGATAGAGCTTTTTCATTCTGATATGTCTTCTCTTGATTTTATCTGATAATCATAAGAAGGTAGTTGTTGTTGAGCTTCCTTTAATTAGTACTATGAGGACATGAGTATGAGATAATAAGGATGAGAACCTATATTCAGTCTAATATTCTCTTATATGTTTTGAAATTTCTCTCTTCATGTAGAAAGGGAAGAGATGTAAAAGAAACACCCAGTGAATATTTGAGATACTAAGTAGTAAAACTTAAAGAAATGAAACATAATATAAAACAAATGCATACTACCTAATTTGAGTTCTTGAATACCCTGTCCATGTATTCATCTATTGAAGATAAGGTAAGTATGACACTCTTAGATTGCTATCTTTCTGATTACTATGATCAAGTAGTCATTTTGAGACAATCTAAAGAGCATAATGAAGTAGGAGATGTGGCACGTATATATCTACCACATCCTAATTGATATATGAAGGAATCTGAGTTAATCATAGATCAACTTAGAAACAAAAGGAAATGTTTAGTATAATGAATACCTTGGTCTGTGGACCTTGAGGTAACAATCACCCGATGAGAGGTGACAATGTTCAATGATGAACTAAGGGTTCGAATACCCAGATCTAGTAATCATAATGATGATAATGCTAAAGGATGATGACATGTAATCATCTTTATAATTCCTATGCTAATGGCAAGGAACCTAAGAGGAAACAAGATTGAATGACACATGAACAATTGAAAGTTCATGCAATACTCAAAGAAGGTGATAATCTCTTTTCTTTAATAAACAACCCTGAATAATTATGAGCTGATAAGAAGGATTATGTGTCCTTGTGTTCTTTCCCTTCAGGGACATGACAATCAAGTAAGTCTTATGACACTTTATGTGCATGGATTAGAAGTAATCTTTTAGATGGATACTTTGAAAAGTATCAGCTAGTCTTGAATTTTAGTTCTAAGACAAAGTATGTGTGTTAAGTAATGTCCCTAGATGAAAGAAAGGTCCTATTATATGTTTGGTTTGGTAATACCAACATAGGATGGAAATGATAAGATGTAATATGTTTTTGACACATGTAACTAACACCAAGGTAATGAATTCTAGTATCCAAGAAGTTTTATGGATTCTAGTATCCAAGAAGTTTTAAAGGCATGAGATGGTAAGGACATGACTCCTAATAAGATGATCAATGCTTGGTTACCTAAAAAGGACAACTTTGAGATTGGTTTGGTTACATATGATAATATGGACATCATATGTAAGGGGTTTATGCTCTGCATAAACATGACATGGATAAGGATGTACTAATTGAAGGAACAATTGTAGAATCATTGTGGGAAAAGCTTATCAAGCTAAAAATTAATTCCTTAGAATATCCCTATCTAGATCTTTTGAGGCAACGTATACATAACATCTAGAGATACCTCCGAGATAAGTTCTTCTTTGACAAGTAGTCTATCCTTTATAAGAAATAAATAGCTAACCGGATAGTTGATACAAGTCATAAGAAAGTTAGTGTTGAACTGATAGATTAGACTAGTACAACAAAAGTATGATAAGACTTTTAGTCTCAAATGAATGATAGAATGTAACTCTAGTCTAGGAAGGACAGTTGAGTATGACAGATTCTATGATAACCCTGGGTGAAAGAACTTTGTGCTGGTCAAAGTTCTATGACATCTCCATGACATCAAGATGTTATGTGGAGATTTGATGATATGATGCATGAATGACAATTGTCTTCCTTCATCTGGGATTTCGGGGACGAAATCCTTGTTAGGGGTTTATAACTTGTAATGACCCTGAACTAGGTTATGAGTTAACCCTATTTGTTTTGGCTAAATAAGTTGCTTAGAACTTTAATATAATTCTCTAAAGTGTTTTGTTATCAAGTAACAAACTTACATTTCAAATTTGGTCATGTTTGAATAATGTTTGAGCAATGTTCTCATTTTTGGACCAAAATGCAAATTACACAAGATGAGGGGTCATATTGCAATATGTCACATGTTAAACATACCTCATGAGTTTTATCATCATAATAGAGAGAGTTATGCAAGGTGGTGGCTTGTGGAAATCCTAAAATCCAAGTTTGAACTTGTTTGAATAATGCTAGTGCCTTATGTACCAATTTTGGTACAAGTTGTGATTTACCCAAAATGGAGGGTTGATATGAAAATTACCACCTATAGAATGTCCCTACTCCCTCCTAGTATCATCTATATGAGATAGAAAGAAGGAGGGATCATGTTTGATTCATTTATGAGTAATGATACTCTTGGTATGAAAAGACCAAGAAAGTGTTGTATGTGAAACCCTAATTTGAGCTTGTATCGGGTTGTAGAGTCCATATAGGAGTGCCTATCAGACAAGGTTCCATATATAGGATCCCATATCGGTTTTTGAACTCTTGGCCTTGTCCATAATGAGGTAAGAACCTCAAGCAGGTGATCCATGATGAGTTAGGTGCTCCTTGCAAAAGTTGTATCGGTTTGCATAATTTATGAAGATAAAGATAAGATATCTTATCAAACAAGATAACTAATGGCTGAAATATCATCTCTAGATTATCCTCAAGTGTTTTGAATTTCAAGATAAATATGAGTGCATGAAAGGACACATGTCAACCATACATGGACACGTGGCACCTAGTAGCTTAAAAAGATGACACCTCATATACACACTTTTTCATGAACCTCAAGTATATATATCCTTCCTTTCACCCATAAGTGGATTTGTTTGAAATATATCACCCCCTTGCTCTTAGATATCGTGCAAGGGTGAAGGAGTATCGTGCATAGAGCCTTGGTATCACCCACAGCAAAGTGATATCACCCATTGCAAAGTGATATCGGTCAAGTGAGGGATATCGGCCATAAGTGAGGGATATCAGCCACAAGTGGTGAGGTATCATGCATAGGGCTGAGGAGCTCAAGTCTTGGACCTTGGAGAAGCTCACTATCAACCTTGGGAATGTGAATCTTTGGAGCTTGGAGATTTGAAGTATCTCTTGAGGCAGGTTATATAACTTGAACTCAATTATGTTATTATTTATCATCAATCTTGCCTTAGTTAAATGATTTACTTTCAAATAGAATTTTCTTGCATAATTGATGAATCCATGAGCTCTAGTAGTAACCTAGGACTGTTTTCCATGAACTAGAACAAGTAGAACGAAGGTTTAGAGCATGAAGATGATGGTATCACCTTATAAAGTGATATCGGGTTCCAACACATAAGCAAGGACCTCTAACCCGATATGGTGATGCACCTACACCACTTAAACAATATGAATATGAGCTTATACTTCCTTGCATGATATGGTTATGTAGTATACACCTCTTGGACGATATGAGGTCAAGCATATACCTCTTTTCCCGATATGGTGTGAAGCACACACTCACCTCTTACCCGATATGGTAAGTATACACCTCTTACCCGATATAGTAAGCACACATACACCTCTAAGGTGATATGGTAAGAAAGCATACACCTCTAAACCAATATTGGGTTAAGAATACACCGCTTGGACAATATAGTGTTGAGCACACATCTCTAAAATGATATAGTGGGTAAACCAATACACTAGATGACAAAAGTGGTAAGGTAGTTAATACCCTAGAACATGTGATGGCCAATACATTAAAGTAGGTGTGGCCAATATCTTCAAGTGAGGTGAGGATGTTACACCCATATATGGTGAAGGTGATACACCATATGATTGGTAAGGTAGATACCTTGATGAGTAAGGGTATGAGGGATATGATGATTCCTACCTCGATATACATCTAACCCAATACATGTGTTCAACTTGACATACATGATTCAACCCGATACACCTTGTAAAGGTGAGGGCAAAACACTCTTAGAAGTAACGAGTGTAACACTAGGTAATGGTGTGACTAATACCTTGATAGGTGAAACACCAAAAGTGGTTGATAAAGGTCAATCCTATAACCCGAAGAGGAGTTCATATCACTTGATGATAGTTGGGTAATTCAAGTGTGTGACTTATGGTCAATACACTACAAGTTACATGTGATGGGAATAAGTAAGTATGATTGAATACTTATGATATTAATGTATGCTCCTAGATGCATGGAGCAATGAATTAGGGTTTGGATTGATAATATGAATTTGAAACACTATTCGGCTATAAAGGCAAACCCTAACCCTATTAGTTGTTGCCTAGTGAGAGGTGACAAGATGTTTAATGGCCTTGTGAACCATGTGAATAGTTGTTGCCTAGTGAGAGGTGACAAGATGTTTGATGGCCTTGTGAGCCATGTGATTAGTTGTTTCCTAGTGAGAGGTGACAAGATGTTGATCTATAGATTGATGTAATTGATGGTAATGTTTAAAATAAACCAGGTAAACAGGAACCCATAACATAATAATATTAATAATAATAATAATAAATGGCTACAAAGATAATAATGAAATCTTGGTCATACATACATTATGGTCATAGCCAAATAAGGTCTATAGTGCATTGAATATGTTAAAACGAGACATGAGGAATACTTGTATCAAATAAAGTATGTGAATGTATTTGATGGTTCGACTGAGGTATAATGCCTAGTAAAAGTGATGTGGTATTAAATGATGAATTTAAGGGATTGATACCCCATAATGAATGTGAAAGGGAAACATAAAGGTATCCAAACTACTATGGGATTCTTAGAAATATGGTTGTGATATCAGGATTGGGGTAGTCCAATACCTGACTGTGATCTCAAGATTGGTACAATCCAATACCTGGCTGAACTCTATGATCTCATGATTGGTATAATCCAATACCTGGATGAACTCTATGATCTCAAGATTGGTATAATCCAATACCTGGCTGAACTCTATGATCTCAGGATTGGTATAATCCAATACTTGGCTAAACTCTATCAGGATTGGTACAATCCAATACTGGCTGAACTCTATTAGGATTGGCAGAGTCCAATACCTGGCTGTGATCTCAGGATTGGTACAATCCAATACCTGGCTGAATTCTATGATCTCAACATTGGTATAATCCAACACCAGGCTGAACTCTATGATCTCAGGAGTGGTATAATCCAATACCTAGGTAAACTCTATGATCTCAGGGTTGGTGCAATCTAATACCTGGCTAAACTCTATCAGGATTGGCAGAGTCCAATCCCTGACTGTGATCTCAGGATTGGTATAACCCAATACCTGGCTGAACTCTATCAGGATTGGCATAGTCCAATACCTGGCTATGATCTTAGGATTGGTATAATCCAATACCTGGCTGAACTCTATTAGGATTGGTACAATCCAATACCTGGCTGAACTCTATCAGGATTGGCAGAGTTCAATACCTAGCTGCGATCTCAAGAATGGTACAATCCAATACCTAGCTGAACTCTATGATCTCAGGATTGGCGCAATCCAATACCTGGCTGAACTCTATCAGGTTTGGTAGAGTCCAATACCTGGCTGTGATCTCAGTATTGGTATAATCCAATACCTGGCTGAACTCTATCAGGATTGGGTGACTCCAATACCTAGATGTGATCTCAGGATTGGTATAATCCAATACCTAGATAAACTCTATTAGGATTGGTACAATCCAATACCTGGCTGAACTCTTACAATATCATTATAATCCAATATCTGATTAGCAAATGGGCTGAATCCAACATTATAGAAATGAGAATGATTCATGGATATCATAACATGATAATATTATCACAGGATAAGCTTGAGATGTTGGCATAATATGATGGGTAAATGATACACATGTTCTTCTTATTTCTTATGAAGTGAATTTCTCTATCATAGACAGTTACAATGTTTTAAAAGATGAGAAATATTCTAATTTGCTTATCCACAATGATTAACCTTGCTTATTAATATAGAAGAACCTCTACTCAGTTTTATACTACTTAACTGTGATAATAACATTGTCGGAGGAGAGTTATATCTCTCACTGGGATAATTGGCTGACCCCGTGGGATCCACAATTTTTTTAGGTTGACATGCACGAGGAGGTAGAGACCATTCTGCCGAGGAAGGACAACAATAGCAGGGACAACAATAATAACTTAGGTTGAGTATAATGTCTGTCGTCTCTTGTCGATAGAAGTCCTATGTGTTGTCTTTGTACTCTCAGGTCATAGGATTTAGTGTGTGATGATTTTATGAACAAACAAAGATTTTGGCTTATATGCCTCGAGGTTTTATGTTGCTTCATTACAGGTTTTGACAAAACAACTATTATATGTTAACCTTGAGATTAGATGGTACAGTGTATTTACAATGTGAACCCCGATGTATGTAAAGTTTAAAATGGATCTCTTTGTAAAGATGGTTTTATTTTTTAGTGATTTTTTTGTTAATCTTCTACTTATGATTATTCTGCATAATTAGTAATAATTTGGTTTTCGATTTGGTTGCGGTCATTACATAAAAACTCTTTAGGAAACACGTCCTCAAACTCCCTAACCACCAACACTTCCTGAATACTAGGACTCCTTGTCTTTGTATCCACCATGTGTGCCAAAAATGCCTTGCAACCATGTGTCAGAAGCTTCCTTGCTACCATAGATGCTACAAGACACATTAGGAGAATCTTCCTATCTCCTTGGAAGATCCACGTCTCACTACCATCCACAAACGTCGCTTGCTTGGAACTATAATACAAGATCGCTCTATACTTCTTCATGGTATCCATTCCAAGGATCACATTTAATCCACGCATGTCAAGTGGTATGAGATCCACTTGTAAGTTGTGTCCCAAAAAAGAGAGAACACAGGAAGGACACACATCCTTCAACACTATAGAACCGACCAACAATGTTTCTAGAAACAATCTAATATTCTTAGGACTAATAGGAAAAGAACAACTATTAAGCACTTCCCGTGCGATAAAAGAGTACGTAGCACGTGGGTCAACCAAAACAGATACAAAGCAAGAAGAAGACAAATCAAAATGAAATAACTCCATCTGACCTGTCACCACTCACGATTGACCACCACCTCCGGCTGACTCATGGTGTAGAATATAGCTATTGCCTTTTGTCGCCCACATCCTCATTTTCCTTGAGAAGATGATCCATCTTGTGAAGCTTGGCAACATCCTTGTCCTCCTACGCCACTATTCTGCTATCTCTATGAGTCATGCTGACTCTGCCTCAGTTGTTGGGTCACTTCTTCACCCCTCATTGAACATTATCGCATCAGATGTCCTATCTGCCCATACTAGTGGCGTACCAGTTCCCATATTGCGACCTAGATGGCCCTGTCACTTATGTTGACGCAAAACTCTGGGCTCTTGAGGGTGGAAAACTACAGCTCTACCCTTACTTGGTGACCATTGTGTCAAACCACTAAATCTCTACAACGTTGGCGGTGTAGAAAACCTTGACATCTTGAAGCCGCCTGATGGCTATACTTGAAACTGTGAGGACCACTTCTTGGTACTTGCCTCTCACTTCTCCTTCATAGATCATTGTATTCTTCAAACAGACTCCACAAACCCATCAAACCTCTCTCAATTTTCTAAAGCAGCAATTGGGGTAGACAACTCAACGTTCAACCCCTTCTCAAAATGATGAATCCTCTCATCCTCCGTCACTACCATGTAAGGATAGAACATCAACAACTCCATCAGTATTGCATCATACTCGTTGATCATCATGGACCCATGTCGAATCCTCTCAAACTGACTACTTTTCTGATCAAGATATGTTCGAGGAAAATACTGACAAATGAACTCCCTTAGGAACTCCTCCCAACCAACCACCACACTGGGTCTCTTCTCCTCCTCTATGGACCACCAATGGCCAAAACTCCCTCTCAGAAGGTATACCACATGCTTCACCTTATCCTCTTCGAGGATACTTAGGATCTTGAAAGCCTTCTGAAGCTCAGTCAACCACAGATCCGCATCTTTCAGGTTAGCTATTCCAGCATACTCAACCACCCCAACACGGAAAATCCGATTGAAATTCTTCCCAGTACCTCAGATTCAACACAGAAGGTTGAGGTGCAGGAATCCTGTTCGCCATATGAGTCATCATTGCCATAAACTGCCCAAAAAGCGATTGAAAGGTAGGGTTTTTTATCATAGCTGGGTCAAACTGGGGGACTTCAGGCACCCGATCTTCATGTTCTTAGTTCCTTCCAACCTTTCGATGCTAGGAATCTATTAGCAAAAGACATCTAGTAGAACTTCCAACCTTATCATCTACTGTTACTCTGCATACTGCTCAACCTCCTCTGCACAATCTATAACCCACCACCAACTCTATTATTATCATAGATATGATAAATAGAGCAACAATATAAATGCAGCTAAGAAGAAGTAGATAATGATTATTAATAGGAAGGGAAATTACTGTTGGATTATGAGACATCTTAATAATTTAAAAGGAATATGAAGAACATCTATATTTCCTATCAACAACATTATCTAAAGATCAAGAAAGGCCCCAACAAATATTTCTGTATTTGATCCTATACAATTATACTACATGGATGATTACGTATTTCATTATGCCCCAAGGATTTGAGTCGTACCACCCAAATCCAACTGAATACTTGATAAGTTGAATTGATGTCATACAAGGTCTAATGGAAGAGCCTAAATCCACGACCTCACCTTCCTTGGTCAGTATGAGTGAATATGTAGTGACATCATGAGTCATGTACTTCCAGAGACATTTTAGTCTAGCTGTGCAGATTTAGCTCACCTTGGTACAAGTTACGACGCTAGTGAAATTGAGCTACAACTTACAGTAGTGCTCTTCCAGGATTTGACTTGTCAATCCAATGATACATTTCCACATATGACTTATAGTCAATCCTGTGATACATTTCCAGGTATGACTTACAGTCAATCCTATGATACATTTCTAGGTATGACTTATAGTCAATCTTGTGATACATATACATTCAAGATACAAGGTGGTATTCCAACTTGCACCCCACATATTCAACAATATGTGTTCTGAGTTAAACTCATTTCACCATTCAATAAGTGTTGACACTAAATGGATATATGGCACATGGCAACTTCACTATTGGATTTCACTTGATTAATTAGCTTAATTTAAACATCTTAAAGCATCAATCAAGTTACAACATATAACCTCTAAACAAAATCTACATAAAGGAGTACAAACATCCAACATGCCCTAATTACATCTTAGATTATTAGAGCAAGGAGCTTATCAACATACTTAGGCATGCAAAACAAATAGGGTTAGCCTAAAATGTGGGCTAGGGTCCTTACATGGATATTGCAAACTTGAACCAATACCTCGATCTTCCATGACCCCTTTTCCATTCCATATATGTTTTGAGACAACTATTGATCTACAATCATGCCTTCTTCTTCAACAACGATCAAGAATATGAAGATCTTAATCCATGTGACTAGTAAATGGTTAACCTTATTTGTGACTGGAGAAGATCACGAGTCTACTTGGCTAAGGCTAGTTTCAACCCAACTTGTTAAAGATCACATGCCTTCATCTCCAAGGAAGTAGGTTAGTGTTCCCTTGCCATAGTTTTAATTCATTAAGACATATGTTAAGTAGATAAATAAAAACAAGATTGAAATATTGAGATCTTATTCTAATAATATATAGTGAATATAGGTTGGTGTGACCATTACCATGATCTTGTGGTGTATTGGATATTTAGGCTTTCAACTAAGGTATGTGCATCTTTCTCGATTTTCTAGTAAATACTATGTTGACTAATAAAATTTCCCATATGAGGCATTACTTGGTTAAATCTTGATTATTCTTGAATGTATTTTCTAGTTCCTTGCTACATCTTGAATTATTGTTGATGTTATCATTTAAGGTCCTTTGACCTATTATTTGACTTGAATGGTCTCATCATCATATATATCTCATCCTCATTTATGTCATACTTATTATGGCCAAACTTTAATCTTAGCTTTACATAATTTTGTATGTGCAAATAGACTAGGTTTTATTTATTGTAGTAGTACAAATGTACTTCCATATTATATTGGACGTACATATTCCATCTTGAGTGTGTGTTTTCTTCTTATATATTTATAGGGTGTGTATTCCTCCAGGATGTGCATTTTCCACCCAAAATATTTTAGGTTTGAGATTTTATGGGTCTCAGTTTTACATAAATAAAAGTTGTCTAATTGTTTGCTGGCACTATTTAAAAATTATTATTGTTGTCATGTGACAAGATTATCTTTCTATTGATCATCGCCTTTACAAATATAACATGCATCATCTGTTTCCCTGGTATATCTATTGAGGCTTATTCTCTTAAACAACCCTTATTTTGAAGCATTCACTATATCCTTTGTTATCGCCCTAAGTATTGCCTAGTTTTTATTTACTGCACATACTCTGCTTTTGCTGACGTCCTTTCCTTTTGTTTTTCTCATCTTGAGTGTTATTTTTCAACACACCCAGAGGTAGCACAACCCCAGGTGTAGGACATGGAGTAAAAGACATGTAGACATAGATTTGGCTCAAATAGCTTATTCCTGGGAGACAGAGTTGAGGTAGTTTAGATATCCCTCTACCTAGATCATTATATTTTAAACTTCAATGTAAACCCCATATGAGAGATGGTGGTGTACTTTGATAAATTGAACATAGTCATGATTTTATTCTGTTGCTACACTTTGGTCTTTTTGAATACTATTGTTTGAGAAATAAAAAATGTAAACATATTCCAGCATGCTTGTTAGTATATTTGGAATAGAGTTGATTGATTCCTTAAACTTAAGTAGGGAGTGGATCCCCTCTTGAGTCCCACTCCTTGCAGTCAATCTCTAGAATTTTCAACCATTGCACACTTCTTATATTCCATTATAAGAGATATAGTCTGACCACCCTGTTCCAAGGTCAGCAACATCTAGCATTCCTTTTTAAGGATCAAAGGAGACAACAACCTTACAAAGACTTTCCCATCTGAGAGAAAGAGTCTTCTATCTTCACAAGGACTTACTCACTTTTGGAATGATTTAGTAGCCATCACTAAGGAGGTCTACTCTTGCAATAAGTCTTTAGCCTTGAAATATTTACCCACTCTTCTCTTGGATCTTCAGCCTTCTTCTTCACCTTCACTATGGAGAAGATTTCATCGTCTTTGCTATGAGAAATGAGATTAGGAAAGGAAATTGAGAGCTTTACAAGGTGTATAATGGAGCAGCTCTCTCACAAAGATCCTCTTGGATTGATGTACATTAGTAGATAAGTTGAGAGAGAAAGGGGCTCTTAGTAGACAAAATCACTTAACTATAGCTAGGAGCAAAGAAGGTAAAGTTGGAATGAAGTCCAAGGACCCTTATTTATAGTTGGGGGTGTTTACTAGTCAGTAGATGCACTTAGGATCAATTTCTTACCATTTGGGGGTGTTGCAACAGATATATTTTTGAGTTTTGCAACACTCCAATAGATGGAAACACTTTTCTACACATTTTCGTATAGTGTTGTCGGTCAAATTTCTATAAAGGTAATTCAACCGATAGCACTATGCAACAAAATAAGTTTGAGTTGTCTGTCGAGTTTATCCTTGATAAAACTCGACCGATGGCTTAAGATTATTTTACAAGTGCATGATGTCAGTCAAGTTATCACTAGGACGAAATTGGCTGACTCTGAGATTTATCAAGCTCCACACATCTTGTCGGTAAGTTGTCTCAAGGACAAACTCGACCGACAAGGCAGCCTGTATAAAAGTGTTTAAACATTCGATTTAAGTGCATTTTATATTTTTATCATCTTAGTTACAAGTCATGGCATCAATAGAAGTGATTTACAAAATTGTGTTTATTGATTTAAGGCCTTTTCCACAAAAGTGCACTGCATCAATTTTGACTTGTTTTGTCATCAAGCTAGGGTTTACTTGAATTCATTCTTTTCATGTACCTAATACATAAAATTGATCTCAAATAGACATATTAAATACATATGAATGGAATGGTTAAATCATCATCAAAATATGGACAATATGTAACTATTAGGTCAATAATTTCTTCCTTAGAAGTAGTGTAGCTGAGACATTATGGACAGGGGTTGGAGGAGACTTGGATACATATTATTTATGCTTAAGTAGAAACATTGATCATGGGCTAAGGGGGGTGTAGGGTCTGAGCTAACATTCTAGGAGAGAACATTGGGAACTGTAAAGAAAACTTAATTGACTCAAAAGCCACTCTTAGCTTCAAAGAAATTTGATGGGAGGAGTTCATATCAAGGCATCTCGAGCTAAATATTAGATAAACACCATGGAGAACTCCTCAAAAGGCCAGGGGCAGGGCGATTGGGAGTACTGTGAGGAACCATAGAGGGGCATGATGGGTGGTTAGTAGGACTCGAAAGGGGTACAACAAATTTGGGAGCTAATTAGAAGCCCAAGAGGCTGGCACGGAAACATTATAGCCCCATTTAGTGTAGGTCCAATTAGTGATGTGGCATTCATATACTAATTAGGATTCTGGGTGGTTTAGAGGGCCCTTGAAACACACGAGGTATTTTCCTTTAAATAAATGTTGTGGTTGCATAACTGTGATTGGTCTTGTAGGTATGCATACAGAGGGGCCAATATAATGACATGTAGACTTGTAAAATATGAAGTCGGTCAAAGTCTGTACATCTACTCTTGACTAGTAGAGATGCCTTAGCTATTTAGAGGGGTCTACATAGGTATACAGCTTCGTAATTATTTTGGTTTTTTGTTCCATTGGGCTACTAATTGAATCGTTAATTATAAAGGTACTAGGCGAGAACTATACAGATCGCACGCGCTGCATTTGAGCTGTTTCATTTAAATGAATAGAATTACAACTCTTTCAATGCAACAAACTGCATCCTTTCAAACTTTTTTCTTATTAATCAGAATAATCAAACCGTCGTATTGGTAGTGCATCGTGCAACCCAGCTATTATAGGAGTACTTTCCCTTCACTTGTTCCGTGGTTCGTCCCAGTAGTAGCACCGCCCAGGGAAAAAACCGCTTCCTGTGGCCCTTATAGACTTACAATCCCGAATCGCAGAAAAGAACATAGACGTGTTCCTAGGCCGATTCATCAAATCCCACACACGTTCCTAGAAGTTGGATCTAGAATTTGACCTGTGAAAGAATTGGAATCAAGACATCAACCAGCTCCTTTTCATGCCTTGAACAATGCGGGTCGCATTCAACACGTGTCAATATGCGGAAATGGAATTGACCATGTCAAGAGGCGCCCTATTTCTTAACGACTAAGAACAAGTACAGATAACCAATGTATCCTTTTCAAGTAAAAACTAGCAATAGTTGTTTGTCCTTTAAAGAGGATAGCTTCAGAGCTCAAATATATATTTGGTGTCGCATGATACTACTTTCACGAAATTTTTCTGGGGAAACGAATTCGAAGAAAAGAGTGAGATTTTTCTGAGCTCCCAGTTGGAAGGACAGATGAAGGATCTCCGCGTGTTGGGGAGAAAAAGTTTGCAGCGACCACCTTTCCTTGAATATCTTTAAGATCTATTTTTTATCTCTCTATACATTTCACTATTTTATATTAGTTTAGAAAGCACCTGATGATTCTCTTGAAGTTATAGCTACGCTTAACACTTATATCTTAAGATTATTGCTAAAAACAGAGAAGAAAGCACGTCTTGGGTGTAATGATATTCTTTTTTTTCTTTGTGAAAAGGATATTCTTTTGTTTGAACTCCGCGCAAAACCGTGGCCAAGTTTATTCAGCGTGCTCATACAATGCACTTCATTTCATGGTCGTTCACAGAAATGCACCGATACCTATAATAAGAGGTTTCGTCAACCCTCTAAGGAACTCAGGAAAACGGCAGCTTTTTTTCCCTGGAGAATGGAGAGAGTCGTTGCATGGTTCCTGGATTTCCTCTAACCACTTCGGTAGATTTGTCCTTTGTAATCAATTGCAAATCTTACACTGAACAATTGAATTTTGGGGTCATCCGAAGGAAAACCTTGGAGGCTAATATGCATTATCAATTTATTCCAATATTTAAAGTACTATTTTAACATCATCTAATTATTTGATGTGTATGTAACAATCCACGGATGATGGAACAGCCGGTTAGGGGGGAAATGCTAGTCAGCAGTGCTAGGGTAAAAAGTGTAGTTATGTTCTTCGAGAAAAAAAAGTATGGTTCCATTTTGGAAATATGTTTTATCTTGGTACAAGCCAATTGGTCATAGTGTTGCCCGCTAAATCCAACGTTCAGTTGTAGACATGTAAACGGATCGAATACAGAGCAGATACTACTATATCCGATATTCGAATCTGGGAAAAAAAATTCGATCTGATATTCGATCTGATATTCGATCCGATATATGAAGGATATCATGTAATAATATCGAAATCCGATCCGACAAATAATATCCAAATTTGGATAAATATTCAATCCGAACCAGAAATCATAAATGTATTGTTATAAATATATTATATATAGAAAATATTGATATTACTATGCATATATATGATAAAATATCTATATTTTCATATTTTTATATATAGATAATATATATTCAATAATATATGTATATATTTTTTAGATTCCGATTTTTTCAGAGCGGATACAACCATATCTCATATCCTATTTGAAATTTTTGGATATGAAATTTGATATCCTAAATCCACTTCAGATTATGAGGATGTCGATTTTTTTTTTAAATTTCATACTCGAATCCGGATCGAATGTGAGGATTTTATATATCCATTTACATGTCTATTCAGATGATATTATTCATGACTTTAAAAAAACATTGATTATGAATGCATTTTTATGAAAAATACTACGGGTTTTCCATTAACCTTGGGAGAATTACTAATATTCCTCCACATGCTTTGTGAACACTATCATTACTTAAGGGTTCATTCTTTATTCTCTTATATAATAATGTTTCTTATGTTAAATAATTACACATCAAATGGTCAATGCAAATAATAGATTTTTAATAATTAAAATTTTCACTATTATTTCAATGTTTATTCTATGAAATTGAATACTATGCAGCATTTTAATGAAATAGATTAAGAAATCATGATAATAATTCTAAATTTAAAACTTCTTGATAATGATAATATAATCACTTGATCATGCTAGATGAGTACATTGGTACAAGCAATGTTAAAGAGAAGTATTTTAGAAATGAAATGTTAATTTAGTGATTCTCTTATGTTAATGAGTATTGTGGTGCAATATGAACGTTGGTGCAATGAGCACATGGGTTCAATGAGCTCTTGGGAGCAATCAAAACCATGAATCAAGGTTATGTGGAGAAACCACCTAAATTGATCCAAAATTTCTAGCAAAAAGTACATGTTGAAGTTATGTATTATTTATCTCAAGTCTTACAAAGTTTATAAATTTTATTCAGTTATTAACTGCTAGGTGCAACTCACACGTTTTATTTGATTTTCTTGGGTTTGTATTGACGTGTCCACAATTGGTGATAAAGATAGGGATTAAAGCTAAGTTTAATGGAAGAATCAAGTTTAGAAGTAGAATTACCCTAATGATGTGTCATTGCTCTTTTATGTGTTTTTATCACAAGGAACCTACCCTAGGAAGAGCCACTTTGTGACCTACCCCAACATAGTAGACCCTGGGCATGAGTGTGGTCTAGTCACCCCCTTCTACGTCCAATCAGAACTGTGTGTCATTTGCAGAGTGCCTTTGTCGTGAATCGAACATGAGTCCTTCATTGGGACTTATCTTGCCCTTACCAGTCGAACTACTCTAGTCAGACGCTACCATTATCCTTAGTCATTTTCCTTTATGTTTTAGGTTTAGATTGCTTTATTCTTAAGATTAAACTTTTCCCAAGTATGTAATAAGTTTTCTTTTATGTTGGAATTTGATAAATATACTATACCTTATGTACTTATGTTGGTTTAATTCAAGTGATACAATTTTGTATCAAATTCAAATGATGTGACACCCACTATTTCACGAGTTTGGAATTTATGCTTTGACTTATGTGCATGCGATAAATCGGTTGTTGCATTAATTGGTATCAAATCAAACATATAATTTACTACCATGCATTATCATTATGTTAAATTTTTTTGATGTCTATATAGGTCTTCTAGACTAATATCAACTTGTTGTATAGATGATTCCTAGATAAAATACGTGAATTCAACATGTTACAATGAATGTTGCTTTAATTTAAGGAATGGATAAAGGTACATACCTTGTTTAGGAATCAAAGACATGAGGTTTATGTATGTGAGGTCATGTGTTTTTAGTATATGTACATCTAGTTTGAGCCTTATGTATTACCTTCTCATTTGACATGTCTTCTATTTTCCTTGATCATTAGTTCACACGAATTTGGAGCTATTGGAAGATGGCATAAGAATAAAGATTTATTATGCATTTCTTCCCCTCATACTAGTGCATGTCACATGAGAAATGTGAAATATTAGGTTGGTGGAGATTATCATGATACGATGTCACTTCTTTGGGTATGTGCCTAATCAACATGTATCAAGGGATATCATTAAGATTGACAATACAAAAGGCTTAAAGTATATAGTCACCTAAACCTATTTAGATTGATAGTCAAAATTCACTAATTATGCTAGTGTTTGATGCTCTAGACCTTGATAGTTAAGTATTAGGATGAATCTACCACACTAGAGGAGCTATAATAGAGGTTCAAGAATAAGAAGTTGTTTGGGAAAAGTGGTAGTGTTTGTGGTAATTGATCCAAAAAGTAATTGGGGATACTATATCAAGGTGTAGTTTAGTTTATTTATTCAAATATAATTGAGGATGATATGAATTTATTTGAGGTTTTAAATATGTATTATTCAAAAATCTAGGTGGGTAGTGTTGGCTAAATTGGACATTAGAACACCCTTTGTTTTGATGATGACAAACATTTCATTCTTGTGGATCTAAAGTGCTACTTGAGTATTTCAAGGTTCAAGAAAATAAGGAAATCATATTAAGTGGATAATTGAAGATCAATGCACTTAAATATTTATATTTTCATGATTGTACTCAATGTAAATACTTGTACAAAGATATCATGTACAAATACTTAGATATCATATAAATCAAGCAATAGATCTTCTCTATCCATTCATAACCCTTAGTTAGGATCACTCTAGATGTTAGAGTCATTATCATCCATTAGAACATACATTTAATAGTTGGTTCAAAAACCTGAAACAATACCTATCTCGATCGAGAAACTAGTCGACTGAGACACCCTCAGACGAAGATATTGTTGACCTAGGACCACCTTAGTCGAGCACTTAGAACACTGGTCAAAAACTTACATATTTGTGCTCTAAAGTCTGTTTCATTCAAGCATATGATCGACCGACTCATACTCGGTCCAAAGCATATAACTGTTAGACCAAGTTGTTGGAAGTTGGGACTTAGAAATAGACGTTGGTACACATTTGCATTCAACCCAGGATCGATCAAAGAAAAGCTCGACCGAGATATGATCGATTGACAAACTTGTTGACCGGACAGGATTATGGATTATTCTTCCCAACTCGAATAATTTAGCCATTGCTAGCCAACTACTTTCCACCTAACAACTAGTTAAGCACTAAGAACACTCTAGAGACTCCCTAAAACATTCCTAAACACTTGAGAACCATTCTTATAAATATGAGAGGCCTTAGGACACCTAAACAACACAAGCTACACTTGAGCATCCATTCTAGTGTGCAACAAAGTTGAGCAACACTTGCCCTATTGTTCTTTAAGCTCTAAGTTTGTGTCCAATAGCCATAGTATCTTAGCCACCATCCAAGAAACACCCATCGTAAGTGGTTTGAGAGGTATAACGCTTGATATAGGATCAAAGCACAATAATCCATTTGTGTACTTCCTTTCTTCCAATGTCCATTCACGGGTTACACTACTTGTGCTCCTTGGCTACTCCAAGTTATGGAGGCTACCTAAGGGAGCTTGATTGGAGCTACTTCTTGGTGGAGAAGGCTGCTCCAAGGTTGCTTGAGGTTATTTCAAGAAGGCTACTTCAAGGGAGGTTGGAGCCACTTCTAAGTGAAGGCTATCTCGAGGTGGTGGAGCTACTTCAAGGAGGTGAAGGTGGCTCTAAGGGCTTGAGGTTACTTCAAAAAGGCTGCTTCAAGTAGGTTGAGGATACTTCTAGGTGAAGGATACTTCAAGGAAGGTGATTGTATTTTGTTGTAACATCCTTGTGAGGTAAAAAAATAAATCACTTTCAAAATCCCAAATTCCCAAATGGAGACAATTGGGAAGTGGACTGCCAACCTTTGATTCAAAGGTTGGAACCACTCTACATCGAAGTGTCTTCCTTGTTTCCTCCTCCTTCTTTGGTTTGAATTTTTAATTGAATTTTAAAGTATTAAAGCTCTATTCACCCCCTCTAGACCTTTCAGGTAGTACCTTAATAATACACATAAATTTTGAAGGAAAATATTCTATAAGGTTGGTATGTTGTAATAGACTTAATTTTTCTCCTATGGAATAAACCTACCCTAAGTCATAAATTCATTAAATTCTCAATTATATTGAATATCCCTACTTTGTCTTTTCATCCTTAAATAAACATAGAAAAATTGTAAATCTTTGTAATATAGTCATGAAATGCTTTTTGACCTCAATTGAAACTTCTTTGACCTAATAAGAACCATTAATGAAGTACTGATCTAATTGAACTCACCTAACTCTGAGTTTCTTCCTAGATCTTTTTAGTGTGACTTAGTTTGTGTAAATTATAAAATTAATAAAAATAATGAGACTTTAAGAATTTCAACAAGGCCAAAAATGTTGGTTAATCCTTATTAGAGTAGTTCATATTATGCTGGACCATAACATAATTTTCTTTTTGCTTAGTTTTGTTTACACAATATTTAAAAACTTAGGGTACAAAACAAAAAGAAAATTATACCATTGATAAAAGTCTTCATATTATTGTGACATTAAACAAGATGATGTTGGTTTGCCCCATTTTTTATTGGATGACTCACTTTGAATAATGAATTTTAATTTTCACATGATTATAAAAATAAAAAGTAGTTTGCTATATATATATATATATATATATATATATATATATATATATACACACATACATACATAGATACATACATACATACAAGTATGTATATATATGTCAAAACATTTAAACTAAGATTACATTTGGATTTTTTTGTACTTCAATTATCTGAAGTGCCAATTATCAATAAATTTGGATAATCCTAGCCCCCCTCAAATAAAATTGAAGGGAGAAAAACCAACTTAAAACTACATATCCTTTAAGAAATGTTAAGAAACCCTACCTAATAGCCTAAACCATATATCAAAATAGAAGTAGAGGATTAAACACCTTGACCCAAGTGCAGAACAATCAAGACCCACAATAATGCTTCTCCCTCACTCTTTATCTCTATCCCACATATTTGTCGACAAAATAACAATTTTATTTTAATCCTGATAATATTCGACATCTAATGGCCCTATATTCAATAACTCCAATGCACTATCAAATAATTCATTTTCCTCATTAGACATGATCTTCATCGATTTGTGTAGACTCCTTCAGACACAACAAAACCAATCATACTGATACATATAAATCGAAAAGTATACTTCTACAAAATCAAACTATTCAACACACTAATTTTTACCTAATACCTACAAAGGTGGTGTCATGAACCTCATCTACCTGCATCAACCTTGCTGTTCAGATTTGGAAACACCAAGAACCCCTAACTAATATGATTACATACCTTCCTTTATCACTTTACATCATCTAAACATGTCATCAATCTTATCCTAACACCCTCCTCGACCTTGACTCCTTAAGGGTAACTAGCATTGAATGTCAGGATGCTTTATCTAGGATCTTGCTAAATGGATTCATCCTAGATCATTTTGATACCCATAAGAATCTTTTCAATATCCTGAATTGACCAAATTATCATTACCATATTATCCTCAGGTTTAAATTTTCTCCTCTATTCATGGGTGCTAGCTCTATTCTTCACATGATTTTATGAATATTCTTTTCCTATGAAGTTTTTTTGACTCTTCTGCATCCTTATGACTTTGTTTCATGAGTTACCTTGACAACAGTATTACCTAATCAGGTTTTGATGTTCCTATTATACAACCTTGATAATAAACATTAATGGTACCCTCATGCATTTCTAACCTATTTCTTTGGGTCAACAAGTTTAGATCAATATAGTGATTGATGTTTAGGTGAATGGGCTCGCAAAAGAACCCAAATTAGATACCTTATTATACCAATTAACAAGCACACATGCTTGATATGTAGTAGAGTAGGCAAGTCAGGCTCAAATCTCAGAGATGGTCTTTGACACTAGAGCCAAGTCCCTCTCTAGGTTTGTATTGTGGAGATAAATTCGTTAGTGTTTAAAAAAGGGTTTGGTTGATTAAATTAAGGGATCTAGCAATTAAAAAAAGTCAAGAGTGAAGCTAGTTAATATATCAATTAGGGTCATCGAACTATTGAGAGACACAATAAAAAAATCTAGCAAGAGTGCTACTATATACTAGCAATTATTGAGTGGATCTAACTAGGGAATCAAGAGCTAGATTAAACAACTAAATAGGAAAACCAAACATGATATCCCACAAAAGGATATAAGTTAACCTTTCATTTAAAGGTTACAAATTAAAGAGCAGGTACATTATGCACATAGAAAACAAGAAAAGAAGACAAACAACTGAAATAGGGTTTTCTCAATTAAGGGGATTAGTGGGTTTTATACGGGATACATAAAGTTTAATAATCAAATTGGTAAATATTCATCAACATATCCAATATTTAGTTCTACTAAATCAAATAAAAAGGGTAGGTTTTAACTACAAAAACTATCCTACTAGTTGTCTATTGGGGGTATAGGTGTTTTAGGGAGTACGTCACTACCTATCAAACCTTACGGGGTTTCTTCAATATGGGGTAGATGAATTTAATTAGAACCAAGGCCTTTAGTTTGCTTTTCTTAGGCTGAATCTCAGATCTCAATCAGTGTTAAAGACTATTTTTACCTCCTTAATTATTTATCATATGTCTATGAGTGATCTTTCCCAAGTGTGAGTGGAGAAGCACAATTATCCACTTATATCCCCCACCACAGGTTGGTAGAATTGAGTATTGGGGAAAGGAGAACTGAGGATCCCCAATGAATTTTGGTATTTTTCCTCTTCAATAACTTTTTGTCTCTTTCTTATATACCTCAGGTGCTACTAAGGCTTGAACATAATCGAGAGATAGGGAAATATAAAGTGAAATTAAATATCAATAATTAATCAAAACAATGTTTTACATAAATATTCCTAATAACATGGTATCACAGTCCCATATTTAGTCCCCAAACAGCCCACGAGAGGGCCTAATCTACACATGATCAAGTGAAGAACAAAAGGAGATAAGGAGAGACAAGGGTAGGAATAGGATTTGATAGGTCATGTTTTTCTTCACCTCTAGCTACTGGATGCATGAGGTTCATTCTAAGAGGTGAGATGGCATAAAAAGGAAATAGGTCATGGAGGGTTATGGAGGAAAGGTAGGATCTTTGAGGTGGTAATGAAGGTGATGCTAACAAGGTTGCCTAAAAGGTGAGGTATAAATACTGTAAAGACATTTATAAGAAGTTGGACACAAGAGATAGGGATATATATATATATACACACACACACACACACATATATATATATATACATATATATATATACATATATATATATATATATATATATATATATATATATATATATATATATGGGCCCATCTTTATTTCCCGCGTGGGTAGCTACCCGCCCACCCTTCCGACTACTTTTTTTCAATTTTTTTCGTAATTGTAGAGGACTATTTTGTCTAGCTCTCCAAAAAATTTTAGCCAAAAATAATATCATTTGCCCCTCCAAAATAAAAAAACCCGTCCTTATATATATATGCTGTATATTTTGTACAGAGTTACTTTTTTATTCATGTAGTTACTTTCTGATCACCATAGTTACTTTTTTGACAACAGAGTTACTTTTTTGGCTGCCGGGTAGCGACAATCTTGGCTACCCGCGCGGGCAACGAATGAACGCCCAATATATATATAAATATATATACATATATAAAAATATAAATATAAATATATATATAAATATATATAAATAAATAAATAAATAAATAAATATATGTATATATATGGGCCCATCTTTATTTCCCGTGCGGGCAGCTACCCGCCCACCCTTCCGACCACATTTTTTCAAAAAAAAATTCATAATTGTAGAGTACTATTTTTTCTAGCTCTCCAAAAAATTTTAGCAAAAAATAATATAATTTGCCCCTCCAAAATAAAAAAACCCGTCCTTATATATATATCTGCTATATATTTTGTACAGAGTTAGTCTTTTATTCGTGTAGTTACTTTCTGATCACCATAGTTACTTTTTTGACAACAGAGTTACTTTTTTTGGCCAGGAGAGTTACTTTTTTGGCTGCCGGGTAGCGAAAATCTAGGCTATCCGCGCGGACAATGAATGAACGCCCTATATATATATATATACATATATATAGGCTCATATAAGTAAAAGTAAAGGATGAGACTTGAGTGAAGTAAATTGCATCAAGAATGAATATCATCAAATACTGGTGAAGGATATGATATCAAGAACTGATGGAGAAACTACTTTCATAAGATTTTCCATGGACATTTTGTAAATAATGTGGGAGACTCATGTGACATGACTACAAGATAAATCAGTTGTACAAAATGAATTTCACTATTTGATGTCAGATGTAGTTTGAAAAAGATGAAAACAATAAAACATGTAGAGTAGACAGTATTTCAATTGATGTATAGATGAGTATGGCGGGTTAAGGAGCTTCATGGTTAACAAATATATTTAATAAGCTAAAATAAGATGTTGGATAAGTGGAGACATAGTACTAATAGTCCCAATCTACAAAAACAAAGGAGATTTCTTATGCTGCAAAACTATAGAGGTACCAAGTTGAGGAGTCATACAATGAATGTTGGGGGAGATGATCATTTGAGTAAAGGCTAAGATCTATAATGCATATATCATACAACTAATTTGGTTTCATTCTTGGAAGATCAACAATATATATATATATATATATATATATATATATATATATATATATATATATATATATATATATATATATATATGGGCCCATCTTTATTGCCCGCGCGAGTAGCTACCCGCCCACCCTTCCGACCACTTTTTTTCAAAAAAACAATTTCACAATTTTAGAGGACTATTTTGTCTAGCTCTCCAAAAATATTTAGCCAAAAATAATATCATTTGCCCCTCCAAAATAAAAAAAACCCGCCCTTATATATATCTACTGTATATTTTGTACAGAGTTACTTTTTTATTCATGTAGTTACTTTCTGATCACCATAGTTACTTTTTTGACAACATAGTTACTTTTTTGGCTGCCGGGTAGTGAAAATCCAGGCTACCCACGCGGGCAACGAATGAACGCCCTATATATATATATATATATATATATATATATATATATATATATATATATATATATATATATATATATATATATATGGGCCCATCTTTATTGCCCACACGGGTAGCTACCCGCCCACCCTTCGGACCATTTTTTTCAAAAACAAATTCGCAATTGTAGAGTACCATTTTGCCTAGCTCTCCAAAAAAATTTAGCCAAAAATAATATCATTTGCCCCTCCAAAATAAAAAAACCCGTCCTTATATATATCTGCTGTATATTTTGCACAGAGTTAGTCTTTTATTCGTGTAGTTACTTTCTGATCACCATAGTTACATTTTTGACAACAAAGTTACTTTTTTGGCCAGAAGAGTTACTTTTTTGGCTTCCGGGTAGCGAAAATCCAGGCTACCCAAGCGGGCAATGAATGAACGCCATATATATATATACATATATATATATATATATATATATATATATATATATATATATATATACATATATATATATATATATATATAGGCCCATATAAGTAAAAGTAAAGGATGATACTTGAGTGAAGTAAATTTCATCAAGAATGAATATCATCAAATACTGGTGAAGGATATGATATCAAGAACCGATGGAGAAACTACTTTCATAAGATTTTTCATGGACATTTTGTAAATATTGTGGGAGACTCATGCGACATGACTACAAGATAAATTAGTTGTACAAAATGAATTTCACTATTTGATTTCAAATGTAGTTTGAAAAAGATGAAAATAAGAAAACATGTAGAGTAGACGGTATTTCAATTGATGTATAGATGAGTATGGTGGGTTAAGGAGCTTCATGGTTAACAAATCTATTTAATAAGATAAAAGAAGATGTTGGATAAGTGGAGAAATAGTACTAATAGTCCCAATCTACAAAAACAAAGGAGATTTCTTATGCTGCAAAACTGTAGAGGTACCAAGTTGAGGAGTCATACAATGAATGTTGGGGGAGATGATCATTTGAGTAAAGGCTAAGATCTATAATGCATATATCATACAACTAATTTGGTTTCATTCTTGGAAGATCAACAATAGATGTTATTTTTCTGAAAAGAAGGCTTATGGAGAAGTATAGTGAAATCAAAAGAGATCTTCATATGATTTTTATTGATTAGAAAAAGACTTATGATCGAGTACCTAGAGATATATTGTAGATGGTTATGGAGAAAAAGGGTATGCAAATCAAATACATTGATCTTGATTAATGACATGTATGATAGCTTAAATGCAAGTATCAAGACTACTAGAGAAGAGAAACCAACATTTCCTGTCACATATAGGGTACATAGAGGAAAAAACTTTAATCCATATCTATTTGTTCTTTTTATGGATGAGTTGAAAAAACATGTCCAAGACAATATTCCTTGGTGCATGTTATTTGTTGATAATATTGTGTTAAACTTCAAGACTAAAGATGGATTGAATGATAAAGTTAAATTTTGAAGAAATGCATAGAATGAAATGTATTGATGATTAGTAGGAGAAAGACAGAGTATATGCATTGCAACTTCAGACAATCTGGAATTGTGAATGGTGGGGGCAAGTTGGACAAAGTGGATGTACCAAAATGTGATAAATTTTTTGGTTGGGTTCTAGTTTTCAAATAGATGGGGATGTTCAAGATAATATTTTTCACATGATCACTAGTGGATGGCTGAAATGGAGGAGTGCAATTGGTGTTTTATATGGATGGAAGATCTCTCTAAGATTAAAAAGTATGTTTTACAGAATAGCTATACAACCAACAATTCTATATGGGAGTGAATGTCAAGTGGCGAAGAAACAAGATCTCAACAAGATGAACGTGGAAGAAATGTGTATTCTGAGATAGATGTGTAGGGAATCACATAAAGATTGCATCAAAAATGACATTATCTAGAACAAAGTGGGGGTGACAAGCATTGAGGAGAAGTTGCAAGATGATCAACTAAGATGGTATCAGACCGACTAACACACATATACAAAGAAATTCTATTGTGTGAAACACAATTAAAAGAAGAAAAGGTAGGCCTAAATTGACCTAAAAATAGCTTACAAAGTGATATTTCACATCTTTATATCTTGATTAGAATATGACCCATAACTTATTGAATTGGAAAAAAGGATTCACGTAGATAACACCAACATGATTGGGATTGAGACCTAGATAATGATAATGCTGATAAATGGAGGTGGATCGTGAAGTTGGTAGGTCAGAGATTTAGAATTGGCAGCTACACAAAGTAGGTGAGATCCAACCCTCTACCCTAGCCACACTAAAAGCATATATAGTGGCTTGGGTCTTTATGACTAGGATAGGGGTAGTTTTCGAAAGTAGCTACAAAAGTTTGTTTATGGTATGCAAAAAAATAGTTAGTTTTTCATACCAAAATCATTTGCAAAGAATATAGAATGACCATTTTGATATGGAATGGGCTTGATGGTTTGCATAGAAAGAGGGGTGAAGTCGAGGAAGTTAAGAGTGGTGCCATGACTTTTTAGGAGTATAACAACCATGGTGGAAGTTGGGTAGAACAATCGTTCTAGAGTGGAACAACCACTTTGGCTTCTAGAAATAAGTGGAGGTTACATAAAATGTTTAGGGGAAAAGAGGCTCATCCAGAAGGGTAGCAAAAATGGAATGGTCTTTTGGAGACTACTTGCCACTGTTGTTGCGCAACCTAGGGTGACCCTTCTGGGGTTAGTACTCACTGTTTTGATGTGTGATAATTGTGGTCTTCTTGGAACTGCCTCACCAACTCCAAATGCATCTAGAGAATATAGGAAAGCTTATTATAAGCATATGGATGTCATTACTAATGTACAATTCCTCATTCTATGCTCCACAAATCATGATCTTTAGAAGCAGCATGAGAGCATGAAGGTCTAGAAATGTCCACACATCCCTAGAATATGTTCCTAAAACAAGCAAGGAAGGAGAGGTATGATGTCTCGAAGGTCAATTTAAGTGTAACATGACTGAAGGTGATCAACTTGAGACCCATGTACTTCATTTGATTGGGTATGTGGAAATCCTAGAGGTACTAGGATTCCCCTCATGCTAAGAGATAGCCACTTATGTGATCTTACAATTGTTGACATATAGTCAGTTAGTCATGAACTACAACATGAATGATTTTATTTGTCCATTGTCAGATTTGCTTGGCATGTTGATAACTACTAAGACTCAAATGAAGAAAAACAAGACAAAGTATGTGTTGATGGTCAAGAGAGTAATGGGCAAGTCAAAGGGAAAAGGCAAAGGTAAGAAGAGTTATAAAGCTAGAAAAATGCCCAAGTCTTCTGCACTTAAAGCTAAAGGAGTAGGCATGGAAGGTAATGGTCACCATTGTCACTAGTCTTAACATTAGAAAAGAAATTTCCATCTTTACCTTGAGGGTATAATGAAGAAGAAAGAGGGGATAGAGATCTTAACTTTAACTATATATGTAAAAGAGATAAAATTGTCTATCTTATCATCTTGGGTATTGGATACCAAATGTGGATCTCACATGTGCTCTAATATGCATGAATATAAAAGAAATAAACCCTACTATAGAGAGAGGTGGATCCATGATTTTCTAATGGAGAAGGAGTTGCTTCCACAATAGTAGGAACCTATAGTTTTTTAATGTCCAGTGGGCTTGTATTAGAGTAAGAGAGCTGCTATTATGTATCTACCAAAAAAAAATATTTCTATATCTAGTTTGGATAAGAATGGTTTTGAATTTCTAATAAAGAATGTTTGACTTTGTACTTCAAGAGATGATATATTCTATTGTGATGTCCCAATATCATATGGAATGTATTAATTAGACCTTAAGACAAGTGTACACTACATAAATACTAGGAAGTTAAAACTCTAAGACTAAACTAAATATATCTTTGACACTATCATCTAGTCAACATGAATGAGAAATGAATTTCCAAACTCCATAAAGATGGTTATCTAGACTATTTTGACTTTGAATAAATAGAGATATGTGAATCTCATTTGTTGAAAATGATGACAAAAGCATTGTTCACTTGTAATAGTGAGAGGACAAGTGTCTTATTAGGACTCGTACATAGTGATGCACATGGACCTTTTAGTACAAGTTCTAGAGATGGATATCACTTCATCATATTTACTGAAGATTTAGTAGATAAGGGTATATGTGTCTTATGAGGCACAAATCAAAATCTATAGTAATTTCAAGGAATTCATGAATGAAGTACAAAACCAACTTGATGAAAACATTATATCACTACAATCTGATCATGGTGAAAAATATCTATCCAAGAGCTTGAGTCCCTTCTGAGCGACCATGGTATTGTATTAAAGATGACTCCATGGAACACCACAAGATACTGGTGTCTCATAAAGAAGGAATTACACCTTGTTAGATGTGGTACGATCAATCACGAGTTAATCCAATATTCTAATTTCCTAATGGGAATATGCTCTTGAAACTACCACATTTACAATTTACCAACTACATTTTGTAATCTTTTAAAAGATACCAAATGGGATATGAAATGGGAAGCGTCCCAATATGTCTTTTACGAAAGCTTGGGAATTTGAAGATTTAGTTAATAAATTGTTCTATGGGAATCTTCGACCCATACATGGTAAATGGTTCTTTGTTGAATACCCTAAGGAAACCAAGGGTTGTTACTTCTATATTCCATCTAACAACAAAGTGTTTGTTGTAGAAATATTGTATTCCCTAAAAAGGAATTCATTCCAATGTAACTAGTGGGAGAAAAATAGATCTTGATGAAGTTCATGGTCCACAAAATAACATTAAATCTATAGATGTAGATGAGTATCAAAGACAATCACAAGTCATTATGAATCTCAAATTACTCATGTAGCACATGAACCTTAAAGGCCTAGTAGGACACATATGGATCTAGAGAGATTTAGATTTCTCATGACTCAATCAGATGATTTGTTGGTCATGGATAGTGATGAGCTAACAACCTACAATGAGGCTACTGAGGGACTAGATTCTATTAAATGGCTTGTGGCCATGGATCTGAGATGGACTCTATGTACACCAACAAAGTATGGAATTTGGTGGATGAACCTAAAGGAGTACAACAAATAGGGTGCATATGGGTCTTCTAAAAGAAGTCTGACATAGATGGTAACCTATAAAGGATGATTGGTTAAAAAAGGTTTTAGACAAGTTCATGGTGCTGACTTTAACAAAACTATTTCACCATTTTCCATGTTTCAATCCATCAAGACTATGCTTTCCGATGAGCTTAATATGATTGAGATTTATCATATGAATGTCAAAATAGCATTCCTTAATGGAAATCATCTAGTCGATGTATACATGACACAACCTTAAGGTTTATCACTATAAATGAAGCCAATAAAGTCTGTAAGATACAAAGATCATTCTATGGATTGAAGCAAGAATCTCAAAACTAGAATCTTCATTTTAATGAGACAATCAAAGAGTCTGTCTAGATAAAAAATGAATATGAGCATTGTATGTACAAAATGGTTAGTGGGAGAATAATTGTATTTCTTATACTATATGTGGATGACATATTTTTTATGTGAAATTACAATTTGTTAAGACTTGGTAGGGTGATACCTTCTTCAACATGGAATTGGGAAAAATATCATATATTATATGATTCAATATATATATATAGATCTAGAAGGCTTCTTGTCCTAAGCTAGAGTACCTACATTGACAAGGTGTTAAATAGGTTCAACATGAAATATTCTAAGAGAGGTAAATTACCCATGTCTCATAGAATAATTCTCACTAAATCCCAATGTCCCGTCTTTTTAGAATAGAGGGAACACATGAGTAAGATTCCATATGCCTCTATAATTGGGTCTATCATGTATTTAGTGTTATGTAGACACCCAAATGTCTCATATGCTTTGAGCATGATGAGAAGGAACAATTAGATACTGGTGAAGGCCACTAGATTTATGTGAAGAATATCATAAAGTACTTCAGATGAATAAAGGATCTATCATTGATATATGAAGGTGAAGAAGAGCTAATTGTAAAGGGTCACACTGATGCAAGCACCCAAACTGACAAGGATGATTAATGATCACAAGCACAATTTTTGTTTTTCCTGAACAGTGGAGTTGTAGACTGGAAGAGTTCCAAAAAAGAGACAATGGTTAATTCTACAAAAGAAGTCAAATATATTGCCCCATCCAATGTAGAATAGGAAGCAGTTTGGATCAATAAGTTCAGTAGCAAACTTAGGTTGGTTCCAACCATTGAGCATGCAGTAGAGCTTTACTTTGAAAACATTGGATCCATTGTAAAAGATAAATAGCTAATATGACATAAATGATACACACATAATAAGGAGATATCATATTATACCATGGATGATACAAAAAGGAGATATAAATAATTGCATAGTAACAACTAAAAGCAATGTTATTGATCTATTGTCAAAAGCACTAAAACAACATGATCTTGATGATCATATTAGACCACTTAGAATATGATTCATGAGTGATTGTCTCTTGAGCAAGTGGGTCTGCTTGTTGTATGTCCTGAGAGCCATCATGTGATGATTGTATTTGGCATATATTGTATATGATTTTATCATTTATAAATGTAATTTTGCTTATTATATTTTTCCCAGTATTGAGATGATGGATACATGTAATAGTGTCTTAAGAATACTTCTACTTAGTGACATGTAGTTTGGGTTGAGCACATGAACATGACATCATATGTATATTCAAGAGTAATTATTCATGTTATGTCCCAGCTCAGTTATTATTATGGATATTATAGGACAACAATAATAAATAAGACTAGTGTGTATGATGAATGATGACTATGTCTCTTACCTCATATTGTTGGATATCAATTAAGATATATGGGTACTTGTTAGAGAACAAGTTGTGTTGGACAGATCAACATTGAGAATGAAACATGGAAGCCATGTCATGGAAGTTAGAGTGGTATCTGAATGTGATAATGGTGACTATGATCATTAGACTTTGAATTCACTATGTAATCACATGTTGTTATGTGTACTTTAACACTTCCCAATGTGAATCTAAATAAGGTTTTCCAAACATATAGTGACTGGGAGCATTGTGATTCTTGCAGATATTGTGAGTGATGTAGATAGAATTTGTCCCTCCATAGGAGTGATATCCTAGCCACATGATAAGTGAGACTATGGAACACATGACCATTCTCATGTGAGTCAATATATTATATTGATCTCACAAAACATCAGTTGTCAGATCTAGTTCAAGAAGTAAGATTGAATGTTAAGAGGATGATGACCCCATGCCCCAATTTCAATCTAGATATTTGTGGAAAAAGAAATTGTATGATCATGGCAACATTGTCACCTTACATGTTTAAATTTTTCTCAACTTGTTCCCATTACTTGGGTAGAAATATTGTGCTTCTAGATACCAATATTTTCTAAAGAGATTTAAACATCATTACAAACATAATGAGAATCCTATGAGGACACACACATAAGGGTGCATAAGAGAATGAATTCTTGCAATAAAACTTATGACCTGAATGGTTTTGAATCATGATATTTGAAAAAAAAATTCTCCTTTGTTTGTTAGCAAGAAAATTCCTTCTTAGGAAGTTTCTCAAGATTGAGAATGCAATGCAATGTACAAGACAATTTTGTATCCAACAAGTCGACTAGAATGCCATCTGATTGACTAGATGGTTTAGATCAATAGATCAATTGATTGCCAAATGATTCATAGAACACTGATTTAGGAAACTAGCCATTTGGTCAATTGGGTATCCTAGTCAGTTAACTAGATTGCAGTTAGGAATAAATAAGTAATATGTGGTCTACTTGATTTGAAATTGTATTGTTCAGATGAAATAGTAAGAATGGTGAGACGAGTGATTGGTAAAGAGAATGGGTTGACTAGATAACCAAACCATTCCCAACTAGTTGACTGTCTAATATACCAAGCAACTAGGAATTCTAGCAACTATTTGTGTTTGATTCTATTTTAAGTTTCAATTAGGAACAATATTGGATTTTGAAAAATCCAAGCCCATGACTCTCTTATATATATGGGTGGATGTCTATGGGAATGAAACACACTTAAGACAAAAAATGTGAGATAGGTTTTTTAATAGTTCTTCTACTTGGATTGAGAAGAATCCACCCCGATAGCAAAGGAAGGAGAGTGAAGAATGGTACCACATAGATGATTCTGAGTTCCCTTTCCTATTGGCAAGCAAAGTGGTGAACCAAGAATTCTTGCATTTTCTTGGATGACATAGCTAGAGGATGAGGCCCTTGAGAGGAGGCTTGAGGACAAGAAACTTCTTCACAGACCAATGTGTTCCTATTATAACAAGGTGATAATAACAACAACAACTGCTTTAGATATATATATAAAAGTGTGAGTTCCATACCAACATAAGACATGCCTACTTGTTGGAAAAATCTTATGCACCAAGGTTTATTCAATATCCCTATTATATGTTTAATATAGCAACATTTTATGGCTATGATGGATCCATTGGCTTAGAGTCTTGTCAATAGAAATGTGTATTTGAAGTACATCCCCATTCCTTAAAGACATCCACATACATGGTTTTACTTATGCCATTCACTTCTCTTCTCACCAATCTGATAAAAAGATTACAAACAAAACACAAAGTCACAACTTCCCACATAAAGATTAAGAAATCTCCTTAAAAGTGATGTGATGTTCATGATTCTTTGAGTAATATGTTTCATACTAGGAACAAAAAATGCTATTAGGAATGTCGCTTCTCTTGCAAGCATTCATCCCTAAGTCTTAATCCACACTACTTGGTGTACTTAGCTATGTAAAAGGGTGCAAGGGGATAGGTTTTATGTTCCTTATTTAAATGGGTATGAAAATAGAAGAATGAGGTCACAAAAAGGGAAGAGAGTGCTATTACATAGGATCACTCTTGTTTTCTTTTTCTCTTTTTCTCTTTCTCTTAGGTTTCATTGCATAGATGAACCTTTATTTTATTTATCTTAGATCTTGTGTAATGCATGGATGTAGGGTGGTGGGAAGAAGGAGAGTGGAGGAAGGGTTGGATGCCCCATGCTTTTGTAGGGTGGTACAGTCTTATTTTTTGTGTTATAGTACTTTTGAGGTGGTATAGAGATATTACGATATGGAAGAAAGGGGGTGAAGACAGAAGTCATGTATCACATGCTTCGACATAGAATATCCTACAAGAAAGATAGTCCAATAAAATTTCCCAATTTGTGACCAATACCATGAGTATGAATCAAGCTTCTCCATACATTTTCATGAGTATCAAATAAAACTATAAGAATTTTTATTTTCAATGATTGTAACACACCAATCACAACACATTCCATGAGAGAATACACATCCATAAAACAAAGAAGTCATCTCGAGAAGCAATAAACACATTGAAGCATAGATATGTTTGTCAAAGGTCAATATGTTAAATTAGAAAATTTGAAATCTAATTGAAACACCTTTAGGAAAAATATCTCGAAATTGGGGCAACTAGGATACTTTGCATAAAAAATACACATTGTCATGGAAAGAGCTAGTTACATAACATCAAATTGTGAAAATGAAAAACTATCCAGAACACTAAGAACATCTAGAATTACAAAATGCAATGCAAAAGTAAGTATGGCATGGAAGGAAAATCAAACAATTTCATAAAATTATATAGAAAATGCAAGAAATTAAATTTACATGCCCTACACTTGCATGATAGTATGGCATAATTCCCTACCACCCCAAGATATTAAATCATGTTGTGCTTAGCATGAAATGAAGCTTAGGATAATAAGGGGAGACCCAATAATCATTTATGGAAATGTAAAAAGAATCAATATAAAAAGGGGTAGGGTTCAAGAGACTACAAATGCATGGAGTGCCTCCTAGGAGCACAATTTCTTACTCATTCAGTCAGGTAGTGTGAATTCAATACAATTTCATCAATCTTATAAATATTTTGATCAAGTTCTTCTTCTCATGAGGTAGATTGAAAATATGGAATCTTATCTTCATGTGCACAATATCACATTCATGGTTCTTGTGCATACATGAATTTCAACATTGGCAGTGGACAATAAAGGTCTTCCCAATATGATGGGGATGCTTCCATTTTGGATTTATGTTCAAGACAATAAATTAACTAGAAAATCCATATAGGTTTCTTTATCAATCATCACCCACACATCTTCACTCTACCTCTTCGTACTTTCATAGAATGGTTTTCCTCTTGGATAGTGCAGTTTTCCACTTCAACTTTCCTTGGAACAACTTAATATAGATGTTATAACACATCAACTTTACAGTAGAGCCTAAATCATGAAAACATTTTTAAATGGTGTAGCCCAATATGGCATGGAATGATGGGGTCACCTAGATATTTTCCTCTGATGAGGGTGGAGTGTTACAAAATGGAGCTTACTTGCTCATCAACTTTACTTTCCTCTTCATTCCATTAGATGACTTCCTCTTGAAAGTGTACATATCCTTTATAAAAGTTTCATATGTTGGGATTGTCTTGATTGTATCAAGCAATGGGATATTCACTTTCACTTACTTTTTTTTTTGTAAAATAACTTTCACTTGCTTAAATATTACAAAGATGTCACTAGTATGCTAGTTTTTCCGCTTGGATGTTGGTGGCTCATCCTATGCATCTATAAAAGGTGTGTCACTATCACATTCTTTAGTTAGCATCCATCACAATATCATTGCTCACATCAATCATAAAATCATCCTTTGTTTGATCTATCATAATTCTTACACTTAGAATCATGGCATCAACATGGTCATGAGTCATGGGCCCGTTGCTCACTCAGCCTCTAGGTTGCTTAAGAACTTTGCCTCTCATATGTATTATTAAAACATTCACATGCTCATGGGGCATAGTCGGTGATTGATTGTTGTCATTCTAGAGGAAGGCCTTGGTGTTTCTGGTGTGCTAACAAAGATTAGAAAATTTGTGGATATTTTTTTTGTTGTGCATTCCCTTAGTGAGGTTGGTTTTCTTGATCTAGTGGGGGTGTTGGGGAATTTGTGGATGTTGTTGTTGTTACACATTACCTTGGTTAGGTGGATTTTGTTGTTTAGGTGACATTTGGATGTTGCAAGGATGTTGTTACATCTACAAATGCATTTGAGGTGGGGGACTAGATAGAATTTATAAGTGGGTATTGCATTTGTGGTGCTTCTTGCATTTGAATATGTGAAAATGGCTTTTGAAGAACTTCTCCACGTAAATAATTCCAATTCATCATTGTTTGAGAGGGGAATATCCACATCACGGTAGACATGTGACAAGGAAAAATGGTCCAACCTTTGCTCATGTCTTTGAATGGTTTGTCCATGGTTGGAATCATACTTTTTCACCTCATTCAGGACACTAAATCTTGGAAGCAACTCAACTTCTAACTATTTGAGACAAATTTTTTGTTTTGATGTTTCTCCATTGATTACCTATATACATCACTCTCTTGTTGTTTCCATGATAATTTAGGGTGATTCTTCCACTTTAGTATGTATGTGGGAATTCATGATTCTAGTACCAAAAAATTGTAATTTCTTCAACTCTTCAGTAAATGTATTCAAAGCTTGCATAGAATCACTAGATGTACTTCCTCCATGGTTCTTCATCATTTACATCATGTCATTGAGGATTCTCATGATGTGTGGATTGGTTTCATTCGAGAGAGAAGTGATGACAATAGAAATCACCGATGCTCCTATTATAATCACAAATAGAAGAGGGTGCATGATGCATATAGTCTTTGCCCAAGTGCTTAAATAGTTTTGAATCTTCAATAGGATTCTTGTCTATGGAAGTGCCACCACAAGAAGAATCAAACATAGTTTGATTGAGTAGAGACAAACCAGAATAAAATAATTGTACCAACAACTATTGAGGAACTTTATGGTGAGGGAAATCTCTTAGAAATTTTAGGAATGTATCCCAACCATCATGACACTGCTTGTGATTCATATACCCAAAATAAGTGATAGAATAACACATTGATATCAACTTATCAATAATATAAAACTTCTTTAGAAACTTATTATTGATTCTTTCCTATGGCATGATCTTAGTCCTCCTTAGCCTTGTTCTTTAAAGATAAGGGGAACAACACTAGGTGGATGGCATCATTGGTGGCAACTGGATTCTATAAGGTGGAGCATACTTCCAAGAAGGAGTCAATGTGCATATAGGTATTTTCCAACTCTAGTTTGTAGAAGGTCTCTATGAGATGCATCAAGGTTGGTAAAATTGAGAATGCTTTCCCTTGGTGATGTCCAATGTGAGTGGAAGTAGGACAATCATAATTTCATAGAATGAAGTATTCCTCCAGAGGCCTTGATACCGATGTTGATTGAATATGGTCAAAAATATTCTACTCTTTCTATGGTTTGAGACGATCATAAGAATGAACATGAGGTGGAGAACCACTCTGTGGGTTTACCAATTCTACCTCTTACTCTTTGTGGTTGTGGTGATTTCTTCTTATACCACACCATATCTTGAAATTCTCAAAGAAAGTATCTAGAGACAAGGAGTGGTGTACAAACCTACAGTGTCACCATGCAAGATCAGAACCAACCAAAAGAGACATTTTACAAAGGAGAATGAATAATCAATTGAAAGAATAAGAAATGGTGAGAGAAGCTAGAATAAGTCAAACGAAAACAAATGGCTAGGTCTAATACAACCATGCTTGGCAACAATGTCATATATTTTGATGCAAAAATGCTTAAACTAATAATATATATCATAATTCACACACTTTATTACACATATGTGCAAGTGCATAGGTTTGGAATGTAGTTTAGTAGGCAATTCAAGATTTATCCTCATGGATAGTTCTAGACAATAGAACTACTAGGTTCTTTAGAATTCTAGTGTGTAGTTACTTAGGGTTTCAATTTGGGTTTGGTTGATTAAACCAAGGGACCTTCAAATTAAAGAAAGGAAATACTAAAACTAGGTTTAACCTATAAATGAGGGTTATGTAGCTTATGAGAAAAGCAACTAATAACTAAGTGGGCTAGAGAAATTAAGTAATCTACACTAATATTTATCCATTCAAAATAACTAGGGATAGGTGAAGCAATTAACTAGGGAAACCAAACACAGTTAACCACAAAAGGAACTATGTTCACCTAGTATTCACAATTCATCATTAACAAGCATGTGGAGTAAGCAATGAGAAAATGAGACTAGTAAGAAAATAAGAAAACAATGGGTTTCTCAATTAAGATGAGTAGTGGGTTGTTTAGGGGATATGGGAAGTTTAACCATAAAATTGGGTAATAATCATCCACATATATTATAGTTAGTTCTCCTAAACCAAACAATAAGGGTAGGTGTCAACTATATCCCTACCCTACTTGCTATCCATGAGTGGTATTGGTGGTACTTAGGGAACTAGTACCTAAATCACTACATATCCAACCTAGTGAGTCTAACTTTACGAGTAGGTATATGAATATAATTAAGACCAAGCCCTAGTTTAAGTTATTATGGGCAACTCTCCACCCTCACTTGGGGGTATGGGTTGGTGTAGGGCATTGGAAGTGGGTTATCACCTCATTTGCCTCCTATTTAAGATCAAGTAGTTCTCTTTGAATATGAATATAATTCATACCAAGCCCTAGTCTAGGTTATTATGGTAACTCTTTAACCTTAATTGGGGGAATGGGTTGGTATAGGGTGTTGGAATAGGATTTTCACCTCCTTTACCTCCTCTCTAACCTCAAGTAGTGCTATTTCCCAAGTGAGAGTGGAGAGTCACACTTAACTACATAGATATCACACCTAGAGTTAGTGGAATAGAGTAGTAGTGTACAAATGAGAAAGATAGATCCATAGGGGAATTGGGTATTACCTCTCCAAGCATTAACCCATCTTTTATATACCTTAGGTGGTGCTTAATCTCAAAAGAGAGAGATATCAAGAGTAATCTAGAAACAAAATAGCGCCAATCAAACAAGGATTGTGTTTTACATGAATATTTCTAATAATATGGTATCACAATCCCACATTTAACCCCCAAGCCCACAAGAGGGGCTTAGATACACATGATCAAAGAAAGAAAAAGAGAGAGAGAGAATACGAGATAAGTAGGTTTAATATTCCATGGGTATATCTTCTTCATCTGTAGCCAATTTACGGATGATCTTCCTCCAATGTGTTAAGATGTCATCAAAGGAGCTAGGTCATGTGGGGCTATGGAGGAAAGGTAGGATTCTTTGGTGGAAATGGAGATGGAGCATGAAGTGGGCATGTTAAAGAGTAGAAGTGGAGTCTAGGTGGAGTAGATGAGGTGCAACCCCTCTACCCTAACCACACTAAATTTATATATAGTGTCTTGGGTGTTTTTCTTAAGGTTAGGGGTTGGTAAAGTTAGTGGAAAAGTGTGTTTAGGGTTTGGGGCAGAATAGTCGTGCATAATTATTTTGCAAGAACAGTAAGAAACTTTGAATGATCCCTATTTTTTAGTGTCCCTCATTTAAGAGAGACCTCAAAGTCTAGATCCATTACTCAAAACTTCCAAGATCCAGATTCAACAAATAATATATAATGGCAAATAATTTCCATTAATTTTGAAAATATTATTTGCAAGATGTATAATGAGACTCCTATAAGGGGTTATTGAATTTTACATGAGAACTAACATATATGAGAACAAGAATTATGACTATCTAGCTAGTCATCCTTGGCATATATTTAATATCTTGCATAACTTTCATCTTTATCTTCATGTCCTTTGTCATGTAAATCATCTACATAAACTGTCTACAAAATAGACAAATCAATATATTTCTATACTATGTACGTGGGATGCATACAATAGTGCACATATAAAATAAAAACATATATATTCTCAAATATCATATAGTTGCACATATAAACTGATATTTTATTAAGATAATCTCACCCATGTTTTCCAAACCACCCTGGGTGTAATCACCTTTATCTATTGGTCATCGGACTTAGTGAACTACCCCTTGGTAGGTCAAACCCGGGTTTTATAATATCATTAGTTTCATTATATGATACTCATATTGTCAATATAATGAATAGGAAGTAAATAAACATCCAACAATTTATTTCATCACACTTTGAGAAATCCTTAGCAAACTTTAGAATTCGATAATGCAATTATTCATAAGATAATCATGTACCTTATCCAATCAGAATCCATGCAACATTCCTTCAAGTACATCAATTCTATTTCATCCAATCAGTCAAGCACAAATCCAAGCAACATTAATTTGCATGTCTGTATACCTAAAAGTGTCACCATACATATTCATATCATTCTAATCTAACATATGTCCTAAACTAGGGTTTATGGTTGTTTTAGTTTTGGTTAAGGAATAAGGTACCAAACCCTAATTTCACTACATCATGGTTTTAAGGGTTATAAAAACTAATTAGACATCATGTGAAATCCTAATTATTAGATCTAACATATCATTGCATTATGAGCATCTATCTTAGATTACGTGCATCAAGATCATCAAAAGCTATAACATTAGTTTCATAATCTTGATTTATCATATATATGATTATTAACATATAAACCCTAATTATCCATCATTGCCAAACTCATCATATCCGGTTCTCAATATATTTAATACTATCATGTATATGACAAAACAAATGTTTTAAATATATTCAACATCTTAGTTATCAGATCTTGGTTTTCCATGTATCAACTACCCTATATTCATTAATTAGCTATACTTTTAGAACTATGATTAGAATCATAAATCAATTATATTTTATTCATATTTTACTCATTTTTTGGAGAAAATTCATATATAGACTCATCTTGATTGGAGATACCTTAAGTAGAATTATCTCAAAATAATAACTTTCTCACCAACCAGATACTAACACAACAAATATATGTGATTCATCAACTCCAGCTGTGGGCCTGGGTTTGGCCAATGAGCTTCTGCATCATCAATGCTCGATTCACATGAGCTAGGTGCTTGGGAGTGGGCCAAAAGACCCTAATACCATGGACTTGTAATCCATATATGTCACACTCTCTAGGGTACTCCTGTAAATTTACCTGAGGAATTTTCTTCCTCATTTCTCCCTCGTGTGAGCCATGACTGGGCAAACAAGTGAGGTCAACTACCTCATTAATCTCTGCTAGAGGGTTCATCAACACCTGCTAAGGATCTATCCTTCACCGACCGACCTCTCTAAACTCAACCAGTTCCTCAGAGCTTAATCTGATGGTCTGAAATATGATTGCGGGTTCTTCTATATAGAGAAGATGACTGAAGATAGGATTACAATGATTACCTCTATTCTGGGTGTGTTGGGGATCTATGAAGTTGATGGGAGATCTTCTAGTCCTTATCCACTACTTAGATGCATCTATAGTGGGATGAGGTAGACCATCATATGGTTCCTCATTCCTAGCTCCTAGGTGATGGAGTCCAGACTCAAGAAAGGAACTCCAACAGTCCTTGCACCTCTCTAAAGGTTGGAATAGCTCCAGGACCTCCTTGTTGATCTCCCATATAGATTAATTGGTCGGAGATGCCTTGTGTTTCCAGGGCTTCTTAGGGGTTTGCCGAAGGTGAAGCTTGGAATCGATGACTTTGAGGTAATCTTAGGATTAATTGAGGGGAGAAGAGAGCTCTGGGATTTCATCCAAACTCGTTGATGCCTTAAATAAGCATGGGAGACAAGGATACATGGAATTTACACTTATCCCTAACTTCCCAAAAGGACATGGAATTGGGTATTTTCCAAAACCAATAAGATAACAACTAGAAAATGACTTGTGGATTTCTCTATGTCTCCCAAATCTAATGTGTGAAGAATCAAGGAAACTTTTAGTGATTGGAGAAAGAAAGAGGTGAGGGAATATAAAGGCTACTATTGCCCCCTATTTTCATTTCATACTCGACGTAGATTACAACGCTAAGCCATTGATAAATGATTTTAAGATCACAAGGGGTGTGATGCATCAAAGGGACACATGTCAATAACACCAAAGTCTAATTTCATTTAATGGCTTCCTAATATTGAAACACATGTAATTATTACAAGTATGTCCCTATTCCTTCCTAATTTTCTATAGGGCACTAAGAGAATCCTTTTTCTATGAAATTTGGATGGCAATTCATTAATGCTTTCTCCAACGTATATTTAAATTTTTGGGATAACTCTCAGAGACGAAACTTGATCTTCAACTATTCATTAAATCAATTACCCACATCACATGGAAAGTCATTTTTATCTCAAATTCTAGAATTATCTTAGTTTCCTTATTATTTTCAACTTTTCAAAAAGTTAGATAAGATATCCTAATTTTGTTCCCATACTCGTATTGTAAGGTAGGGGTAGATAATTATTCCATTAATTATCTAAGTCACAAATTATCTTAGAATATTGTGGCAACTTACCTATTGTAACATATTTTGATTATCAAACAAATCTCAAAGACATTATCTTTCATTTATTCATGAATTCTTTTATTTCTTAAACTTGTGCCATAAGGACCTATTTGCCAAGAAATTAGACTCATAGGCCTCACTTGGGCCATGAGTTAAACCCATGCCTCAAAGTGGGTTAAATTTGTCCATTGCATCCTTAGTTGCATAACTAAAGTTCCACTGATATAAATCTAATCTTTTATCCTATATTCCAATGTCACGTTATTGAGCTTGATATTATTTGATAAAATTCCATCCTAGTTTCTTAAATTATACATAAAAGTATAAAATCTGAGGATTTTAATTGTACGCCTCCTTAAAAGAATTTTGTTCGAAAAATTCAAACCGAATAAGGTTAGGGTGAATGATAACTCTGTTACCCTAAACATGCTAACAACTTATACTGATATGCAAATTCCTCATTTTACAGAAGTTGGAACCCAAATTCAATTCCAAGGTAGTTCCACATCCTCATTCATGATATCATCACTTACTGATTTTCAATTCACTTGGTGATTACAATTCTGCTTTGTGATTTATTTTCACTTAGTTACCCATTAATCATTTTTCACTATATTCATGAGTTAGTGAAGTCATGCCTCCATACCCTAAATTATGTCATAAATTCCAACTTATAGTTTCATCATCACATGTCAATTTTATGTATCATATGTGGCTACCCAAATCTCTCTCATAGATAACAAAATGAAATTAATATTTGGATGCATTTGAAAAACAAATATCATCCTATTCCATGTGTAGAGATGGTGTACCCACACATTATCTTTTATGTAAATTGTTGAGTCACTCTCAACAATGACTCTATACCATGGATGCATTTTATTTTCCACAAATTTTCTTTAATTTCATGAATTCAAGGGATGGTGCCTTTCTTAACTATTGATCTTGTACAACATTCCCTTTAAGATTTTGGTTCAATAATTATTAAATAGGTTCTTATATTCATTACATTCCACTTCTCATTAGGCTTAGTCATACCCTTAAGGTCTTTAGGGGTATAAGTACCTTTGGAGTTGATCCTCCTTTTGACCTTGTAGGCCTTATGTACTTATGGAGTGCCTCTCACATTTACCCCATGGGCCTCATGAACCAATGAAGATGTCCAATATCCTAACCTATGGGCCTTGGGTACATGTGGATGTGTAACGTCCCCGCCTCCCGGTAACCCCCAATTAAGGGAGACCCCAAGGTCAGAGCCATTATTCAACTAACATGATCAAAGGTTTGACAAATAATCAATAACAATTATGAAATTCTACTAACTAACTGGAATTTGGTATAAAATTAAAACTTTACTTACCTTTGAAAACTTTGGAAATCTATCTATCCACGTCTTGAATTATTCTATTTAATCCTCCTTGAACTTTATTTCTTATTTCCACAATGTGTCACTTTACTATTTGTTCTTTCAATTGTTGTTCCTAAAACATCGACAAACAAAACATCGGTCAGTATATCGAAATATACTGGTATGTGGGAACAACCAAAATCTTGCAAATAAGGACAACAATCTAATTATCACAATCAAGTTAATTATACAAGCCAATTTACATTTTTCAGTATGACATTCTCCACCGCTTTTGCCGTAACCCTGGCATACCCACCTTAGGGTTTCCTTTGCCAATGATTTAAGGCCACCTTCTCAATCCCGAGCTTGGTGCCCACTAGTCATGCAATATCATAGGCCACCTTCTCATTCCCGAGCTTGGTGCCTGGGGTCACCAGTCAAGGTGTCCATTGGTCTACCCATCTGGGCCTGACCTTTGGCATCATCCATCAGGGTGGCATGTAGGTGCAAGAATACAAACTTCTATTTTTAATGTGATAATCATAGTGACTTTATGATTTGCAAGTATGAACATCCAACAGATAATTTGCATTCAATGCGAGTAACCATCCAGAAAATCCTCGAGAAACTAAGGCGGTTATTCATAATTAACCACATACCTGATCTGACGATTTGAATAGAAATATCCATGCAAGTAAGAATCCAAGCAAGCAAGCATTTTCAACAAGATCCTAAAATAATCACGTAATTCTCTTTTAATTATTCATGTCATCAAGATTCATTAAACCTATCTCTCTTCCTAGGGTTTGTAATTCACTTTTAGGGTTTCTATTGCAATTAGGGCTTCCCTTCATCTTTTACTATTTTAAACCCTAATTATTTCCACATCTAATACTCGGTTTTGGATTTAAGGCATAATCAACCATTATATAAGTCCATTAAACCTCTTTTCATTAAAGCTACCATTTTATCCTCTTTAACCCATGACAAGGTCATTATGCTCGTTTATCATCAATTTGTAGTTCGTTATAGTCTAATTCTCATATGAACTCTATTAATTCTACCTTTAACCATTTAGAAAACCTTAATTATCATATTAAGGGTATTTATCCAAAATTAGGAACTTTTATACTCAAAATAGCTTATAACCATGAAAACTCAGTTCTATAATTATATTTTCGAATTTAACCCAATAAAACCCATATTTTCCCAAATTAGGGTTTCTAAACATAATCGTGTGCATAATACCCTAAAACAAGCATGAAACTACCTTTTTCAAAATTATCTCTCCCTTATATTCTTAATAGGTTAGTATTTCTCAGAATTAGGGTTCCCAAACCAAAATAACCCAAAAGACTCATTAAATCTACGTTCCATATCAAATTAGGGTTTTACCATAATTTAATACTTCAAAGGTGATAGCTTGGTGCACTTTTTATATTGCAAGAAATATCAGGTTCTAATTATATTTTTATTGGATTCTTCACGTTTTTCTGATCAAAATTGATATATAACTTGTCACAATCAGATCTAGGAATAATTAATTGCGGTTTTTGTAAAATACTCACCTATCGGCCAATGGGACACCACCACATCAGCATAGCGGGTCGCTCTTTATTATTTACTTGGGTTTGGCGCGCCCGAGTGGTTTATTATTCTTTTACCCTCAATCCTCTTCACGGGCTCTAAGGGCAGGGGAGTCCTTTCTCCCTTGCTCGTCTTCCTCCTTTGCAACTGCGAACAGGGACTCTGCGGCTTGTAGGCTGTAGTCCCGTGATCAACTGATGGTTGACTATCGGCTGGGGTGTTCTGTTACACTGAGAAAAGGCATCACTACCTCCGCCTTCTCTGGCCGCACCGAGAGAGCACCTGCATGACGCTCATGGTGGAGGGAGGCGGCACCCCCCATAGGTCACTTGCCGGCCTGCAACAGAGCAGCAACAACCTTCTCGGGGAAAGTAGTCGGGGCCAAAGGGGAGTCCCTGAAACTCCTTCAAGTTGGTTCACAACTTTCTCCCCCATCGCGAAGGGGGAAGCACCCTTTATATAGGTACGCCTGATTCATGTGCATCCATGGAATCTGACTCTATCTGCCATAATAGGGAAAACTGACACACATACAGAAACTAGGGGGAACCAGGGATGGTTCAGTCCGACTTTGTCTCCTGATTCCAAAGGGCATCTTATTTTTCCCAATCGTGGCCTGAGGAGAGAGAGAAAAACATGAGAATATCGTAGGTCCTAACGTTCTTTCATTTTCTAACTTGAGCTGGAAGACAATCTCTTGATCATCCGATCGCCATCCAATGGCCATCCTTGAGCGTGACACATGCCTGGGCAGGGCTGAAGGTTTCCCATTCCGATTTCAAATCACATAATAACTTGATTATCCCTTCATTTTTATAAAATCAATAAATCTCTCCTCTTTTATCTATTTTCAATAAAATTTTAGGAGAAAGTCTATTATGACTTAATCTACCATTATATGAAATGTGAGACAAAAAATCAAAAGGAAAAACTCTTTTTCTGCATATGCAAGTCAAGGACTTATAAGGCATATTTTATTCATATTTCCTCTCTCTTAATTTTATTTTCTTTATTTTGCTTCCTTTTAGCATTAGGAATCTTATGGATACAAAAATCCATCAGGATAACTCAATTATACCTCTTTCCACTTATTTTCCACATTTTATCATGGTTTTCAATTTCTTTCTTAATAAAGAAATACTTAATTGTTCTTTTCTTTTCTTATTGCTTTCTCTTTGCAACTTTGGACTCCTTGGAACCCAAGGAACCGAAGAGGCACGAAATCCAAGTTTGAATTATATTCTTTTGCCTTCTGGAGGTTTCCACACCTTTCTTTTCTCAAAAACTTAATTATTCATTCAGTAATTGAATTTCCTTGTTATTGGGCCCAAAAGCCAATAAAGCACACAAATGAATCCTAAAGGCTATTGTAAACGAAATCCACTTATTCCAAACAAATTATATCATTTGTTGTTCAAATATCTTTAATATGAGAAATTACATTTCTCACCAAATGAACCCAAAATTGGGGTTGTAGCATCCTTCCCCTCTTATAAGAATTTTGCCCTTAAAATTCCATCAAGCAAGCAAACAAACAGGATAAGCCTTTCATGTGTCCATCATGGCTCCCATGTGGCTTCACCCTTTCCATGACGCTTTCCAAGAACCTTCATCATCTCATATTCTTCCATCTGAGTTCTTTCTTACCTTGGTATCTTGTATCCTCATAGGTGACTCAGGACATTTCAGCCTCTCAAAAGTTGAATAGGTTCAGGGCTCAACACATGGCTTGGGTACCTCACATAGTGCTCTAGATCATACGTATGTAATACATTATACATCATGTTATCCTGAGGGGTAAGGTTAAACACGACCTTTTCCACCAATCCATCTCAAATGGACCCATATATCGGGGACTCAGCTTTATCAGCTGTAGCCTAGAGGGGTCGGATTTTCGCATCACATATTTTCCCATAGCGAACTGCATGTCAGTGTGCTTTGCATCAGCTCGTGACTCATGTCACCACTAGGCTCTTTCTCGGCCATTGCATGATCAAAGTGATTTCATCTACACACACTATGGTTCTTTTCTGACCTTCGTGAGGCCTCCTTCACCAACATCATCCTAATGAAGTGGTGACCGACACAACCTCTCTTTAAGACTTCTTGCATCCTGATAAAGGCTAGGGTGGTTAACATCACTTCTTAAGAACTATCTCTATGTATCACCCTAAATGAGCACACATGCTCTCGTTAGACCCTCTAGTCTGGATCATACTATCCATTAGTATGGGGTGATAAATTATACTATCATCGAGTTCTTCATGTATCCACTTCCACCTCATGGAAGTGAACCTTGGTCATACCCAAGAACTTTTGAACTCACATCATGGTGTAGTTGAACCATCTCTCTCTCTTATGTAGTTCAACAAAATCTATCTCTTGACAATACTCCTTTCTTTCTCATGTTATCTAGGTAAGGCGATCTACCATAACCCATATTGCATCTTGACCTTCTGGGTCAAAGGGAGACTTACCACAACATCCATAGTGATGAACTCCCATTCCCTCTCAGGGACTCTTTTATCCTCTATATCGATACACTGGGTTACTGGTGTTCATCCTTCACCTCTTGGCTTGCATGGCCACATGCTACATGCAACTTTGTTTTAAGCATCCAGAGTGCTACCATCACTTACTATCTTTGTAGTACCAAGGTATATCATGACCTCTTGTATTGTTATGATTTCTCAAGCTTGATACTTCGGAAACCCTAAACCACTCTCAAAAGGGTTTTATTACCTTCCTATCCAAAGAAGTGTATCTGAGGTTCTATCACCATCCTTTTACTACATCAAGGACTAAACTGGCTAACCAAACAACCATTAACTTGTTCAACATATCTTGTTACATCTGTGTGTTAGCCAAAACACATCCTCTTTCCAAACATAGGGTTAGTCGAACAACCTCAACTTCTTCTAGCTTCCAGCTAACTAGGCATCTATATCTCAACCAGAGCATTCATTACCACTTCACATCCTTAGGTAACATTGAAGACATACACTTCCATGTATTTCACTTGTCATCTCAAACACGCACTCTAAGTCTATCTTCACTGAGCACATTTTGAGCTCATCTTCTTGGTGATCAAACTCTACCTTGCATCACTTGCAAATTCCACATAGCTCATGATAAAAAAACATCCTTATAAAATGACTACCTTATTCCTTTTATTGCTTGTAAACCATCCATGTATCATTCACTTCACCAAGGTATGTTATCCTTTCTGTCCCCATACCTCCTAGCAACGTTCCAACTCACATCATCTTTTATCCTTGGCGTACGACATGTGTACTATCTCATCTCTCCCTCCCATAACAAGAGGAAATAAGCATTTGGCGGCCGTCCAAACACAAAGTTCTTCCTATTCCAAGAGTAGAGATGGAACATCCCACCTTGCCAGTACACCTTTAAATCTAGGTTGAAACGTGCCACTTATGTCTCTACATCACAATCATCTCGATATCAAAGTTACTTCTATGGAAAACTGGTTTCGAACCTACTTGGGTCCACCCCCATTCCTTGGTCATCTCCTCTAGGTCTATAGGGTGCCGACACTTTTAGGGTCATCCCTCTTCCCTTATGCATCCAGAGAGTGCCCTACTCATATGCCCTTTGAGTCCCATGAGATCATGAAGGTGATCAATCTCCTAACCCATGGCCCTCAAACAATGATAGATATTACCTCCCGACCCTATGGTCATGTGCAACTAGGGAATTAGGCAACTCCTACTTCCATCGGTCTTATCCTTACCTGACCCTAGGATAGACTTAGGATTTTGTTATAGTACATGTCCAACTTAGAACCTTACCCAAGCCTTCATCATCTCTCTCTACATTCATGGGCCGACTTTCATCCCTTCATAGGGGTCATGGTGACCTGCCTTCCTTGGTCAGGCCCCATACCGGTTACCTACGTGGTAACACATCCACATGCACTTAGAGATGGATATCTATGGGTCTATAGGTTCATTCTCATGCCATGTACTCTTCACTTAGCTTCTCAAGATCCTCTGAAACCTCAACAAAATTGGTATACACCCTACAAAAGGGTCCCTCTCCCAGGATGGGAGGAAACTATACCTTGATAACAACAGACACAAACGTCCTTATGTTTAAGGTATACATCCACATGAGCATGCTTAGCCCTAGCAAGCTACTAAGGCACCAGCAGACGCCTACGAAACCATGCTAGGTCATACTTGTTTTCATCCTCAACATTAGATCAACTTAGTCGTGAGGGGTTCATCAAACATACCCTTAACTTAAGGAATGTTCTTTACCTCTACACATGAGGAGTACCATGCTTGAAACTATAGAGACTCAAATCTCATCATGAGCATCAGATACAGTGCTTCCCCTCTTAGGCCTAGGAACCCTAGGTTCACCTTTGGGTGTCCAACTGCCTGCTCAAACTCTTAACCACGAATTAAGCATGTCCAAGGTATGTCATGTACTCTCGTGATCCTTTTATATGAGCAACACCTCATAGTTGAGTCCTCCTCAAGGACAACCAACTAGGTATAAGGCCTCACAACCTGCTACTAAACCTTTCTAGGTCTAAAGAACTCTTCTTCCTATCTCAGAAGGTAAACATCTATACTATGGGTACATAGGTACCAGAAGCCTCATCCTCTCTCTAGGGTTTGGTTCCTCTAAAGGAAACCAAGGTATCATCAGCCTCCAGAGGTCAAGCATAAGGAAACCACTATCATCCACTTAGGTCGCATCATCCTCAACTCCCCACTGTTCCTCATATCTTGGGGTTTTAGGCCTCCAACCTCCTTGTTGGGTTCTTGCTTTCTCTCTCTAGAGCTAACTCCACATCCAGCCATACTACTAGAGGTCCTCTCTCCATGAAGGCTCATGCTCACAAGCATACCCCTATGTGGTTGAAGCCTATGCTCAACTCATGTTTGGCTGAATATTATCCATATCTCTTTATGCTTATCTCATAAGCCATCCATCATGACCTTCTGGCCAGGGTTTCAACCTACTACCTTACCACTGACGTACTGTGGGTGCATGCTATCCCATACTTGCATAAGCCATAAGGTTTCTATAGTTCCTTCACTAACCTCATCAATGAAGGAGCTATCCTTCACTCTAACATGCCTGACACTTTCCAGGGTTGGGTTACCAAAGGTGCTAGGTCATCCAACCTCTCATGGCTCATATGGAAATCCAAAGGCATGTCCATCCAAACACCCAGTCTACCATGACATCTAACTCATCATGTCATCTCTCTCTAACCTTCACTTAGGGTTAGGGTTAACATCATCCTCAAAGGATGTGCTAGGTCTCTACCTTCAATGGAGGTTTCTACCTCCGAGACTAACTCTCTCTACTCATCCTCCTGACAAAGAGGTCTATCCTCAGGTCTCTCCTGAGGGCAATGACAACTCGTGTCATATAACCTAAGCATGTATCTATTCTTTAGTTTGTGGTTAATCTATTAAGCTTATGTCCATGACATCTTATTTACATGCTTTTCATTAATTTGGTGGAGGATTCCTTAGACCTTATTAACTTTACCCATACCTCAAGAGGGTGAGGAGAAGAGAGAAAACCCTAATCCTTAAGGTCCTTAATAGAATTTGAGTTGAGAAGGGATGAACAAGATGAGAGAGTCCTAAAGGTATCTTATTTCGATTCATACCCTAAAACTTTGGCCTGTCAGTCACACGGATCTGGGAGTCCTCGTATTCCAACTAGCGGTGCAGAGGAAAATAATGCTAGCCCCCAGTCGTGATCCTTTTCTAGACACCTCTGTCTTTCGGATAATCCTCTAATAACTCCCTCGGGTTCTATGGAGTTTGTAAAATTTAATAATTATTAAATATTAAGTGAGGAACCTATGCTCTGATACCAAATGTAACATCCCCGCCTCCCAGTAACCCCCAATTAAGGGAGACCTGAATGTCAGAGCTGTTATTCAATTAACAGGATCAAAGGTTCGACAAATAATCAATTACAATTATGAAATTCTACTAACTAACTAGAATTTGTTATAAAATTAAAACTTTACTTACCTTTGAAAACTTTGGAAATCTATCTATCCAGGTCTTGAATTATTCTATCTAATCCTCCTTGCACTTTATTTCTTATTTCCACAATGTGTCACTTTACAATTTGTTCTTTCAATTGTTGTTCCTAAAACGCCGACAAACAAAACGTCAGTCAATATATAAAAATATACTGGTATGTGGGAACAACCAAAATCTTGCAAATAAGGATAACAATCTAATTATCACAATCAAGTTAATTAACAAGCCAATTTACATTTTTCAGTATGACATTCTCCACAGCTTTTGCCCTAACCCTGGCATACCCACCTTAGAGTTTCCTTTGCCAATGACTTACGACCACCTTCTCAATCCCGAGCTTGGTGCTCACTAGTCATGCAATATCATAGGACACCTTCTCATTCCCGAGCTTGGTGCCTGGGGTCACCACTCAAGGTGTCCATTGGTCTACCCATCTGGGCCTGACCTTTGGCATCATCCATCAGGGTGGCATGTAGGTGCGAGAATACATACTTCTATTTTTAATGTGATAATCATAGTGACTTTATGATTTACAAGTATGAACATCCAACAGATAATTTGCATTTAATGCGATTAACCATCCGGAAAATCCTCGGGAAACTAAGGCGATTATTCATAATTAACCACATACCTGATCTGACGATTTGAACAGAAATATCCATGCAAGTAAGAATCCAAGCAAGCAAGCATTTTCAACAAGATCCTGAAATAATCACGTAATTCTCTTTTTATTATTCATGTCATCAAGATCCATTAAACCTAGCTCGCTTCCTAGGGTTTCTAATTCACTTTTAGGGTTTCTATTGCAATTAGGGCTTCCCTTCATCTTTTACTATTTTAAACCCTAATTATTTCCACATCTAATACTCGGTTTTGGATTTAAGGCATTATCAACCATTATATAAGTCCATTAAGCCTTTTTCATTAAAGCTACCATTTTATCCTCTTTAACCCATGACAAGGTCATTATGCTCGTTTATCATCAATTTGTAGTTCGTTATAGTCTAATTCTCATATGAACTCTATTAATTCTACCTTTAACCATTTAGAAAACCCTAATTATCATATTAAGAGTATTTATCCACAATTAGGAACATTTATACTCAAAATAGGTTATAACCATGAAAACTCAATTCTATAATTATATTTTCAAATTTAACCCAATAAAACCCACATTTTCCCAAATTAGGGTTTCTAAACATAATCATGTGCATAAAACCCTAAAACAAGCATGAAACTACCTTTTTCAAAATTATCTCTCCCTTATATTCTTAATAGGTTAGTATTTCTCAGAATTAGGGTTCCCAAACCAAAATAACCCAAAAGACTCATTAAATCTGCGTTCCATATCAAATAAGGGTTTTACCATAATTTAACACTTCAAAGGTGAGAACTTGGTGCACTTTTTATATTTCAAGCAATATCAGGTTCCAATTATATTTTTATTGGATTCTTCACGTTTTTGTGATTAAAATTGATATATAACTTGTCACAATCAGATCTAGGAATAATTAATTGCGATTTTTGTAAAATACTCACCAATCGGCCAATGGGACACCGCCACATCAGCATAGCGGGTCGCTCTTTATTATTTACTTGGATTAGGCGCGCCCGAGTGGTTTATTACGCTTTTACCCTCAATCCTCTTCACGGGTTCCGGGGGCAGGGGAGTCCTTTCTCCCTTGCTCGTCTTCCTCCTTTGCAACAGCGAACAGGGACTCCGTGGCTTGCAGGCCGTGGTCCCGTGGTCAACCGATGGTTGACTATCGGCTGGGGTGTTCTGTTGCACCGAGAAAAGGCATCACTGCCTTCGCCTGCTCTGGCCGCACCTAGAGAGAACCTATGCGATGCTCGCGATGGCGGGAGGCGGTGCCCCCTACATGTCACTTGATGACCTGCAACAGAGCAGCAACAGCCTTCTCGGGGAAAGTAGTCAGGGCCAAAGGGGAGTCCCTCGAACTCCTTCAAGTTGGTTCGCAACTTTCTCCCCCATCGCGAAGAGGGAAACACCCTTTATATAGGTACACCTGATTCATGTGCAGCCATGGAATCTAACCCTATCTTCCATAATAGGGAAAATTGACCCACATACGGAAACTAGGGGGAACTAGGGATGGTTCGGTCTGACTTTGTCTCCCGATTCCAAAGGGCATCTTATTTTTCCCAATCGTGGCCTGAGGAGAGAGAGAAAAACACTAGAAGATCGTAGGTTCTACTGTTCTTTCCTTTTCTAACTTGAGATGGAAGACGATCCCTTGATCATCTGATCGCCATCCAATGGCCATCCCTGAGTGTGACACATGCCTGGGCTGGGCCCAAGGTTTCCCATTCCGATTTCAAATCACATAATAACTTGATTATCCCTTCATTTTTATAAAATCAATAACTCTCTCCTCGTTTATCCGTTTTTAGTAAAATTTAGGAGAAAGTCTATTATGACTTAATCTACCATTGTATGAAATTTGAGACCAAAACTCAAAAGGAAAAACCCTTTTTATTCATATGCAAGTCAAGGACTTATAAGGCATATTTTATTCATATTTCCTCTCTCTTAATTTTTATTTTCTTTATTTTTCTTCCTTTTAGCATTAGGAATCTTATGGATACGAAAATCCATCAAGGATAACTCAATTATACCTCTTTCCACTTATTTTCCACATTTTATCATTGTTTTCAATTTCTTTCTTAATAAAGAAATACTTAATTGTTCTTTTCTTTTATTATTGTTTTCTCTTTGCAATTTTGGACTCCTTGGAACCGAAGGAAACCAAGAGGCATGAAATCCAACTTTGAATTATATTCTTTTGCCTTCTGGAGGTTTCCACACATTTCTTTTCTCAAAAACTTAATTATTCATTCACTAATTGAATTTCCTTGTTATTGGGCCCAATAGCCAATAAAGCCCACAAAGCAATCCTCAAGGCTATTATAAACGAAATCCACTTATTCCAAACAAATTATATCATTTTTGTTCAAATATCTTTAATATGAGAAATTACATTTCTCACCAAATGAACCCAAAATTGGGGTTGTAACATGATGGGTATCTCCTAGCCCATGGGCCTTATGCACTTAGGGCATCATCACTTCCTGACCCTTGGGTCGTATGTACCTTTAATCATCCCTACTTGACAATAGGGTTGACCGAGGGCTCTATTCTGTCTAGGGTTTTATTGATATGTCATAACTTTATTTAACTACACCATGTGAAGACAACGTTCTGTATAATATTCCATGACTCATCCTACCTAAGAAGAGTCTATAACTTAGATATCTTCCATATACTTCCTTTCAGTGTGTTAACTTTCGTTGCCCATTTTTATTGAGGTTTCTCTAACTATATCTAATCACTTTATTTTCTATATAATTTTCATAAAAACCTAAGAATTCCTCAATCACTCAGGGTGCAAGAGGTATACTGACATCTTCCCTTTGTCCTTGTAGGGCTATTGGAGACCTTCCCTCCTAGGCTTGGTCTACATGGCATCCTTTCCTCATGGGCTTGTCCTCCTGGAAACCTTCCCTGTTGGGCTTGATCTCATAGTGACCTTCCCTCTTAGGCTTGGTATCATGATGTAATCCACTTCCTTAGTGACTTCCCCTTAGTTTCCAGGAGTATTTCATCCTTCATCTAACCCTCAGAGACAACATAATTGGTTTTAAAGAATTATACTCGACATATGTGCTTTCATGCTTTGTATACCTAACCCTCCAAACTTTATACAATGTTCAAGGTTACTTCAGTTCTTAAAATGATTGGTTGACTCACCCTTCTAGTAAGGGTCCTAACCTAAGGTGCATTGTTGACTCACAAGATGAGTTAGGCTTTCTAGCCACAACCTGACCCCGCCAGTTTAGGGTTATTCCTCCCCCGTAGGTCCTCGTTCCATTCTTCTGTTGACCCACCCTAGGTTGGGAAACCATCCCTAAATGTGAGTTTAGGGTTGTATATTTTACCTTATGTGACCACCGATTACCTATGTTCATATATATGTTTAAACTGTTAAAATGAATCATGCATGTATTATTCCACATTATACATGGGAAAACTAGGGTATTCAATTTTTTGGTATTAAACTGGGTCACCGACCTAGTTGTATATCATCTTTCTATTTTGCCTAACTAAGGGTTTACATGGGTAGGGTTACTATTTCACCCATACTACTCCCATTGTCTAATATTAGGGTTTAGGGTTAGGGTTAGAGACTACACCCTGCATCTAAACTTTTAGTTATACTTCGACCCACTTAGGGTTTTACTAAACTAACTCTATCTCCATCCAGGGTTTACCCTTGCATGGAAAAACTGATATTTTTTTCTTCTTCTAACTATATCCTTATTTAAACATTAAATTTACATTAATTGGAGGAGGATGTCTTAATCTGACTTCTTCTCAAAACCCTAAATTGATATGATGAGAGAAGTGTATTTAGGTTTTGTCAAGAAAAGAGATGAGAAGAGGATGAAATGTAGAGGAAACATAACCTCAGGGAAACACTTGGTTCTAGCTAGTCAGTTATCACATTGGTTAAGGGAGTCCCCAGATACAACTTAAAGGTATGGAGGATAACATTGCCAACCTCCAAAACCACGATCCATTCTAGACACCATTAGCCTTAAGCTAGTATTTTTTCCTTATATTTCTAAGCATTATTTGAAATTATCAACTATTAAATATTATTTGAAAAATCTAGGATCTGATGCCAAATGTAATGAACCCCACTTTTGAGTGTCCCCGGTTAAGAGAGACCTTAAAGTCGAGAGCCATTAATCAAAACTTCCAGGATCCAGATTCAATAAATAATAAATAATAGAAAAATAATTTTCATTAATTTCACAAATATTATTTACAAGATGTATAATGAGATTCCTCTAAGGAGTTATATGTATTTTACATGATAAAATACATAAGATAAAGATGAAATCTATGGAAGATATTAAATCTATTCCAAGGAGGATTATTTAGATAGTCACAGTTCTTCTTCTCATATATGTTAGTTCTCATGTAAAATTCATTTAACTCCTTAGCGGAGTCTCATTATACATCATGTAAATAATAATTGTGAAATCAATTGAAATTATTTTCTATGCTTTATTATTTGTTTTTCTTGATCTTGGATGTTTTGAGTAGTGAATCATGACTTTAATGTCACTCTTAACTGGGAGACACTCAAAACTTGGGGTTGTTACAACCTCTATGCCCATGGATTGAGCAAGGTGGTTTGGATACGAAATGGGGTGAAGTCGGGGAAATTTAGAGAGCTGACATAGTCTTTCTGAAGTAGAAATATTGTGGTGGAATTGGGTGGAACAACAACTCCGGAGAAGAATAGGAATTTTGGATTTTGGGTAATATTATTAGTCTAGAAAGAGAGGACGTTATGTGAGTGTGCATTATAGGAAATTTTAGGGGAAAATGTGCTCGTCCAGAATGGCATAATATGATGAGACTTTTTTCTATTACTTGTTTTGGTCATTGTGCATCCTAGGGTAATTGTTTTGGGGTTACTCTTCACTCTATTAGTGTGTGCACTTGGGGGCTTCTTGAAACAACCTTTGTATTTTATGGACGTTCATAGGGCTTCATGGTGCACTTCTGTTCTAAACTTGAGATACATGAAGTGATTTGATTTAGCTTGAATATTTAGCAACTTGTGGTAAGTTGCATGTGACTTTTAGCGTCCTTTTGTTTCCTTCATAACTAGTGATGTTCTTAGATCATTATTGATCATATCCTTCCACAAATAAATGTCAAGTACCAATAAAAATGCAAGAAATACTCGATAAGTACATTTTCCTAGAGCATAGATTTATTGAAACTAAATCATGAAATTTGACTATCTTAGCATGAAAAATGAACATGAAAAAGATGGATGGACACCCAAACATGGGATCCATCAATGATCCTGTAAGGTACCTATTTACTTTTAGATTTATGTTGATCATGAAAGATGATATATAGTGATTCGATATATTCATGCTTAATTAGGGCATTATTGACTTATGTATTGAATTGTTCTTACAAAATACACATATCTTTTAGTGAAACCCCAAGCTAAGTGGACAATATAAATTGAGCCACCTCAACTCGGTTGCACTATAGTTTACATGAGACTTTTGCATAAGTGGCTTTCTAGGAGTTTGTAGAGTGGTCAGATCCTTGAAAATCCATAAAAAATGCATTTGGCCTCAAAATAACTCAAGTAAATACTCATTACAAAGAGAAAAAAGATAGGAAATGATTTTATCCTAGTTTCATAACAAATCTTGACTTCTAAATTACCTTGATCTATTAGAAAACATAAAACACTATAAATTAGGTTAAACATTAAATGTTAGTGCACAAGATTTGATGTTCATGACTTTATGCTTTTTCATCGATCTCGAAAGAATTACTAGGACTCCTCTTCATGATCAGGTGAGTGATTATGCATATAGTACTTAGGGGTACAAGGGTTGTTTCATTCACTTATGTAATAATGCCTCTCATGTTAAGAAATGATTCCTTAAGAATAAGTTTTTCTCTCTTATTTCAATGATTATGATTTCAAATTGAATACTACATATAATTGATATGATAATAAATATAATAAATCATGAAAATCATTCTTAAATTCAAACATGATGCTAGTGGTTATATAATCACCAGATCATTTTATATAAGAGTTTTGTGTAATCTACATTTAAGAGTAATCTTTAAGAAAATAAATTGTAATTAAGTGATTCTTCATGGTTAATGAGAACTTTGGTGCAATGAGCTCTTGGGTCAAGAAACATTGTGGTGCAAGGTTGTGGGGAAATAAACTGAAAAATTGCTAGTAATAAGAGCTTTTTAATATATAAAATCATGAAATTTATTTATTATTTATTATTTATTTGATGTCTTGAAATTACATAATCTTGAATTGTTAGCTACTTAGTGACACTCCATATTTTGCATTCTTTACATGGTTATGGATGAGGTTTAGATAGATTGTTGAGAAAAAGAAGAATCATATATAAGTTTAAGAGCAAGGATTCAAGCGAAGAAGTAGAAATGCACTTCTGGGGTGCCATTTCCCTTAGTTTTTTTTCGTATAATTCAGTTATTTATCTCATGTATGTAGTAAGTTTTCCATTCATGTTGAACTATGAGAAATATATTATTGTTTATGTACCAAAGTTGGTTTACTTATAGTTATTTGGTTTGTATGATACTCAAGTGACTTGACACTGACTGTTGATCAATTTGGCATTGATGCTTCCTCCTATGTGCATGTGTAAAGTGCAATGTTACAATATATATCCCAAATTTATGTAGACAAAAGAGTTCTAATAAGTAACTTAATTTATTTATTTCATTAGAAAATGAAGAAGTCCTTGATAATTCTAAGTTTCAACAACTAATCAACTATATTTGACAACAAATTCTTACTTGATTATTTGTACGATATGATTAACGTTTTTGTATCAAGCAACTAAAATAAACATCAAAGACTATAAAATTAAAGACAATCAATCATTTTTATACCTTTCTGAAAAAAATTCAATAGAAAACTATGTCTTTACTATCATATCTTATGTTCTTCATTATGTAGGCTTATTTTCAATGTTACATGTTGACAGTTACATTATAATATTTCATTTAAAGTGTTATGTTATTCTGGTCTGACTAAACCCATTTGACATATCTCTCATGCTAAAGCCACCATGTAGTGACCCAACGTCCAATTCTTAAGGGTTTTTTCTTTGAGTTCACAAATGATGAATGAACACTTGGCCTCGATCAACCATATGTTTTCATCCTTGGATATAGAATAAAGGTTAAATGGTTCTATCTATGTACCCCATTCTTGGGAACACAAGAAGGATCCTCATTTATAAATGATTGATTGTGACATTATGGTAAGGTCCTTAAGTTTGTACTATCAGAGCGGCACACCTACATCATTATTCAAGTATGGTCGGATCAAACAATAGATGAAATTAAATCTCAAACATCATTATTGAACAAAAAGAAGAAACAAACACAATAAGTGAAAATTAGTATAAGAAAGAATTATAATTTTCAATTTATGCACACATTTCTACATGCTCTCACATGAGAATTTTTCATTCATTCTCTAAGAAAAAATATATTATTTAAGGAATTTCTAGTGGAAGCATATATCAACACATATACAATCAGATATGTATCATATATAGATTTTTATACAAGCTCTCACCAGGATTCCCAAGTACAAGGAAACATTCAATGCATGCACTTGCATAGATATTCTTCACATCCTACTAGACAATATCAACTAAGTATTTCATATTTAAAATTCTTTTCCCACAAATTTTGCATTATTTCATAATCCTATTAATTAAATAAGTTATAAATAATAAAACAATCTATTTTTTTAATTATCACACCATTTATTTAGAATAATTCCTTCCTATTTATTATTATGTTTATAAATAATCACTTAATATTTCATCCTTTTCATGAATTGATGTATTTATAGTTGTATTTATTATCCAATTTAAGGTGGTAGTATGTCATCTGACATGTAATCCAGGGATGATATAAGAAAACCCAAGTTGGGTCTTTCATGAATCCCCATTGTATAATCTAAAATGACTAAAATCCATGATATGGGTTCCCTTCTTGTGGCCTTCATAAAACACTACAAGTTAACAAATTCTTTCCTCTAGTATGGTATGCAAAAGAATAACAATATCCATGGCACCAAACTAATGCTACATCTCAGTTCCAATGAATTATTATATACTGTTAGTCATCGGTAGTAAAAAAATGTCAATATACATGTATTTAACTTCTAGCAATGTTTTCCATGCAAAAGAAATGATGTTTCATGCACAAGTATGCCAAAATTGGTATATAAGGTCACTTACAGTTCAATCATGTATATATATACATGTATATGTATGTATATACACACACAAATATATATATATACACATATACATACATACATTTGTAAATACACACACACAAATATATATATATATATATATATATATATATATATATATATATATATAAGGCATTCATTCAATACCCATGCGGGTAGCCTAGATTTTTCTACCCATAAGCCCAAAAAGTAACTGTACGGTCTGGACAAAAAAGTAATTATACGACTAAATACGTATATTTAGGAAGAATACATATCAAATATATAAATATAAATATATATATATATATATATATATATATAATTGTATGTTTTAATAGTTGTTACAAGTGTAACTATCTATGCATGAAAAGTAACAATTTGCATGGTGAAGTAACTCTACATAAGAAACTCCAAAAAAGTAACTGAAATGGGGGCGGGTAGCTACTCGCGTGGGTATTAAATACATGCCCTTATATATATATATATATATATATATATATATATATATATATATATATATATATATATATATATATATATATATATATATATATATATATATATATATATATATATATATATATAGAGAGAGAGAGAGAGAGAGAGAGAGAGAGAGAGAGTCAGGCTAGAATACACTCGAGTGTATCCGGAGCGGAATACACTCAAGAAGTTTTTCATGATGCAATATTTTAAAAAAAATCTAACACTTTGATCTTCTTAAACATCTCGTGAACAACTCATATGCAAAATTTGAGCACATTTGGATATGTATAGCTCATGTTATGGAGACCGCAAAAATTATGCATTTCAAATTAGTTTCGCGCGTCGATTTTGTTTCCCTTGGATGAGTGACGTACACTCATCCAAATGGGCTCAAAATTTGTATGTAGCCTATTTATAGTATGACGGTGAAGATCAACAGTTTACATTTTGCAAAAAGTAGTCTTGATATGCAAACACACTTGAGTGTATTCGTGCGATCCGTACACTCGAGTGTATTCTAGCCTGTCTCTCTCTCTCTCTCTCTATATATATATATATATATATATATATATTGTGGTATGATTAACCAAATAGTCAAATATATGTTCATTCCAACTAATATCTTATTAAATATACACTATGAATGCGTGATATATCTCTTAAACTTATAACTCCTTGAGTCTCACATAAAGAATAAAAATAACTATTCATAAATGTTCAATATGATTATCAAAGGTAAAATTTAATTCAAATGCATTAATTAACATTCATTGCATGTAATTATACCCATACTATCATGGGATGCTTATAAATTCTTACTAATTTTTTAAAATAACTAAATATTTATTTTCTAGTTACTACAGTGTTACAAATTAAACATGTACGCCAATTTTTTTGATAATGTATTATGATAAAATGGTCCACTCACCTCTGAACTAAGATGTGATATCTAATCCTGGGATGAATGAAGGAGCATGCTCCAAATATTGATGATTAGATGACGAAAACAATAAAATTAATTAATTGATAAGATCTTAGCTATCATAACTATACAAATTATGAAATAATAACTACAAATAAAACTTTCAACAAGATTCTCATATATAAGATAAAGGAATGGATCATAATATTCATATATTAACAAATGTATACCTTTCATCATATGTGACTTGGCTTACACCATTTTTATGGAAAAGGTATACCTGATCATTATATACAATATATGCATGTATACAAGGTATACAATGAAGTATGATTCTTTGATATTGTACCATATAAAACACATTTCTTAGGACATTAGTGTACATGGACCACTCTAGACACCATCAGACTAAACATCCCATCTTTCCCTCAATTGTGCCTGAAAGGTGTCTTCTCACTAGAAAATTCTTTGGATTGGTGTTGTGTACTTGAACATGTATAAATCATTAGAATGATAGCAGATTTTGAAGAGAAATAGGGTCTGAATAAATAATCATAGTATGCAACATCTGCTATATTTATTCAATTAGGCAGTTCCCTTATAGAAAGTAATGTATGTAAGACATGCTTGAGATGTAAAGTCAATATAAGGAGTATAAAAATTAAAGATAATATATGGATTAATCTACTTGCATTTATTACTATATTTTATTATTAAGTGTGAGGTAGTTTTGAGTGTACCATACAAACTACCGGCTAGTGACAAAGAATTTTTCTTTCCCACCATAGCTAATCTCAAGGTTATCTGGTATCACTAAGATCTTTCCATGCCTCATCCGATGTGAGTATAACATCAAGATCTCTCCATCCTATGGCCTAAATGAAACATGTTTGTATAGGGTACTCAGGTCATAGTACATCCATATGTCACATGTATCATTTCACAATCACATAGTGAATTTAGGGTGCCAAGGGACAATCTCTCATATGTATTCCAACATCTAGATTATGACTCCAAGTACCTTATCACAATACCTAGTTTTATATAGGGATACCCATTTTTCCTCCTCAACTTCAAAACAATGGGAAATTATCTGATGCACATTGGAACTATATGAGTAGGGTTTCACTAATAAATTATTACAATTAGTCATATTTCATGGTAAATAAGAATTAGATCATCTTATTATGATGCACACTTTTAGGGCATTGGAAGATAGAAGATTGTAACTAATATTATGTATGCACATGCACAATAAAAATTTCCACCTTAAAACCATACTTTGGCCACAACATTTTTTCTCAAACCCAAATCAAACCACTGGATTATCATCTAATATAGTAAGAAACTACTCAAAATATTTATATTCCAAAATTCAAGAGTATGACCTGACTATGCTAAAAGTAATAAAAATGTCAAAATTTGAAATTTAAGGCAACATACACATAAATACCATAAGTTTCAATTATATCATAGTAAAACAATAATTTTTTTATTTAATAATAGAAAGTTACTGTCACAAGAGTCAATTTTTGATTTCATGTGTTTTCCTCCAAAACCAACCTTAGAATTCAATTCTAGGTCATATAACGTGTAATTAATGAGATCTAGTAAAAATGAGTAGCAATTTCAAGACAAAGATTACTATACATGGGATATATCACTCAACTTATGAAAGAACACTACTTTACAAGAAGATTCTTGAAATCCTATCTCAAAAACTCCACCTTTCAAGCTCTAAATACCCGATCTAACATGCACTAGCTCCAACTATATCAAATATGAAAATGTTTTATTAAGAAAAATATTTAATCTCCACCATGGACTGCCAAGAGGGAAAAGAAGAGATAAAACTGAAGAAAATATGAGAATAGAATAAAATAACTTACATGGATTTAGTCTCTACTAAGGCAGGAAGGTGATTCTAAGCTTGGATCTTCCAGTTACTTTACTAATGACCAACAAGTGTAAGGGGGTTTTGACAAAGAAATCATTCTACCTCAAGAACATATCCTCCATCTCCAATACAATCAAACATATAGGATACATATTTTTCCATATATAAAGGTTGGTTGATACAAAGTTGCAAAACAATAAAAAGACATATTTCACCAATTCACATCTTGCGTCTACTGGATTTGGCCTCCTAAGATGTTAAGAAGCTCACACCAGCCCCCAAATAGGTCCTCTTTGACCTCCCTTTTGTGGCTTTGATACAAAAATGGTTTATATTAACACTTTTCAGCCAAACTGACCAAACCAACGGTAGAAACGACCATGTTTATCCCTGTTTTGATCATCCATAGTGATGAAGTGACTTGACCTGGTTCACATCAATCCACTCAGAAAGGTCATTGTGACTTACTATAGGTATGGTCATATGATTATAGTGCTCATGCCCATGGACCGACTCCAATGCATTGTAGATCCCATTGATGGATGCAATTCAACAAGATCTATTTTTTTGAAGTCCAAAAATTGAGGACCATCGAAGCAAAATATAGCCAAGACATTGCTAAAGCATATATATCACATGTGTGAATTATTACACGTCAAGATTTTAAGTTTTTTTAAAATTAGTTCAAGAATAATTAACATATATTTTGATATAAAACACAATTAAAGGCTAAAAAGGGTCAAGGTTTCACTAATCATCAGGTGGTTAATATTAAATCAAAATTTTCATCTAAGATTGAAAATTTCCTTCAATTCCTTTCTAATTCGACCCCTAGAACTTCAAATTATATGGAACGAGAAAAGGATGGAAAAGGAAAATTTTAGGGATCTATTATGGTAAGATACAAAGGTATCAACTACTTAAATATATTGGATCAAAGATTATCAATAATTTGTTACCTAGCTAAAGATCACATGATTTTTTTGCTTCAACTCGCCAATGTCACCAAAAATCCAAATCGGCCTCCTTTGAGTACTCCACCATGTTTCATAGATAGAGTCATGTTAAGTTAAGTATACTATGTATTATATATATGTAATAATATATATGTTCTAGAAAAAGAATCATATACACCAATGTGTGCCTTTTTTCACTTCTTATGGTTACAAATTGGTTGAGCACTTTAAAAACTTGTTGACTTCCTTAGTAATAGGATTGATCTCTCCCAATGTCGTTTGCCCTTTTCAATCCAAGATCACTTCTTCCCAAGGGAAATTCAACCTAATTCTATGAAATTCTTTAAACATCTCAAGCCCTTGCTCAAGTTCGAAAACCAAATGATACATCAAACACAACTCCATAGGTTAGTCAACTAGTATGTCAGTCTCTTGACTTCTCAAGTGGTCTTCCCAAAATATTGCCCATCTTGATGATGACCAAAACTTGGTTAATCATAACATGTACTTCGAGATACTCCTCCATAAGGTAGGTGACTCATGGTGATGATTAGACCATCTTCTAACCATTATAACATTTCTTAATGATCTTCATGGTAGTTTCTAACCCTAGTTTAACTATCAGCCATGATTCACTAGTACAAAAATGATATATAATATCACATTTGATGGCGTCAGTTACACATAAAAAATTGATGCCATAAACCAACGATGTCGGCTAAATACTACAACAATCACAAATATGTGAAGTCCGATCAAATTACAAAAGAAACATGTAATACTTTTATTGTAACGTTAGTTTGTTTGCCAAAAAGTCGACGTCTAAAATTACCCGAGAAATACAATTTTCCAAGGAAAAATTTTTCCTCCAAAATTTTCAATATGGTGTCAGTTGTGCAGAAACCGACGACAAAGGTTTCGTGTTATGGTTTTGTAAAAATTTTTATCCCTTATTTGTCATTGGTTCTTTGTTAGCAACAGAAAACTAATCCCCCTTCATTAAACAAAATGTATTCCCTTATTAGTTGTCAGTTTTTCTGAAAGAACCGACGACTAGGTGTTTTCACGCATTGACCCCGTGAAAATATTCCCCCCCAATATGCTTCTTCAACGTCAGTTTTTGTTAGGTAACCAAAAACTATGGTAATGAATTTTTTGTTGTGATTTGTTAATAGATGTCGGTTTTCTACCAAAAAACCGACAACTAAAATCCTAACCGGGTGTAAATTTTTTTGTTTAAAATTGCACTTAGTTGTCAGTTTTTCACTTGTGACCGACGCATATTGGTATTAGGCATCAGTTGTTACAAACAATCAGTGACCAAAGTGAACTTAATACCATCCACATGAAATAGACTCTTCCTCTTCTCTATTTCATCACGATTTAGCTAGGTTTGTCAAACAATAGCTCCAACCACTGCTCTTCCTCCACCATTGCTCCATTGCTTAGCTCTAGCCGACTAAGCGTCATTGTCGCTGCCACTGCTGATCTTCCTCCAGCCGGAGCCACCATCATTGTTGTCTTCTCCACCACCACCGTCCATTTTCTTAGCTCCACCTGGTCCAACCGTCACCGCTCTGCCTTCTCAGCTGCCGCCGATCCTCTTCCTCCATTCTCCTCTATCGGTCCTCTTCCTCCAGGCGCCATCTGATCCTCTTCCTCCAGCCCCCGCCACTGTGAAGGATGTTGTAGCTATAAAGGTCGCCTAAGGAGTTGCCTTGAGGAGCTACCGCACTGCCAGAGCTCGAGCTTGAGGATGTCGGAGCCTCTGCTTCCCCTATTTCTAGGTAGGTTACATATCTTGAACTAATGTTAACTTGATAGCAATGAAATGTGACCTAATGTGCATGTTGCTATATTTGAGACCTAATCTTGTGATGAGACTTGTATTAACTATATAGCTCAAATCTTGTCATCAATCCATCTAATATATTAAAACCCTAATGCTAGATCTATGATTTGGTAATGATGATACTTGTATGATGTAGATTGATGATGATAATGCATGAGCTAGTTTGAAATTTTGAAATCAATTATGAATGATAGGATGATGAACATGCAATTATATTTGAGATATTGAAATCAATGTTATAGAATATGGTACCTAGACTAGGGTATGACTAAGACTACAAGATGTTTCTATTGTAAATCAACCTAGGATATGAATGATGAAACTAGGATCGTTGGTATAGGAATGACAACACATGTATTTTGTTGGCCTAGAAACCCGTCTGAGATATACCCATTAGCAGTAAATCTTAGATAGTCCCTAGTTTGGGACTGTTCTTGAACACTTAATCTCACTAAGGATATAAGTGTATAATGTATATTTGGTTTTCATGATGTTTCATCAACACTTCCCCGTTTGTTCTCTAAGTACATATGTTGGTGGGCATTTGCCCATGCACATTGGTGTACTTGGAGAACATCAGGGAAATTTTTCGAAATTTTCTTGAAAACCCAATAGACATTATACACTTACTTGTGAGATTAGGTGTTCAAGAATGGGATAGGTGGTACACATTTATTATATATATAAGACCTAGGAATCTAATCTTTTAACCCTAAACCCTAATATTTTAACGCTAAAACCTAATCTTTAAATCTTTATCCCTAAATCTAAAACTATAAACCCTAATAATATTCTATCTGTAAATCCTTAACTTAATATGTAATCCCTAAACCCTAATATATACTTGTTTTCTCTTTGATCATAGAATTGATAGATCATGGATGCCATTCCAAATTGTTGCAGCCCAAAGTTTATTGTTGGTCTTGATCAGTTTATTATATTTAATGAGGATCATAGGAAACAACCTGGAGATAGGTTCTATTGTCCATGTATGCATTGCGGTAACAACTTGAAAGTCAACACTGGTGACGAAATCATAAGTCATGTCATGTGCAATGGGATTGTACACGGTTATACAAAATGGTACTGGCATGGAGAGATTTAAACCTAAAATCAGTAGATGTTGATAGGAGTGCTTGTGTGGAAGAAGAAATTTCCTTCAATGACATAGATGTTAACGATCCGGTTCCAATAGACATCGTTGATGAGATGATGGATAGTTGTGGGGTAGAGCACACCGATCCACCTCCCGTATTTAGGAACATTGTGCATGAAGTTGAGAGACTGTTATACATAGGTTATACTAATTTTACGAAGCTTAACACTGTGTTGAGATTGTATAAGATGAAGGCTAACAATACAAGGAGAGATAAAAGCTTCATGTCATTGTTGTCTTTGTTGAAAGAAATTCTTCCGGATGGAAACGAGCTTCCAATCTCAACATATGAGTTAAAGAAACTATTGTTTCCAATGGTAATGGAGGCTAAGAAGATACATGCATGCCTGAATGATTGTGTATTATTTCAAAAGGACTATGTGGATTTGAAATATTGTCTAAAAGGTGGCGCGTCAAGGAATAAAATGACGACTCGGGAAAGTCCAAAACTGGTTCTCCTGCCAAGGTGATTTGGTATCTACCTATGTGACAAAGTTGTTTCTGGCTTAATTTTGAGGATGAAATATCTTTTAAGGTGTGTAGGATGTGATGGAGTGCACTTTTGGAATCTTTAAATGTACAAGGACATAAGTGATTTCATGTATGTTGAGTTATCTGGAGATTTTCAAGTTCTTGTGGTAAAGTTGAGTGTTAATTGATGTTGATATTATGATTAAGCACTACTACAGAAAATAGCGTTCAGTGTCGCTTTTCTGGGCATCGGTTATTAAGGAAACCCGACGCCTATAATATCAGGCATCGGTTATGTAGGCAAACCGACGTCTATATTCGAAGACCAGCCAGACACGGGTACCACTTTGTATTCAGCGTCGGCTGACTATAACCGACCGACGCCTAAAAGCGCCCGCGAAATCCAATTTTCGGATGAAAAAAATTTGGGCCACATACAGCGTCTGTGTTTTAACTATTAACCGACGCCTATTTATAATGAAATTTTGCGCGAAAAGTTCCACTTTAGGTGTCGGTTATCCTTGGATAACCGACGCTGATAATGGTTCCCGCCAAATAATTTAGGGTAAAAGTTTTCTATTTGGGCGTCGGTGTTTTACTATTAACCAACGCTAAAGCATAATAGGCGTCAATTGTGTAGATAACCGACGCCGTTGATCAAATTAATAGACCCGATACCCGGCTCTTCCCCCTTTCTTCCTGTTTTATTGCGACTTCTCTTCTGTGCTGCTGCTCGCCGCCGTTCTCCCAAAATCACCCATCGTCGGTTGCTGCTGCTCGCCGCCGCTGCTCTGGTTCTCTTCTGCTCACTGGCGCCGCCGCCCACCGCTGCTGCTTTTTCTCCTGGTGCTTCTCCGGCCGGCGCCTGCTGCTTCTCCGACCGTCAGTTGCTTCTGCCCGCCGCCCACCCCCAGTCGTTTGTTGCTGTCGCTGCCACTGCTGCTCTAGCTCCTCCACACGCTGCTTCCGCCGGCGGTCCTCTCCACACTAGCTCCAGGTAGCGCTACCTTTCCTTCTCCCTAGCTATTTACCAACATGAAGCAAGCACGACCATGGCTGTGTTGGCCTACCATGGCCGTGCTGGACAGCACGGCCGTGGTAACGGCCGTGGCTGTGTTGGCCTACCACGGCCGTGATGTCCAGCACGGCCGTGGTAGGCCAACACAGCCACGGCCGTGCTTGCTGTTGGTAAGGATATGAACAAATTTTCATGTAATGTTTTATGTAAATCCTAGGATATGAACAAATGTTTTGCTTGCATATATTTGTGCTTCTAATCCTAATGTTTGACTTAATTCAGTAAATTTTGATGCATGTTGAAATAAGATTTAAACTTGTAAATTCTAGCATCCTAATTTGATTTGATTAAACCTAACATTGATGAAACCCTAACATCAATTGTGATGAAACCCTAACATTAATTGTGATGAAACTCTAACATGTACATATCTATTATTGTGTTTGTTGGCCAAGAAACCCGTCCAAGATTGACTCATTAGGAGTAAATCTTGGATAGTCCCCAGTTTGGGACTGTTCTTGAACACCTAATCTCACTTAGGATGTAAGTGTATAATGTGTATTGGGTTTTCAAGAAAATTTCGGTAGCATTTCCCTGTTTGTTCTCTAAGTACATATGTACTTAGAGAACAGTGGGGAAATGCTGCCGAAATTTTCTTGAAAACCCAATACACATTATACACTTACTAGTGAGATTAGGTGTTCAAGGATGGGATAGGTGGTACACAGTTATTATATATAAGAATGACATCACATTATACACTTAGGATGTAAGTGTATACCCTAATCTTTTCCTAATATATACTTGTTTCCTAATATATACTTGTTTTCTCTGATCATAGAATGGATAGATCATGGATGTCCATTCGTAATCGTTGCACCCCAGAGTTTATATCTGGTCTTGATCAGTTTATTAGATTTGCCGAGGAACATAGGAAAAAACCTACATATAGGTTCTACTGTCCATGTAGGCATTGCGGTAACAACTTGAAAGTCAACACTGGTGAGGAAATCAAAAGTCATGTCATGTGCAACGGGATTGTACAAGACTATACAGAATGGCACTGGCATGGAGAGATTTCAAAATCAAAACCAGTAGATGTCGATAGCAGTGCTTGGGTGGAAGAAGAAATTGCCTCTGATGACGTAAATGTGAACGAACCAGTTCCAGCAGACATCATTGATGTGATGCTGGATAGTTGTAGGGTAGAGCACACCGATCCACCTCCTATCTTTAGAAACATTGTGCATGATGCTGAGATACCGTTATACACAGGCTGTGCTAAGTTTACGAAGCTTAGCACTGTGTTGAGATTGTATAAGTTGAAAGCTAACAATAGATGGAGCGACAAAAGCTTCACTTCATTGTTGACTTTGTTGAAAGAAATGCTTCCTGAAGGAAATGAGCTGCCAATCTCTACATACCAGGTAAAGAAAATGTTGTGCCCAATGGGAATGGAGGCCAAGAAGATACACGCATGCCCAAATGATTGTGTATTATTTCAAAAGGACTATGTAGATTTGAAAGATTGTCCAAAATGTGGTGCGTCACGGTATAAATTGACGACTTCGGGGGAGTCCAAAACTGGTTCTCCTGCCAAGGTGTTGTGGTATCTACCTATAATATCACGGTTTCAACGCTTGTTTGCAAATCCGAAAGATGCGAAGAATTTGAGGTGGCATGTAGATGTTAAGAAAAATAATGATGGGATCCTAAGACATGCGTCTGATTCCCCACAGTGGAAGAAGATTGATCTATTGTACCCCAAATTTGGTGAAGAAGATAGGAATCTAAGACTTGGGCTTTGTACAGATGGGATGAATCCATACGGGACATTGAGCAGCCAACATAGCACTTGGCCAGTCATGCTTGTTATATACAATCTTCCTCCCTAGATGTGTATGAAAAATAAGTATGTTATGTTGTCGTTGTTGATATCGGGCCCTAAACAACCCGGAAATGATATCGATGTTTATCTTGAACCTTTGATTGATGACTTAAAGAAACTTTGGGCTGAAGGTGTGATGACCTATGATGATTCAGCAAGAGAGACATTTCGTTTGCACGCTATGTTGTTTTGCACTGTTAATGACTTTCTAGCATATGGGAATTTGTCTGGATATAGTGTCAAAGGAGCTAAAGCGTGTCCTATATGTGAAGAAAACACTGATTCAATAAGACTAAAACATGGCGGCAAGACTGTATATCTTGGTCATCGAAGGTTTCTTTCAAAATTCCATCTGTATCGTAGGAAGCGCAAAGCATTCAATGGATGGAATGATGAACGGAGTGCACCTAAACCTATACCAGGGGATGTTGTTTATGCAAGAGTAAAAGACATTCTCAATGAATTTGGTAAGAAATCACAATGTAGTATGGCCACACAGAGTGACAATTCTTCATTCAAGAAGAAGTCAATATTTTGGGATCGTCCTTATTGGAGTTCTTTGACAGTTAGGCATTGTATCGATGTAATGCACGTTGAGAAAAATGTCTGTGATAGCATCATTGGTACTCTGTTAAATATACTAGGTAAGACTAAAGATGGGATAAAATCCAGACTAGACCTACGTGAAATGGGAATAAGGTCAGAATTAACAGAATTACATGAAATGGGTAATAAAAGAACATACTTACCTCCTGCTTGTTACACGTTGTCTAGAAAGGAGAAGAAAACTTTTTGTGAATGCTTGGTAAATGTTAAGGTGCCACATGGTTACTCATCCAACATCCGTAGATTGGTATCAATGAAAGATCTGAAGTTGATAGGTCTTAAATCTCATGATTGTCACACTCTAATGCAACAAATATTGCCCGTGGAAATTCGATCTATATTGCCGAAGCATGTGAGGTTTGCAATTACCAGACTTTGTTTCTTTTTCAATAGTCTACGCAGCAAAGTTATTGACCCTGATACTCTCGATAATTTGCAAAGAGAAGTGGTTGTTACCCTATGTCAGCTTGAGATGTATTTCCCTCCTTCGTTCTTTGATATCATGGTACAACTTGTTGTCCACTTGACTAGGGAAGTGAAAATGTTGGGACCAGTTTTCTTGCATTGGATGTATCCCTTTGAACGATACCTGAGCGTTTTAAAAGGTGATGTTCGAAACCGTTATCGGCCTGAAGGGAGTATTATTGAAGGTTATGTGGCGAGAGAGGTTATGGATTTTTGCAATGACTTTCTCACTGGTAATGATACTCTTGATAATGACAAGAATATTGAGGAGGGAAAAGGAATTTTGGGATCACGGGTGAAAGTAATCAGCCGTGAGCAGTTGGAACAAGCTCACTTGTATATTTTACACAATATGGACGAAGTGAGTGTTTATATCGAGGAACATACCAATTTCATAAAGAGACAACATCCTCGAGCAAGCTCAATGTGGCTTGCTAGAGAGCATAATAAGACTTTTAATAAGTGGTTTGAAGATAAAGTCTTACGTCAACTATCTCAAACACCAAATGATATTACAGAAACTATCAAATGCCTCGCCTTTAAACCAAAACCGAATGTTATGTCTTATGAAGGGTTTGACATTAATGGATTCACATATTACACAAAGCGCCAAGATGATAAGAGTGTCTTCCAAAATAGTGGGGTCACTCTTCAAGCGTCGACTATGTACTTTGTAAGTGCAAAGGATAAGAGTCCACGTGAAGATAAAATGTCATATTACGGTGTCATTGAAGACATTTGGGAGTTTGACTACATAGATTTCAAAATTCCGCTCTTTAAATGTAATTGGGTTGATAACACCAAAGGCGTTATAGTGGATGAATTGGGTTTCACTTTGGTGAACTTTGACAAGATTGGTGAGAAGGGTGAACCATTCATATTGGCATCACAGGCGAAACAAATATTCTATATCGATGATCCTACAAATGATAAATGGTCAGTTGTTCTTCATGGTAAAAGACAGTTCATTGAAGATCCTATAGATGAAGAAGAGTACTATGATAAGTATGATGACCCCAGTGCATTCTCAGTTGGGTTGCCAACTCCACAAAATATTGAAGCTAATGATGACTTATATGTGCGCAGAGATCACAATGAAGGATTGTTAATTAATAAAAGATCACAATTTTAGAGACATGTATGTTTATACAAATGCTAAATGTTTGCCTTTTTCTAGTTTATACAAATGCTAAATGTTTTCCTTTTTCTAGTTAATACAAATGCTAAATGTTTGCCTTTTTCTAGTTAATACAAATGCTAAATGTTTGCCTTTTTAATGACATTTTCAGATGGCTGACCATGATGAGCATGATGTCCATGATGAGCATGAAGTCCATGATGAGAATGTTGTTCATGACGAGCATGGCGAGGATACCAATGTAAGTTCTAAAAACATATCCTGTATTTCTATAAAATTCATTATCTTCTAGTTATGTCATATATCCTATATTTCTATATTGGGCTAATTCAGTGTGTTTATTTTTGTCAAATTTTAGGTTGATGATGCACATGTACCCACTGAAGCACTGGAGCAACTTGATGCGTAGCACCAAACACTTAACAAGAAAAGGGGCATCACTCTGTTGAAGAAGTTAATAGCGCTAAGTGGCAGTGGATCCAAATTGGTTGTGGAGTTTGATAATGGAGGAAATGCAATTGGAGTGAACCGCAATAATTTTGTAAACTATCTTGGGTGTACCACTCAGAGCCATTGTGGTGTTAAGTATGATAATTGGCATAAAGTTCCTCAGGGGAAAAAAGACTTGATATGGAAGGATTTATGCGTGAGTTATTATTATTTGCAATTCTATTTTGTAGATTACAAATTCTATTATTTGCAATTCTATTTTGGATACTAGTTAATAACATTTCTATTTTACAGAATCTGTTTGCATTGGATGAGAAGTTGCATCGTAAAAGTGTGATGCAACATGCTGGAAAGATGCTTAGGAATTATAGGACAAATCTGAATAGAGAATACATAAAAGAGGGTGATAAGAAGAAGTCAGCCCTTGAACAATGGAACTTCTTGGACAAAGAAGATTGGGACAATTTTGTTGCTTCAAGAAAATCTGAAGAATTCAAGGTATTAGGCGTCACTCCCAATTTAATTAATATACATTGTAATCACCTATTAAAGATTAACATTTAGTGCTACTGACCAAATCATTGATGTGCATACTAACTAGGCCCTCAGTGACACACAAAAAGCAAGGCGTGCACTGAATGTGCATGACCACACTATGGGTCCAAAAGGCTATGCAAGCGTTCGCCAAAGACTACAGGCAGAGTCTGCGGCTACTCAGGAGTCTGCTCCTACTCAGGAGTCTGCCACACCCATGCCTCACCATGATATCTGGATAGCTGGGAGGCAAAACAAGAAGGGTGAAATAAAGAAGCCCGTAACTGGTGAGGCGGCTGCGAAAATGATAAAATACAACTCTTAGAGAAATCGTTTGAATATTGATTATTTGTGGTGTTAACTTACCAATTTCTGTTGATGGTGATTAGCGGGAGCTGCACTAGAAGAGGAAACAAGGCACGTTCATCCCTCAGGGCACAAGGGATGAATTGATAGTTGCTCTGGGTAACCCAGAGCATCCTGGACGTGTTAGGGGTGCAGGAGCTGGTGTGGGCATCAAAGAATTCTTTGGGCCATCCCAGCGCAAACCCAGAGCGGGACTTTCTCAAGAAGAGGTAACCTATTCTTTTTTTAGAATGTTACTGCAAAAGGAAATTCAATAATAAGAAGCTAATGTTTCTTTTATCCATGTATAGGAGAATAAGAGAGTCGAGGATATAGTTGCTAAGAAGGTCAACGATGTAGTTGCTGAGAAGGTCAAGGAAGAATTGCTGTGGTGACAGGCATTTCAGGCTTCCAATCAGCCTATGGCGACCCACTCTTCTCCTGATGCACATACTGCGAGTAATCCTGGAGACCCATCACCTAACACGTCTGTTGTAAGTATTGTTTATGACATTGTAGCTAGTCTTTTCAAGATGATATGTATATATGTATAACATTCTTTACGTAAATTTGTAGGCATTGAAGCCATGCCGCTTAAGAATACAAGACTATGTTGTTGCAGAGGCGCAGGCTTACCCGTCCCTTTCTGGGGAAAGGTTTCACGGGACTCCAATGCCACAGGGCTACGTTCGTGTGGGCCCATTACGTGTGTTACCCGATTGGAGGGAAGCTACATTGCCATATCCCCACCCCGATATTGATACACTTGCTTAGGCAGAAGGAGGGGTCATATTGTGGCCCAAAGCAGATGTCGTCTACACTATTGAAATTGTAAGATAAATTTACATTGATTTAGACTGTTAAGGTGTATATATGATGTCAACTGATCTGAAATTATATATACATGTTAAAAAGAAGACACCAGGAGCACCTAGGCCTCCACCTCCACTTCCCGCATTACCAACTTGGGTTCCAACTGACCTAACATACCCGTTAGGTCCTGCTTGTAGGGGAATGGCATGTTGGCTATGAGCACATAATATACATTGCCCGATAATTGTTTCTTTAGATGCAGATTATGCAGGTCAATCATACGATAGCTCTTTATTTATACAAGATATTATTGAGCTGTTTATGTATGATTGGCTGAATACATCAATGATAGAGACATGGATAAGGTGAGATCTTGTTTATACATCCATATACCTTGTGTAAGATCCGGTGATCTGGTTTCTTATATATTAATGCATGCGTAATACATGTTTTGCAGCTACTTAGTCAAAGATCACTGCAAACAATTTGCATTTGATCATGTGGGATTTTTTATTCCATCATTGATTAGTATGGTACCTAAAGACCCTGATAGTGTTCAACAATACTGTATAGATGCTTTTAAAATTTTCAGTCAGCAAAACAAGAAGATAATAATAGCTCCATTCAATGTCAAGTAAGTTTACTTTATTTATAATTTGGACTTTAGAAAATTCCATTTTTATAGTGCATTTTGAGTTATTAATTGTCAACTTTTTACCTCTAGCGGTAGACATTGGGAGTTACTAGTTATTGTCCCCGGGACGTTCACTATTTATTATCTAGATCCCGCGGGAAGTACATTAAACACTAAAATTGGACACGTAATGAGAATGCCATTATTCTGGTGAGAAATATTTCATTTTTGTATCTGTTAACATATGTTATTACATTACTATTTACTTATGTAATTTACTGTGTTATATTAACATGTAGGGGTTTAGATGCATTTAAAAAGGCTGGAGGAACGGTCCCAAGGAAAAAGAACCAGCCAATAAATTGGCAGAACGTACAAGTAAGTTCCCGACTCCAATGTATATATTATTGATGTGAATTGTGCTTAGTTGTATTATTTTGTATGTTTCAATTTATAGTGCGCTACACAAGACAATGGTTGGGCATGCGCGTACTATGTGATGCGATTTATGTAGATGATTATCAAATATGCCACATTGGACATCGATACCATACATGAGGTATTATATATAGTCTCATTAGTTAGTATGAAATATATCAATCTTATTTTTATATTATTACTTATATTTATACATCATTCTCTTTGCAGGTGTTTAAAACTGACAACACTATAGGTAAACACTTAAAAAATATACATGCTCCATATACGATGGAAGCATTAAATGAAATAAGAGAAGAATGGGCAAAAGCTATACAAGCAGTGGCAACTGTATGATATAATTGGGATGTTGATAGCGATAATGAATGATACTTTGTAAATGAATATTTCTGAATGTTAATACATGTATTTGAATGTTTCTATATGTGTGAATGTGAGAATTGAATTGATGTCTGAATGTATCTGCTTGTGTGAAATTTTCCTTGGGACTTTTGTAGGTTTGTGGCCTGTTTGTAGGCTGATATCAATGGATGTCGTAAACCTGCAGTTCAGAAAACTGAACTGCAGGTTCTCATCCTGCTGACCAGCCACAGCAGGCCTGCAAACTGATATGAAAAAAAAAATTGATATAGGCGTCGGTTATTTACAGAACACCGTCAGCAAAGACCTACAACGTCAGTTATTGGATAAAAACCGACGCCTAATATTACAAACAACCCGACCGTGCAGGAAAGCACGGCCGTGGTAGAAAAGGCGCCGCTTATTCATATAAAACTGACGCCTATAGTACTAAACACGGCCGTGCAGGGAAGCACGACCATGTCGTCTTGAAGTATGGCGTCGGTTGTTTATAGAAAATCGACGCCAAAAGGGTTCGCGCCACGGAAAACAGCGTCATCTAGGACACTTTTTGCGTCGGTTACCAATTAAACACCGACGCAGAATGTGTCCTAGATGACGCCGTTTTCTGTGGTGCGAACCCTTTTGGCATCGGTTTTCTATAAACAACCGACGCCTTTAAGTTAAATTGGCGTCGGTTAAAAAACCGACGCCGAAGTGTTAGACCTTTAACGGTGCCCACATAGGCGTCGCTCGGAAACCGACACCAAAGCGGGTTAAACAACCGACGCTAAAAGGCATTTCTGTAGTAGTGAAGATCTTTAACTTTATGCCTTTTTTATGTATTTAATTAGATGATCAAATATTTGATTCTTGGCACCAAAATCAAATAGATTGTTCCTTGAGGTATGATAAGGCTATGGTTAAATTTTGGTGGCAATTGGATGTTCCTAGAGGAAGTTAGGAAGGTTTGTAGTTTGTAAAATAATGTGCATTATTGGTGTTGATTAGCCTAAGTTGTTGATTATAATAGGTGTCACATACCCCTTAGTTAAGTCAGGTCTGTGTGGCCAGATCCTAGCCCTAGATACCCAATCTAGTGGTAGGGATGGCTGCTTCAAAATAGCCTCGGGTCCAACCTTGGGAGAACAAACCCCGACGCTTAGATGGTGATTAGACGGTGTATGGACCTCCCCCTACCTCCAACCGATCAGGAGATCATGGAGCAGTCAGTGATGCTGAGTTCCAAGCATCCCCACATCATGGTCATTGCCTAAGGAAGGGAACTGAGTGGGTAGTCATTCTGGACTCGAGTAGAGGAGAGAGGAGACCCCTTAAAGAGGTCGAGAAACTACTCCAGTAGAGAGAACGAAAGCTCGACTTCCAGGTCCTCTCCACCGTGACCTGTAGGCGGTGGTCAGAGGTGGAGAAGGGGAGCTAGAGCATCAATTAGAGGTTAATAAGGAGCAGAAAAGGAAGCTGAAGGCCTGAGGAGATGGATGTGGGTATTTCAGTGGCCTGGGATGGTGGTTTTGCGAGTCGAGGAGGGGGACATCGCCGGAGGAGAAGGTGAACCTCAGAGGCCTGTGCGCGGCAATCCTCCCCAATGATGATGGAGGAGGACAAGTCCAAATAGGTCTTGCAAAGATTTTGGAAGCTTCAGATCTCTATGTGGAGGAGCATAGGTGGTCCTTCCTCCACCGCAACCAGACCTGAGCGGTGGTGACCTACTGGATCCAGTTGATCGGGCCGCACGGGAGACACCCTAGAAGAAGTGGAGGCGTCGAGGAGGTTGTTGAAGCTCATGGTGGTGACAGGTTGTGGTGAGGAGCTCCCTTGCAGCTCCAATTGCTTGCCATAGCTAGGCATCACGGCAGCGCACGCAACGAACAGGGGAAGCTCGCGTGATGGGAAGTGGCCAGCGGACGGTTCAGTCAGACTGGGTCCAAGACCAAGACAGACCGGTTTCAGACCCTAGAACCGGCCAGTCCACCCTTGCAAGATAGGAAAGGATGCGCCCAACCTCAGATGCCACATATCGGTAGGGCAGTATCCTAAAAAGGTAAATTGCCCAGTAATTCCAGTAAATACCTAGATCTTGTATAATTCATAGAAATTAGTACGTTTATCAAAAAAATATGTATAATATACCAAAATTCTTAGAACAATGTGCAAAATAACATGAAAGCATAATATTAGGCTTTTGATATACTAATATTTGTGATATCATGTAAGATGTGTAATGATTGTTTATTGGATAATAAATATAAAATGATGCCCTAAAATTATGAGAAAATACCAGTAAATCTTGTATCATGTTTATAATCTTTATAAGGTCAGTGATTATGATGTTGATGCACGAAATCTTGTAGTTTGTTTCATATGGCTATTTAGGGATTATAACCCTAAATAAAATGTAATAAATACATATATGCTCAATAAATGATGGAATTTACAAAACACCCTCATATAAATAACTGGAAGATGATACATAAATACGAGATCAATTTTGTATAAGAAATCCATGATTATAAAGTTGACCCTTAATACATGGGTTAAAACCCTAATTTAGGTTAGTACATGTAACCTAGGGTAATATGTACACAAAAAGGATATGGAACCTAATGTTTAGATAATGAACCATAATATAGAAAATGACATCAGTAAGATAAATCTAAGACAAGAATGCAAGTAATGATGGGAATATCCTAATGAGATAAGCTAAACCCTAATGAACATGATTAGGGTTAAGATGAGATGCAAGATGATAAGAATCTGATGATAGTATATGATCTTATCTTAATCAGGTTTAACAAGGATACAGATGACTCGAGAATATGTGATGATTAGGTTTGTTCTTGATCAAGGTACGCCATTACCTCTTTCTTGGCTTATTATAAAATATGCTTATGTTATACATGTAGTAAAATACTTGGCATATGATATTGGTTGAAATGATTGTTTTGGTATGATATTTTGCTTGATTTTCCATACTTATGACTATGAACACATGAAACATAAGATATCTTATCCATTATATGATAGTACTAATCTCTTTGGCAGAATAGTACATGTGAGCACTAAATCTCTTTGGAAGAATAGTGCATTTATGAAGTACTAAATATCTTTAGCATAATAGTACATGTGAGCACTAAATCTCTTTGGTAGAATAGTGCATGTGGTTGATCAACTTTACATATAATGGAAAGTCATGCTAAAACATGTGTTCTCTTTTATTAATAAACATCTTTGTTCGAGTATATGCCTTTTGTCATATTTCTTTTGTTACTGCCAAGTATTAGTTTTATCTTATTGCCAAGGTATGATGAGAGGTATGTAAAAGACACGTAGGCATACTTAGTACAATATTCTTGAATATTGTGCTAACGTGTACCACATGTGATCTTTTGTTTAGGTTGTGGACATGTGTTCTTGAAGATATAGGATAGTTGAGAGTTGTGTAGCGAGCTGATGTACAAGTGGACCTATTGTCTTAAGATCATGTAGTTTAGTGGTAGTACATGTATATGTATAAGTTTGCTATTCAATATGTAATATCAAATGTTGTAACGATTCATTATGTAATCATATGTTGAATGGTGAACATATGTTGTACGGTTTGTTTATTGTTCATGTGCATGTAATACTGATTGTTTCCTTCTGACTCCCTTGATTTTCTTCTTCTTAACCTAGTGTGGGGTGTTTAAATTGGGATGCTCACTAAGGTGAGGTTTGAATTTGGATGTCACACATCATATTAAGTTTTAGAAAATTTGGGGATGTCACAGGTGGTATCGGATCATGTACAATACCAAAGCCTGACATTTTCTCATTATGCAGCTTTAAACTAAAGAACCTTGAATTTAATAATCTATTAGGGTTAGAGTAGTCGCCTTTTATAGACTAGATCTGACCTAGCCTCTAGGTTAGCACCTAGATGTCTGAGAACTAAGTCCAGACTGGTGCTTGTCGTATAGTAAGTCCTTAGCTGTCGTTCTTTCCTTATAGTGCAGTGGTATGGGCGTTACATTATTTGGAAATGACATACATCAAGGGAAGAGAAACCCTATACATATTGCACACGTTGTCTAGAGTAGCTACACTAGTCTACCCCTTGTTCTCACCCTTTTCACTAGTTTTCATGACACTGTACTCTCTACTATTTGTGGGACACTCCTTTTCAGGATTTGGTTTTTGATTCCAAACGGGTCGAGCCGCAATAGTTTTATCTGACGCTTGTTTTATCGGAGAAAACTATATAATATTTTATTATGTATATGTATTACAAAAATGTGTCCCCACACATGTATGAGTAGGAGGTGTCCATGCAACCTAAGTGAAAGTTTATGACATCAGTCTAGAAGAGAGAGTAGTTCTAGATTAGATGTCTAGAGCCTTGTTGGAATATATGATAGATGGAATAGATGATATAAGTTTTGATTATATGATGTAAGTCTTACATAGATGAATTAAGATGGTTATGATGATCTATGTTTGTCTTTGAGGACTTAAGTTCAGTTTTGAGGTTTTGAGATAAGTTTTGATGATGCAAGTAAATAGGCTTTTATGAGATAAGATATGTTAAGTTAAGATAAGGATGTGGATCAACCTGAGCCTCAAGCTCTTTTACAAAGGAGGACCTCTTGTGTTGGGACCAGTTTTAGGGTTAACTCCAAAGAGAGTGAGACCCATTGAGAGAAGGTTAGAGAACCTAAACTCTAAGGTATGAGAAATATGAGATATGTGATATGATATGTCCTAAACTAGACTACTCCCGAGTAACTGAGTTGAGTCACTCTATGTATGATTTCTATAGTTTTCTTGAACCCTAGGTGTCCTTGGGAGGACCAAACCCTTGAGATAGAGAGAGGCTCATTATATGTGTGCATATGTGAATATGAATATGAGTGCCTGCCATCTGGGTGAGGGAGAGAGCCCAAGACCCTGGAGGAGGTAGCTATGTTAGTTTTTGTACAACCTCATGCTCGGGTTGGTGGTTCCCATATAGGAATCTAGTGGTGTGTATATAAGAGAAAGAGAGTTGAGAAATAGTTCTCATGGGTATAGGGCTGATAAGAGTATGTCATAGCATGTTTTGGTTTGTGCTTATGTGGCTAGAGCTCATAAAGCAATCAACTAGTACCAATGAGATAGACTTGTTAACCCTAGACCAGAGGGGGAAGATAAAGTATATGCATATGAGATATTCATAGAGTTGAATTAGCTCAAAGAGATTGAGCATGGCACTACCCTTATGATATGGGTTAGGAGAACCTCAGTTGGACTAGATAAAGTTTTAATACATGTCTAATAAGACACTTGTATAAATTTGTTTAGAGCAACCACAGTGTAATATAAGTAAAAACATGTTTTGATCTTGACATGTGATATATAGATGCGACATGATGGAAAACTTAGAGATGTTTTAAAGATCTTTATCAATAGATGGTTCACCATGTAAATGAATAATGATGACATAATAAAGTTGGTGAATCTTGTGATGAAATCACTAATAAATGTTATTTTTTATGAGAAATGAAATAAGGTCATATGAATGAAACATGTTACATGGCATGTTAATCTTAGTGCTTAATAAAGATGAAAAATATAGTTTGACAATTAGCATAACATAATGATTACGACACCTCAATATAATAAGTTAACTTTAGTTAACTCATTTAGAACATGTTAATATGATGTGGGAACGCTAATGCTTGGGTAAATATAAGGATGTAATCCTAAGATATGAAACTTGTCATGTAATAACCAGAGTTTCTAAACCCTTCTTTTAACCTTATATGAAGGGGTGGTTCACCCTAGATGTTTTTGAAATATCCTAGGAAGACATATATATGGTTATGGAGATTTGTTTTTGGATATGTTGCACATAGAGTGGATTCATACATGAGAATTGAGACCTTTTGGTTTTTCCCATGGAGTATGAGTGTGACATAATTTTGAGGATGAAATTTCTTTTAAGATGTATATGATGTGACAAAGTGGTTTCTGGATTAATTTCGAGGACAAAATATCTTTTAAGGTGTGTAGGATGTGACGGAGTGCACTTTTGGAATCCTTAAATATACAATGACATAAGTGATTTCATGTCTGTTGAGTTATCTAGAGAGTTCCAAGTGCTTGTGGTAAAGTTGAGTGTTAATTGATGTTGATATTATGATTAAGATCCTTAACCTTATGCCTTTTGAGGTATTTAGTTGGATGATCAAATAGTTGATTTTTGGCACCAAAATCAAATAGATTGTTACTTGAGATATGATAAGGCTATAGTTAAATTTTGGTGGCAATTGGAAGTTCCTAGAGGAAGTTATGAAGGTTTGTAGTTTGTGAAATAATGTGCATTATTGTTGTTTTTTAGCCTAAGTTGTTGATTATAATAGGTGTCACACACCCCTTAGTTAAGTTGGGTCTGCACGGCCAGATCCTAGCCCTAGATACCCAATCTAGTGGTAGGGACGGCTGCTTCGAAATAGCCTCAGATCCAGCCTTGGGAGAACAAACCTCGACCCTTAAATGGTGATTAGACGGTGTAGGGACCTCCCCCTACCTTCGACCAATCAGGAGATTGTGGAGCAGTCAACAATGTTGAGTTCCAAGCATCCCCACATCATGGTCGTGGCCTAAGGAAGGGAACTGAGTGGGTAGTCATTCTAGACTCGAGTAGAGGAGCAAGGAGACCCCTTAAACAGGTCGAGAAACTACTCCAGTAGAGAGAACGGAAGCTCGACTTCCAGGTCCTCTCCACCACGACCTGTAGGCAGTGGTCAGAGGTGGAGAAGGGGAGCTAGAGCATCAATCAGAGGGGGGATAAGGAGTAGAAAAGGAAGCTGAAGGCCTGAGGAGATGGATGTGGGTATGTCAGTGGCCTGGGATGGTGGTTTTACGAGTCAAAGAGGTGGACATCGCCGGAGGAGAAGGTGAAGCTCAGATGCCTGTGCGCATCACTCCTCCCCAATGATGATGGAGGAGGACAAGTCCAAACATGTCTTGCAAAGCTTTTGGGAGCTTTAGATCTCTGTGGGGAGGAGCATATGTGGTCCTTCCTCCTTCCCTCCACCACAACTGGACCTAAGCGGTGGTGACCTACTCGATCCGGTTGATCGGGCCGCACGGGAGACACCCAAGGAGACATGGAGGTACAGATCATTGAAGCTCATAGTAGTGATAGGTCATTGTGAGGAGCTCCCTTATGGCTCCGATCGCTTGCCGAAGCTAGGCGTCGCGGCGGCGCACACGACAAACAGGGGAAGCTTGCGTGAGGGGAAGAGGCCAGCGGACGGTTCAGTCAGACCGGGTCCAAGACCAAGACAAACTGGTTTTAGACCCTAGAACCGGTCAACCCACCCTTACAAGATAGGAAAGGATGCACCCAACCTCATATGCAACATTTCGGTAGGGCATTGGCCTAAAAAGATAAATTGCCCAGTAATTCCAGTAAATACCTAGATCTTGTATAATTCATAGAAATTAGTAAATTTATCAGAAAAATACGTATAATATACCAAAATTCTTAGAAAAATGTGTTGAACAACATGAAAGCATAATATCAGGCTTTTGATATACTAATATTTGTGATATCATGTAACATGTGTAATGATTGCTTAATGTATAATAAATATAAAATGATGCCCTAAAATTATGAGAAAATATCAGTAAATCTTAAATCATGTTTATAATCTTTATAAGGTCTATGATTTTGATGTTGATGCACAGAATCATGTAGTTTTCTTCATAAGGCTATTTAGGGCTTATAACCCTAAATAAAATGTAATAAATACATATATGATCAATAAATGATAGAATTCACAGAACACCCTCATATCAATAACTGGAAGATGATATGTAAATATGAGATTAGTTTTGTACAAGAAATCCATGATTATGAAATTGACCCTTAATACATGGCTTAAAACCCTAATTTAGGTTAGTACATGTAACCTAGGGTAATATGTACACAAAAATGATATGGAACCTAATGTTTAGATAATGAAACATAATATAGAAAATGACATCAGTAAGATAAATCTAAGACAAGAATGCAAGTAATGATGGGAATATCCTAGTGAGATAAGCTAAACCCTAATGAACACAATTAGGGTTAAGATGAGATGCAAGACGATAATAATCTGATGATAGTATATGATCTTATCTTAATCAGGTTTAACAAGGATATAGATGACTCGAGAATATGTGATGATTAGGTTTGTTCTTGATCAAGGTACGCCATTACCTCTTTCTTGGCTTATTTTACAATATGCTTGTGTTATACATGTAGTGAAATACTTGGCATATGATATTGGTTGAAATGATTATTCTGGTATGATATGTTTCTTGATTTTCCATACTTATGACTATGAACTCATGAAACATAAGATATCTAATCCATTATATGATAGTACTAAATCTCTTTGGCAGAATAGTACATGTGAGCACTAAATCTCTTTGGCAGAATAGTACATGTGAGCACTAAATCTCTTTGGCAGAATAGTGCATATATGAAGTACTAAATCTCTTTGGCAGAATAGTACAAGTGAGCACTAAATCTCTTTGGTAGAATAGTGCATGTGGTTGATCAACTTTACATATAATGGAAAGTCATGCTAAAACATGTGTTCTCTTTTGTTAATAAACATCTTTGTTCGAGTATATGCCGTTTGTTATATTTCTTTTGTTACTGCCAATTATTACTTTTATCTTATTGCCAAGGTATGATGAGAGGTATGTAAAAGACACGTAGGCATACTCAGTACAATATTCTTGAATGTTGTGGTGACGTGTACCACATGTAATATTTTGTTTAGGTTGTGGGCATGTGTTCTTGAAGATCCGGGATAGTGGAGAGTTGTGTAGCGAGATGATGTACAGGTGGACGTGTTGTCTTAAGATCATGTAGTTTACATGTAGTACATGTATATGTGTAAGTTTGCCGTTCAATATGTAATATCAAATGTTGTAACAATTCATTATGTAATTATATGTTGAATGGTGAACATTTGTTGTACAGTTTGTTTATTGTTCATGTGCATTTACTACTAATTATTTCCTTCTAACTCCCTTGATTTTCTTCTTCTTAACCTAGTGTGGGGTGTTTAAATTGGGATGCTCGTTGAGGTGATTTTTCAATTTGGACGTCACACATCAGATTAAATTTTAGAAAATACGGGGACGTCACAACCTATAATACCATAGTTTGAATGCTTGTTTTCCAATCTGATAGATGCAAAGAATTTGAGGTGGCATGCAGAGGTTAAGAAAAATAATGATGGGATCCTACGAAATGCGTCTGATTCCCCACAGTGGAAGAAGTTTGATTTATTATACCCTGAATTTGGTGAAGAAGTCAGGAATATAAGACTTGGGCTATGTACCGATGGAATGAATCCATATGGGACATTGAGTAGCCAACATAGCACTTGGCCTTTTATGATTGTTTTATACAATCTTCCTCCCTAGTTGTGAATGAAAAATAAGTATGTTGTGTTGTCGTTATTGATATCGGGCCCCTAAAAAACCTAGAAATGGTATCGACATTTATCTTGAACCTATGATTGATGACTTAAAGAAACTCTAGGGTGAAGGTGTGATGATATATGATGTTTCATGTAGAGAGACATTTCTTTTGCGTGTTATGTTGTTTTGCACTATTAATGACTTTTCAGTATATGGGAATTTGTCTGGATACAGTGTAAAAGGATCTAAAGTGTGTCCTATATGTGAAGAGAACACTAATTCAATATGAATAAAACATGGTGGCAAGACTGTATATCTTGGTCATCAAAGGTTTCTTCCAAAATTCTACCTGCACTGACGGTTGCACAAAGCGTTCAAAGGATGGAATGAGGAATGGAGTGCGCCTAAACCTATACCAGGGGAGGTTGTTTATGATAGAGTAAAAGACTTTTTCAATGAATTTGTAAGAGATCACAATGTACCAAGCCCACACAAAGTGATAAATCTTTATTCAAGAAGAATTCAATATTTTGGGATCTTCCTTATTGGAGTTCTTTGGTAGTTAGGCATTGTATCCATGTCATGCATGTTGAGAAAAATGTCTGTGATAGCATCATTGGTGTTGAATATACCAAGTAAGACTAAAGATGGGATCAAATCCAGAATGGACCTACGTGAAATGGAAACAAGGACAAAATTAACAAAAGTAGTTAGTACTGATCGAAGAATATATTTACCTTATGCATGTTACACGTTTTATAGAAAGGAGAAGAAAGCTTTTTGTGAGTGTTTGGTTTATGTTAAGGTACCATAAGGTTACTCTTCCAACATTCATAGATTGGTATCAATGAAAGATCGAAAGCTGATAGATCTTGAATCTCATGATTGTCACACTCTAATGCAACAAATATTTCTTGTGTCCATTCGATATATACTATCAAAGCATGTAAGGTTTGCAATCACCAAACTTTGTTTCATCTTCAATAGTTTATGCAACAAAGTTATTGATCTTGAGAATTTTGATAACTTGCAAAGAGAAGTGGTTGTTACCCTATCTCAACTTGAGATGTATTCTCCTCCTTCATTCTTTGATTTCATGGTACATCTTATTGTCCACTTGACTAGGGAAGTGAAAATGGTGGGACCAATTTTCTTGCATTGGATGTATCCTTTTGAACGATACATGGACGTTTATAAAGGTGATGTTTGAAACTGTTATCGGCCTACATGGAGTATTATTGAGGGTTATGTAGTGAGAGAGGTTATGGATTTTTGCAATGTATTTTTCATTGGTAATGATGATCCTGTAAATGAAAAAATATTGAGGAGCATTCTGGCAAAGGGATTTTAGGATCACGGATGAAAGTAATCAACTGTGACCTATTGGAACAAGCTCACTTGTATATTTTACACGACATCGATGAAGTAAGTGTTTATATCACAAAACATACCAATTTCATCAAGAAATAATATCCTTGAGTCAATTCAATGTGGCTTGCTAGAGAGCATAACAAAACATTTATTAAGTGATTTGAAGATAAAGTCTTACATCAACTATCTCAAACACCAAATAATATTTCTGAAAATATCTAATGCCTCGCCTTCAAAACCAAAAATGAATGTTATGTCTTATGAAGGGTTTGACATAAATGAGTTCTCATATTACACAAAGAGTCAAGATGATAAGAGCGTCGTCCAAAATAGTGGGGTCACCCTTCAAGCGTCTTCATTGTTTTTTCTAGTGCGAAAGATAAGAGTTCACTTGAAGCTAAAATGTCATATTACAGTGTCATTGAAGACATATGGGAGTTTGACTACGTAGATTTCAGAATTCTGCTCTTTAGGTGTAATTGGGTTGATAACACCAAAGGAGTTATAGTGGATGAATTGGGTTTCACATTAGTGAATTTTGAAAAGATTGGTGAGAAGGGTGTACCATTCATATTGGCATCACAAGTGAAACAAGTATTTTATATTGATGATCCTGCAAATGAAAAATGGTCAATTGTTCTTCATGGTAAAAGATAGTTCATTGAAGATCATATAGATGAGGAAGACTACTATGATAAGCATGATGACTAAAGTCCATTCTCAGTTGGGTTGCCAACACCAAATATTGAAGCTAACGATGACTCATATGTGCGTGGAGATCACATTGAAGGAATGTTATTTGATAAAAGATCTAAATATTAGAGGCATGTTTTTATTTTTTAAATGTTAAATGTTTTTTGTATGTTAAATGTTAAATGTTTGATTTTTTTGTATGACACTTTTAGATGGATGACTATGAGTATGATGATCTTGATGATGATTACCATGAGGGTGAGACGCCGCCTCACAATGTAAGTTTTACAATATATCCTATATCTAGTGACACAATTTTACTATGCGCTAAAATGCAAGTGAACGCGTCGAGTAGTACAGGCCTTGTGAGGCCCGAGTTGAACACAGGGATACTCGGAATTGTTGGAGACTCCTACTAACTATTTGCGATCAGCTAAGCCGAATAACAAGTTGGGGTTTGTTGTCAAAATTAAAAGAAAATAAAAATGAAACAAAGCAAACAATCGATTAAAGGTTAATTTAATCAATTCAAAAAGGTATCTTTAGGATTGCAGTTTCACCACGGGTATTCATTGTATTAAATTCTATATAGCTACTCAATTTTATCTCTCTTTCCGGGTAGTGGCCTGAAAATACAATTGCCCACTGTCATGGTGCAATTCACTACCTAGGTCTAGGTCGGTTCCACCGTCGTAGTAACCTATACCCTAAACTCGGTGCATTATGAACGATCTCTCAGTATCCACCATTAATTTTACACCACCTTGGTCAAGGGATTTATCGATTAATGTAGATTTTGTCTCTTTTCAGCCGTTAATTCTTCTTTTAAAGTGATTAAGGGCATTAGGTTATTATTATGGTGATCAAGCATAACAATATATGGAGAAAACGAAACTATACCACAAATTTAAGAGATAAAATATGAATTACTATTATAAAATTGTCATACAATGAATCCTCGGGATACTCCCGGTCCTAAAGACAAAGGGGATTAGCCCCGCATGGTCATCTCAATGAAAGACAGAGGAGTAGAGAAGAAAAACATGGGGAACATGGAGCAAACTCATGTAACTCCTGATACAAAGATGTTCTTGGAGATCCTCCTCGAGAAACGTGCATTTTGCAGTCTTCCGGCAGCAAAATCGCCCGTCGGATGTGCCCGGATCGCTCGGTTGACGGCCTTCATCTCTCATCTCCTATCTCTCTCTCTCCTTATTGGATGTTGTGAAACACAATCTCCTCTCCCCCTCGGGCCGTCCGTGCTCTTCTTAGGTCATAGGACCACTTTACGGCTCCGAAAAAGCTCAACCGTCGGATTAAAACGCTCCGTTTTAGTGCTGAAAATCGCCAGATCCCGACGTTGTCGATGGTATCGACCCCAAGGTCGATGGTATCGACCATGGCACAGGTTATTCCTTCCAAGATCGCGTTTTGGGGTTGCTTTTTGATGAAATGTCGATACTATCGACCTGGGGGTCGATAGTATCGACTCCGGACAATGCAAAAGTGCCTGAAAAAGTGCCGAAACATGTGTATAAGTCCGGGGATTATATAAAATCATATAAATATTATAAAAGAAGTATAATTTGATGCAAAAAGAGTTTAAGGGCCAACTATAGTGAATTATGCAAATATAATCAAGAAAATGACAAATACATGCATAAAACAGATATAAAATAAGCCTATAAAAGTGACTCAAAACCCACACATCAAACTCCCCTAAGCTTAAACCTTGCTCATCCTCGAGCAACAAAACTTTGGATCTGGTTGAGATAAGTCAGCAACAGGACATAAATACATGAAATGAATCTACATCATCCCCACTTTCTTTCCACAAACCGGCCCTCATTGACCACTGAACACTAACTGCCATCCAGGAGACCAAAGACCTATGTAAAAGATGTCTATCCCCCAATCAGTGAAACACTATCAATTAAAGCAGTTAATATGATAAACTCATCAGGTTCATACTTGATGCATCTTGTGATCTCCTATCTACGTTGCTCATTTCCTAACTACCATCTAAATGGAAGCAGATCTCCTGATATTAATGAATGAGGAGAATATCATGGGTGGCATACCGATTAGAGCAACGGGTGGATGGGATAGGTGGTTGTGGAAGAGATGGAAGCACATAATAGTCAATCATGCAATACAAAAATTAATGACCTATCATGATGCAAAATGCAAGTGAAAATGTCCTAATGTTACATTTTTGGTGGAATGATGCATGCACTATCATTCCGTCTCAAGGTGAGATGGAATATCTAAGAAAACTACACCATGTTCTTATTCTTCTTAGTATGTAAGTGAGAACATGTTCCTTTCTTCCTCTCATTCCTACTTCTCAATTCTTTTTTTTTTCTTCTCTTTTTTTTCAATTTTTTTAAAGCCCTTATTTTCATAGATGACAATGAATTATATGCCGGGCTCACTTCTTGTTACATACTTGTGCATCTGAAGCATTCTATTTGGAGGGTATGGAACAAGTTCATCACCTTTAATGTTTTCAGAGTAACATAAGATACATGGTGTAAAATATGCTCAAAAGATGTAAATGCAACTACATAATGACAATTATGCAACTACTATGACATGCACCTAAGGATAATGTGCATGTATAACTACTCTATCTTTTTTTTTCATTCTCATGCAAAAAATGTGAAAATAGTTGTAATGCAAGACCTATCTACATGGTATGCAATCAAAGAGTGAAAGACAGTAATGTGCTCCCATTTCTTATGGTGGAGTGTGAATGAAATTGCGGTGGATCAGATCACAAGACTAATTGACAGAACCTTTCGAAAATATCATATGTCCCTCTCTAAGGACCTGTGTACAGGGTAACTGAAGGATTTCTCTCTTAAACTTTAGTCTAAGGTCACGTTAGCGTTTGGTCGGTTTGGGCTCAAACATCCTTGTCAATCACTTTTCCTTGGACAATAAAGATGGTCATTCATGTCCCCGTGTCCTGAAGCTGACTCACCCAAGCACTTCCTCAATTATGCCACTCAATTACTCACAAGAATAAGCTCAAAAAGTTTTCAATATACTCATATTTTCATGTGCACACAAACCAAGAGTAAAAATCCCAATTGAAACCATACATTTATTGCTCCACAGATTACACTAGATAGATGTGGATCCTACAAAAGCGGTAAACCTAGAAATAAAAACAACTAATATCTCAAAAGTAAAATCAACATGAATAAGTAATTAAAAACTAAGATAGAGGGTTGTTCCAACACCCCCCCAAGCTTGAATATGACTATGGCCTCATAGTCAACATTCTCACTTAAGAGGTGGAACAACGGTACCATTCGCTTTGAAGTGTGGTGAAGAAGGATGGTTAGATGCTCAAGTAGACCAAGTGATGCTTGATATCTCCCTCCTTTTTGTGGCCCACTTTTGTGTCTTAGTGGTTCTAAGACGTGACTTGCTTCATCCATCTTTCCTCTGCAAAAAACGGTTTGAAAAAATCTCGTTTCGATACCTTTTATGGCCTGTTTTATGTAGCTGTCCTGCAGGTGTCGATACTATCGACCAAGGTCGATGGTATCGACCCAGACTCAGCAATTTTGTTGAATCGACGCATCTAAAAGCCTGGGAACTCAAAAGTGTCGATACTATCGACCCTAGGGTCGATGGTATCGACTTTACTGGCACCAATTTTTCTGTAAATCTTCAGGAATCTTGATACTATCGACCCTAGGGTCGATGGTATCGACTTTTCTTCAGCGTTTACTTCTCCAAACTCGATCCTATCGACATGGGTGTCGATAGTATCGACCTTAACATTCTGCACACTTCAAAACATGAGTTAGGGTACCATTTTTACAAAAATGATCAAAACCTAAGCAAAAACTAAGTACATAAACATAAAAGAACATAACCAAACATAAAATTGAACCTAAAGTTGGGTTGCCTCCCAACAAGCGCCCTTGTTTAATGTCCTAGGCTTGACATAAAGATACCTTTAACCTGGGTTGTCAAGAGATGTCTCCAATGAGTCATGTGGCAATTTGAATTGAACTCGATCCTGTCCAATCCCCAAGGTCAATGTACCTCTCCCAATGGCAGCGATGACATCAGCCGTAGCTTGGAACGATCTTCCCAATAGCATCTCGCAACTTTGGAGCTGTGGCATGTCCATGACAACAAAATCTACCGGGAAGATGAACCTGTCTACCTTGACGAGTACATCCTCGCACACTCCATATGGCCTTACAATGGACCCATCTGCCAACTCAATCGTTGCCGCCGATTTCTTTATCTCCTTCAACCCAAGCTTTTGAAATGTGGACAGAGGAATAAGATTAATGTTGGCGCTCGAATCACACTATACTTGTGGAAAATGTTGGTCACCTATTGAACATGGGATATAAAAACTCCCCGGGTCTTTCTTCTTCTCTGGTAACCTCCCAAGAATGATTGAGCTCACCATTTCATTCATCCTGCATACATCAATATCTTTGATCCGCCTCTTTTTGTTGATTATATCTTTAATGAACCTCCCATAGGCGGGAACCTTCTCAATCATTTCCACCAGCGGAATGTTGATATGCAGCTTGCGGAATATTTCCAAGAATTTCCTATAGTGCCGGTGCTCCTTCTTTGGCCCTGGATTTCCTGGACTTGACACAACTGCTGCACTCACACGCTTGTGAGGAGGCACATATTAGCTTTTCAGGGTCAACTCCCCTAAGCTTTCTTCAATCACTCCCTCTGACGTGGGCTTTGGCGAGACATCGTCAATAGTAACAACTTGTTGTGGTTCCTATCTCGCATTCGATGTCTCCACACGTGCACAAACAACCTTCAATTGTTCTTTTTCTCTAGATGGAGATACAATATTCATAACTCGCTGTGATTTTCTGAAGAAAGGGTTTCCGCCCGGCAGTCCATAATAAGTGCGTGGATACGGTATTGCCGGTGACGCATGCGTATTAAACGTCATTTTTCTTTCCTCTTTAGCTTCTTGCACCTGAGATTCCTCCTCATTGCTTACCACAGAAATATACTTGACCTGATGGTGTGCTTGGGCCACGTTTGCATTCTCGGCCGGTTTCTGTTGATTGGCATGCTTGATGGCTGCCACTTCACTTGAAATCTGAGCCACGGTGGTTTCTAATGCCCGCATTTGTGCTCCATGGCTTTGCAGCGTCTGCCCAAACTTGGTTAGAATATCACCTTGGGATTGCAATTGCTTACCAAACATGGCCATCATCTCTTGGTTTTGCTGTACCATTTGACTTAGTAATTCAGTGTTCTTATCCTCGGCTCTCTGCTGTGGCTTGGCATCCGGATCCTGCATAAAATTATTCGGATCCTTCCATGAAAACTTTTTGTCCTTTCTCCATGAGTAGTCCTTGTTTCTATAGCCCTGTTGTTGCATAAATTTCACTTGGGCCTCCTCATCTTCAGATGCATCTTCCTTAGTTAGCAGCTTCTTGGCTAGAAGATCTAACTTATCGTTCAGCTCCTTAATTGTTTTGGATTCACCTGCAACTCTGACCTGCTCCACAGCGCCTCTTTCACCCCATGACTGTTTCCTAGCCATGTTCTTTAATATCTCCCAACATCGGGTATCTGTATTATTCAGAAAGAATCCGGATCCAGCTGAATCAAGGTTACTTCTATCGTGCTCGGAGAGAGCAAAATAGAAGATTTTCACTTGTGTCTCTTTATCCAGCCCGTGATGCGGGCACCTCCTCAGCATGACCTGAAATCTCTCCCAGGTCTCAGAATATGTCTCACCAGCCTGTTGGGTAAAGTTGTGAATCTTCCGGATCATGTCGTTAGTCTTCTCAAGAGGGAAGAACCTCTCAAAGAAAACCTCCACCATATGGTTCCAGGACTCCACAAACTCATCATCCAAATTATGTAACCATTCTCGCGCGGCTCCCGCCAATGAACTCGGGAAAAGCTTGAGATACAGTGCCTCCTGTGGAAACCTATCAATTTTTACCATGTCACATTTCTCAACAAACTGGCTGATGTGCGCGACGGGATCCTCATTCTTCAGCCCATGAAAAGCATTCGATTTCACCAGATTTATCAGCGCTGGATCAATCTTATATGTCGGTATGTTAATGGCCTGCTTCTTTATAGGCCCCTTGGAAGCTGATGAGGAAGAAGCTTTGATCTTCTCCCATATGGTCTGTGGCTCGGCCATCTCTTCTGGTTCAGATTCAGAATCTACCTCTTCTTGGTACTCTTGCTCGGAATGCTCCTCGTCCTCAGGTCCCGGAAGCGGAACCTCGGGTGCGCGATTCGCGTAGTCCGTACTACGCGTCTGCACCATGCAACGTATCTGAAATAGGAAAGTTTAAGTTCAGTACAGTGCTTTGACGAGTATCAAAATTAACGAACAATAGAAAGAAAATATTTGAAGGTGTTTCCAAAAATAAATAAAAAAAATGTGGCCTAGAGTGGCCGCTCGTAGCACTCAAAGTGCCAACAATTCGCCGTATCCCCGGCAACGGCGCCAAAAACTTGACACAATTTTACTATGTGCTAAAACGCAAGTGAACGCGTCGAGTAGTACAGGCCTTGTGAGGCCCGAGTCGAACACAGGGATACTCGGAATTGTTGGAGACTCCTACTAACTATTTGCGATCAGCTAAGCCGAATATCAAGTTGGGGTTTGTTGTCAAAATTAAAAGAAAATAAAAATGAAACAAAGCAAACAATCGATTAAAGGTTAATTTAATCAATTCAAAAAGGTATCTTTAGGATTGTGGTTTCACCACGGGTATTCATTGTATTAAATTCTATATAGCTACTCGATTTTATCTCTCTTTCCGGGTAGTGGCCTGAAAACACAATTGCCCACTGTCGTGGTGCAATTCACTACCTAGGTCTAGGTCGGTTCCACCGTCGTAGTAACCTATACCCTAAACTCGGTGCATTATGAACGATCTCTCAGTATCCACCATTAATTTTACACCACCTTGGTCAAGGGATTTATCGATTAATGTAGATTTCGTCTCTTTTCAGCCGTTAATTCTTCTTTTAAAGTGATTAAGGGCATTAGGTTATTATTATGGTGATCAAGAATAATAATATATGGAGAAAACGAAACTATACCACAGATTTAAGAGATAAAATATGAATTACTATTATAAAATTGTCATACAATGAATCCCCGGGCTACTCCCGGTCCTAAAGACAAAGGGGATTAGCCCCGCATGGTCATCTCAATGAAAGACAGAGGAGTAGAGAAGAAAAATATGGGAAACATGGAGCAAACTCGTGTAACCCCTGATACAAAGATGTTCCTGGAGATCCTCCTCGAGAAACATGCATTTTGCAGTCTTCCGGCAGCAAAATCGCCCGTCGGAGGTGCCCGGATTGCTCAGTTGACGGCCTTCATCTCTCGTCTCTTATCTCTCTCTCTCTCCTTATTGGATGTTGTGAAACACAATCTCCTCTCCCCCTCGGGCTGTCCGTGCTCTTCTTAGGTCATAGGACCACTTTACGGCTTCGAAAAAGCTCAACCGTCGGATTAAAACGCTCCGTTTTAGTGCTGAAAATCGCCAGATCCCGACGTTGTCGATGGTATCGACCCCAAGGTCGATGGTATCGACCATGGCATAGGTTATTCCTTCCATGATCGCGTTTTGGGGTTGCGGTTTGATGAAATGTCGATACTATCGACCTGGGGGTCGATAGTATCGACTCCGGACAATGCAAAAGTGCCTGAAAAAGTGCTGAAACATGTGTATAAGTCCGGGGATTATATAAAATCATATAAATATTATAAAAGAAGTATAATTTGATGCAAAAAGAGTTTAAGGGCCAACTATAGTGAATTATGCAAATATAATCAAGAAAATGACAAATACATGCATAAAACAGATATAAAATAAGCCTATAAAAGTGACTCAAAACCCACACATCATCTAGCTATATATATGTCCATTTATAAGTTATATCCTATATGTGTTTTTTGTCAATTTTTAGGTTGAAGATGTACCCCCTGAAAACCTTATGGCACTTGATGAGAAGTAAAAAAAATAGAAAAAATTAGGGGCATCACTATGATGAACAAGTTACTACAACAAAGGGAAAATGGACCAAAATTGGTTGTGGATTTTGATCATATTGGAAATCCAGTTGGGGTCAACTGTAGCTCATTTGTTTCATATCTTGGTGTTCTTACATGCAACCATTGTACTATAAATGCAAAATCTTGGCATACAATAGTATGGAAAGAACTATGTGTGAGATATTATCATTTGCAACTCTAATTTAAAGGTATTTACAATTATTTTTTTAGAATACTCTATTAAATATATAAAATTTGTAGAGAAAATTTGAACTGGATGAAAGCCTACAGTGTAAAAAGGTGATGCAACACTATGAGAGGGTCCTAAGGAAATATGACAACTCTCAAATGAAAATACATACGAGATGCTAATAGAAGGAAGAAGTCAACCCTTGAGCAAAGGAACTACTTGGACCCGGTTGAGTGGAAGGCGTTTGTTGATAGGAGAAATATTGATGAATTCAAGGTATTAAGTGTCACTTCCAATTTAATTAATATACATTCTTATGAATTCACCTATTCACGATTGACCTTGATTGTTACTAACCAATTCAATGTTATTACTAACAAGACTATGAGTGATGCTCAAAGAGCAAGTCGTGCATTGAATGTGCATGACCACACAATGGGTCTAGGTCGTTATGCAACTCTTTACCAAAAACTACAAACATCTTACATTCATCAACCTACTACTCCTAATACTGAGACTGGTGAGTCCTCTACTATTACTCCTGCACCTCTACATTGCCATGATATGTGGATAGTTGGGAGGCAAAACAAAAAAGGAGATATAACCAACCCTGAAACTTCTAAGTTGGCTGCAAAAATGGTAAAATTCTACTCTCAAAGTAATTAGTATTGATGATTGTTATGTTGACTTACCCATTTCTATTGATGATGATTAGTAGGAGCTTCACGAGTAGAGGAAGAAAGGCTTGTTCATCCCTGAGGGCACAAGGTATGAATTGATAGTTGCTCTCGGTAACCCAGAGCATCCTGGACATGTTAGGGATGTAGGGGCTGGAGTGGGCCTAAGAGCGTTCTTTGGGCCATCACAGCGTAAACATATCCAAAAAGGGGGAATTTCAAAAGCTGAGATAACCTATTCTTTTTTTAGAATGTTATTGGATATGGAATTCAAGAATCAAAAGAGTTTCTTTTGGCCATGTATAAGTAGATGAGATAGTTGATAAGAGAGTCCACGAAACATTGAGCAAGTGTAAGGCATCTCAGTCTGCCACTCTAACAGTACATGTGGAGTGCCGATCTTCCCCTATGATAGAGGTGGTTGGGAGTGATCATGTAGAGGTGGTTGGGAGTAATCATGTAGACCCACCACCTAGCACGTCCGTTGTAAGTATTCTAGTGACATAGTGGCTAGTATTTTCAAGATGATATGTTTATTTATGTATATAACATACTCCATGTAAATTTATAGGGGTTGAAGCCATACCGTCTAAAACTAAAAGAATTTGTCATTGTAGAGGGCAAGGCTTACCCACGCTTTCTAGGGCACACGATTCATGGAACTCCAGTACCCAATGGTGCAGTTCGTGTGAGCCCGAGGCTTGTATTCGCTACTTGGAGGTAGCATCCATTGCCATATTCCCACCCAAATTCTAACACACTTGGTGAAGCAGAAGGTGGAGTGATCTTGTGGTCTGAAACATATGTCATCTATACTGATCATGTATGGTAAATTTACATTATGTTAAGAAAGTATATATGTATATACATGACAATTGATATGAAATTATATATACAGGACAAAGGAAAGAAACCCGCTACAGCTCATCTTCCTCCACATTCACCTCTTCCTAAAGTAATTGTCTTGCAAAGGACCTATACAACTCGTTAGGTCCTCAATGCAGGAGTATGACAATATGGATAGGCGAGTATCCTGGAAATTATCCTATGATTGTTTCTATTAAGGAGGAGGTTGTAGGCAAAGCATACGATAATAATATATTTATACAAGATATTTTGGAGTTGTTTACTTATGCTTGGATGAATACATCTATGGTAGAACTATGGATATGGTGAGATCTTGTTTATATCTCTATATACCTTGTTTTATATATGGTGATTTATTTTCTTATATATTAATGCATACGTGGGTCTATATAGATTTTTCATTTCCCTTATGGGATTTCTAATTTCATCATTGATCAGTCGTGTACATAAAGTCCCTTCATCAGTTACCTTATATTGCTCTATCACTTTTAAATATTTTGGTAAAGTAAAGAAGAACGTGATAATAGCTCCATTCAATGTTGAGTAAGTTTATTTTGCTTATATTTAGACTTAAGAAAGTTACATTTTATTGTGGATTTTGAGTTATATATTTTTAACTTTCTTATCTCTAGTGGTAAGCATTGGAAGTTACCAGTTATTGTCCCCAAGACGTTGAATGTTTATTATCTAGACCCTGAGGGGAAGGAATTAGATAGTTTGGAACACACAATGAAAAGACCATCATTCACATGAGATTTTTTTTGTATTTATATCCGTTAACATATATTATAACATTACTATTTAGTAATTCAATTTAATGTGTTACATTAACGTGTAGGGTTTTAAAAGATTTCAAAAAAGCTAGAGGAGACATGGGCAAGCAAAAGAAATTGTTAGTCTAGGAGAATGTGAAAGTCGTTTTCTGACTCTAATGCATATATTATTTATGTGAACTATGCTTATTTTTATTTCTTAACATTTTGTATGATGAAATTTATAGTGTTTTGTACAAGAAAAAGGTTGAGCATGTGTGGCATACAACTCTCAAAAACATATTAACTAATGCAGAAGCGTTCACTAAGCAGCAGATTACCAAAAATCACTAAAAACTAAAACCTTTATACCAAAAGATCCATTAAAGAAAAACTTTCTCACATAGAACCAAAGTAACTCATTTACATTCTGGTTTACAGATACATGTCCTGTATCATCTCTTTCTACGAATTACAAGCATCAGCTGCCCTATTAAACTAAGTACAGACAGTATGAAAATCTCAAGGCACTGAACCAAAATCTTGAAAGAACTAACTACTACTCTGAGGACCTGAGAGTACATAGATGACACATAGGACTCTATTTACATCTATACAAGGCATAACAGCCAATGTCTCCACCTGAGACTTCACTGCTACCCCTGCTGCTATTGTTGCTGCCCTTCACCTACTGAAGGATTTCTGCCTCCTCGTCCGCATCCACCTAAAAATGTGATTCCCATGGGGGTGAGACAATTGTAAATTGCCCCAACGGGAGATATAACTCTCCGCCAGAAACATTATTATTGCAGCTTAAGAAGATACATATACACAAAGGAATTATATTTGTTTGATAGCAGTTAATTCAATGTCTAACAGATTAGAACATCATTCTTATCAAAAGTAATGCAACTATAATTTGATAAAATCATCATGTAACTTATCCTTTAAGGAATATGAAGAACATGTATCACATTTATTCACTATAGAATCATTACCAAAACATTAACTCTCTTTAGACTTAGATCATATATCTAATGCCTGACATTGTCATTGGGAATTCATGGCCTGTAGCCATACTCTTTCCACAAAGTATTGGGATCTCAATCCCTCAACTCATCAAGTACAATTCCACTTCTTAACAAGTTCATCATCATGATTATAGAATATGGGTATTTGAACCCTTATCTCATCATAGAACACTTGTTACCATTTATTAGGTAACTTTATACTTTCGGGTCATCTAACCAAGGACTATAATTCTTGCTACACAAGTATTGCACATAGTTCACAAAGCTCATCTCACCTCTTAGTACCCCTTAATAGGCAACAAGGCATATTATGGTTTATAAGTCCTATAGAACATTTTCAATGTACAAAGCATCATAGCACATACCTGGCTATGCTCATCTTCTCAACATATCTGCATGATTAGTAATCATGATACAATTACCTATTAGTACCATGCAATACAAGGGCTATCTTATTACATTCATAACCCACTAGTCTATATTTGAGCTTCACATAGGATTACTTTGTGTTAGAATTTCACATAGCATCACTTTGTATTAGGGTTTCACATAGCAGTACCATGTATTAGGTTTTCACATAGCATTACCCTATATTAGGGTTTCACATAGAATTACCCTATATTAGGTTTTCACATAGTATTACCCTATATTATGTTTTCACATAGCATTACCTTGTATTAGGGTTCACATAGCAAGGAATCAATATGGATAACATAAGTATTCAATCATACTTATTTATTCTCATAATTCATCATTGAATGTATTACCAACAGAAAGTATGAGTTTCTCTCTCATATTTATTAGAATATGATTGTATCATAGTCTATTGATTGGAATAACCTTTTCATAAGGCATGTTAGACTACATTCAACAAGGTGCATTACATCTTAATGTAACAATATATCGACATGACACATCTCATGTGTCATTCATCCAATTATATTGGACTTATACACATCAAGGTATACCAGTATTGGGGTGTTGGATGTGATATCTATCATATCTTGATGTATCACTTCCCTCGATGCCTTTATCTTATTTGAGTTCATCCACTTAGCTTGTATTAGGGTATTTCCCATCCTAATACTTTATGCACCAATTCATCACATTTATCATGTAACGTATTGGTCATTAGTCACTCACTTAGATTATACAACCATTACTAATACTATGGACTCATCCTTGAGTTAGGAACTATTGATATAAGGATATCCATTATCAACCTTTATAGGTGTTACATTTGTCATAACATTAATCACTATTCCATTATTAGGAATAGTGTTCTCCATATTTATAATTTGAGGATTCACACAACATATTCCATACATTTAGGGATTTCACATAGTATTACTCTTCAATAGAGTTTTACATAATCATCTTTATATATCAAGCATTCACCTAGTATTATGTGAAATTAGGATTTCACAACACATCACCCAGTGCTAGGTCTTCACATAGGATTAGTGGCACTACCCTATATTAGGGTTCAATACACCTTACCCCATTTTAGGGATTAAGGTTTCCTATTCACATCCAAATAAGGTTTCTCTTACCTCATACCCAAATTAGGGTTAGGATTTACAATTCCCATTAAATTAGGGTTTCCTTCATTGTGTACTAAGTTAGGATTACATCATCATCCTCGATTTATAATTACACTGATCTTTGCCCTAAATTAGGGTTTCACACATAGCTTTTCTCTAATTAGGGTTTCACACATAGCTTTGCTCTAATTAGGGTTTCACACATAGAATTGCTCTAATTAGGGTTTCACACATAAATTTTACCTCTGAAAAGGGTCTACATTCAATAACCCACAAATAGGGTTCACTTTCATCCCAATTAGGGTTTCATTTAATATTACTCTAAATCAGGGTTAGGGCTCATTGATTCAGGTTTCATGATCTCATTATTATGGATCAAACCCTTATCACATAGTTTATTCATAATGAGAGAATTAGGGCTTGATTATATAAGCATTCATCTCTCTCATTCTCTCCCTCTCTCATCCTCTTTAGGATGTTAACTATTCCAAGATTAATCTAGGTCAACTCTTCACTTGAGTACACATAGCTAGGGTTAACCTTCACAATCATTATGGGTCTACATCTTTAATAATCACATAGCTGATTGACCTTTGATCATATTAGATGTCCAAATGGTCTAATCAATTAAGCCATCAATTATATAAGGAATTCAAAAGAATTGACCAATTAAACTTTCACTTCCACAAAGTGACCAATTGGGTTAACCATTGAAATCTTCAAATGCATTAAGTATCTAAATAGGTTCACCATATTGGACCTTCAAATACATGAGATATTCAAATGGATTAACCATGTTGATCTTCACAAAGTTAATTACTTAGACCCTAAATTATCTTGGTTCTCATACATCAATTGGTTGAAAACCATTTGAACAAGTTGTACTTGAAATTAATTAGATAAAGTAAGTATTGAAACTATTTGCACTTTGGGTCTCCAAACGGTTTGAGATCGTTTGGTCCGAAATGGTATTGAGACTGTTTGGACCCAAACGGTCTTGAGACCATTTGGTCCAAACGTTATCAAAACCGCATGGACCAAAAAGGCACTTCAACACTCAATCGACTCAATGTTTCAATCCATGGACCAATTATAAATTGAACCACTAAAGCATTCATCAATTGGACCACTGAATAACCATTCAGTTAGACTTTCAATTTAGGGTTTTGAACCCAATTGAACTAGGTTTGATAATCAAGAAACCATCACTTAGGGTTTGAAATCGAGGATCCATTAATGGTTGACATTGTGGAACCAAATCAATTGCAATCAATGAACTATCATCATCACATGATATGACCTATCCTCAAACAGTCTTGGATGACCACCAAACTGTATTGAGACCGTTTGGTTTAGCTCCAAATGGTCTTGAGACCGTTTTCCCATTCCATCATAAAAATCTATGACATCCAATTAGGGTTTTGGACCATTGGGTTGATTATCAAATCACCACTTAGTTGCAATTCAATTTGGTACCTTTGGACCTTCAAACACTTAGCCATACTTAACCCTAGACCACCAAACGGTCTTAGGTGACCCCCAAACGGTCTTGAGACCATTTGGATGATCCCCAAAAGGTTTTGAAATCGTTTGGGTCAATCAACCCAAAACATCATCTCAATCAATTTCAAAATCAGCACTTAGTCGATTAGGGTTTGCAATTATGGAATCAATCACATTTGAAACCATCAAGGTCAACCAATTGGAACCATTGGATCAAGATCCAAGTATCACAGCATATATCTTCAAATGTTCAACCATCTCAAATGGTCAACCATTCCAAACAGTTTGGAACTCAAACCACCAAACGGTTTGCAAACCGTTTGGTCACCAAACGGTTTGGTGAAACTGTTTGGACTCAACATTGAAACTGTTTGCCCTAGATAGTTGGGGAGGTGTGTTCTTATGATGATTTAATCATCATAAAGCTCCAAAATCACGAAATATACTGTGATTTCCATGGAGATTGCATCAATCAACCAAACTTAATTTCGGAAATGTAGAAATGATCACCAATTGATAATGAATTGATTGCAATAATAAAATTAAGGGTTCAAGTTATAAAACCCACCTCCAATTGAGCTCCAAAGCTCCAATCTCACGGCAAAAATGGTGTATGCAACTCCTTTCACTATTCCAAGGGTCGTCCTCAAGCTTTGAGTGAAAAGAATTGGTCAGAATTGAAGAGGGGATCGAGATATGAAGAATGTATACATTGATTTTCGATTTTCACCATGGATTCAAGGTGAAAGGAGTTCAAGAACCTTACCAGCAGGTTGGGTGTCATCCTCCCAATCCTACACAGCTCCTTGGTCGTTTTCCAAGCAAGGGGAAAGAAAGGAATTCGAAAAAGCCTTTGTTTTGGCTTGGAGAAGGTACTTTTATAAGAAAATTGATGAGAGAGAAAATACTTTTATAAAAGTCTTTTAATTACAAAACTGTTGCCACCACTTCCCCCTTGGTTTATTTCATGCAAGGGAATCTCTATCCCCACCGATCTCCCTTCCATTATCCATGAATTAAGGGAAAAGAAATTAAGCACCTTAACCCTTATAATAAGAATATCCATATTTGAGTGGAAATTCTTTTTCTTATAATAATGGTGAGTGGAATTTCACCTGCTCAGGATATGCTCGTGCCTTTGCAAGGATTTAAGCTCATCCACACACATCTTAATCCAACCATTTTAATTTTGGTTGAAGGCCCTTTAATTAATACATTCATTTTTTCCCTAAATTGAATTAGGGTTTCACTTAGGATTAAATCTTGATTATTTTAATATTAAGATTCTCTCTCCTCCAACTTGATTCAAATGAGGCGCCCCTCTCATTTTATTTTCTCTACATGATTCCAATAAACATTAGGGACCTTATTGAAGTGGTAATTTTCATATTGAACCCTAGGTTTTTGGTAAATTGCACTTTACACCAAAACTAGGTTTTAATACACAAGGATTGCTTTACAAGCTTGTGAAAACCATACCACTACATCATATTCATTATTATGATGTCTCAACATCAGAGGAACATTTTATCATGTGCAATTTGCAAGTTAACCCCTCAACTTGGGTAATTTGCACTTTAGTCCAAAATAAGCAAACATTGCTTCAACATTGTTCAAACAGGACCAAAATTGAAACATAAGTTTCTCAAGAGCCTTAATTAATTTTCAAAGGATGATCACAAGAATCTAATCATCCATATTAAGAAAAACACCTAGGGTTAGAATATAACCCAGGTCATGGATGTTACAACATGTGCATGCTATGTAATGTGGTATATGGACCTAATTGTCAGATATGCTACAGAAGAAATCGAAAACATACAACAAGTATTATATATTCTTGATCATAATATATAGTATAGTCTCATTAGATAATATGAAAATATCAAACTTATTAATTATATATATGCGGCATTCTCTTTGTAGGTGTTTAAAACTAGTGACTTTACTACAGGGGAAAAGTTATTAGATGTACGGGATCCCTATACAATTAAATAATTAGATGACATAAGAGAACAATGGACAAAAGCCTTTGAAACGGTGGAAATTTTTTATTATAATTGGGTTAGTGATGATGATAAATAATGACACTTTTAAACTTTGATGTCCTAATTATTTATGTATTTGATGACGTTTCTAAACTTTGAAAGACAAGCTTATATATACATGTGTGAATCACTTTTTTTGAATTGTCTTATTGAAATTTGATCTATATACATGTGTGTGAATGTGAATATAAATGAATGAATGTGCTTCTACATGTGTGTGAGTGTGAAAATGGCTGAATGAATGGAACGACATGTTGGTACATGTGTGTGAATGTGAAAATGGTTGAATAAATGGAACTGTAAGTTTCTACGTGTGTGTGAATCATGTGAATGAATTAATTGTGTTTCTACATGTGTGTGAATCACATGATGTATATATAATCTTGATCATCTTGTATTATTGTAGGTTTTTGGCCTATTGTTTAGAATAAATCAAAGGATGTTGTAAATCTATAGTTCAAAACTAAACTGTAGGTTCTGCATCCTGCTGATCAGCCAGACAATAGCTTTGCAAGTTGATAATAAAAAAAACAATACATAGTCATCGGTTATTTAAAAAATCATCACCCAATGTCAATGGAGTCACTTAAGTATAGGAAACTGACAGGTTTACTCTAACCTGGGATAATTTTTTTTGTTTGAGCATGGATATAAGCATCGATTACATATAACAAAACTGACGACTATACCCGATTTTGTTTTCTGATATGGAAATATGCATCGGCTTTCTAAGACATAACCGACACCTATGGTCCTAATGGTGTCATTTCTTTTTTTGGTTGCAATCGGGGCCGGATCTATGTCTTCGGTTCTAGAACCGACATTGTATGATTCTACCTTTAGTGACACCCACTTTGGTGTCTCTTGAAAATCGACGTTAAAAGCCCATTTTAATCGATGTTAAAAGTGGTATTTGTACTAGTAATTACACTACTAATGATCATATTAACCATCTTATTTTGTATATAAATTGATAAAAGGTAGTCATTCAAACTATCTTGATTGACCTAAAATTTATATATGAGAATAAATTATGAACTTATACCAAAACCAAATGATCAAAATAACCAACATTATTCACAAATAATACAATTTTTCTGCTAAACTAGAAGCTGTGTCTCACATGTATCCTCAAGACCCATGACTATCTAACTAATTGAATGGGCATAAATGATATATATAAGTATTGTTAGGAACCTTACTGAGGCATTGCCACAACCTAGCTTCTATTCTGCTAGTGTTGAATGCCTATATGTGAGTTTTAATGACCTCTAATTAACAAATCTCTAACTTGTTCAGATCTCAAGATTGTTGGCTTGAGAGTTATACATTGCCCATATTTTGATAATGACTTAATCATTCCATTCCTATGTATCTAATATGTTTGTTCAAAATTGATTTCTGGCTCTAGGTACATGAAAAGGTTCAAATTACACAAGCCCTAGCTTTTTCAAGTTCAAGTCAAAAGAAATGCAAGTGTGTGTTTTGAGCATTCACTCCAAATGACATTAGATAAATTTTGTAATCACTTGTATTGATGATATGACTTGCAACCAAGATGAGAAAAAATTAAAAACACTTAATTCCAACATTTGGTCACTCAAAAGTCAAATTAGAAAATTTTTCACAGGTTGTTTATCGGTCAAGTTTGAAACTCGACCGATCCAGTGATGGATTTTCTGAAGATGACCAATTGGTTGAGTTGCACACTTACAAAACTCGACCGATCGATCAACTAAGTAAAAGTGATTTTGAATCATCAGTCAAGTTTCCCAAAACAAACTAGACTAATAGTTTGAAAATTAGCTTTGTCACTTAGTGGGGGATGGATCAAGTTACCTTCATTAAAACTAGACCGAATCAACTGTAAGGAAAATGTAGAAAAAGTGATTATAACCATTAGAGAGTTGTTTTGAGCAAGAATAGATCCATTGTAACTTGGAAAATGACTATATTTCACCCTTAAGTGATACCACACTCAAGGGAACACTCCCAACTATAAATAGGACCCCTTGGAGTTCATTCCAAGTTTGCTCATTCATGATATTCTAAGTCATTGTTATAGTTGAGTGTTTCGTAACTCTTTGAGCCCCTTTCACTCTCTTATTTACAAAGCATTTCGTGATTATGAGTGGGTTAGACAAGTTGTAAGAGAGCTACCTCCATGTGCTTGTAAAACTCTCATTCCATCCCATCTTCCCTACCCCCTTTCTCAAAGAGCAAAGGTTGAGGCAAGCTACTCTGAGTGAAGGTGAAGGTGTTGTTGTTCTTCTTTAAGGTTGAAGAAGAGGTGAAGGAGAACGTCAAGGCCAAGATTCAAGAAGACTAGGCAAATTCCTTCAAGGCCAAATACTTGATGCAAGTGTGGGTAAGTCATTGTTGAAGGCTGAAGACATCTTGATCAAGTGGGTAAGTCCTTGTGTAGATGGAAGACTCTTATCTTGAGTAGGTAAGTCCTTGGATGTATGGTGGTCTCCTTATATCTCTTATGAATGAATATAAGAATATACAGATTGCAAGGTCCTAGAGGTTGACCTCTTTAGGTAGTGGATTGAATCTCTTAGTTTGGAGAGTGGAACCACTCTAAACCACCTTGTCCAAGTGCATGTTTCAATTTCTATCATCCTTGCTATGGTTTCTTAGTTAGGACTTCAATTTTCTCTTAAGCTATTGGTTTTGATTGATATAATTTGAAGGTCTAACTTATCTTTGATAATTTTGAAGTTTTATTCACCCCCCTCTAGAGCCCTAGATCCAACAAGTGGTATCAGAGCCAAGGATCTTCTCCAACATCTCCCACGAGATGAGAAGATGGGTGACAACCTACTTGGTTCACTCAACCTAGAGGGAGGCTTCTCCATGCATCATCCGGTCTTTGACGACACCAACTTCCTCTATTAGAAGAGTTGTATGTCATTCTACATTAAAGGCATGAACTTTGATATGTGGAAGGTGATGGTCACACCATACAAGGAGCCAGCTAGAGCTATTTAAACATGGAATTAAGCTTCACTAAAAGAATCCCAACTCAATGCCAAAGCCGTAAGCATCCTCTATGCAACCCTTACCCTAAGAGAGTTCAACTGCATCTCCTCATGGGATACCACCTATGATATTTTTTTAAGTTGTGCATAAACTATGAGGGCACAAAGAAAATCAAGGAGGCTAAAATATACATGTTGAATAACGTTCTAGAGAACTTCAAGATGAGCAAGAAAGAAGGGATTGTGGATATGTACTCTAGGCTCAATGTCATCATCAAAGTCCTAGCTGGTTTGAGCAACACTTTGGATAGAGGTGTAATCAACTCCAAGATCTTGAGGACTCTACCAAAGAGATGGGAGTCAAAGGTGACTTCCATTGAAGAAGTGAGAAGCCTTGGTGACATTCCAATTGAAGAGCTCATCGATAACCTATAAGCTCATGAACCAAGGCTTGACAAGCTAGAAGAAGAAGCCAGGAAAGAAGAGAAGGAAGCCAAGAAGATCAAAGAGAGTGCCTTCAAAGATCAAGTGGAGGCAGTCATCCTTCAACAATAACTTGCTTGTAGGACATCTCCCTCCTCCTCTTGTGAAGATTATGGCCCTAGTGAGCATGAAGCCAACTACACCCAGGGAAAGCACTTCAAGGAAAAGCAATACTCCTCCTCTACTCCTAGATGCTACAAGGGTGGCCAAAAGGGAAACTACAAGAGTGAATACCCTAAATCAAGAAAGTCACACCACAATGGCAGCTCATAGAAGGAGGAAGAGTACAAGAAGGAGAGAAAGTACAAGAGGAAGGAAAATAAGGAGAAAAGACACAAGAATGTAGCTCATGCAGCTTGGGAAGAATAATCCTCAAGTGGCTCTAGATCCGAAGAAGATGGAGAGTGCCACCTTTCACTCATGACCTCTACAAGTGAAGAAGTTGGTGAGGTAAGTGAGGTAATATTGCATGAGTTATCTAAGGAAACTCTTATTGATATGCTTGTTTCTAATCGTTCTTCGTTTGCTATTGTAAATCTAAAAGAAAAGGGTTAGGAAAATTATTGATGATTTGTATGCTAAACTTGAAATTCTTTAGCAAAATGAGAAAATTCATCTTGAGAACATTGATAACTTTAAATTCTAATATCTTGATATTAAGATCCATTACAATGGAGTTGAGGTAGAGAATGGTGTATTCCTTGAGAACATTGAAACTCTTAAGGGAGATAACCAAAACTGCCAAATGTGCTTGAAATTGTTAAACCCAAAAATGCTGAATTTAAGCTCCTTATTGATGCCTGTAGAGAAGAGAGGGATGTTTATCTTAAGGAAATTCAAGTTCTTATATATGAAAATGCTAGTTTTTTTTGTCAAGTCAATGATTTATCTTCTAGACCTATTTTGCCTAGTAATGATGTTGCTTTTATGTCTCTTGAGAAAGATTTTTATTTGACTAAAGCCCTTTGTTTAGAGGCCAACCTTGTTCATTCTAGAGATGATCTTGATAGTTTGTCTTCTACTATCATATCTCTTAATGATGACAATCATAGACTTAGAGCCTCTCTGCAGAAATTCCTCAAAGGGAAAAAACTCCCTAAATGAAATCCTTGACCATTCTACCAAACAAAGTGGTACTAGTGGTTTGGGATTTGTAGGGGGAGAACCTAAGGGCAAGAACAAAGACAAAGGTAAGAAAAAGAGTAAGGAACCTTTTGATTGGAGAATCCTCTGGAACTAAGAACCCTTTGATTTGTTCTCATTGCAAGTGTGATGATCATTACTCTATTTATTGTCCCTACAAGCCTAAGGGGACCAATCCAAAGATGAATTGAGTCCCCAAGCTAACTCTGAATCCCAAAGTTTGAGTTGGGAACCAACAATCTCCTTTCTTGCAGGAAAAAAGTAGATGGATTGTTGATAGTGACTGCACTAAGCACATGACAGGCGATATAAGCCATTTCAACAACTTCACTAAGAAGAAAGGATGTTCGGTTACCTTTGGGGACAACAAGAAATTAAGGTTAAAGGTGAGGGTGATGTAGGTGAATCCTTGTGTATCAAGAATGTTCTTTTTGTGGATGGTTTACATCACAATTTAATTAGTGTAAGTCAATTATGTGATAATGGTTACCTTATGCTATTTACTTTGTTTGAATGCTTGATTCAAGATTTCCTCACCTATCAAGTCATATATAAGAATACTAGAAGTGGTAATATCTATATGATTGTGCTTGACTCTATTAAGTTTGTTGTTGGTAGATGCCTAGTAGTGAATTCAAATGATATTTCTCTTTGGCATCATCAACTTGGTCATGTAAATATGCATTAGTTGAAGAAGTTGAGAAAAAAGGACTTGGTCAAGGGACTTTCCAAATTAGATTTTGAAAAGGATGAGAAATGTCAACCTTGTACCCAAGGATAGAAAACCAAGTACTCCTTCAAATCCAAAGAAGTCCTTAGTACCAAGAGAGCTCTTGAACTTCTTCACATTGATCTATTTGGACCAATGAGAACTCAATCTCTTTGTGGTTCCAAGAATTGCCTTGTTATTGTCGATGGTTTCTCTAGATATACTTGGACCTTCTTTCTTGTTTCTAAGAGTGATACACTTGATGCTTTCTCTAGTTTTTGTAAATGAGTTGAGAATGAAGCTTCTTCTGGATTGCTTCCATTCGTAGTGATCATGGGGGAGAATTTGAAAATGATCTTTTTGAACGTTTTTGTGAAGAATTTGGCTATGCACATAACTTCTCTTCACCTCAAACACCTCAACAAAATGTGGTTGTATAGAGTAAGAATAGGTAACTATACGAGATGTCTAGGACCATGCTTTTAGAGTATGACACTCCAAAGAAGCTTTGGGATGAAGTTGTCAATACCTCATGTTTTGTGAAAATTGGGTTTTCACACATCCTTCTTTGAAGAAACCCCCCTATGAGCTATGGCGTGGTAGGAAGCCTTCTATCGAGTATTTCCATATTTTTGGATGTCCTTGTTTTTTTTAATATGAAAGATTCTCTTGACACGTTTGATCCAAAATCTTACAAGGCTTTCTTTCTTGGCTATAGCACTACTAGAAAGGCTTATAGAGTGTTTAATGTTGATCTTACTGAAGTACAAGAATCTATAAATGTTAAGTTTATTGAGACTAACCCCTCTATTACCAAGGATATTGTTCAAAATGATGATGTTGCAGGTGAGGTAATTCCTATTCTAAAAGAACTCAACATCACCCAAAAGGGAAATGAGGTGATCATTAAAGAAGAAGAGAAAGATGAAGAGAAGAAGGATCCAACTCCCTAATTTTCATAGAATCATCTAAAAGAGCTGATATTAGGTGATCCATTTGAAAGAGTGAAGACACGTGTTGCATTAAACAAAGATCAAGCCAAGAATGCCTTCATCTCACAACTCAAGCCAAAGAATGTCAAAGAAGTTGTTGGGGATGATGAATGGATCCTAGCCATGCAAGAAGAGTTGGATCAATTTGAAAGAACAAAGTATAGATCCGAGTGCCAACACAAGTGATAGAAAGATTATTGGCACCAAGTGGGTCTACTGCAACAAGGTAGATGAAAGTGGCAAGGTGGTAAGGAACAATGCAAGGTTAGTGGCTCAAGGCTACAATCAGCAGGAAGGTATAGAGTTTGATGAAACATATGCACCTATATCTAGACTTGAGTCCATTTGTATGTTTCTTTCTTTTGTTAGTTATAATAACTTTCTTCTTTATCAAATGGATGTTGAAAGTGTGTTTTTGAATGGTACAATTGAGATGTATATTGCACAACCCCCAGGCTTTGAACACGATTGCTTACCTAACCATGTTTATTTGTTGTAAAAAGCTCTCTATGGACTCAAACAAGCATCTCAAGCTTGGTATGAGAAATTAAATAACTTTTTGTTAGATCTTGGGTATATCATGGACAAAGTAGATTCTACCTTATTTCTAAAGCACACTTGTAACAATTTTCTTATCATTCAAATATATGTTGATGATAGCATTTTTGTGCAGAACTAACCATGATCTTTGCAAAGAATTTAGTGATCTTATGTAGAGTGAAATTGAGATGAGTATGATGTGTGAGCTCACATTCTTCTTCAGCTTTCAAATCAAACAAACTAAGGATGGGAACTTCATCAACCAAGGCAGTTACACAAGTGAGTTACTTAAGCGCTTTGAGATGGAGAACATGAAGCTGATGGACACACCCATGTCAAACAACGCCAAACTTGATAAAGATGAAGAAGGTGAGAAGGTAGATGAGATGCTCTATAGCAGTATGATTGGAAGTTTACTTTTCTTAACTGCCTATAGACCTGATATAATGTTTAGTGTTGGCTTGTGTGCTCACTTTCAATCAAATCCTAAGAAATCACATCTTATAGCTATTAAGAGGATTTTAATGTACTTACCCAAAAATCCAAATTTTGTTCTATGGTATCCCAAGTCAAGGGACTTTACTCTAACGGTTTATAGTGATGTGGATTATGCAGGATACTTGATTGATAAAAAGTGCACAAGTGGCACTTGCTTTCTCCTAGGACCATAATTGGTGTCTTGGTTCTCAAAGAAATAGAGCATAGTGTCATTATCAACTATTGAGGTGGAATACATTGCAGCTGGGAGTGTTGTTCCCATGTCCTATGGATGAAGCAAATGCTCCAAGACTATAAAATTCATTTTGATGCTTCTCCTATCTATTGTGATAATACTAGTACAGTTAATTTGTCTTACAATCCTATCTTGTATAGTAGAGCTAAGCATATAGAGGTACGTCATCATTTTATTCATGATCACATTGCCAAAAAGGATATCTATATGACACATGTAGACACGGAAAATCAACTGGCGGACATTTTTAGTAAACTCCTAGATAGAGAGAAATTTAATTTTATTAGATCTAAACTGCTCATAACTATTTTGAATGAATCTGATATGACTTCAAGCTAGTTGTCCACTTTCCTATATGATTTTCTTATGTTTTGATCACCCTTGCTACTAATATGCTAAAAATTAAAATTTCACATTCTTTTTGCCTTAATTTGCTTTTTTTTTGGTATTTTTAGCAAATACTTATTTTATCGCAAAATAGTACCCAATGATGAGTGATATGTGCCTAAGTATGTTTAAAATGCAAAATAAACTTGAAAAATAAATTTAATTAGCACTCTAATGTCTATAAATTAAGATTTCTAAAGTTGGTTTCAGTGTACCACCAGTCGAGTTGCCAACTCAACTGATCAGAGGTCGAGGGATTCTTTAAAGAGACAATCAATCAAGTATCTGAGGCACATAACTTGACCGATGGCCCAGATGGAACGAACATAAGTTAGATTCAGCTGAATTTTCTTCCTATCAACTAGAGAAAAATCGACCGATCCAACCTCCATATCCCTCTAGCTCTCAACCCTAGACCTGACCTTCCTCTCCCTAGACCTAGTTCAACCTATTTTGACCTTCCTTGACCTCTTTCCCATCAATACTAGGTGTGTGGACGGTTAGTGGTGGTTTTTTCCTTTTTTTCCCTCTCTCTATCCTTCTCATTTTGTTACCATGGCTTCAAATAGGAGAAAGAGAGCCACCCCAACTGGAGCACCATCCTCCTCTTCCAACTCACATCTCATACCCTTCGACGTTACCTTCTTTGTCTCCAATGAGGCTCTCAATGGGTACAATGAGCTCCTTCCTAGGAACCCCTTTCCATTTCATGCCCTTTTAAAGCTATCCCCACGTAGACAAAGAGTTATCGATAAAGTAGCTGAGTTTCTTTATTATTACCACCTCTCTGCCCTATGTGTTGAATGTGTGTTCTACCTCAATTCCATCACAAGCACAAAAGCCATTCATGAATTTCTGTGCAAATTTGCAATGGAATTATGACACACTTATACCCCTGCCTAATGCTCAAGTAGTCCTTACTTCCATGATATCTGGGAAGAAATTCCAAGTATCTGAGGATACCCTAAACATATTTTTCTCGAGTACTGAGGTGACTGATACTTGGTGGAAGGACTACCCTGAGTATTTTGGTCTAGTTAACTCTGAGGCCTTCTACAAGTAATATTGTAAGGCCCCTAAACTTGCATAATGAGTTTAATGAGCTTAATTATAATAATTGAATTCTTATAATGCTAATTTAACCTTTTAATATTCTTATAAATCATAAGACAAGCTTAAGTTTCAAATTTGGTCCAATTTGGACACTGTTTGAGCAAGTTATGCAATTTTATGCACATTTTGGACTTTTCTACAATTTACCCAATTGAGAGGTTTTCTTTGCAATTTATCACTTTTATTATGTTCCTTGGATATTCTATCATCATTTTTGATCTTGTTGAGACATGGGGAACCTATTTAAACCTTGGTTTGAAGGTGTTTTCTGCAAGGGTATTTTAGGGTTTACCCCTTCATGGATGAGTTACCTTTAGTAGCTATCAACTAATGAGTTATATGTTTTGCTTGTAAATTCAAGAAACGAGGGATAATATTGTCTCTATGGACGATGGGGGAGCTACTTGTGTGTGTTCTTATATATTCTTAATGGTTTAAGGCCATGGACACTTGGAAAGTTACTAGAACTTCAAATTTTTCTTTATCTTTATCTTAAAGTTTCATATACTTATCCCCAAGCACCAAAATGAGCCATTTGCTATCCACAACTTCCATACTTCTCCTAACATCGTTCTCCCTCTGTGATTCTTCGAATTTTTCTGTCCAAGGAAGAAGAAAGTGGGGATCTTCTTGGAAAAAGGATCTAGGGTTGCAATTGACTTCATTTTAGGGTTGAAAAAGCTTCCTCCTAGTGATCTTGACCTAAAAGAGTAAGAATTCCCTTCTTTCCTCCGTTTATTTCTTTTTTATCCTTCCTCCTACCTTTCTACAGGTTGGAACCTTTCTGTTCCATGGTACAAATTTCTCTAAATCTCTAAAACCCTATATTTCTTGCTCCTTATGCTTAGGATTTGCTCATTGATGAAGAAAGGTGCTAGATGGATGAGTTCATAGCTTTTGCTTGGATTTTCTACCCTACCTGCTCGAGTTTTATTCTGTGTGAGGTTTCACCTTCTCATTAGAGGCAAGTTTTATAACTTTCTCCACGTTTATTGCTTACTATAAGCTTTCTAGCTCATGTTCTTGCTTGAAAATGATGATCCATATGCTTGACTTGGATTTCAATTTTTATAATGTTACCTATTCTGATTTCAGTTCTAGATGAAACTGTGCACGTGTACATTATTCCTAAGGTATAATATGACTTGAATCAGGTTGGTTTGACAACCTATGGTGCTAAGAACCTATCAACCAATGGTCAATTTTAGGGTTTTAAGCTGATTTATTTTATAAACACATGACCCGATGATGGTACCATTACAATAACACTGTGGTGTTGTCTTTCTGACAACTGATGGCCAAGATCAAAGGTGTCAAATGATGTTGACAAACTATGGTCACCCCCTTAGGTCAGGTTTTAGATCAATTAGAAGTTTAATGATCAACCATTAAGTACCCTACTAATGTTATCAATCAATGATGACATTAGCTTAATATTTGATGTTGATTAATAAATATAGTGTTGATCTAACAACCTATGGTGACTTAATGGTCACTAATGATGGTATATTAGATCTCCAAAATCTATGGTGAGTTAATCATATAGTTTTAGCATAAACTAAGGCTTAGAACATTGGTTTCTTGGGTCACTTGATGCAATGGATATTGTAATTGATGGTTTTAACATATGAACTTGACCCAATGGTCAAGATCTACTATTTATTCCTCCAATAAAGTGGAATGATGGCCAATGTAATATGTTGGTCCTAATAATGTGATTTAGATGGTTTCCTTTATATGATCAACTTAAGGGTCTTACTTGTTGACAATGGACGACTTGTTTTAACTGAACAGTCGATTGTGGGTTTTACCCTACTCTCAATGGAACTTTTTGTGTTGTTAATCAAGGGATGTCTTGGGTTAGATGGTGACTCTTTCTAGATCACAAATCAAGGACTTCGTATGTGGTTTATCCAAGGTATTTACTTATGCAAACAACCAATGGTGTTACCTTTTAAACATCCAATGGTTCTGGGTTACATTGTGGTATGGTAATATTGGTTGAATGGTGATGGAACAAATGGAGGGTTACCCTTAATAAGGTAGTCTTACCTATTCTGTGATAATCCAGATTTTTGGGTTTAGATACCCCATATAGAAATTGAAGACCATGAATGTTATGTAGATGTTTAGTGCCAAATTGAGGGGTTAATCATTCAATTTTGGACTCTTTCACTTAAAAAGGGTAAGCATAGATGCAATGAATAGATTTTTTTTTCTTCACCGACTTGTGTAATTATGAGTGCAAGAGGTCCATTTAGTAGTCATAATGAAATTGAGTGGTGAATTGATGAGCCTTGAGGTATATTAGGATTATTACAAGTGTTTTTGGACTTGTAGAATCAAGATTTGATGATTGTTTAAGTTGAATTCAAGGTTTATACACATAATTCTAAGGTTTCTTTTGAATGATTATTTGCATGACCAAATAATGGACTTTGAGTCTCAAACTTTGTTGGAAGACACTTTAGGATAATGTGAGCCTATGCTACAAATTTCAAGATGTTTGGTTGTTCCTACAAAGAGATATACCTATTTGAAGATGAGGACATTAATGATATCAATATGATTGGACTTTGTTTTTTTAATCTTTTATTACTTAGATATACAACAGTTAGATATCACACCTCAATTTTGTTGTATGGTTCCTCTAGCCTGGCCTCGTGGCTCAATATGGGTCATCCTCGTCGGATCCAGTAATGGAGACTTCATCTCCTACCTCCAGATTCCATGGGTGAGCTAGCATACCTTGACTCCTCTCGTCCTCTGGGGCACTGCCAGATATTTCTAAGTAAATAAACAATCACAGTTTGTTGTGATCTAAACAATGACCCCTGGATTAGCGGGATGAGGTGGCCTGAAGGAGAAGAATGACCACCCGCTCCTCACTCCTTCTCCACCTGAAACATAAGGTCATACTATGAGGTTCTAAGAAGGGTGAGAGAACCCCTAAAACCGCAGACTCCTCCCAAGCTGGGGATTTCTGGCGATAGCCCCGAGCAACCTATCTAACCCTGTACTCTGTAGGGGAAGTCAGATGAATAGAAGATGACCTGGAGCCTTTTCAATGCCGAACCAACACATCTCTCTTGTTCCTAGAAGGGGTGCGACATTCCCTGGAGTGAGGAGATGCATAGGTAGCAAATCCCCAAACCAGCAGCCTATAGCTCTCCTCTCCCTCATCACCATTGTTTCTATCACAGCTTATAGCCGAGAAACTAGAAGACCTTCAGGGAGCAGCTAGTGACTGTGAAGAGATGAGAGGTCGCAGCACCTTCGATTCACTCCTGAAGAGGACCACGAGATTCACAAATCCCTGTTCCCCTTGCCGAAAGATGCTCATGGCAGCGGCAACTTCACGCCAAGACCGGAGCCAAGCCACAGAAAGAGACCACCCCTGTAAAGCTCTCCACCAGCATCTCAGAGTAGAAGCGATCACCATGTATTCGCTTGGGGGTCTATTCCTCAGATTCCATCTCACCGTTGAGCCCATTCATGGAGGAGGCACTAGATTTGAGGCGAGACAGCATGAATCCTCGTCGTGTGTCTTGCTTGAAGCGGCACTTCCCTGGAAGGATGGTTCAACACAGAGATCGTGAAAAGGGGATAGGAGGATGCAGGTCAGACCAATAGGTAGATTTCAATCAAGCAGTATTTGACACCATGGTGGATCTCCCACCATCATCGGATCCGGGGCAAACTTCATCCTTGATCAGTGGAGGTTGGATCTCAACGGAGATCTTGCTAGACTTATTGGCAGGCGGCACCCAAATAGGGAACAAAGACCTTCTGTGTGACTGAAATGGAGAAACAAGGGAGAAGCAATGAAGGAGAAGACCGAGAAAACCCTGAACCGGCCAGCTCATCCAAGCCAGGAAGGCAAGAGTTGCACCCACCATGGTGGCCACGTGGCAGCGCGTGATTGACCACAATAAGGTAAATTCCCAGAAACTCCCCTGATCTTGCATAATTCATAATAAATAGCATGTTTATCAGAAAAATACAAATAGGGTACCGAAATGCTCAGAAAAATGTGTAGAACAATATGGAAGCAGAATAGAAGAATTTTGATGCACTAATAATAGTGAGATCATGTAAGATGTGTAATGCTTGTTTAATGGATAATAAATAGCAAATGATGACATAAAATAATGGAAAAATAACAGTAAGTCCACAATTATGTATATAATGCATATGATGTCAGATATGGTCATGTTGATGCATGAAATCATGTAATTTGATTAATATGGCTAATTAGGGCTAATAACACTAAAGATAATGCAATTAATGCATACATGCTCAATATATGATGAAATTCACAGAACATTCTCATATCTGTAACTGAAAGATAATATGTAAATATGAGACCAATTTTGTACACGAAATTCATGTTGTAAGAAAATGAACCTTGATACATGGGTTGTAACCCTAACTTGAATAATGTATATAAACTAGGGTTATTATGTGCACAAAAAGGATATGGAACCTAATATTCAGATAATGAATCATAATCTGGAAAATGACATCAGTAAGATAAATATAAGGTAAGAATACAAGTAATCATGAGAATAACATAATGATCTAAGAAAACCCTAAAATGAGCATGACTAGGGTTAAGATGATCAGAATCTGATGCTAGTATATGATTTTGTTATTAACCAGGTGATGACCAAATATCTAGATGAACAAAAATGATTAGAAATCTCTGAACTCAGGTACGTGGGATTTATTAAGTATAAGACTAGTTTTGTGGTTGCATATGATATGTAATATCTTGAATGCTCATATGTGGATATGATTGCTTGGTTGAACTAGTATGAGTTATACTTCGCCAAATTTAAGAGAAACATAAATGACTAAGATGGGTTGTAGCTACTAGAGCACATAGCCTGGTGTGGATGTATGTTGCCTAACATGGGGGTATGATTCCTTGGCCCATGTTAGATGTATGATGATACTATATTGCCCACACTAGATGTAAGTCAAGTGCAAGTATGTGTAGTACAACCGCATCAAAGTGAATGCAATAAAAGGAATGTTTACCTGATTATCGCTTTAAACAACATTTTCTTTTAATCTTTCTTTCTCAAGTTATTTCAATTATGCAAACATATTAGTATGTATCTTTCTACCCACGTGTACAACACCTTGTGTGTTGATTCGTTGTTTCACGTATGTTTCAGGTTCAGAGCTAGCGTGGGATAAAAGAAAGGAAGTGAGCAGTTGTCCAGGTTGTACCTATTGTGTAGATCCTGATTAGCATACATGTTCATAGACTTGTAAATCTTCTTTTAATATGTAAATGTAATTCATTTTGTAATATACATGTTGAATGCTGAGAAATGTTATGGTGTTGTTATATTGAACGTTCATGTATGCACATATTGCTTCCGCAACACACTTTGATACAATTGTCTAACGTTTTCGGATTTTGTCTTCTCATCTCCATGGGGTTTTGAGAAGGTGAAAATCCAGGGACGTTACAGTTGGTATCAGAGCATGAACAATAGCTACACCTAATAATTTCTCACCATGAAACATTAACCCTAAATCTCACCTTTCACTTTAAACCTTAGAAACTTAGTAAGTTGTTCTATAGGAATAAGGTTTGACTTAGCCTCTAAGTTAGAACCTAGATGTTCGAGAACTAGGTTTAGACAAGTGTAAGAAACCCTTTCCATATAGATCTCATATGTATTGGGTAGCTACACTAGTGTACACCTTGTTCTCACCATTTCACTAGGTGCATTGGAACTAGACTATCTACTGTGTGTGGGACACTCGAGTTTGCTGGTTTGGTTTTGTTTCCGAATCGGCTCGCACCTCGACAGTTTTCTCTGACGTCTGCCTTCTCAGAGAAAAACTATATAATATTTTATTACCTATATGTAAATATAAAAATGTGTCCCTCACACTGTAGAGTAGTTAGTGTTCATTCAATCTAAGTGAAAGGGGGTGACATCAGTCTAGAAGAGAGAATAGATCTAGATTAGACGTCTAGAGCCTCATAAGGTTATGTGATACATCGATTGACAAAAGAAAGATGAAGGAAATAAGCATATAGAATCTTATCTAACTTTAATCCATGATGGTATAAGTTTCCTTATTAAGATTTGAGTTGTATATGAGCCAAATACACTCTTAGAGGATCTATGCTAAGTCGTGATGATGAAAGTACATTCCCTTTGCCTACTTAAGATAAGATAAGTTAAGATAGAGATGAGTGTGCATGAGCTTCAAGATCTTATACAAGGAGGATATCTAGTGGTAGGATGAGGTATGTGGTGAACTCTAGAGAGAGTAAGATCCACATGGAGAAGGTCATAGGACCTAGCCTCCAATATATGAGACATGTGTTAAAAAAATGTCCTACACTAGATTACTCTCGAGTGTTGAGTTGAGTCCTTATGCATGATTCAAATCTATCTATACGTGAGAATTGGGTAAAAGGAAAGGATGGGTAGATGGCCCATATGATAAGGTCAATCCTTTGGCTGAGTTAGGTCCTAGCTGGAGTGACATATTTTGTGAATCTTATCATTAGTTGCAAGTGAGGTAATATATGAACTCTAGTTATGAGAGTATGATGCTTTGTGCAAAAGATACTCAAAATACATGTTCTCCCTTCCTCTTCTTCTCTTTCTTAATATACGATGATAGAAACCTCACTTGAGCTATATAGATGATTTATATATGAGGAGTCACTCGTATAGGCTTGACCTATTCCATATTTTTCCCCCTATATCATACATGCAGCACCCAAGATTGAGATCATTATAAGTTTGACAATAAAATATTCTCTTCCCCTTCATATGAAACATGAAAGATATGATGTTGAGATCATGGGATAAACTTAGTATATTCTCTTTTTCCCTTCACATAATACATGCAAGACATAAAAAGTTGAACTCATGAACTTGATATAAAGATATTTTTGGATCATAGGATATGTGATCAGAAATATAGTTCGTAACTTTGATCCTTCTCAATATATGCTTCTAAGTTGAGTATGAATATCACACCATAGGGTGAAACCCTAATGGTCAACATGTTACGTAAGCCCTTATTAAGTTTAAAAAAAATTCTAATATCAAGGGGGAAGATAAATCTCCTCTAATGCTAAAATCATTGTAAGATGTTAATGATGCTAGATTTGAATGATATGAATACCATGACATATAAACGAATTCCTCTTGAACTTTAAAAGTATGAACAAAACTTGTACCCTTAGAGGTGATGTAACCCTAAGATATCATAATGTCATGTTATGGCTTAGACATTAAGTGATGCTTCCACATATATATAAGGTGGGGTGGACACACCCAAGAATCTTTAGACCCTAAGCTGACAACTTAGAGTGCATGCAATTATAGTGGTCTTAGAACCTAAGAAACGATGATGTATATGAAGATGGACTCCTAAATAACCTCTAAAGGATGACATTAGCAGAATTTTGAGGGCAAAATTCGTGTTAAGGTAGGGTGAATGTGATAATCCAGATTTTTGGGTTTAGATACCCCATATAGAAATTGAAGACCATGAATGTTATGTAGATGTTTAGTGCCAAATTGAGGGGTTAATCATTCAATTTTGGACTCTTTCACTTAAAAAGGGTAAGCATAGATGCAATGAATAGATTTTTTCTTCTTCACCGACTTGGGTACTTATGAGTGCAAGAGGTCCATTTAGTAGTCATAATGAAATCGAGTGGTCAATTGATGAGCCTTGAGGTATATTAGGATTATTACAAGTGTTTTTGGACTTATAGAATCAAGATTTGATGACTGTTTAAGTTGAATTCAAGGTTTATACACATAATTCTAAGGTTTTTTTTTGAATGATTATTTGCATGACCAAATAAACTACTTTGAGTCTCAAACTTTGTTGGAAGACACTTTAGGATAATGTGAGCCTATGCTACAAATTTCAAGATATTTGGTTGTTCCTACAAAGAGATATACCTATTTGAATATGAGGACATTAATGATATCAATATGATTGGAATTTGTTCTTTTAATCATTTATTACTTAGATATACGAAAGTTAGATATCACACATCAATTTTGTTGTATGGTTCCTCTAGCCTAGCCTCATGGCTCAATGTGGGCCGTCCTCGTCGGATCCAGTAGTGGAGACTTCATCTCCTACCTCCAGATTCCACAGGTGAGCTAGCATACCTTGACTCCTCTCGTCCTCTGGAGAACTGCCAGATATTTCTAAGCAAATAAACAATCACGGTTTGTTGTGATCTAAACAATGACCCCTGGATTAGCGGGATGAGGTGGCCTGAAGGACAAGAACGACCACCCGCTCCTCACTCCTTCTCCACCCGAAACATAAGGTCATATTGTGAGGTTCTAAGAAGGGTGAGAGAACCCCTAAAACCTCAGACTCCTCCCAAGCTGGGGTTTTCTGGAGATAGCCCAGAGCAACCTATCTAACCCTGTATTTTGTCGGGGAAGTCAGATGAATAGAAGATGACCTGGAGCCTTTTCAATGCTGAACCAACACATCTCTCTTGTTCATGGAAGGGGTGCGACATTCCCTGGAGTGAGGAGATGCACAGGTAGCAAATACCCAAACCAACAGCCTACAACTCTCCTCTCCCTCGTCACCATTGTTTCTATCACTGCTTATAGCCAAGAAACTCGAAGACCTTCTGGGAGCAGCTAGCGACTGTGAAGAGATGAGAGGTCGCAGCACCTTCGATTCACTCCTGAAGAGGACCACGATATTCATAGATCCCTGTTCCCCTTGCCGAAAGATGCTCATGGAGGCGGCGACTTCACACCAAGACCGGAGCCGAGCCACAGAATGAGACCACCCCTGCAAAGCTCTCCACCAGCATCTCGGAGTACAAGTGATCACCATGTCTTCGCTTGGGGGTCTATTCCTCACATTTTGTCTCACCGTTGAGCCCATTCATGGCGGCGGCACTAGATTTGGGGCGAGACAGCATGAATCCTCGTCGTGTGCCTTGCTTGCAGCGGCGCTTCCCTGGAAGGATGGTTCCACACAGAGATCGTGAAAAGAGGGATAGGAGGATGCAGGTCAGACCAGTAGGTAGATTTCAATCAAGTAGTATTCGACACCATGGTGGATCTCCCACCATCATCGAATCTGGGGCAAACTTCATCCTTGATTAGTGGAGGTTGGATCTCAACAGAGATCTTGCTAGACTTATTGGTAGGCGGCACCCAAATAGGTAATAGTGACCTTCCGTGTGACTAAAATGGAGAAACAAGGGAGACGCGATGAAGGAGAAGACCGAGAAAGCCCTGAACCGGCCGGCTCATCCAATCCAGGAAGGCAAGAGTTGCACCCACCATGGTGGCCACGTGGCAGCGCGTGATTGGCCAAAATATGGTAAATTCCCTGAAATTCCCCTGATATTGCATAATTCATAATAAATAGCATGTTTATTAGAAAAATACAAATAAGGTACCGAAATGCTCAGAAAAAATGCGTAGAACAATATGGAAGCAGAATAGCAGACTTTTGATGCACTAATAATAGTGAGATCATGTAATATGTGTAATGCTTATTTAATGGATAATAAATAGCAAATGATGACATAAAATAATGGAAAAATAACAGTAAGTCCACAATTATGTATAGAATGCATATGATGTCAAATATGGTCATGTTGATGCACGAAATCATGTAATTTGATTAATATGGCTAATTAGGGCTAATAACACTAAAGATAATGCAATTAATGCATACATGCTCAATAAATGATGAAATTCACAAAACATTCTCATATCTGTAACTGAAAGATAATATGTAAATATGAGACCAATTTTGTACACGAAATTCATGTTGTAAGAAGATGAACCTTGATACATGGGTTGTAACCCTAACTTGAATAATGTATATAAACTAGGGTTATTATGTGCACAAAAAGGATATGTAACCTAATATTCAGATAATGAATCATAATCTGGAAAATGACATTAGTAAGATAAATATAAGGTAAGAATACAAGTAATCATTAGAATAACATAATGATCTAAGAAAACCCTAAAATGAACACGACTAGGGTTAAGATGATCAGAATCTGATGCTAGTATATGATTTGGTTATTAACCAGGTGATGACCAGATATCTAGATGAACAAGAATGATTAAAAATCTCTTAACTCAGGTACGTGGGATTTATTAAGTATAAGACTAGTTTTCTGGTTGCATATGATATGTAATATCTTGAATGCTCGTATTTGGATATGATTGCTTGGTTGAACTAGTATGAGTTATACTTCACCAAATTCAAGAGAAACATAAATGACTAAGATGGGTTGTAGCTACTAGAGCACATAGCCTGGTGTGGATGTATGTTGCCTAACATGGAGGTATGATTCCTTGGCCCATGTTAGATGTATGATGATACTATATTGCCCACACTAGATGTAAGTCAAGTGTAAGTATGTGTAGTACAACCGCATCAAAGTGAATGCAATAAAAGGAATGTTTACCTGATTATCACTTTAAACAACATTTTCTTTTAATCTTTCTTTCTCAAGTTATTTCAATTATGCAAACATATTAGTATGTATCTTTCTACCCACGTGCACAACACCTTGTGTGTTGATTCGTTGTTTCACGAATGCTTTAGGTTCAGAGCTAGCGTGGGATAAAAGAAAGGAAGTGAGCAGTTGTCCAGGTTGTACCTATTGTGTAGATCCTGATTAGCATACATGTTCATAGACTTGTAAATCTTCTTTTAATATGTAAATGTAATTCATTTTGTAATATACATGTTGAATGCTGAGAAATGTTATGGTGTTGTTATATTGAACGTTCATGTATACGCATATTGCTTCCGCAACGCACTTTGATACAATTCCCTAACGTTTTCGGATTTTGTCTTCTCATCTCCATGAGGTTTTAAGAAGGTGAAAATCCGGGGACGTTACATATTCATTCATATGAATAGAAGGTATTATAACCATATTTTGTGGACATGTAACCCTAATGAGGTATATCTTGGTATACCTAGCTTTAATATAACTAAATGATGGTAATTGGGTATGAATATTCCTTGAATGACTAATGCAATCATGGGGTATTCTCTTATTGTTGTTGAAACCCTAGTATGCTATAAACCAATGCTTACATCTTTATTTATGTGTGGGTTCATACTTGATAACATTATGGAATGTGATGGTGATGCTTCGACTTATGCTTTCATGATCCAATGGGGATGCCGTGAGTTAGGGTTTGGGTATGAGTGCTAATTAGTAACATTGATATCATTTATCATGTTGAACATAATTCTAATGCAAAAAGATAAATATGAGTATTCATGTTTAACATTCTTATATGATGGAATGATGGTAGAATAACCTCCTTAACATGATCATAACCTTAATGTGTTCATTGGTGGTTATCATAGTCACATGGTTTATACTTTCTTATGCTAAACATGTGCATTATGAATATGATGAGTGTTAATCATATCTAGATTCCTTGCATGTTGATGTAATAAAGGAATCTTATTAATGTTAATATAACCCTGCTATGATTGTATATGAGTATCTCCTAGCTCATTAATGCAATATTGTGTTGATCTGGTGTATTATATGTAAGTGATGTTGTTGAACCTTGTTATAAGGCATGGAAAGAAAATGATGATCTTCTAGGGAATAGTATGATGGTCTTAATGACCTTTGGGCTTGGTTGAGCCATGAATGAGGTGTAATTCTCTTGTGTTGATAAGGGTTGATACCCTTTGATATTGTGAAAAGTATTTATATCTTGTGATAGTATGATGACTAGTGTGGTCTCATGAATGGCAAGTGAATAGTACCATGTGATGATGAGATGAGAAATTATGTTTTACACATTTTATATCTTTTGAAGTTGTGATATTTTTGTGATTGTTAGAAGTGAATTAGGGTTTGTATGTCCACTTGTTTGATGTAGTCTTAATTCACCTAATTGGCATAACTAATCAAGTGAAACTCTAATCATGTAGTGTCCTATGCCATAGATCCATCGGAGTATCAGAATTTTCCAGATGGTGAGGCAAGTATTCCTAAGGGAAACTCAGAGTGCATACTGTTGAGTATGTGGGGGTGACAAGTAGAGGATATATCCTTTTCATCCACAATGTAGATTGTGGAGGTTGGCAATGACCATGCCTCAGACATCTGATGTGATTGAGAACGGATGTGGTCGTGTCTCAGTGATTATATATGTGACAAGATTGGAGGACAACTGCAGTTGTACCTTGGATGGTAGGGTATGCGTACCCACCTCCTTTCACTAGTGTTGTGACCTATACCAAGGATGGACTAGGCTGTTAGCAGCTTGAACTTATGTGTCACTGTGGAGGACCCGTACTGATCGGGGGCGTAGAAGATCTTAGGAGTCTGGCTCTTCCTAGATCTTGTATGGCACTGATTTCGACTTAGCAGTGGTTAGTTGGATTTTGAGTGGTATCCTCAAATTTCTTAGGGCATAATAAAAGATGTAATACAGCCGTATAGCATATCTGTTTAGGGTTATACACGATGCTTCACATTGGATGATAACCCTTGTTTTTTCTCTTTACATAAATATGATTCTTAGTGAAATTAAGAGATAGTAATTATACTTATGTTGTAGATATGCATAAGATTGTAAATGTGTACATACAGTAGTCATGCTTATGTTGATATCTATACTGCTACTATTGATTATACTTAAGATGCTAGCTATATCATGTTGTTAGTTATGTTTAGCATGCTAGCCATGCCTCTATAGTTAGAAATGCCTATACCGCTAATCATGCTTATGCAAATACTCATGCTTATGTTGATAGCTCTTCTTATGATATTGATCTATTCAAACTGTTAGACATGCTAATGTTGTTAGATATGCTTATGATGCTAGACTTATTCATGTTAATAGAGATAATATGCTACTAGACTTGCTTATGCAATTTATGCATATGCTATTGAATCTCTTATACGGTTAATAAGGAAAATGATGATAGTCAGCTTGATGATGATAATTATTATTAGATCCTTTATGTATTTTGTTACTCATCAGTACTGCTGAACTTATTTGTTATATCTAATTGATTTTCTTAACAATTTAATTTCTTTAAAATGTTGTAATCAATAAACGTTGATGGAGGTTATATCTCTTGTTGGGACACGGGTCTCACCCTTGTGGTTCACCACATTTTTTTTAGGTAATAGGAAGTGACGAAAAGAAACGTGTCGCAGCAAAGAGGAGCTATAGTAATGACTCTTTGAGAAATTTGATTAGATGTCTAGTGTGCCTAGAGTTGTCCATGTACTCTCAGGTCCGGGCGAGAAAAAGTTTGTTTATGGTGTTTCAAATGAATCAGACTTTTGTTAGCATATTAATGCTTGTTTGTGTGACATATATGAATATTGTTCTCCTATGTATATATGTTGTGGCTAAGGCTAGAACAATTTGTATCAAATTCCTGGCATAGTATGGATATAAGAAATATGTTAGGCTCTTATGCAAATGTTTCTGAGCGGGTGTTGACGTTGAAATCATTTTAATTTACCCATATTTTTGGGTATGTGATTAATTAGTGATTGATTGTGTTTTATGTTTTGAGTAATCTTGTTTAGTGTGACGGGTTCTGACAAGTTGGTATCAGATATTTAGGTTCATTGAGTCTATAGGGACACTAGGACTTTGGACTAGGATGATGTAAAAATTAGGGATATGACATAAAAATATGCTGCATACTGCCTAATCTCGGTATTTGGGTGCCCTGGCCAGGTATTCAATTATTGAAGAAAGGTAAGTATGGAACTCTTATATTGTTATCTTTCTTATTACTATGATCAAGTAGTCATTTTGATACAATCTAAAGAGCATAACGAATAAGAAATCATGTTGTGAATATCTCATCCTACCTTAAAGATGATGAGAATTGCATCATTATCTATCAAAACTTGAATGTTTGGTAACTATAAGAGAAAGATACAACACCCTAAAGTCTAAATCTGAATACAAATAAGGAAAAGAGGAGTTCTTGAAGATGTGATTCAAGAAGATAATAAAGTAAAACATAGATAAGTCTATGCTTATAAAGTGATTCAAGGTATGAAATCAACATAAGATGGAGAGAACTCCAATGATAAGTATAAAGTGAGAAGATAAATGAGAGAAATGACAAAGGAATAAGGCGGAACCTAAGTTAATCTCAGACCAACCTATGTGCATAAGAAAGTGTTAATGTAAAATTAGCATGGCATGTGAAAGAAATTCAGGGAGATGATCCCGATTTAATGAAGAAAATGTGAAATATGATGATTTACCTATTGATAAGTGGTCGAAAAACATAATAAAATAAGAGAACATACCCTACAGGGATAAATAGTCATCAAGAAAGGAGTAATGAGATATGTTAATCATGATGATTTCTATACTAATGGCAAGGAACCTTAAATGAAAAAGGTAAAATGATACATAAGAAGATGTAACCTGTATAATGAAAATAGAATTGGTTACCTTTTTGCTAGTGATCCCTGAACAATGCTGCTATGATGTGGAAAGTATGTTTCCCTTTGCATCTTTCCTTTCCAAGACACAACTTTCAAGTGGATCATTGCCACTTGGTATGTGTGGATTCATTGTAAACATGAGGGTGGATAGCTTATTATAGAATAAGGTTGTTTGGACTATGGTTCCAAGATCATAAAATTTTGTGATGAGTTTTCTTTTGAGCCTTCCAATAATTAGGAAGACTCCTCTTATATGTTTTGAAATTTGTTATGCTGGTAAGAGTAGATGAGATAAGGATGTGAGTTCCTTATAGCACATGAGGTGGATACCAAGGTAATGAATCCTAGTATCCAAGATGTATCAACAATATGAGAAATATGTGAAGGTTGGAGATGTTTATTAAATGAACATTACAAGTGTTTCTCTCCCTTAGAGAGAGAAAGAGAGTTAATGATGACCCTCTAAATGTTGTTTGAATGTTGTGTATGGTTCAATGATAGTTGGGCAAGACCACTATCAAGGATAGATGTTTTGTTGGTCAATAGATATGTGATACCGTGTTCCTTTAAGATAAACCTATGATCAAATATCAATGCATAAGAGTTATACTGGATGATATAATTCACATGAACATGATGAGTTTAGAGTTATGTCCTTTAGACTAACCAATGTACACATAGAATTTATGAATACGAGGAATAGAGTGTTCTAGTCATGTCATACGAATTATATCAAGCTTTGAATGATGACATGTCAAAGTATTTCAAATATGGTCAAAAATATGATCAATATTTCTTCAAAAACCTTAGGGTTGTTGAAGTAGCAATAACTATGAGACAAGTTGAACTAGAGTGAGATGGGGTTGATTAAATTTCTTTATGCGATCATGATATGTCTTCTAAGTAGCTTGTGTAATCCTAGTAAGGTGAAGATAGTGTTGTTGTTTCACCCCTAACAAGGTTGACTAGGAATGATGTTTCCTTATATGGAATGACAGGTGTAAGCGTCAGCATTTCTTTTGATGCTGAAAAAGAACTGACAAGATTTCTAGTGTCAGTGTATAAAAAAAGGATGGATACATTGTCTTTTTTCTTTTTCTTCAACTGAATGGTATGGGACACATGCCATGATTGGTAAAAATCTAGCAAGTATGAATTTTGAGTAATGTGTTGATACAATAGATATAATTTTTGGATGATAGCTAGAATTTAAAGTTGAACATTACTACTAGAGTTGTACAAATGACACAACAAGTTTCTACATTCCATATTGAGAATATCTTCTTAGGTGGGGGGTTTTTGTGTTGACCTAAGATGAGATATGTATGAATGATGTGACATCTCCATGATATGTAAGTAACCATGTGAAGGTAATAGGATGAGGTGCAAAGGAAGTACCCATCTTTGTTTACCTTGGATTTCAAGGGCAAAATCCCTATTAGGGGTTTATAGTTGTAAGGCCCCTAAACTTTCTTAATGAGTTGAATGAGATTAATTATCATAATTTAATTCTTATAACCATAATATAACCTTTTTATATTCTTTAAAATCATAAGATAAGCTTAAGTTTCAAATTTGGTCCAATTTGGACACTGTTTGAGCAAGTTATGCAATTTTATGCACATTTTGGACTTTTATGCAATTTACCCAATTAAGAGGTTTTATTTGCAATTTATCACTTGAATTATGTTCCTTTTATATTATATCATCATTCTTGAGCTTTTTGAGACATGGGGCACCTATTTAAACCTTGGTTTGAAGGTCTTTTCTCCAAGGGTATTTTAGGGTTTACCCCTTCATGGATGAGCTATCTTTAGTAGCTATCAACTAATGAGTTATTTGTTTTTCTTGGAAATTCAAGAAACAAGGGATAATCATGTCTCTATGTATGGTGGAGGATCTTCTTGTGTGTGTGCTTGTATATCCGTAATGGTTTAAGGCCATGGACACTTGGAAAGATACTAGAACTTTAACTTTTTCTTTTTCTTTATCTTAAAGTTTCATATACTTATCCCCAAGCACCAAAACGAGTCATTTGCAATACAATACATCCCTCCTCATCCCAACCTCATTCTCCCTCTGTTCTTCTGCGAATGTTTCTATCCAAGGAAGAAGAAAGTGGGGATCTTCTAGGAAAAAGGATGTAGGGTTGCAATTGATTTCATTTTAGGGTTGAAAAAGTTTCCTTCTAGTGATCTTGACCTATAAGAGTAAGAATTCCCTTCTTTCCTACGTTTATTTCTTTGTTCTCGTTCCTACTACATTACTCTAGTTCGGAATATTGTTGTTCCATGGTAGACATTTCTCTAAAGCTCTAAAACCCTACCTTTCTTGCTCCTTATGCTTAGGGTTTGCTCATTTGATGAAGAAAGGTACTAGATGGACGAGTTCATAGATTTTGCTTAGATTTTATACCCTACCTGCTCGAGTTTTCTTCTGTGTGGGGTTTCATATTCTCATTATAGGCAAGTTTTATAACTTGCTCCACATTTATTGCTTACCATAAGCTTTCTAGCTCATGTTCTTGCTTGAAAATGATGATCCATGCACTAAAAAGCTATGCTTGACTTGGATTTCGCTTTTTATAATGTTCCCTATTCTGATATAAGTTATAGATGAACCTATGACCATGTGTAAGTTATTCCTAAGGTATAATATGACTTTTATTAGGTTGGGTTGAAAACCTATGGTGCTAATCACCTATCAACCAATGGTCAGTTTTAGGGTTTTAAGTGGATTTCTTTTATAAACTCATGTCGTGATGATGGTAGCATTGAAATAACCCTATGGTGTTGTCTTCATGACAACTGATGGTCCAGATAAAAGGTGGCAGATGATAGTGACAACCTATGGTCACCCCTTTATGTCAGGTTTTGGATCAATTAGAAGTTTAATGATCAACCATTAAGTACCCTACTAATGTTATCAATCAATGATGACATTAGCTTAATAATTGATGGTGATTAATGAATATAGTTCTGATCTAACAACCTATGGTGACTTAATGGTCACTAATGATGGTGTATCAGATATCCAAAATCTATGGTGAGTTAATCATATTGTTGTAGCATCAATTAAGCCTTAGATTAATGGTTTCTTGGGTCACTTGATGCAATGGTCAAATCTCTACTGTAATTGATGGTTTTAACATTTGAACTTGACCCAATGGTCAAGATCTATTGTTTATTCCTCCAATAAAGTGTAATGATGGATAATGTAATATGTTGGTCCTAATAATGTGATTTATATGGTTTCCTTTATATGATCAACTTAAGGAGCTTAGTTGTTGACAATGGATGGCTTGTTTTAACTGAACAGTTGATTGTGGGTTTTACCCTACTCTCAATGGAACTTTTTGTGTTGTTAATCAAGGGATGACTAGGGTTAGATGGTGACTCTTTATAGAGCACAAATCAAGGACTTCATAGGTGGTTTTTCCAAGCTATTTACTTATGTAAACAACCAATGGTGTTACCTTTTAAACATCCAATGGTTCTAGGTTACATTGTGGTATGGTGATATTGGTTGAATGATGATGGAACAAATGGAGGGTTACCCTTAATAAGGTAGCATTACCTATTCAATAAAATGAATAGAAGGGATGATAATCATATTTTTTGGATATGTAACCCTAATGAGGTTTAGCTTGGTATATCTAGCTTTAATATAACTAAATGATGGTAATTGGGTATGAATAGTCCTTGAATGACTAATGCAATAATGGGGTACTCTCTTATTGTTGTTGAAACCCTAGTATGCTATAACCTGATGGTTACATCTTGATTTATGTGTGGGTTCATACTTGAGAATAGTATGGAATGTGACGGTGATGCTTCACCTTATGCATCCATGATCCAATGGGGATGTCGTGAGTTAGGGTTTGGGTATGAGTGTTGATTAGTAACATTGATATAATTTATCATGTCAAACCTAACTCTAATACAAATAGATAAATATGAGTATTCTTGTTTAAGATTCTTATATGATGGAATGATGGTAGAATAACCTCTTTAACATGATCATAACCTTAATGTGTTCATTGGTGTTTATCATAGCCATATGGTTGATACTTTCTTATCCTAAACATGTGCATTATGAATATGATGAGCGTTAATCATATCTAGATTCCTTGCATGTTGATTTAATAAAGGAATGTTCTTAATGTTAATATAACCCTTCTATGATTGTTTATGAATATCTCCTAGCTCATTAATTCAATATTGTGTTGATCTGGTGTATTATATGTAAGTGATGTTGTTGAGCCTTATTATAAGGCATGGAAAGATAATGATGATCTTGTAAGGAATAGTATGATGGTCTTAATGACCTTTATGAATGGTTGAGCCCTGAATGAGGTGTAGTCCTCTTGTGTTGATAAGGGTTGATACCCTGTGATATTGGGAAAAGGATTTATACCTTGGGATAGTATGATGATTAGTGTGGCCTCATGAATGGAAAGTGAATAGTACCGTGTGATGATGAGATGAGAAATTATGTTTCACATATTTTATATATTTTGAAGTTGTGATATTTTTGTTCTTATTAGAAGTGAATTACGGTTTGTATGTCCACTTGTTTGATGTGGTCTTAAATCACCCAATTGGCATAACTAATCAAGTGAAACTCTAATCATGTAGTGCTCTGTGCCATAGATCCATCTGAGTGTCAGAATTTATGAGATGGTGAAACGAGTATTCCTAAGGGAAACTCGGAGTGCATATTGTTGAGTATATGGGGGTGGCAAGTTGAGGATATATCCTTGTCATCCACAATGTAGATTTTGGAGGTTGGCTATGGTCATGCCTCATACATCTGATGTGATTGAGAACGGCTACAATCATGTCTCGGTGATTATATATGTTATAAGATTGGAGGACAACTGCGGTTGTACCTCGGATGGTAGGGTATGTGTACCCACATTCTTTCACTAGTGTCATGACTTGTACCAAGGACGGACTAGGCTGTTAGCAGCTTGACCTTATGTGTCACTATGGCGGACCCATACTGACTGGGGGTGGAGAAGATCTTAGGAGTTCGGCTCTTCCTAGATCTTGTATGGCACTGATTTCAACTTAGTAGTGGTTAGTTGGATCTTGAGTGGTATCCACAAATTCCTCAGGGCATAATAAAATATGTAATACATTCATATATCATATCTATTTAGGGTTATACACGACGCTTCACATTGGATGATAACCCTTGTTTGTTCTATTTACATAAAAATGATGCTTAGTACAATTAAGAGATAGTAATTATACTTATGTTGTGGATATGCATAAGATTGTAAATGTGTACATACAGTAGTCATGCTTATGTTGATATCTATATTGCAACTGCTGATAATTAGGATGCTAGATATATCATGTTGTTAGATGTGTTTAGCATGCTAGCCATGCCTCTACAATTAGAAATGCCTATACTTCTAATCATTCTTATCCAAATACTCATGCTTATGTTGATAGCTCTTCTTATGATCTTGATCTATTCAAACTGTTAGACATGCTAATGTTGTTAGATATGCTTATGATGCTATACTTATTCATGTTAATAGAGATAATATGCTACTAGACTTGCTTATGCTAGTTATGCATATGATATTGAATCTCTTACATGGTTAATAAAGAAAATGTTGATAGTCAGCTTGATGATGATAATTGTTATAAGCTCCTTTATGTATTTTGTTAGTCATTAGTGCTACTGAGCTTATTTGTTATATCTGATTGATTTTCTTAACTATTTAATTAAATGTTGTAATCAATAAATGTTGTTGGAGATTATATCTCTTGCTGGGACATGAGTCTCACCCTTGTGGTTTGCCACATTTTTTTAGGTAATAGGAAGTGACGAAAACAAATGTGTGGCAGCAAAGAGTATCTACAGTAATGAATCTTTGAGAAAGTTGATTAGATGTCTAGTATGTCCTAGAGTCGTCCCTGCACTCTCATGTCTGGGTGAGAAAAAGTTTCTCTATGGTGTCTCAAATGAATCAAACTTTTGTTAGCATGTTAATGCTTATTTGTGTGGCATATATGAATATTGTTCTCCTGTGTATATATGTTGTGGCTAAGGCAGTAGAACAATTTGTATCAATTTCTTGGCATAGTATGGATATAAGAAATATGTTGGGCTCTTATGCAAATGTTTCTGAGTGGGTGCTGACGTTGAAATCGGTTTTAACTTACCCATATTTTTGGGTATGTGATTAATTAGTGATTGATTGTGTTTTATGTTTTGAGTAATCTCATTTAGTGTAATGGGTTCTCGCAAATATGATCTCACTCTTCATGATATTCACAAATTCTTAAAGAAGCCTCAGTTCCCCTATAGAAAGAAGTGTACCCTTCCCTCCTCTACCTTAGACCTCAAGAATGACATACTCGCCCTAGTTGTTAACTACAATATTCTTCCAAAGAAAAATTAGACTAAAATTATAGAAAACATTGTGGTGATTATATTTTGTCTCTTGAAGAACATCAGAGTCAAATGGTATCGTTATGTCCTTCACCACTTTACCTGTTTTGACTCTGGCAAGAACACCCATGGCACCCACCCTCCCTACCCAGCCCTGATTTGTGGTCTTTTTCATACTGTCATTGGAAAATATCTTTTCCATGACCTTCACTACAAACCTGATTGGAAAGGAATTTTCATCAATGAGATCACACTTCATAAGTCTATTCTTATCCCATCCTCAACCACACCTGAAGCCTCTACCTCCACCTATGCACCTCCACCACCTCAGCCTTCCCAGCGTTCATGTGTCTATTTTCATGTGTCAAATGAAAACCTAATGGATTACATGATGCATCAACAGGAGTATAACCTTCAGGTTCAGGAGCATATGCATCAGGATCTTTGTGCCATCATGTCTACCCTGATCCTCTCCTATGCACACCCTTATCCTGCCTACCAGCCCTACCCAGGAGGTGACTATGCATTCTATGCATATCATCACTTTTACCTTGCTCATCCACCTGTTGTTTTTGCTGATACACCCTTTGTTGTTGGTGGATATACCCCTACTGTGCTACCTCTCCCTACTAGTCCTATATCTACACTGCTTGCAGGACTTGGCATCTCTACTCTTTCCTATCCTCAAGCCCAGTAGTTACTTGACCTTGGTATGACATGGGTTGAGAAGAATGCCAGGTGGCCCGATTGTGGTTTTAATTCCTCTACCGATGAGGAGATGCCAGATCATCCCAATCAGGAGGCTGCTACTGACGAGGAGGCTTCCAAGGATGATGGTGATGATGGTTCTGGTGGCTCTGTTGATGGTTCTGGTGATGAAGGTAATGTTGTTGTCTCTGTTGCACCTTCCGACGGAGATGATGACTATGAGCAAGAAGCTTCTGATGTTGATGCTGATGATTTTGATGATGTAGACATAGATGACCTAGATGTTTAGATGTTGTATTTTGTAGTCTGTAGATGTTGATCATATATATCTTTCTAGGCTATTTTGTACTAAAAACATCTGGGAATATTTTCTGAGTTGTACTATTTATCATCTTATTTTCATCATTTTGACTTGTAGTTCTTTCTGAGGACATGCACTCTGGGTTGTAATCGTAATCATATGTACACCTACTCTTTGATTTACTATATCTAATGAGTTGGTGTCATGTTTACCATATTTTGATTATGACTTAAATTTTTTGTTTCTCTTGTCTCTGTTTGGTGTATGATTTGAGATTATATGTTTTATGGTTATGGATGTATGTTTGGTTGTGCTTGGAGAAGACTTGTTTTTTGTGCTCTTCTACCCCCCCTTCCTTTTTTATAATGTCAAAAGGGGGAGATAAGTTCAATATTTTTGAAGCTTAACCATATTGCTTTTAATTTCTATATGATCCTTTTCTTGTTCATTATATGCTTTATCATATGACTTGCTAAAGCGCCATATAGTATACATGTTATATGGTTTTGTGTAGATAGACTAACTATGAAGGTAAGAGTAAGCATATTTGAGGGGGATAAATTCACATTGTTCAAATAATGGATCCCCCTACAATTCACAAGGCAAAGGTGTAACTTTACATATCCTTTTCAATATGATTGAAGAATGGTTTGTCATTGTCAAAAGGGAGGAGAATGTTGGATTGAGAGTTATACATTGCCTATATTTTGATAATGACTTAACCATTTCATTCCTATGTATCTAATATGTTTGTTCAAAATTGATTTCAGGCTTTAGGTACATGAAAAGGATCAAATTACACAAGCCCTAGCTTGTTCAAGTTCAAGTCAAAAGCAATGCAACTGAGTGTTATGGGAAATCACTCCAAATGACCTTAGATTAATTTTGTAATCACTTGTATTGATGATATGACTTGTAACCAAGATGAGAAAAAATTAGGGACACTTAATTCCAATGTTTGGTCACTCAAAAGTTAAATAAAAAATTTGCCACATGCTATTTATCGGTTGAGTTGGAAACTGGACTTAACCAGTGATGGATTTTTTGAAGATGACCAATCAGTCGAGTTACACACTCACAGGACTTGATCGAACGATCAACTAAGAAAAATTGATTTTGACTCATCGGTCAAATTTCCCATAACAAACTCGACTGATAGTTTGAAAATTAGGTTTGCACTTAGTGGATCGGTCGAGTTACCTTTATTAAAACTATACCAAATGCACTGTGCAGAAAATGCAGAAAAAGTGATTATAACCATTGGAGAGTTGTTTTGAGCAAAAAGTAAATCTGTTGTTACTTGGAAAATGGCTATATTTCACCCTTAAGTGATCCCACACTCAAGGGAACACCCCGATCTACAAATAGGACCCCTTGAAGTTCATTCCAAGTTTTCTCATTCATGCTATTCTAAGTCCTTGCTATAGTTGAGTGTGTTGCAATTCCTTGAGCCCCTTTATCTCTCTTATTTACAAAGCATTTTGTGATTATGAGTGAGTTAGGCAAGTTGTAAGAGATCTACCTTCATGTTCTTGTAAAGCTCTCATTCCATCTCATCTTCTTTACCCCCTTTCTCAAAGAGAAAAGGTTGAATCAAGCTACTCCGAGTGAAGGTGAATCTATTTCTATTCTTCTTCAAGGTTGAAGAAGAGGTGAAGACCTTCTTCAGGTGAAGGAGAAGGGAAAGGCCAAGATTCAAGAACAGTGGGCAAATTCCTTCAAGGCCAAAGACTTGACGCAAGTGTGGGTAAGTCCTTGTTGAAGGTTGAAGACATCTTGATCATGTGGGTACGTCCTCGTATAGGTAGAAGACTCTTATCTTGATTAGGTAAGTCCTTGGATGTATGGTGGCCTCCATGTATCTCTTATGAATGAATATAAGTATACATGGATTGCAAAGCCCTAGAGGTTGACCTGTCTAGGTAGTGGATTGACTCTGTCCTAGTTTGGAGAGTGGAACCACTCTAAACCACTTTGTCCAAGTGCATGTTGCAATTTCTCTCATCCTTGATAGGATTGCTTAGTTAGGAATTCAAATTGCTCTTAAGCTATTGGTTTTTATTGATATAATTTGAAGGTCTAACTTATCTTGTGAGACTTTTGAAACTCTATTCACCCCCTTCTAGAGCCATAGATCCAACAAGTATAACACTTCATCTCATATTTAAGATGACCTATAAGTCCTTCCCCTCTCCCCCTAGTATAGACCTAGGGGGGAGCTCTTTAGTGTTTTTGACATATCATTAACTATCATGTTATTCTATGTTCTGTTATTTTCTATCTGAGAACTTACTTTTTTACTTTCACATATCATGTTAGAAATTTTTTGTTATTCTATCAAGAGATTATCATGGAAAGTGCTATACTAGTTCCTCCACCAATGTGTTCCACTACTACCACAAAAATTTCCACATGAGGTCTTCCTCTTCGTAATCCCTGATTATACTAAATAGTTTTGTTCCCTTCAATGCATACCTTCCACACTCTAGATATTGCATACCCCATCAACAAAGTCAGTTATTCCTTCATCAACCAATTAAGGAGCCTGGCCTATTGTAAGTGAATGCTTCAAAATCTCAGTTTTTCCATTCATCTTTTCCTCAACTTCAAGTATTCTACCTCCACACCATCACACTCTTCCTTTAATGTGGATTGGGTTGGTATACTAGGTATGGTAGATCTTTAACGAGTTGGGTTTTTATTAGTTAATAACCTTGCTTTTTAGAAATCTTGTAAACAGAACACATATTCCCTCCCATTTACTAAATATTAATAGCATGCTCTTCCCTTTACTTTGGATGATATCGTTTGTCTTTCAAAGTTCACAACCTAGTTTGGAACTCATGCCTTTAGCACCCAAGGCACAACCTTGTTGGATTTCCCATATTATGAATAAATTGTAAATATTTACCTTACCCAAGTCTCAAACTCATGGATGTTCTCTTCTTGTAGAGGTTGAGGAACCTTTTCCTCTTGATCTTTTCCCTATTATGATTGTAGTGGGAAAGCCTTCTTCTGGTCAAAACTACCAATTATTGTAGTACCTTCAACCAATAGAACCTTTTGTTGTGAATCCTCCATAATCTCTTATTGTTTTGTCTTTCTTGATCTCTAGATGGCTAGAGAACAAAGAACTGTGGAAACCCCTTTCCCATCCATACTCTTATCCTTTTATAGCCTCTTCCATAACCACCATGTAGGAAATAACCACCAACAGTGGGGTTAGCAGGATAAAAATCGACCACGAGTTAGCTACCTAGTGGGTAGAGAGTGATGATCATATTATGGGCTTAGTGGGTGTTTCTTAACCTAAGAATTAGATACTAGCTATTCTTAGAGTTATTGGGTATTTAGTAGCCACCCTAAGTGTCCCTTTGCTCAAGGATAGATAATAACCATGCTAAGTGTCTCTTCGCTTAAGGATATAAAACTAAATAGCCTTAAGTATCTATTAATTCAAGGGTTAGACATTAACTACCTTTAGTGAAGAAAGTGGGTGTCTATTTATAACTTAATATAAATGGAATGGAGGGCCTCACACCTCGTCTCTAATTCCCACATTCCAACAACCATCACTCTATAATTGATTTAGTTAGAGACAAATTAAATATACCACTGTCCTGTATTCTTGCGACCCTTCAGAGGAGAGGTACGAGCTGCCAGATTCCTAACTAAAGCTTCATGGAACAACAATGAAGAAATAAAGTTGCTGGTCCATGAAAGATGGAAAGACTCTGTAGATTTCTATGATACACTCAAGCTTGCAAGGCAGGAGCTGATGACGACGGAAAAGAAGATAAAGCAAAACCTATCACGAGACAAGATGAGATTACAAAGAAATATCACAACTCTGCAGCATATGCTTGCAAAAAACTATGATGAGATAACAGATAACCTATGCACTGAGATGCAAGCAGATCTCAAATGGATTATTGCAAAGGAGGAGGAGGAGGATTGGAAACAAAAGTCACACATTCACTGGCTTCAGAATGGTGATAATAACACTAAGTTTTATCAGGCCTGAGTTAAGCAACGCAGACGTCAAAACTCCATTTCCTCACTGAAGGATGCTTCTGGGTGTTGGATAACTGATGATTCCGCTATTATGGATATGGTAGTGGCCCATTTCCAACATATTCTTACTGAAACATCAAGAAGAGGAAGGTATGAGATTTCTAATATCCCAGGAAGGTTTCGGAAATTGACTAAGTTAGAAAAGGACCAAATCGCGGCAGTACTTTCAGATGAGGAGATCCTTGAAAATCTGAAATGCATCAAACCTTTCAAGGTTGCAGGCCCTGATGGGATCATTGTCGAATTCCTTAAGGGGAATTGGGAGTCTATTGGGCATTCGGTATCTAATACAGTGAAGGATATGATCACAAGAAGGGCTATCCAAGATGAAGTCTGTATGCAACCATCGTCTTAATTCCAAAAGTATCTCACCCAGAGAAATGTGATCAGCTGAGACCAATTTCTTTAAATAACATCATTTTGAAACTAGCTTCAAAGGTGGTAGTAGAAAGGTTGAAGAAACACATCTCGAACTGGATTTCGATAGAACAAAGCAGTTTTGTTCATGGTAGAAGAATAACAGATAACATAGCACTAGTGCAAGAAATCATTCACAGAATTAGAAAGAGAAAAGGTGCTAAAACCATGGCAATAAAAATCGACCTATCCAAAGATTATGATCGAATGTCGTGGAATTTCATTCAAGACACGCTTGACAAGGTAAACATCCCTACAGGTATCAAACAGTTCATCATGAACTCTATTTCCAGGGGAGCTCTACAATTGTCTAGAATGGTAAACAATCCAAAGCCTTCTCTGCCAGCAGAGGGCTTAGGTAGGGTGACCGAATTTCACCGTATTTATTTGTCTTATGTTTAGTGAGACTATCTCAAATGATTCAGGAGATGGTGAATGAGGGCAGTTGGAAGCTGATAAAGCTGGGAAGAATCAGATTTACAGTGGCTCATGTCTGTTTCGCCGATGACTTAATACTTTTTGTAGAGGCCAACAGGAAACATATGAGGACTATCCTACACTATTTCAAAGCCTTTGGATGGGCTTCTGGTTAGGAAATTTCAGTATCCAAATCACAGATTTACTTCTCTAAAAGCGTACCTCATGCTATTAAAAAGGATATACATCGGATGAGTAAATTCCTTCTGATGGATGATCTTGGGAGGTATTTGGGAGTTCCAATTTTGCACACGAGAATTACCAAGCATACATATGCACACATCATTGGCAAGATGGAGAGTAAGGTTGAATCCTGGGTAGCAAAGAGCTTATCTCTGGCAGGGAGGGTTTGTTTGGCCAAATCCACCTTGTCAGCTATCCCTACTTATGCAATGCAGACCGCAGTTTTACCTAGAAGCTTGTGTGATAGGATTGATGCTATTATCAGACGGTTCATATGGGGCAGATCCTACAAATCGAGGCCAGTATCGCTAGTCATGTGAACAAAGTTTCAAGCTCAAAAGAAAATGGGGGATTAGGCATTAAATGTATGCGAGATTGGAATGAGGCACTAGTACTCAAGAACACCTGGGATCTGGCAGTAGCTCGACAAACCCCATGGTGTAATGCAATCAGGAAACAATTTGAAAAAGTCGAATATGGGAAGAAGGTAGCAATGTCGAGACTTGCACAGGCTGCCTTGGAGGGGAAACAGTTTATCTATGAGAACTCTCTCATGGTTCCAATTAGTGGCTTATCAGTAAACGTATGGCATGACAGTTGGGTTAGACCTGGTTCACTCTTGAGAGATCATGCAAAGCAGAAAATACCAGAAGATATTTCAGACCTAAAAGTGAGCAGCCTAGTTCTGGACTCAGGTAATTGGGATTGGGAGTTTCTAAAGCTCTGGTTTGAGGAGGACATTCTTAGATTAATAAAGAAGATAGACATCCCGGTATGCCCAAAGGAGAAGGACATTCGAGCTTGGACTCAAACTGTTGATGGGCGTTTCTCGGCAGGTTTGACATACCATATTCTCAGGAAGTAGAAGGAGAGTCAAAGCCAAAGAAACTGGACTAATATGTGGAAGATATAGGTGCCGGCAAGAATCAAAGTCTTTGCATGGCTTGCCTACCATGAAGATTTACTCACAGATAACCGCCACAGAGTCAGACATATGACTACGGATGGAACATGCACGAGATGTGGCGAGGTAGAAGAAATGATCATGCATGTGCTTCGTGATTGTTGCAAGGTCCAAGAGATATGGAGTCATTTTCTCTCTACTCAGGAAACAACACACTTCATGCAAGCTGATACAGTGAATGGTTGGCTTCAATTGGCTGTTGATGATAACAAAAGACCCAAGGAATTGTTCTGGATTGTTTGTAACAAAATTTGGTACTTCAGGAACATCAAGATCTTTGAAGGTGAAGCCAAGTGCATTGCTCATAAGGTTATCCAGAGCAGATCGTCGATCCATTTGATAAAGGAAGCCTGGAAAGGGCAAGCCGAGAAGCCATCGATAGCGTTTGGAAACTGGAGTAAACCACTGGAAAATGTCGTCAAACTCAACATAGATGCATCGATAAATAACAGGGGGCGGCAGTAGTTGTCATTGTAAGAGATGCCGAGGGAAGCTGGTTGGGCGGTTGGACCAGGAGGATTCACACAACGTCAGCTACTGCGGCTGAACTAGTCGGCATACACTTCGCTTATCAACAAATAAAAAGGAATGTGTGGCCTAGTGTTTTAGTTGAAACTGATTGCCAAGTTGCAACAAAAATGTTAAAGGATGATGCCCTAAAATACCCCAAATTCACGTACTGGTTAACCAGACTATGTGAGGATCGACCGGAAAACATGAAGATTCAATATGAACGGCGACTATGTAACTCAGTAGCAGATGGAATGGTAAAATTCCAGCTCAGGAGCAATTCAACTGAGCATTATTTCAATTCGCCCCCAACCTGTATTCTTAAGCACCATCTCAAAGATGTCCTTGTAAATAATACTAGTGTGGAGTTGTATCACGATGTGGAGCCACAAATGGAATAAATAAAGAGGATTGGATTTAAATAAATAAATATATATATATATATATCACATGGGATAGAAAAATAGTCTTGCATATTTGTCTAACAATCTATCTCTTGGCCCATGTAGTCACTATATGATTTGCATATTTGTCTAAAAATCTCTCACTTGGCCCATGTAGTCACTGTATGATTCAACTATAAACTATAAGCATGCACCATGATGTCTAATATATCAAGTTTCCAACAATCCTTTCGTTCTATCATGGAATATTTATATTCATATTATATATGATTCCTCACCCATATCTTGCATATCAAAGTTCTTATAGAGAAATTTCTTTATATCATGTAACAAACCAACTTCATTTGCAGCAAGACAGATGTCATCAACATACAAGGCTAAATTGCTAAACTTAGTCTCACTACTCGTTATGAAGATATAATGATCAAAAAGGTTTTCTGCAAAACCTTATGAGGTAATGGTATTGTGAAGTTATAGATCATGTTGCAAGAAAGTTTTCTTTGTCCATATATTGTGTTACTTAATTCAAACACCACGTCCTCCTTTCTTATCATCAGGAATCCCTAATGTTGATGAATATATACTATATTATAGGTCACAATTTAGGAAGTGGTATTTACATTCATTTGATGAAGCTCCATCCCTTTGAGTATAAGCTTTGAAGACAAGTCCAACCTTATATCTTGATGTTCCACTTAAAGTCTTATTTGATCTTTAAAACCCATATACAACCAAATCATTTTGATCCTTCAGGAAACTCCATCAAGGTCTAAACATTTTTATCTTCCATAAATTTCAACTTTATTTCATGGCATTAAACCATTTATCAGTGTTGTTACTTTTCATGACTTTATGAGATTGTCTAGTCATATATGCTTAAGTCACACTCATGTTCAAGTGAGTAGATCAGGTAGTCATTAGAAATGGCTGGTCCTTTATTCCTAGTAGACCTACGTAATGTCATTTCTTGCGGTTCATCTACTCTTTGTTCATTTCTAAATTGTTGATTATTTGATGCTCATCATTGACAATACTATGTGGGATTGGAGTATGAATTTGTTGTCCAGTGATGTTGTGGTATTGTGAAGCAACAAGGGCGTCATCAATTTGAAAAAAAAGTTGACTCTATGAGTGTCAAGTGAACTTCCTTAATATTCAATCTTTGTGTTTCTTCACTCTCACTATTTCTATTATTGTCAATAAATGAATATTAAATGGATTCAATTATTATTTACTCTGATTAGGACAATCAAATGTTTACCCTTTTGACTTTTATGATAGCATCAAAGTAACCACTAATGGTTCTTGCATCTAACTTCCTTTCATTTGGATTATATAACTATTGAACATCCCCAAATATAAAGATACCTTAAACTAGGTTTCTTTCCATTCACTAAATGTGGGAACTTATAGAACTAACTTATTAGGAACCCTCTTTAAAAAAATATGAAGTCTTTAATTTATATGTCCATAATGATATCAGAACATCATTATTGTTTATAATACTCCTAACCATTTCTATAAGAGTATGGTTTCACTGTTCAGCTATACTATTTTATTGTGGTATACCGGGTATTGTATGCTGGGAAAATATCTAGTTACTTTCAAGGAATCTTGTGAACGATCACAGACATTGTCCATTTTCATCAAATTTTCAATAATATTCATGACCCTATTAGATATCATAATATTTATTTTTCTATCTAATTGCTTTCTACCTCGCTAATAAAAATCATTGAGTAGTTAATTGATTGAAACTTTTCATGAAATAGATATATGTATCTGTAACATGAGAAATTATCTATAAAGGTAAAAACTAATTCTATCATCCCATGATGGGACATTAAAAAGACCGCATATGTTAGTATAATTATTAACTCAATTAGTTGGGTGCTTCATGTGGCATATTTCTTTATTGTGTGTTGATCTCATTTTCCTTGAGTACAACACTAACATACATCCATATTAGTAAATCGAATTGAGGTAGTGTTCCATGTTTAATTAACCTTGAAATCCTTTCATTGCAAACATGTCCTAATATTTAATGCCACAATAAAGAAAAATTTTTCATCGATTGCAATATGTTTACGTCAAATATAATTCTCAACATAAAATAGAGAATCAACATAATTTTTATCCAGACTGAAATGACAAAGACCATCTATTAATACACTAGAACCATAATAGTAATATTATTTATACAAAAAGAATTCACCATTTCCAGTCTTAAAATTAAACATTACATCGTCCAATTTCCAATAGGAATTAGATTTCTAGCACAATCAAAAACATATAAACACTTTTTAAGATCCAAGTCGCATTAGGTGCCTAAGATCATTTGTAAGTTTCAATTCCTTCTATTTGTGCCTTCATTCTATTCTCAACGTATAGAAACATTCTTTGTTCCTTTTATGAGTTAGATTTGAAAAGAATTCATGTGTTATATGAGACACATGAGGAGTTCTACTTGAGTCTAGCAACCAAGTATGGCTACAAACTTTATTTAAATATGATTTGAAGCATTTATAGACCTAATAAATACCTTTCGTTTTTAACCAAGTCTTTCTTTTGGGGAAATCCTTTTGAAATGACCATGGTACTTGTATAAGAAATATTTTCTCTCTCTGTGGTGGTACCCTTCATTGGTTTTCATGAAACCTTATCCTTCTTATTTCCCTTTCTTTCATTTTTTATTTTACTACTATTGGTCGTGGAATGAATTGAAAGATTGACAATATTTTTCTTATATTTCATTAATGCCCCTTCCTCTGGAATGAACATAACTATAATTTTTGGAAGTTCTATTTTTCTTTATTGGTGTTATCATTCACTTGAAATTGATCAAGATCGAGAGGAACTGAATTAATAATAAACTACACACGGATTGACTCACTTACGTCCATACTTATTGATTTGTATTTTGGCACTAGGTTTTTCATACATATTACAAGATCGTAGATGGGTTGTGACCAATAAAAATTTTGCTAGTTGACTCATTCATTAGACTTCATATGATAGATTTTTCATTTACATCTCACTGTGGGTATTGTTTGATTTTATCGTAATTTCTCAGCCATTATTTATATTGGGCGTTGATGGCATAATATTTTCAACCATTGTCATACAAATCCAGTTCAAGAACAACATGTTGAACTTCTCCCAGTCTCATAAAATGTCCTTTCAACTTCTGTACCGATATTTGTGATGTATGTAGATTTTGTTGGTATGTATGCCCTGAGAAGCCAATCATGGGATGATTGATGGGATACATTAAGATTGATTTGACAAACATCAAAGGCAAGCTTCCAATTCTTTCTGATTCAGTCATATGAGATAGTGATAGAACAGATTGAATGTCTAGAGAATGACAGTACTCAATGACGTATGCTTTCAGGTTGAGGACCTGAACGATGAGATCATACGGATGCTAAGAGTTTGTACATTCTTGTTATGTCCCTAGTCGTATATCATTGTGGAAGGTAGATAGACAGCAATGACACACAAGACTAGATTGTGGTGTTGGTTGATGACATAATCTCATTAGTCATGATATAGAGATATCAACCCAAACACATAGGTACTTGTTAGAGAACAAGTGTACCGGACAGACCCACTGTGAGTTTGACACATGAAACCATGACATGGTAGTCACAGTCAGTACTCACAGTGATGGTGGTGAGTGTGATTCTTTGACTTGAAATCACTACACTCAGCACATGTCGTTGGGCACACTTTGACATCATCAAACACAGTCCTGAAACATGGGTTGTTATAAAGGTGATGATTGGGTGGCTTTGACACATGGGGCTTTTGAGGGGTGAGTGATAGATATGGGATTTGTCCCTCCTGAGGGAGTTTGATATACATGGCCACTTGATGAGTAGGATTGAGAAAGGCGTGCACGAATGTGTGAATCAGTATGTGATATTGATATCATACATATCTCTTCCAATCTACTCTGAGATCAAGAAATTGAATGAACGTTGACAGGATGACTGTTCCATGCCTCAAATTCATTCGGGATATCAGTGACAAAGTAATTATACATTCACTGTAACACCATTCACAGATTGTAGGATTGAAAGTTGTTCTCCAACTTTCTATTTCACTTGGGTAGCACTGATGTGTGACTAGGCACCGCTCCTTGCTTGTGAAGTCATAAGTGTTATGGACTTTCACTGCCAACGTGAAATGGACCTGTAGGGTCACACACATAGGATTTAACCTGGAAGAGGAGTTTTGTCCACAAACAATGTTTAGATTGATTACTAAAGGAGTTTAGTAGTTCAATTAAACACTCGATCAATTGATAGCTCAGTATCATAATGTTCAAGGTGTTAGACGCATTGATTAGAGTATCAGATTGATTGAAACTACAATTGACTGTTTCTACAGAATCTGCACTCCCAACCGATTGACTCATGTGATGAACCGATCGGCTGAGCTTGGTGAACCGATCGACTCAAGTAATGAGTCAATCAGCTCAAGGATAGGGTGAAATGATTGCTTCAAGTGTTGAAACGATCGATTCAACTGGTGCAACCGAGCAAGTTGGGAAAGTAGGATTGGTGAGAATTTTCCTTTCGTTTCACTTGTCCAATTTGATTGGGAAAAGGATTGGTATTTGATACCAATTAGAAACAAAAGAAGGAAAGTCAATCGGGAACTGATCAGGACCATGAACCGATCGGTTCAGAAGTGAACCGACCGTTTCATGGGTCCCAACTGATCGGTTGAGATGTCAACCGACCAGCTCAGGTCCCCAACTGACCATTTCAGTTGTGAAAAGATCGGTTCAGGTTGCGAGTTGGTTGTTTTGTGGAAAATCTCGAACCCTTCTACTCCTTCTTTTAGTCCCGCATTGCCCGAGATGGAGAACCTTGTCCCATGACCCTCCTATATATATAGGGGTATTGGGGGCTTCTCAAAGAACAACTCAGTGCAACGAGTTTCTCTGTAAAGTTGTCGTTCTCTCTGGTTTTGGTAACTGAGAGAGCCTGAGCAAGTGCTACCCGATAAGGGAGGCACAACAAGGGAAAGACAACTGTAGAAAGTGACTGGTGGTAGGAGAGTGTGTCAGTGACTAGTACGCTGACAAGACGGTGCGACTCCTTCCAATTCCTTGTGGTACAAGGAGATTGGAGTTCCAGGTGGTCCGTGTGGACTACTTCAGAGGTGGGAGGTTTCCGTCTCTCGAAGGATAGATGTCAATCCCGACAGTCCCAGTGAGACCAGGAGTCGTCAGTCCCGGTGTGACCAGGAGCTGCACAGACACCGTCCAAGACCGAAGGTGAAGACCGCGCAAGCCGCGAGGTATTCTCACCGAGCAAGCCTTGGGACAAGGTATGATTCCATAAACCATCCTTTCCTATTGTATAGACGTTGACGCGTTTCCTTGTTCCGGGTTTGGGAGAGAAAATTTTTTGTTTCCGCTGCCTTCTCTGCCTCCCAATAAATCCATAAGTGGTATCAGAGCCACGTCAACTGCTCTATACTTTAGGATTATCGATACAATCAATTTTGGTTTGTTGCCTTTATTTATTGCATACGATGCGAATAAAATTGGCTTTATGCAAGTCCAATCCTAAATCCACATATCCCAAATTACATATATGATATGTATTATTAATGCACTAGATACGTGTCGCCCTTAAACGAGTTTTGTGGTGGATGTATAGCGTGGTTATGGCCAATAAACCCTATCTGTGTATGGTTGTATGTGGTTGCTTACATCTCGGTCTGCGCACCAATCTTCCTTCTCCTATTCCTGATGTAACTCGAAATAATTCGAGATTTCTTTCCTACCTTTACTCCCCTCGAATGTAACTTGAGGTTTCTCTTCTTACAATGTAAAATAGGATATAATTTTATTTCATGTTATGTCAAAGAAACAGAGGACATCCTGACAACAGCTGAGACGATCGGTTCAAGGCGTGAACCGATCGGTTGACATTCGAGATGATCGATTCAAGGAGTGAGCCGATCGGTTGATGACCAGTTTGAGGAGCGATACGAGAGGGTGGCGGCCATGATGAGATGCACGACGACTAGGCGAACTGATCGGTTGGAGGAGCCAACCGATCGACTGGTGGCACCTAGACGACCGAGCCAGAATGAGCAAGTCATTCATGTGATGAGTTGATCTACTCAGAAGGCAAGGCACAGAGTTCATCTTGTACAGGTTACATGTGATGTAGACCTAGATGACTGTGATTCCTCTTGGCTCAAGGAATCACATTAGGATGGCCATAATCATCGCTTTTATCGTTTTGCATGTTTTCTGTGGGATATAGCATGTATATGATACGCACTATGTATTGTGGTGATTGGATATGTATATGTATATATAAAAACCAAATCCCTCATTAAATATTAAGTTTTAGATGCCTTCCAAATGAGACACACGTGAAAAGCTTGATCAAACAAGTGTGGGCACGCCCTAGCGTGGTGCACCGTCTATCTCGTAGAAGTGTGAAGGATGGATATGTGGGTCTGCCCTAGCAGGGTGCATATTCATCGTGTTTGCTTTGGGTCGGACTTAACAAGGTGATCTAGATGGGATCTAGTACCTTGAGGCATGGAGATGATCATGGCAAGGAGTTGCATATGACATCTTATCAAGAGTTGCATATGATGCAATTGGCAAGAGTTGCTTACCTGAGAGATCTAAGTTGTGGGTGACAACCCTAGCTAGTCCATGACTTAGAGGATTTCAGGATCTTGCCCACTAGAAGGTTGTACGCTACAATCTTCTAAATTGATGGTAAGGGCTATCAATTTGAAGTAAAATAGTGGGAGCGATAATTAATTAAATGCCTAATTATATCGTCAACTTCTCAAATCAATCAAATAAGTCAAAAATGAGTTTTTAGACTAAAATAGCATATTTCCTTTTGTAGTACAAATGGCAACAAACAACAATCACTTATTTGTGATCAGTCTTTGAGACCAACAAATTAAATGGGAAATTTTCCACGAATGGTTAGGACATTGAGAAGTGTTCTCAATCGTAGAGTGAAAGCTCTAAGTCCTAGTTATACCAGAACCAGACGGACTCGATCCCACCACATCAATGGTTGAAAGTATGCTTATGGAAGCATCATACCGAGGATGGCATTGATGAGGAGTGCTTGATGTTGTGTTCTCTGAACTATGAGTTGTAGAGACAACATGAGACATATGATGTCTCCAAGACATTGTCCTAGTATGTCATGACAGAAGGAGATTCAGTAAGGTATTTACACATTCAATATGATTGGGTATGTGGAAAGACATGACTAAGAAGGATTCCCTCTGAGCCAAGAGTTGGCCATTGGTATGATACTGCAAATGTTGCGAGAATCATACAGTTCATGATAAACTACAACATGAACAACTTTGACAAGCGTTGACAAAGTTGTTGGACATGTTGAGGACATGTTGAGGCAAATATGAAGAAAGACTAACCATAATCTTTGATGAGATCAATGAAAGGTAAGTCTTAAGGGCAAGGGCAAGGGCAAAGCAAAGAAGTGTTCTGATGCTAGCCAACTGCCCAAGCCGTCTTCAACCTCAAGGCACATGGGGAAAGGGTGTATGAGGGAATTTCCCTCTATATCTGGAAGAACAAAAGAAGATGAAGGAGGGGATGGAAATATCCACCTAAGGTATCATGAAATGAACCGCTTCTTTATCTGAGGTATATGATACCAAGATATGGATATGTCATATATGATATGCAATAGCCACAAAGAAGTGATGGCCTTTATGAAAGGACCAAGAAAGGAGTACCCGTCATTGGAGCAAGTGTTGCTGCCATAGATAGGAGTACCTTTCAGTTTATTTCAGCCTAAATGTCACAGAATAGAGTTGAGAACTGCTATTTCATATTTGCCAATAGATATAAACACTTTATTTTTGCATATTGTATGACAATGATGGCAATCAATAAAGAGATGTTTCAATTTATAAAGATATGATCTTTGTGGCAATGCCTTGTTTATCTTGTGGTATTTGATATACATAAGATAAAATGATACCTAAAAATTATAGATAACTCAAACAATCAATCATGAGAAATTCATTTCTAGTTTCCATGTGATGGATAAAACTAGACTCTTTTGGTTAGAGAACCAGTAAGAGACATGAATATCTTGCACATGATTAATCAATCTTCACTAAAGGTAGTGGGAGAATGATTATACTATTAGGTATGATACATGTGATGTGTATACATACCTATTGGAACAAATGCTAATACTTCAAATAGTGTTTAGAGAAATACCAATATGAATATCTTGAAGTGTTGAAGATTATCATAGATGAAGTGCAAATTTGGTAAAGTGTTAATTCTTGATGAGATCAATGAATGAAATACTTGGACTAAATGTTTGAGATCCTTATGAGTGATTATGATAGTGTATCATAGTGAACTCATGATTAAGGCATGGTGATGTCTAAATCAAGAAGGAATCATACTCTAAGGAGTTAGAGAATGATTATCAAATAACTGAATTCTTCTTAATAAAAGAATACCCCACACTAATAAAGGACATTAAGAATCACAAGGAGTTGTAAGTTCTTATATCCTTGACGGATACACCTCGTTTATCTATGTGATGAGTCAACTATCTAGATGAATATGAGGAACCAAATTTTGAGTTATGGTTTATGACCATTACATCCTAAATGACATCCAAGTGAACCATAAGGTATGACCTTGATGGTAGCACTCATTGGATGAAATCCATAAGTGCAAATGAGTCTTAAGTGTTAAGACACATGGATAACATTTTGAGAAGGATGATTCTTGTTGATTGCAACTTAATGACTAAGACATTTGTCATATGGATACTAAAACTGCATTCCTATGAGGAATAAAACAATGATGTGTACGTGACACAACCTATAAGGTTTATGAATCCACTGATGCAAATGAAGTCTATAAGTTACAATGGACTAATCAATGTGATTGATTGAGTACAAGCAACTCAGAATTGGATCTTTACTTTGATGATATAGTCAAAGGGTTTGACTGATATGTCAAAGATAAAGAAGGGATCTGTGATTTAGTGGGAGCGTGTTCACATTCCACATGTTGATGTGAAATGGAAATGTTCTAGAATGGAAATCCAAAAGTGGAAATTATCTTTAAGGAAGATAGAGGTGTTTCCTATGTGATAGGAATAGAGATCTATAGAGATAAGTTCTCAAAAACCTCTTGACCTGATAAGAGAAAGCATACATTGGCAATCTGAACTGAAGGGTTCAGTATGCACAAATTCAGTGGGAGAAAACTTGTCCATGTTACATGGAGTTAGTATCCCAAGGCCAAGTGTCCAATTCTTATGAAGAATGGGAACACTAAGAGTAGATATGGATCTATCATGTATGTAATCATCCCATTATCTTGCATGTATCAACATGTCAAGAACAAAATGCATTCATCATCTTGTATGTAGGACATGGCAATATGATGTGCTCATCCTGATAACTCGTATGTGGGACATGACGAGTGGATGTTTGTCTACTTCCAGTAAGAGTTACTAGAATACCATGAGAACTTGATAAGTACTTGAGAATTACTAGTTCTATGGAGATAATGAAGAGTTCAATGTAAAGAGTTACATTGACGTGAACTTCCAAAAGGACAAAAAATTAATCGCAAAATATATATGGGATATATAAAAGTGAAATTTTGTTGATAATTGGAAGTGTTCCAATAAGACCATTTAAAAGGAAATGCCGAGTATCTATGTGTTGGAGAACAACAGTGGATACTATATGGATCTAGAAGTTCATGCGATGAACTTATAGATATTCTGCTCATTGATGACAAGTATGGAATCCTTGATCATGCAATGTGGCTAAAGGTTAGCAAAGGAATACTAGATCACATATTACATCAACTCCATCTCATACGTGTGATGTACAGTGAAGAGATGAGAGACATGTAGTTAAAAAACTGACTTTGGCAAGGTGTTGCCATTACTCACTATGTTCGCACTAGAGCACAATAACATGTGGGACATGTTTAAAGATCACTATGAATATGATTCAAGGGTGATTGGCTAGCAGTGCAAGTGGGAGTCTGTTAGTATGTATGCCCTGAGAAGCCAATCATGGGATGATTGATGGGATACATTAAGATTGATTTGATAAACATCAAAGGCAAGCTTCCAATTCTTTCTGATTCAATCATATGAGATAGTGATAGAACAGATTGAATGTCTAGAGAATGATAGTACTCAATGATGTATGCTTTCAGGTTGAGGACCTGAACAATGAGATCATACGGATGCTAAGAGTTTGTACATTCTTGTTATGTCCCTAGTCAGATGTCATTGTGGAAGGTAGATAGACAACACTGACACACAAGATTAGATTGTGGTGTTGGTTGATGACAGAATCTCATTAGTCATGATATAGAGATATCAAACCAAACACATAGGTACTTGTTAGAGAACAAGTGTACCGGACAGACCCACCGTGAGTTTGACACATGGAACCATGACATGGTAGTCACAGTCAGTACTCACAGTGATGGTGGTGAGTGTGATTCTTTGACCTGAAATCACTACACTCAACACATGTCGTTGGGCATACTTTGACATCATCAAACGCAGTCCTGAAATATGGGTTGTTATAAAGGTGATGATTGGGTGGCTTTAACACATAGGGCTTTTGAGGGGTGCGTGATAGATATGGGATTTGTCCCTCCTGAGGGAGTTTGATATCCATGGCCACTTGATGAGTAGGATTGAGAAAGGCGTGCATGCATGTGTGAATCAATATGTGATATTGATGTCATACATATCTCTTCCAATCTACTCTGAGATCGAGAAATTAAATGAACGTTGACAGGATGACTGTTCCATGCCTCGAGTTCATTTGAGATATCAGTGACAAAGGAATTATACATTCACTGTAACACCATTCATAGATTGTAGGATTGAAATTTGTTCTCCAACTTTCTATTTCACTTGGGTAGCACTGATGTGTGACTAGGCACCGCTCTTTGCTTGTGAAGTCATAAGTGTTATGGACTTTCACTGCCAACGTGAAATGGACCTGCAGGGTCACACATATAAGATTTAACCTGGAAGAGGAGTTTTATCCACAAACAATGTTTATATTGATTACTAAAGGAGTTTAGTAGTTCAATTAAACACTCGATCAATTGATAGCTCAGTATCATAATGTTCAAGGTGTTGGACGCATTGATTAGAGTAACAGATTGATTGAAACTGCAATTGACTGTTTCTGCACAATCTGCACTCCCAACTGATCGGAGCTTGGTGAACCGATCGGCTCAAGTGATGAGTCGATCGGCTCAAGGACAGGGTGAAACGATTGTTTCAAGTGTTGAAACGATTGATTCAACTGGTGGAACCGAGCAAGTTGGGAAAGTAGGATTGGTGAGAATTTTTCTTTCGTTTCACTTGCCCAATTTGATTGGGAAAAGGATTGGTATTTGATACCAATTAGAAACAAAAGAAGGAAAGTCAATCGGGAACTGATCAGGACCATTAACCGATCAGTTCAGAAGTGAACTGACTGTTTCATGGGTCCCAACTGATCGGTTGAGATGTCAACCGACCGACTCAGGTCCCCAACCGACCATTTCAGTTGTGAAACGATTGGTTCAGGTTGCGAGTTGGTTGTTTTGTGGAAAATCTCGAACCCTTCTACTCCTGCTTTTAGTCTCGCATTGCCCAGGATGGAGAACCTTGTCCCATGACCCTCCTATATATAGGGGTATTGGGGGCTTCTCAAAGAACAACTCAGTGCAACCAGTTCCTCTGTAAAGTTGTCGTTCTCTCTGGTTTTGGTAACCGAGAGAGCCCGAGCAAGTGCTACCCGATAAGGGAGGCACAACAAGGGAAAGACAACTACAGAAAGTGACTGGTGGCAGGAGAGTGTGTCAGTGACTAGTACGCTGACAAGAGGGTGCGACTCCTTCCAATTCCTTGTGGGACAAGGAGATTGGAGTTCCAGGTGGTCTGTGTGGACTACTTCAGAGGCGGGAGGTTTCTGCCGCTCGGAGGATAGTTGTCAATCCCGACAGTCCCGGTGAGACCAAGAGTCATCAGTCCCGGTGCGACCAGGAGCTGCACAAACACCGTCCAAGACCGGAGGTGAAGACCGCACAAGCCGCGAGGTATTGTCGCCAAGCAAGCCTCGGGACAAGGTATGATTCCACAAACCATCCTTTCCTATTGTATAGACGTTGACGCATTTCCTTGTTCCGGGTTTGGGAGAGAAATTTTTTTATTTCCGCTGCCTTCTCTGCCTCCCAATAAACCCAACATATTTTTCTTATGAAACTAAAGTGACACTCAAATTTGTGATGCCCAGATAAAATTGGATTTCTCCAGATCAATCCACATGTTAATTTCATTGAACTTTATCATTTCATTGCTCATACCAAATAAATTTGAGAAGACTATAAAATATTACACAAGTCTATATACTAATACTTTGAGTAATCATCAGATAATTTTCAAGTGGAAGTAAAATATTGAATGTATTTATATCCCCCTAGGATAATGCACAAGCACTTATCTGTAATAATACTAATGTTGATGGGGACAAACTTTAACACATTATGAACTATTCAATTTATGTGTATGTTATATTGGATTTACATTCATATTTACTCTTTTGATAATTGTCTGTTAAATCTTATAAAATCCATCAATGGTTCAACTTTGGGTGACCTAATAACAATTTAATAAAATACTGAATTGTTCCATCCAATTTGACTGACAACATCTGCATAATGAACAATTCAAAAGTACATAGTTGAATGTGTATATTTAGGCAAGGCCACTTTGGTAACAACGAGTCTTTATCCAAACATTTAACTATTATATATTAAAACTATGCAAAAGGAAACAATTTTAAAAAAACCAAACAAATGGAAATCTTATTGTGGTTTCAATTTTCAATAAAATTGCTATAAAATTAAAATATAATCTAAAATATGAAATGGTTTCCATGAACTGATTCATTAGTAATAAAAAGACAATTTTTGGGTTTTCATAATTAAATAGTACCTACCCTAGTTCCATATAATATATTTAATTAGTTGTTTTGAAGACCATGTCTAGGACCAAAAATATCTCTTTCCAATCTGATTTGATTCATCCAAGCATTCATTCCCATATTATCAACAAGATATAAATATACTTACCTTGATTCATATATGATATTCTTAATATATTTTTTTCTTGTAGAGGTTGAGCGAAATCTTTTCCTCTTTATATGTTCACTCCTATAGTTACAGTGACAAATCCTTTTTCTTGCTGAAACTTCTGATTATTCTAATATGCCTTCAACCAGAAGAACCTTCCATTGTGAATTCTCCTTAATCTCTCATTTCTTTGTCTTTCTTGATCTCTAGATGGTGATAGAACAAATAATTGTCTCAATCCTTTTCCCATCAACACCCTACTTCTTTTATTGCCTCTTCCATAACCACCATGTAAGAAATAATCAATAATAGTGGAATTAGTGGGGTTAGTAGGATAGAGATCAACCACCAATTAGTTACCTAGTGGATAGAGAGTAACCATCACATAATCAGATTTGTGGGTGCTTGTTTCTTCATCTAAGGATTGGAGACTATCCTTATAGTTAGTGTGTAGTTCGCAACCACTCAAGTGTCCATTTGCTCAACGAGAATAACCACGTTTTTTGTCTCTTCGTCTAAAGGTTCAAAACTAACTACCTTGTGTCTCTTAATCCAAAGATTAGATTTTTTTTTGAAAATAGCTCAATATCATTAAAAGAAAGCCATACGGCATCTATAAGATAGACATCTCTCATCAAATAACCAAGCAGCAACTCCTTTTGCGGAAAGATATAGCACAAGGCTCAGATTGGGATGCGATAGGTACGCTTCTGCACCGTCCACCTCTAGTCGTGGCTGTCTAAAGCAGCTATCTCGGATGGAGTTTGTCAATCTACCAGAACCTATGAGTACATCTTGATAGGAGTAAGCAAAGCCAAATCCAAAGATTAGATTATAACGGTCTTTAGTGAATAAAGTGGATGCCTATTCATAATTAAATAGAAAGGACGTGGAGAGTCTCGCACCCCTTCGTCTATAACTTTGCACATTCCAACAATCATCACATTGAAATCAATTCTATTTGAGACATATAAAACATATTACATGGGCAGTACAAAAAAATTGTTCGATATATTTTTCAAACATGATCTTCATGTGAGCCAATAACTTCAATGGAGGTGGCAGTTGCTATTTATGTATATAGCTGGGCTGCTTTAGAACTAATTCAGCTGAATGCTTATTTGAGAACTTGACGATATTAATATGAGATGTGCTTGATGATATAAGCTTATCTTGTCACTTCAGAAAACCTTACTCGAGCAGCGAACTGAAGCAGATGTAGCTGGAGTTGAAGAATAGGCTGAGGTGAGTTCCACTTGACTAGAATCTTTGTTCGCAAGTATCAAATTAGATTGATACCTTTGCAGCTTGCACTATAGACAGAGTTGACTCTCTTGCTGCTGTGACATTGGCCAGCTGAATCATACAAACATAATGGTGTTCAACGGCAAAACAGTTGGACACTATTAAAACTAATATCATAAGAAAACCAAAGTGGCGGCATATTTTCATCATGTGGCAGCTGCATAGTGTACCTTTCTTTTTGTTTACATTGTCTGCTCTTTGAAGCTAGCTCCGCATACCAACTGATATAGCTAAAAAACAATACCTTTCTTGGTAGACACTAAAAAGCAGTCTGGGCTTTTTTATCAAACGCTTCACCATGTACTTCTCCCAAAGCAGTGCGGAATTGCCACCAAGAGTTCCCCCAAACACTTCAGTGGAGCAGCTACAGTCTTTTTTTCGGGACAGCCGAGGTTGCACGCTCATCTGAAGTGATTGGGTAGAACTCCAGAGGGCAAGCACATTCGCCTGTCACATATATGCATCTTGTTTCATCTCCAAATCGTTCATTTTACCCTTCAGCTGTTTATCTCTGATTATAACAAGCTACTGCATGTTCCTATTTATAGCAGCAATTCCTGGTCAGCCCTTGTCATATATCAGTCAGAGTAAGGGAATAATTTCCTCCGTTTCACGAGGTCCATTATGCTGCTGGGTAGCACGCTGCGGTTTTGAATAAGGACGCGTAGTTGGGTTAGATGCATCTGTTTATCGCTGCACAACACACCTTATCTGTTATTCTCTTCATTTCTGTAGCACGGTGGACACGGGGAATGCCTTGGTTGAAATGGTCCTGTCCCAAGTGGCACTCTGCCTTTACCACTTCTATCTATTGCAGAAAGAAAGGTTCGATTACATGATATCACGAAAAGTTTGGAACAATTCATGTACATGACTTGATTTGGAAGAATCTATTACTCTATGAAACAATTTCGTTATGATTTGAACTGAGCCCACAGCCACTAAGCACTAAAGAAAATATTGCTCAACGACCTACATGGTATTTGTTGGTATGTATGCCCTGAGAGCCAATCATGGGATGATTGGTGGGATACATTAAGATTGATTTGATAAACATCAAAGGCAAGCTTCCAATTCTTTCTGGTTCAGTCATATGAGATAATGATAGAACATATTGAAAGTCTAGAGAATGACAGTACTCAATGACATATGCTTTCAGGTTGAGGAGCTGAACGATGAGATCATACGGATGCTAAGAAGTTGTACATTCTTATTATGTCCCTAGTCGAATGTCATTGTGGAAGGTAGATAGACAAAAATGACACACAAGACTATATTGTGGTGTTGGTTGATGACAAAATCTCATTAGTCACGATATAGAGATATCAAACCAAATACATAGGTACTTGTTAGAGAACAAGTGTACCGGACAAACCCACTGTGAGTTTGACACATGGAACCATGACATGGTAGTCACAGTCAGTTCTCACAGTGATGGTGGTGAGTGTGATTCTTTAACCTGAAATCACTACACTCAACACATGTCGTTAGGTACACTTTGACATCATTAAACACAGTCCTAAAATATGGGTTGTTATAAAGGTGATGATTGGGTGGCTTTGACACATGGGGCTTTTGAGGGGTGAGTGATAGATATGGGATTTGTCCCTCCTGAGGGAGTTTGATATCCATGACCACTTGATGAGTAGGATTGAGATAGGCGTGCGCACGCATGTGTGAATCAGTATGTGATAGTGATGTCATACATATCTCCTCCAGTCTACTCTAAGATCAAGAAAGTGAATGAACGTTGACAGGATGATTGTTTCATGCCTTGAGTTCATTAAGGATATCAGTGACAAAAGAATTATACATTCACTGTAACACCATTCACGGATTGTAGGATTGAAAGTTGTTCTCCAACTTTCCTTTTCACTTGGATACCACTGATGTGCGACTAGGCACCACTCTTTGCTTGTAAAGTCATAAGTGTTATGGACTTTCACTGCCAACGTGAAATGAGCCTGCAGGGTCACACTCATAGGATTTAACCTAGAAGAGGAGTTTATCCACAAACGATGTTTAGATTGATTACAAAAGGAGATTAGTAGTTCAATTAAATACTCAGTTAATTGATAGCTCAAAATCATAGTGTTCAAAGTGTTGGACCAGATGATTAAGAGTATCAGATTGATTGGAACTGCAATTGACAGATTTGCACAGTCTACTTCTCCAACTGATTGGCTCATAGGGTTGAACAGATCGGCTCAGGTTGGTGAACCGACCGACTCAAAGTGGTGAGTCGATCGGCTCATATGTCAATGAAACGATCGGCTCAATTGTTGAACTGGTCGATTCGTATGACCAACCGAGATCGTTTGGAAAGTCAGAAGACTCTTTTTGCAATTACATATTTGTTTCACTTGTAAAAATTTGATTTGGATAAGGACTAATATTTGATTAGTTGGAAACGAACATGAAAGTCAATTTGAGTTGGACCAGGACCACAAACTGATCGGCTCAAGTATGAACCGATCGGCTCAGGGTCCCAAACGATCGGTTCAGGTATGAACCGATCGGTTCAACTGGCGCAGTTTGTCAGATTTTGTGAAAAATCTCGAACCCTTCTACTCCTGCTTTAATCCCACATTGCCCGGGATAGAGAACTATGTCCCATTTCCCTCCTATATATAGGGGTATTGGGGGCTTCTCAAGTACAACTCAGAACACCAGTTGCTCTGTAAAGTTGTCATTTTCTCTGGTTGTAGTAACCAGGAGAGCCCGAGCAAGTGCTACCCGATTAGGGAGACACAACAAGGGAAAGACAATTGTAGAAAGATAACTAGTTGCAGGAGAGAGTGTCGGTGACTAGTACGCCGACATGAGGGTACGACTCCTTTTGGTGCCTTATGGGACAAGGCAATTACAGTTCCAGGAAGTCCGAGTGGACGAATACAGAGGCGGGAGACTTCTGCCGCTCGGAGGACAGCTGTCAATCCCGACAATCTCGGTGAGACCAGGAGCTGCACAAACATTGTCTAAGACCGGAGGTGAAGACCGCACTAGCTGCGAGGTAATATCACCGAGCAAACCTTGGGACAAGGTATGCCTCTACAAACCATCATTCCTACTGTATAGACGTTGACGTGATTCCTTTATATTGGGTTTGGGAAAAAAAATTCCGCTGCCTTCTCTGATTCCCCTAAAACCCAACAGTGGTATCCGAGCCACGTCAACTGCTCTATACTTTAGGATTATCGATGTGAACGATTTTGGTTTATCACCTTTATTTATTACATACGATGCAAATAAAATTGGCTTTATGCATGTCCAATCCTAAATCCACAAATCCCAATATACATATATGATATGTAATATGAATGCACTCGATACGTGTCGCCCTTAAACGAGTTTTGTGGTGGATGTATAGCGTGGTTATGGCCAATAAACCCTATGTTTGTGTATGGTTAAATGTGGTTGCTTACATCTCAGTCTGCACACCGATTCTCTATCTCTTATTCCTGATGTAACTCGAGATAACTCAGAGATTTCTTTCCTATCTTTGTTCCCCCCAAATGTAACTTGGGGTTTCTCAAATAAAATGTAAATAGGATAGAACTTTTATTTCCTGTTATGTCAAAGAATCGAGGACAACCTAACGACAACTGAGACGGTCGGTTCAAGGTGTGAACCGATCGGTTGGCGTTCTAGACGACCGGTTCACGGAGCGAGATGAGCGGGTGGCGGCCATGAGGAGATACACAACGACCAGACGAACTGATCGATTGGAGGAGCCAATCGATCGGCTGGTGGCACCCAACCGACCGGCCTGATGGCGAGTCAATCAATCATGGAGATGAGTTGATCAAACTCAGTAAAGGCAAAGCACAGAGTTCATCTTGTATAGATTGTATGTGATGTAGACCTAGATGACCGTGATTCTTCTTGGCTCGAGAAATCACATTAGGATGTCCATAATCATCGCTTTTATCGTTTCACATATTTTTTGTGGGATATAGCATGTATATGATACATACTATATATTGTGGTGATTGGATATGTATATATACATATAAAACCAAATCCCTCATCTAAATATTAAGTCTTGTACGCCTTCCAATAGCGGCACACATGAAAACTCGATCGACCAAGTGTAGGTTACGCCAAAGCGTGGTGCGTCGTCCATCTTGCGGAAGTGTGAAGGGTAGACATGTAGAATCTGCCAAAGTAGGATGCATGTTTACTGTATCGGCTTTTAGGTTAGACTTAATTGGTGATTCTTAGAGCGTCTAAGCCCAGAGGCATGGGATGAATGGCAAGGAGTTGCGCATGTCATCTATCCAAGAGTTACATATGATGCAATTGGCATAATGGCCTACCTAAATAGTCAAAGTTGTGGGCGATCAGCCAAAGCTGACCCATGACTTGATGAAATACAGATCTTGCTCACTAGAAGGTTGTACGCTGCAATCTTCCGAATTGATGGTGAGGGCTATCAATTTGAACAAAAATAATTGGAGCGATAATTAATTAAAGTCCTAATTATATCGTAAAACTTTTTCAAATCTATCAAATAAGTCAAAAATGAGTTTTTGGACTAAAATGCATATATTTCCTTTTTTACAATAAATGGCTAATCAATAATAATCACTTTATTTGCGATCGGTCCTTGAGACCAATAAACTAATGGGAATAATTTCCACGACTGATTAGGACATTGAGAAGTGTTCTCAATCGAAGAGCAAAAGCTCTAAGTCCTAGTTATACCAGAACCAGATGAACTCAATCCCACCACATCAATGGCTGAAAGTATGCTTATGGAAGCATACCGAGGATACCATTGATGTGGAGTGATTAATGTTGTTCTCTCTAAACTATGAGTTGCAAAGACAACATGATACATATGATGTCTCCAAGACACTGTCCTAGTATGTCATGACAGAAGGAGATACAGTAAGGTATTCACACACTCAATGTGATTGGGTATGTGGAAAACCTTACTAAGAAGGATTCCCTCTGAGCCAAGAGTTGGCTATTGGTATGATACTACAAATCTTACGAGAATCATACAATTCATGATGAACTATGACATGAACAACTTTGACAAGTGTTGACAAAGTTGTTGGACATGTTGAGGACAGTAGAGGCAAAGATGAAGAAAGACAAAACCCTAATCTTTGATCGATGAGGGGTAAGTCTTAAAGGCAAGGACAAGGGCAAAGAAAATAAGTGTTCTGATGCTAGCCAGCAATCCAAGCCGTCTTCAACCTCAAGGCACAAATGAAGAAGAACAAGCCTAAGTTTGTGATGTTGATCAATAGAAAGAAAGACAAGTCCAAGGGCAAGGGCAATGGCAAAGCTAAGAAGGATTCTGATGCTAGCCAGTAGCCCAAGTCATCTTCAGCCTCAAGGTACATGGGAGGGTGAACGAGGGAATTGCCCTCTATATATGGAAGAACAAAAGAAGGAGGGGATGGAGATCTCCACCTAAGGTATCATGAAATGAACCTCTTCTGAGGTATATGTTACCAAGACGAAGATCTGACATATATGATATGTAAGATCTACAAACAAGTGATGGCCTTTACGAAAGGACCAAGAAAGGAGTACCCATCATTGGAGCAAGTGTTTCTGCCATAGATAGGAGTACCTTTCAGTTTATTTCAGCCTAAAGGGCATGAAATAGAGTTGAGAACTACTATTTCAATTTGCCAATAGAAACACTTTATTGTTGCATCTTGTTGAGATAGGGATGGCTATCAATACAGTTGATATTTCAAATTCAAAGATATGATCTTTGTGGAAATACCTTGTTTATCTTGTGTTACTTGGTATGCATAAGATAAAATGATACCTAAAAGTTATTGATAACTCAAACAATCAAATTACCATAAATCATGAGAAATTCATTTCTAGTTTCCATATGATTGATTAGTCTAGACTCTTTTTGGTTAGAGAACCAGTAAGAGACATGAATCTCTTGGACATGATCAATCTTCACTAGTCATAGTGGGAGAATGATTATCCTATTAGGTATAATACATGTGATGTATTTACATACCTATTAGAGTTAATGCTAGTACTTCAAACAGTGTTTAGAGAAATACCAATATGAATATCTTGAAGTGTTCAAGAATATCATAGATGAAGTACGAATTTGGTAAAGTGTTAATTCTTGATGAGATCAATGAATGAAATACTTGAATCAAATGTTTGAGAACCTTGTGAGTGATTATGATAGTGTATCATAGTAAACTCATGATTAAGGCATGGTGATGTCTAAATCAAAAGGAGTCATACTCTAAGGAGTTAGATGATGATTATCAAATAACTAATTTCTTCTTAAATAAAGAATACCCGACACTAATAAAAGACATTAAGAATCATAAGGAGTTGTGAGTTCTTATATCCTTGACAGATACACCTCGATTATCTATGTGATGAGTTGGTCATGTGATGAATCAACTATCTAGATGAATATGAGAAACTAGATTTTGAGTTATGGTTTATGACCATTATATCCTAAATGACTTCCATGTGAACCATAAGGTATGACCTTGATGGTAGCATCCATTGGGATGAAATCCATAAGTGCGAATGAGTCTTAAGCATTAAGACACATGGACAACATTTTGAGAAGGATGATGCTTGTTGATTGCAACTTAATGACTAAGAGATTTGGCATACAGATACTAAAACTGCATTCCTATGAGGAATAAAATAAGGATGTGTACGTGACACAACCTATAAGGTTTATGAATCCATTAATGCAAATGAAGTCTATAAGTTACAATGGACTAATCAATGTGATTGATTGAGTACAAGCAACTCAGAACTGGAATATTTACTTTAATAATATGGTCAAAGGGTTTGACTGATATGTCAAAGATAAAGAAGGGATCTGTGATTTGGTGGGAGCATATTCACATTCCACATGTTGATTTGAAATGGAAATGGAAATGTTCTAGAATGGAAATCCAAAGTGGAAATTATCTTTAAGGAAGAGAGAGATGTTTCCTATGTAATAGGAATAGAGATCTATAGAGATAGTTCTCAAAAACCTCTTGACCTAAAAGGGGAGAGCATACATTGGCAATCTATACTGAAGGGTTCAGTATACAAAGATTTAGTTGGAGAAAACTTGGAGTTAGTATCCTAGAGCCAAGTGTCTCAATTCTTATAAAGAATGGGAACACTAAGAATAGATATGGATCTATCATGTATGTAATCATCCCATTATCTTGCATGTATAGACATAGAAAGAATAAAATAAATTCATCATCTTGTATGTAGGACATGACAATATGATGTGCTCATCCTGATAACTCGTATGTGGGATATGACGAGTGGATGTCTATCTAGTTCCAGTAAGGGTTATTGGAATACCATAAGAATTTGATAAGTACTTGAGAAGTACTAGTTCTATGTAAATAAGGAAGGGTTCACTGTAAAGAGTTACACTGATGCAAACTTCCGAAAAGGACAGAAAATAAATCACAAAATATATACGGGATATATAAAAGTGAATGTTTGTTGATAAATAGAAATGTTCCAATAAAGTCGTTTAAAAGGAAAAGCTGAGTATTCATGTGTTAGAGAACATTAGTGAATACTATATGGATCTGGAAGTTCATGAGATGAACTGATAGATATTCTGGTCATTGATGACAAATAAGGAGTGCTTGGTCATGCAATGTGGCTAAAGGTTAGCAAAGGAACACTAGATCGCATATTACGACAACTCCATCTCATACGTGAGACGTACAACGAAGAGATGAGAGACATGCAGTTAATACCGACTCTGGCAAGGTGTTGCCATAACTCACTGTGTAAGCACTAGAGCATAGTAACATGTGGGACATGTTTGAAGATCACTATGAATATGATTCAAGGGTGATTGGCTCACAGTGCAAGTGGGAGTCTGTTAGTATGTATGCCCTGAGAGCCAATCGTGGGATGATTGGTGGGATACATTAAGATTGATTTGATAAACATTAAAGGCAAGCTTCCAATTTTTTCTGGTTCAGTCATATGAGATAATGATAAAACAGATTGAATGTCTAGAGAATGATAGTACTCAATGACATATGCTTTCAGGTTGAGGACCTGAATGATGAGATCATACGAATGCTAAGAGGTTGTACATTCTTATTATGTCCCTAGTCAGATGTCATTGTGGAAGGTAGATAGACAAAAATGACACACACGACTAGGTTATGGTGTTGGTTGATGACAAAATCTCATTAGTCACGATATGGAGATATCAAACCAAACACATAGGTACTTGTTAGAGAACAAGTGTACCAGACAGACCCACTGTAAGTTTGATACATGGAACTATGACATGGTAGTCACAGTCAGTTCTCACAGTGATGGTGGTGAGTGTGATTCTTTGATCTGAAATCACTACACTCAATACATGTCGTTGGGTACACTTTGACATCATCAAACATAGTCATGAAACATGGGTTGTTATAAAGGTGATGATTGGGTGGCTTTGACACATTGGGATTTTGAGGGGTGAGTGATAGATATGGGATTTGTCCCTCCTGAGAGAGTTTGATATCCATGGCCACTTGATGAGTAGGATTGAGATAGGCGTGAGCACGCATGTGTGAATCAGTATGTGATATTGATGTCATACATATCTCCTCCAGTCTACTCTGAGATCAAGAAAGTGAATGAACGTTGACGAGATGATTGTTTCATGCCTTGAGTTTATTCGGGATATCAGTGGCAAAGGAATTATACATTCACTGTAACACCATTCACAAATTATAGGATTGAAAGTTGTTCTCCAACTTTTCTTTTCACTTGGGTAGCACTGATGTGCGACTAGGCACCGCTCTTTGCTTGTGAAGTCATAAGTGTTATGGACTTTCACTACCAACGTGAAATGGGCCTGCAGGGTCACACACATAGGATTTAACCTGGAAGAGGAGTTTATCCACAAACATTGTTTAGATTGATTACTAAAGGAATTTAGTAGTTCAATTAAACACTCAGTTAATTGATAGCTCAAAATCATAGTGTTCAAAGTGTTGGACCAAATGATTAAGAGTATCGGATTGATTGGAACTGCAATTGACTGATTTGCACAGTCTACTGCTCCAACCGATCGGCACATAGGGTTGAACCGATCGGCTCAGGTTGGTGAACCGACCGGCTCAAAGTGGTGAGTTGATCGGCTCATATGTCAATGATATGATCGGCTCAATTGTTGAACCGGTCGATTCATATGACCAATCGAGATTGATTGGAAAATCAGAAGACTCTTTTTGCAAATACATATTTATTTCACTTGTACAAATTTGATTAGTTGGAAACGAATATGAAAGTCAATTTGAGTTGGATAAGGACCACGAACCGATCGGCTCAAGCATGAACTGATCGACTCAGGGTCCCAAACGATCGGTTCAGGTATGAACCGATCGGTTTAACTGGCACAGTTTGTCAGATTTTGTGGAAAATCTCGAACCCTTCTACTCTTATTTTAATCTCGCATTGCCCGAGATAGAGAATCCTGTCCCATGACCCTCCTATATATATGGGTATTGGAGGCTTCTCAAGTACAACTCAGAACACCAGTTGCTCTGCAAAGTTATCGTTCTCTCTGGTTGTGGTAACCAAGAGAGCCCGAGAAAGTGCTACCGGATTAGGGAGGCACAACGAGGGAAAGACAACTACAAAAAGGAAACTGGTTACAGGAGACTGTGTCAGTGACTAGTACGCCGACAGGAGGGTACGACTCCTTCTGGTGCCTTGTGGGACAGGACGATCGGAGTTCCAGACAGTCCTTGTGGACGACTGTAAAGGCGGGAGACTTCTGCCGCTCAGAGGCCATCTGTCAATTCTGATAGTCCTGGTGAGACCAGGAGCTGCACAGACACCGTCCAAGACCGGAGGTGAAGACCGCACTAGCTGTGAGGTAATATCGCCGAGCAAATTTTGTGACAAGGTACACCTCTACAAACCATCCTTCCTACTGTATAGACATTGACGCGATTCCTTTATACTGGGTTCGGAGAATTTTTTTTCCGCTGCCTTCTCTGATTCTCCTAAAACCCAACATTATTGGGTGATTAATAAGATTGGTTCTTGTACATTTTCTGTCCTCCAATATATAAAATATAACTTTGTATTTCGTATAGTTATATCACAAGAGGCGTGCGGCCCAAGTATTGTACGACCCACAGGCAACCAAACTATAGTCTCGCTATGTCGTGTCTATGACAGGCAGAGCGGACATTCAATTTGAATGAAATAATACTCCTCGCGCCCCTTTTCTTCCACTCAACTCGTCTGCTTTCTCGCCTCTCTGTCTTTTTCCCTTCCTTCGTCTTCCGGTGATCTCGAAGGTTTCTTCCTCGACTCCTATAATTCCCACTTGGTATGACAGCTTTGTTCCTGCATCAGATGGCGTCTTCTGCTGTCTCGTCCAGTTCTTCTGCTTGGCCACGCGTGATTGGAGAAATCCTGATTGCCGGAAGCGCAACCGCGAAGTATCCTTACCCCGCCGGTCTTAATGTTTCGAATTTCATTTCTCAAAGTTCAATAACTTTAACAGTCTCTATTGGGAGGTTTAGGTCAGAGCCATGATCTCTAGAATCGTTCATCGATGGGACGGAAAAACAACCAGAGAAGATATTGATCGACGAGGAAGGTAATATCAATCCAAACTCTAACTATTCTCTGTGGATGAGGATAGGTCACTTAGTCTAGGGATGGATCATGGGGATTCTCACATAGGAAGTTCCAGGCGTAGTAGTTAGACTTACTAGCTCGCTCAGATCTGGAAAGTTTTGGCGAAGAATTTCTGCAAATCAACACAGTCCAGGAACTTCGAGTTGATGACACGCCTTTGTCGCAATAAGAAAAGAACTCGATCTGTCACTAATTATTTGAGAAGTTCAAGTAGAACTGTGATAAACTCCATTCCATTGGTATATCCATTCCTGGTGATGACAAGATCTACTTTTCGAGTGGTTTAGGTAATGACTATAAGACCTTCACTGTTGCTATGATGTGAACACTCCTTCCTGCCTATGATGAGGTAGTTTCTCTACTTGAAGACCTTGATATGCGTTGATCAACAGTGAAATCCTTTTTTGTACCAAATCAGGCCGTCGTAGGACAAAGAGCTACGTATGAGGGAGACATGGAGGGAGAGGCATGCACCTACAGGCTTCTGTATCTTTCTTGGCAGATCATGTATTTCCTAGAGCGCTAAGAAACAATCCATTGTGGAGCGCTCAAGTTGCAAAGAAGAATATCGAGCGTTGGTGACAACGGCAGCTAAAGTCACTTGGATTTCCTTTCTACTGCGTGATCTTCATTTGCATTTGCCAAATCCAACTGTGTTATATTGTGATAATCTCAGTGCTATTCAGCTCACTACTAATCATGTCTTTTATTCCCGCACAAAACATGTGGAGTTAGACTATTATTTCATCCGTGAGAAGGTTGCTCTAGGTCATATAATCACTAACCACATACCCCACAAAGAACAGCCTGCAGACGTTCTCACGAAGCATTGTTGCCCAAGCCTATTTTTCAAAATCTACGTGACAAATTGGGACTGCTACGATCTGTCGTCAGTTTGCATGGGATATTGAGTGATTAATAAGATTGGTTCTTTTACATTCTCTGTCCTCAAGAAAATTAAAATATAACTTTGTATAGTTATCTCACAAGAGGTGTGCGGCCCAGTTATTATAAGGTCCACGGGAAACCAAAACTATATAGTCTCGCCGTCATGTGTGACGAGAGCGGACATTCAGTTTGAATGAAATAATACTCCTCGCGCTCCCTTTTCTTTCTCTCAACTCGTCTGCTTTTTCGCCTCTGTCTTCTTCATTTTCTTCATCGTGCGGTGATCTCCAGGGTTTCTTCCTCGAATCCTCCAATTCTCACTCATGGTACCTTTTGTCTTCCATTTTGTATGTAAAACACCTGATAAACGAATAACTAAATTTTTGACATCAAGCACCACTATAGATAGGTGCTTCTTATATACATACATTATTTAGTCCTTATGGTTCACTTCTTGGTTACATACAATTTAAACTTTTAACTTTGACAAATTGCTTACCATCTAACAAAAACCTATTGCTTTTGCACCTATATGCTTTCGATTTTATATTTCTATAAAAGTCTTTAATAAAGAAGTCTATCTTAAAAGATTTTATAATGGATCCATACTTGAATCTATTGCACGTCTTTCCTCATGTTGAAATAGAATGTTAAAATATTATTGTTGTTATTTTGATTAAACGTAGGGCTTTAAGTCTAAAAATAATGGTCATTAGGAGCGCATAATGTTGTATTTTAAAAAAAGGAGGAAATTTTTGTCATGCATTTCTCATCTCTAATATTGTCGTGTCCTTATATATAACGGGAGTGGGGACGGTGTTAGGCACTTATCCAGAAGAAGAACAGAGAAGGGTGTGGGGACCATATGCCACTGGCAAGCCGGATGATATGCGATTTGTCTTGGGTCTCTTTTATTCTAAAAATTAACATATTTTCTCTCCATTGACAATTTTTCAATGAGAAAAATAAGTACCTGACAAAGTATAATGTCACCTAGTAGAAGGAGCCTTATACGTACATGGTTAGATATGTATATCATGTTGTTGAGTGTGTTCTTACTCTCAAGTATATACGGTTAGATAGGTCTAATACTCAGTTGTTTATTAGAATATCCTATCTGATGGAGTCTATCTCTCATTTGATAAAAAGTGATATATGTAAGAGAGAGCACTAATTTAAACAGGATAATATATAAGGACAACTATAGCAAATAAGGTCAATCATTCTTTTTCTTCCATGTTTAAATTGTGAGGTGGATACTTTTAAAGAAACTTTTTCTATCTCACCTTCATGTTTTTGTTTGTGGTTGTTCGCTTCTTACTCTAAACTCAGATTCAGATGAGTGAAGTCTAATCAAAGTTCACCAAAACCATAGTACATGTACTGGAAACACAGACATTCTATCATTTAGGGATGAGATGTGCTATGTAATGTCATTTTAGAACCCATTTTGGAATCCTTTTTGTCTCGATTCCAGACATTTGCTAGTAGATGAGACGGGACACTTAGGGTCTGACTGGTTTAGAGTAAGTAAAATTTTCTTAGAACTCATTTTCTTAGAACTGAAACTGAGTTTTAGGAAAATGAATTATAGGTGATTGGTTTGATAGATGATAGTCTGGAAACAGACTTCTCCTATCAATCGTCATTTAATATCTAAAGCAGGTCTCCATAGTTCTAAACCTCCGTCAATGTCCATTTAAACACTAGTAGGTCTTTCAGTTCTAGGTCTCCGTTCATATCTAATCCTCAGACAAGTCTAAAAAACACAATAGCAAAAGATATTGTCGTCTAATCTTTGGAGCTCCTCAAAACGTGAATAGAGAAATAGATGGTAGGGCGTCGGCGCAGGTTTTGGGAATCAAATAAAGGGTTGATGTGCTCGCTCTTGTTTGCCTGGGAATAGGTCTCGTTCAACATCAGGCCGATGAGAAATCGTGGTCACACATCAGGCCGGAGATGATGTCGTGGCGTTTGGTCTTCTCAGGTCGCGCGAAGAGGGAAAGATGAACAGGCCAGAGATGATTTCGTGGCGTTTGGTCTTCTCAGGTCGCGCAAAGAGGGCAAGATGAAACCGCAGCGTAACTCGTTTTCAGACGGATTTCTTTTGCAAGTCCAGAACTTCAACCATATATATTGTTGGAAGTCCATGGAAAACTAGGAAACTCAATTTTGAGACTTACACTGAATAAGTCAAGTAAAATTATAAAGGGAACTTAACTTCCAATATTTTCAGGACATTTTACACCAAACCAGTCAGACCCTTATTGGTAGATGAGATGGTTGTTGGTTGATGGGAAGACATAGGGGAGTTCTGAAAGGAGAATGGGAGTGGGAGAGGAGAAAGGGAGTGGCTGGAAGGAGAGATATTTTTATTTTTCTGATAATTTTCAATCCATAATAATAAAAATATGAAATATAATATATATATTACTTACAAAGAATATGTTCTAACGAGATTAATGTTGACATATTTATAAAAATATAATACACAAACTAAAATAAGATGGAGGAGGGAAGCAATGTCATTAGTTTGTTTTCTTTTGTAATCGAGTTGTTATCTATGATCTGACGTGGTATTATTATTGGTCCAATGTTTTGACATTCTCTTTCTCCTCCTCAATTCATGTATCACAATGCGAGATAGAGGGAGGAGGGAAGTAGTTCTATTATTTATTTCTTTGTAATAAATTTATTATCTCTGATCCGTTGTGTTGTTATTTTTGATTCACTATTTTGTTTGTTATCTACTCATTATTTCACCCATCACAAAAGGAAGAAAATAGGAGAGAGAAGGAAAGTATTGTCATAACTTTTTTCTTTGTAATTGATTTTTTATCTCTGGTTTGGTGTGTTTTTACCATTGGTACAACATTTTATTTTATTGTCTCATGGTCTCATCACAAATCTATACTACTATAAAAAGAGCGAGTTTGATGTTGTGCTCTCCTTGATTCACTCTCTTCTCTCCTTTATTCAAGGAATTTTGCTCCTACAAATATTTATTTCCACACTCTCCTATTAACTTTTATTATCTTTAATTCTGTATTTCTCTCTCCATCCCACGGAAACAGTTCCTTGATTCTCTCATTTCAAACAACCAACACAAATATCTTTTACCGTAGAGACCATTTCATGGATGAGTCCTCTCCCCGTACATTTCTAACAAATTTTATATGTCACGTGCATGTGCATGTGTGCGTTCACTAGTAGAGAGAAAATAAGAGAGAGCGGGGAAGGAGTTTCATTATTTATTTCCTTTATAATCAATTTATAATTTCTGGTCTGGTGTGTTGTTAATGTTGGTATAATGTTTTGGTTTTCCTCTTCTCAACATTGATTCATCGCTTCCCTCCTCTTGTATTTTCTATTTCTCATAAAATAATAAAAGATGGAACAAATGGAGGAGGAAAGTAACAAATGAATATGTAATATATAACAAATGGAGGAGGAAAATAGTAAGAAGAGAAAGAGAGAGAAAGTAGCAGTAAGCAAGGAAGTCTTGCCATTAATATGTTTATTTTGTTAATTTGTTATTTTCTATTTTTTAGCCTCCGCCTCATTTCACTCGCCACAAAATTGAGAAAATAGGGGAGAGGAGGGAAGTAGTGTCATTATTTGTTTTATTTTTTAATTGATTTCTGATAACACCAAATTTTGTGATTTTTAGGCCCTTATTTCGTTATCAAAACTACCCTTTTTAACTATTTTCCTCTCCTTTCTGTCATGTTATTGAATAAACAGGCCACACTACGTTGTTAACTCAATTTTATCATCTTTTGCAGAGTTTTCCTCATTTTTCAACTCATTTATCAGCAAAAAGGCATGTCCTGGCCCACAGACGTGTTCCACCTGCATCGGCCTTCCTACTAACCAGCCGACCGATACGCTTGTTGCCCGATAGGGCAGCACGATACACTACCACGTGATAGGAGGGTGCAGCGTAAGAGGAAGCGAATGAGCGATACGCCATTTACCCGACAGGGAGCCGGACTCGCCACGACTGCTGAAGCGTGTCGCGCCATACAGGCCACCCACCGGCAGGCGCCACTCGTCACGATGACCGACAGCCCGACATCCTTGTGTCGGGCGACACACATATCGGGCACCCCTGAAGCCGCAATAATGGAGCTGAAGGAGGACACGGGGAGTCCGGAGAACCACAACTTCCCCCAACTGCTGCCTATAAATAGCAGCTATAGGAAGCCAAAAAGACAGGTCAGAATCCCTCGAAAGCCAACTTAGGAAAGCTTCTGGAGCTAGCGTGTCGTGCCTCAGAGGTGTGTCGGGTGATTCTAGGTGAGCACTTCCCCATCCCGAGAGGGAGGGAATGGTTCACTTAGGGTCGGCCCCGGGCACCGCTGTAGGCCGATATCGGTCGATAAGGACACCCTATATGAGTACCCAATACTGGAGGCAATACTCTAGCCCGACACGATACCAAACCCTGATACACATCACCAGTAGCGTGTCACTCGAGAGGGTGTCGCCCGACACGATCGTATCGGGGGAGGGAGCCCCGCACAATACATCCACCCATCACAGCGTGTCACCCGAGAGAGTGTGCCGCCCGACACGGGTGTATTAGGCAAGGCTCCCTCCCGGTATCAGGCTGGAGGGTTTGTTGCTGCCTGTCGCCCTTCTAAATCAAGAAGGTGACATTTATCTTTACTTATTCCAGTCTTTTACTTTATTTACTTATGCAATGTAATCAAACCCTTTTATGCTAATGGAATTAGAAGAGCCTTAATTATCTGTTGCTTTATGTTTGGTCCCTTTTGTTGGATGATTGCTATGTTTAACATCTGAACTCTAGCTTGTACGCTTGGATCGCGTTTCGATTAGCTACCGAATCGTGTTTTCCTGTTGCAACAGCCTCGAGAGAGGTGTTGTGGCTCTAGTGTTTGGTCCGATACTGGAATATGAGAGTGCCCAGGATCGGAGTTGCTTTAGTAACCTTTCTACTCTAACTTAAGTCCAGCAACCTCGAGAGGGGTGTTGATGCTTTGTTAGAAGTACCCGCTTCGAGAGGAGGGGTACAGGATGTTTCTGCTGCCGCTTGTTTTATCGAAGTTTTCTCCTTCGTTCCTTACTATAGCATTAGTGTTATCTCTCTGTTTCCGTTTCACGAAAACCCCTAAAAACTGATAAATACTTAAAACCTTAATTTTCCTCGTAGCTCCAGTTGGAGATAGATTCCTTTTGTTTTATCGATCTTAGCCTACTGTTCCCTTGGGGAATTTTATCATCTCCTTACCCATATCGGAGTGTAACGTGTCGATTCCGCATTCTCAACACTACTACCCTTGTCCCTGTGTTCGACCTTGTCTATCTACTTCGACCCCGTAAACAAAGTTGCGGGGGCTTAGAAGGTTTCGGTTATAAATTTAAAAGTCCGACTACTTCAAATCCGCTCCACTTTTCGGACGCGCGATTTAGGCCGGTCAACTTTTTGGCGCCGTTGCCGGGGACAAGGCAAAATGATACTATTGAAGAACCCGAATCCACTAACTACACTCCAGTGCCTCAAGCTTAGAAATGATCTTGACAACACTCTCTTTTTCCTTTTTCATATTTTAACCTGAAATGAGTAATTATTACTATTAATAACAAATTTTCTAACTTGATTTTTCAGGCTATTCAGCTACTTAGAAGGGAGGCGCTCTACTCAACTAAACACCGACATCATCTGACATGCCGCCTCGCATTGAACAACCTCTTTCAGAAAGTGAACGCCAAGGGAGAGCTAGACCCCACTCGCCCCCGCCTGAAGATAATGACCGCTATGACGACAATGATCAACCTGAAGATCCAGAAATAGAGCAGTTCGAGGAAGATCATCGCTGGGGATAGACGTCGTCATCACCGGAGGCACAGGAGGAATTAAAATAATCAAGAACAGCACCAGGGAGGCAGTGATAGCGACAATTCAGATGAAGAAGAAAAGACTCTAAGGGAGTTTGCTTCCAAAAAGGCTAACAATTCCAAATGTCATGTCGTCATCCCGCGATTCAACGCCACCAACTTCGAGCTCAAGCCATCAGTCATCTCCATGATTCAGAACAAAAGCTTTAGAGGGAGTTCTAAGAATGATAATCCCTATCACCACTTGGATGCTTTTAAGAACATCTGTGACACCATTAAGATGTGGGGAGTTCCCCAGGAGGTAATCTATTGTAAGGGTTTCATCTTTTCTTTGGAAGATAAGGCTCTATCCTGGTATCTAGGGCTGCCCCACCAAGCTCTGAACGGATGGAGTGCACTGGCAGATGCCTTTGTGAACAAGTTCTATCCTACTGAGAAGACTGTCCGGAATAGACAAAGGATTACATCCTTCATGCAAAAGCCAAACGAGAATCTCCATGATGCCTGGGAACGATATCAAGAATGTAAGAGGGATTTCCCTCATCACAACTATAAGAAAGGTTTTTTGATAACTACCTTCTACAATGGTCTAACCCTTGAGGAAAGGGTTTCACTGAATGCAGCAGCAGGAAGTGACTTTCTGAGGAAGAAGACGAGCAGGTCCAAGAAGATCATCAAGAACATGGCCGAGCTGCAAGCCGGCACTGACTATGATAGATCTGATAGGGGACAAGCTAAGAAGGCTAGTAAAGGACCTTCTTTTGAATCCAAGGCTCTGTAGACTATCACCTCTCAGATCCAGAGGATAGCAACTGATGTAAAGCAGCTGAAAGAATCAGGTGGGAAGGGAAAGAAGCAAGTCGAAAAGGTCATGAAGTGTGTCACATGTGGAGAGGGTGGACACGGGGTAGATAATTGTATCTACACCCGACTTGACGCATCGAGCGAAACTGAATCTGAGGCTGAGGAGACTGAGAACATCTCTTTTGTTAATTTCAAGAGGCCAGATCATCCTAGCTTCAGTTATGGTAACAAAGATGCAGCTGAAAACTCGCATCAGTTGCATAACTCCTCCAAGCCACCTCAAGCTTTAGAGAAAAGAGGAGGATAGAGTCAATTCACCAGAACCACTTCTTTCCAGTCAAACAAAGGAAATTTCCAAGGATAAGGCAAGTATCAAGGTCGCCAGGCGACGAACACCAGTCAAGGACAAGGTCAAGCCAAGGAACAGGGTCAAGACAAGGTTTCTCACCAACCAGACTTGGTTGGACAGTTATTTGATTTTGTGAAAAGACAAGATACAATTAATAACCAGTTGGCGCAGAGTGCACTTTCAAATTTAGGAGTTTTGAATTCAATGTAGGTCCAGATGGTAGACATGCAAACGCATCAACGCCAAATTGATCAACAATTAGCTCAGATGGCCGAATTGATAAAGAATCCCTCGGGAAAAATACCCTCTAACACCGAAACTGCTAAAAAGGTAGGGCTGTAATCAGGAGGAACAGAGATCGACTTGCAAAATATGGATGATGTTGAAGGCGGAAGTGAAGAACCTAGACCTGTCGAGCTGGCGACGCAAACTAAAGCGCTCCTCGGGAGGCATCCCGAGCTTTTATTTTTCCTAGAATAGGCATGCGGCCCAAGTATTGTACGACCCACAGGAAACCAAACTATAGTCTCACCATGTCATGTCTATGACAGGCAGAGCGTACATTCAATTTGAATGAAATAATACTCCTCGTGCTCCTTTTCTTCCACTCAACTCGTCTGCTTTCTCGCCTCTCTGTCTTTTTCCCTTCCTTCGTCTTTCGGTGATCTCGAAGGTTTCTTCCTCGACTCCTTTAATTCTCACTTGGTATGACAACTTTGATCCTGCATCAGATGGCATCTTCTACTGTCTCATCCAGTACTTCTGCTTGGCCATGTGTGACTGGAGAAATCCTGATTGTCGAAAGTGCAACCGTGAAGTATCCTTACCCCACCGGTCTTAATGTTTTGAATTTCGTTTCTCAAAGTTCAATAACTTTAACAGTCTCTATTGGTTCAGGTCAGAGCCATGATCTCTAGAATCGTTCATCGATGGGACGAAAAAACAACCAGAGAAGATATTGATCGACGAGGAAGGTAATATCAATCCAAACTCTAACTATTCTCTGAGGATGAGGATAGGTCACTTAGTCTAGGGATGGATCATGGAGATTCTCATAGAGGAAGTTCCAGGCGTAGTAGTTAGACTTACTAGCTCGCTCAGATCTGGAAAGTTTTGGCGAAGAATTTCTACAAATAAACACAGTCCAGGAACTTCGAGTTGATGACACGCCTTTGTCGCAATAAGAAAAGAACTCAATCTGTTACTAATTATTTGAGAAGTTCAAGTAGAATTGTGATAAACTCTATTCCATTGGTATATCCATTCCTGGTGTTGACAAGATCTACTTTTCGAGTGGTTTAGGTAATGACTATAAGACCTTCATTGTTGTTGTGATGTGAACACTCCTTCCTGCCTATGATGAGGTAGTTTCTCTACTTGAAGACCTTGATATGCGATGATCAACAGTGAAATCCTTTTTTGTACCAAATCAGGCCTTCGTAGGACAAAGAGCTATGTATGAGGGAGACATGGAGGGAGAGGCATGCACCTACAAGCTTTGATATCTTTCTTGGCAGATCATGTATTTCCTAGAGTGCTAAGAAACAATCGATTATGGAGCGCTCAAGTTGCAAAGAAGAATATCAAGCGTTGGTGACAACGACAACTAAAGTCACTTGGATTTCCTTTCTACTGTGTGATCTTCATTTGCATTTGCCAAATCCAACTGTGTTATATTGTGATAATCTCAGTGCTATTCAGCTCACTACTAATCATGTCTTTTATTCCCGCACAAAACATGTGGAGTTAGACTACTATTTCATCCGTGAGAAGGTTGCTCTAGGTCATATAATCACTAACCACATACCCCACAAAGAACAGCCTGCAGACGTTCTCACGAAAGTATTGTTGCCCAAGCCTATTTTTCAAAATCTACGTGACAAATTGGGACTGCTACGATCTGTCGTCAGTTTGAAGGGGGTATTGAGTGATTGATAAGATTGGTTCTTTTACATTCTCTGTCCTCAAGAAAATTAAAATATAACTTTGTATAGTTATCTCACAAGAGGTGTGCAGCCCAGTTATTATAAGGTCAATGGGAAACCAAAACTATATAGTCTCGCCGTCATGTGTGACAAGAGAGCGGACATTCAGTTTGAATGAAATAATACTCCTCGTGCCCCCTTTTCTTTCTCTCAACTCGTCTACTTTTTCGCCTCTGTCTTCTTCATTTTCTTCATCGTGCGGTGATCTCCAGGGTTTCTTCCTCGAATCCTCCAATTCTCGCTCATGGTACCTTTTGTCTTCCATTTTGTATGTAAAACACCTGATAAACGAATAAATAAATTTTTGACATCAAGCACCACTGTAGATAGGTGCTTCTTATATACATACATTATTTAGTCCTTATGGTTCACTTCTTGGTTACATACAATTTAAATTTTTAACTTCGACAAATTGCTTACCATCTAACAAAAACCTATTGCTTTTGCACCTATATTCTTTCGATTTTATATTTCTATAAACGTCTTTAATAAAGAAGTCTATCTTAAAAGATTTTATAATGGATCCATACTTGAATCTATTGCACGTCTTTCCTCATGTTGAAATAGAATGTTAAAATATTATTGTTGTTATTTTGATTAAATGTAGGGCTTTAAGTCTAAAAATAATGGTCATTAGGAGTGCATAATGTTGTATTTTAAAAAAAAGGTGGAAATTTTTGTCATGCATTTCTCATCTCTAATAGTGTGGTGTCCTTATATATAACGGGAGTGGGGACGGTGTTAGGCACTTATCCTGAAGAAGAATAGAGAAGGGTGTGGGGACCATATGCCAATGGCAAGCTGGATGATATGTGATTTGTCTTGGGTCTCTTTTATTCTAAAAATTAACATATTTTCTATCCATTGACAATTTTTCAATGAGAAAAAGAAGTACCGAACAAAGTATAATGTCACCTAGTAGAAGGATCCTTATACGTACATGGTTAGATATGTATATCATGTTGTTGAGTGTGTTCTTACTCTCAAGTATATACGGTTAGATAGGTCTAATACTCAGTTGTTTATTAGAATATTCTATCTAATGGAGTTCTATCTCTCATTTAATAAAAAGTGATATATGTAAGAGAGAGCAATAATTTAAACATGATAATATATAAGGACAACTATAGCAAATAGGGTCAATCATTCTTTTTCTTCCATGTTTACATTGTGAGGTGGATACTTTTAAAGAAACTTTTTCTATCTCACCTTCATGTTTTTGTTTGTGGTTGTTCACTTCTTACTCTACACTCAGATTCAGATGAGTGAAGTCTAATCAAAGTTCACCAAAACCATAGTACATGTACTGGAAACACAAACATTCTATCATTTAGGGATGGGATGTGCTATGTAATGTCATTTTGGAACCCATTTTGGAATCCTTTTTGTCTCGATTCCAGACATTTGCTAGTAGATGAGACGGGACACTTAGGTTCTAACTGGTTTAGAGTAAGTAAAATTTTCTTAGAACTCATTTTCCTAGAACCGAAACTGAGTTTTAGGAAAATGAATTATAGGTGATTGGTTTGATAGATGATAATCTGGAAATAGGCTTCTCCTATCAATCATCATTTAATATCTGAAGTAGGTCTCCATAGTTCTAAACCTCCGTCAATGTCCATTTAAACACTAGTAGGCCATTCAGTTCTAGTTCTCTGTTCATATCTAATCCTCCGACAAGTCTGAAAAACACAATAGCAAAAGATATTGTTGTCTAATCTTTAGAGCTCCTCAAAACGTGAATAGAGAAATAGATGGCAGGGCGTCGGCGTAGGTTTTGGGAATCAAATAAAGGGTTGATGTGCTCGCTCTTGTTTGCTTGGGAATATGTCCCGTTCAACATCAGGACGATGAGAAATCGTGGTCACGCATTAGGCCGGAGACGATGTTGTGGTGTTTGGTCTTCTCAGGTCGCGTGAAGAGGGCAAGATGAACAGACCGGACATGAGGTCGTGGCGTTTGGTCATCTCAGGTCGCGCGAAGAGGGCAAGATGAAACTGCAGTGTAACTCATTTTTAGACAGATTTCTTTCTGAAGTCCAGAACTTCAACCATAGATATTGTTGGAAGTCCATGGAAAACTAGGAAACTCAATTTCGGGACTTACACTGAATCAGTCAAGTAAAATTACAAAGGGAACTTAACTTCCAATATTTCAGGACATTTTACACCAAACCAGTCAGACCCTTATTGGTAGATGAGATGGTTGTTGGTTGATGGGAAGACATAGGGGAGTTCTGGAAGGAGAAAGGGAGTGGGTGAGGAGAAAGGGAGTGGCTGGAAGGAGAGATATTTTTATTTTGCCTATAATTTTCAATCCATAATAATAAAAATATGAAATATAAAATATATATTACTTACAAAGAATATGTTCTAACAAGATTAGTGTTGACATATTTATAAAAAAATATAATACACAAACTAAAATAAGATGGAGGAGGGAAGAAATGTCATTAGTTTGTTTTCTTTTGTAATCGAGTTGTTATCTATGATCTGACGTGGTATTATTATTGGTCCAATGTTTTGACATTCTCTGTCTCCTCCTCAATTCATGTATCACAATGCGAGATAGAGGGAGGAGGGAAGTAGTTCTATTATTTATTTCTTTATAATAAATTTATTATCTCTAATCTGTTGTGTTGTTATTTTTGATTCACTATTTTGTTTGTTATCTACTCATTATTTCACCCATCACAAAAGGAAGAAAATAGGAGAGAGAAGGAAAGTATGGTCATAACTTTTTTCTTTATAATTGATTTTTTTATCTCTGGTTTGGTGTGTTTTTACCATTGGTACAACATTTTATTTTCTTGTCTCATGGTCTCGTCACAAATATATACTACTATAAAAAGAGCGAGTTTGATGTTTCTCTCTCCTTGATTCACTCTCTTCTCTCCTTTTTTCAAGGAATTTTGCTCCTACAAATATTTATTCTCACACTCTCCTATTAACTTTTATTATCTTTAATTCTGTATTTCTCTCTCCATCCCATGGAAACTGATCCTTGATTCTCTCATTTCAAACAACCAACACAAATATCTTCTATCGTAGATACCATTTCACGGACGAGTCCTCTCCCCGTACATTTCTAACAAATTTTATATGTCACGTGCATGTGCATGTGTGCGTTCACTAGTAGAGAGAAAATAAGAGAGAGCAGGGAAGGAGTTTCATTATTTATTTCCTTTATAATCAATTTATAATTTCTGGTCTGGTGTGTTGTTAATGTTGGTATAATGTTTTGGTTTTCCTCTTCTCAACATTTATTCATCGCTTCCCTCCTCTTGTATTTTCTATTTCTCATAAAATAATAAAGGATGGAACAAATGGAGGAGGAAAGTAACAAATGAATATGTAATATATAACAAATGGAGGAGGAAAATAGTAAGAAGAGAAAGAGAGAGAAAGTAGTAGTAAGCAAGGAAGTCTTGCCATTAATATGTTTATTTTGATAATTTTTTATTTTCTATTTTTTAGTCTCCGCCTCATTTCACTCGCCACAAAAATGAGAAAATAGGGGAGAGGAGGGAAGTAGTGTCATTATTTGTTTTATTTTTTAATTGATTTGTGATAACACCAAATTTTGTGATTTGTAGGCCCTTATTTCGTTATCAAAACTGCCCTTTTTAACTATTTTCCTCTCCTTTCTGTCATGTTTTTGAATAAACAGGCCAAGCTACGCTGTTAACTCAAATTTATCATCTTTTGCAGAGTTTTCCTCATTTTTCAACTCATTTATCAGCAAAAAGGCCTGTCCCGACCCACGAACGTGTTCCACCTGCATCGACCTTCCTACTAACCAGCCGGCCGATACGCTCGTTGCCCGATAGGCAGCACGATACACTGCCACACGACACGAGGGTGCCGCGCAAGAGGAAGTGAACGAGCAATACGTTATTTACCCGACAGGGAGCCGGACTCGCCACGACTGCTGAAGCGTGTCGCACGATACAGGCCACCCACCGGCAGGCACCACTCGTCACGATGATCGACAGCCCGACATCCTTGTGTCAGGCGACACGAATATCGGGCACCCCTGAAGCCGTAATAATGGAGCTGAAGGAGGACACGAGGCGTTCGAAGAACCACAACTTCCTCCAACCGCTGCCTATAAATATCTGCTATAGGAAGCCGAAAAGATAGGTTGGAATCCCTCGAAAGCCAACTTAGGAAAGCTTCTGGAGCTAGCGTGTCGTGCCTTAGAGGTGTGTCGGTCGATTCTAGGTGAGCACTTCCCCATCCCGAGAGGGAGGGAATGGTTCACTTAGGGTCGGCCCCGGGCACCGCTGCAGGCCGATATCGGCCAACAAGGATGCCCGATATGAGTACCCGATACTGGAGGCAACACTCTAGCCCGGCACGATACCAAACCCCGATACGCATCATCAGTAGCGAGTCGCCCGAGAGGGTGCCGCCCGACACGATCATATCGGGTGAGGGCGCCCCGCATGATACGTCCCCCGTCACAGCATGTCGCCTGAGAGGGTGTGCCGCCCGACATGGGCGTATCGGGCAAGGCTCCCGCCCGGTATCGGGCTGGAGGGTATGCTGCTGCCTGTCGCCCTTCTAAATCAAGAAGGCGACATTTATCTTTACTTATTCCAGTTTTTTACTTTATTTACTTATGCAATGTAATCAGACCCTTTTATGCTAATGGAATTAGAAGAGCCTTAATTATCTGCTGCTTTATGTTTGGCCCCTTTTGTTGAATGATTGTTATGTTTAACATCTGAACTCTAGCTTGTACGCTTGGATCACGTTTTGATTAGCTACCGAATCGTGTTTTCCTGTTACAACAGCCTCGAGAGAGGTGTTGTGGCTCTAGTGTTTGGTCCGATACTGGAGTACGAGAGTGCCCAGGATCGGAGTTGCTTTAGTAACCTTTCCACTCTAACTTAAGTCCAGCAACCTCGAGAGGGGTGTTGATGCTTAGTTAGAAGTACCCGTTTCGAGAGGAGGGGTACATGATGTTTATGCTGCCGCTTGTTTTATCGAAGCTTTCTCCTTCATTCCTTACTATAGAATTAGTGTTATCTCTCTATTTCCATTTCACGAAAACCCCTAAAAACTGATAAATACTTAAAACCTTAATTTTCCTCGTAGCTCCAGTTGGAGATAGATTCCTTTTATTTTATCAATCTTAGCCTGATGTTCCCTTGGGGAATTTTATCATCTCCTTACCCATACCGGAGTATAACGTGTCGATTCCGCGTTCTCAACACTGCCACCCTAGTCTCTGTGTTCGATCCCGTCTATCTACTTCGACCCCATAAACAAAGTTGTGGGGGCTTAGAAGGTTTCAGTTATAACTTTAAAAGTCTGACTACTTCAAATCTGCTCCACTTTTCGGACGCGCGATTTAGGCTGGTCAACTTTTTGGCGCCGTTGTCGGGGACAAGGCAAAACAGTACTGTTGACGAACCTGAATCCACTAACTACACTCTAGTGCCTCAAGCTTAGAAATGAGCTTGACAACACTCTCTTTTTCCTTTTTCATATTTTAACATGAAATGAGTAATTCTTACTATTAATAACAAATTTTCTAACTTGATTTTTCAGGCTATTCAACTACTCAGAAGGGAGGCGCTCTGCTCAACTGAACACCAACATCATTTGACATGCCGCCTCGCATTGAACAACCTCTTTCAGAAGGTGAACACCAAGGGAGAGCCAGACCTCACTCGCCCCCGCCTGAAGATAATGACCGCTATGACGGCAATGATTAACCTGAAGATCCAGAAACAGAGCAGTTTGAGGAAGATCATCGTCGGGGATAGACGTCGTCATCACCGGAGGCACAAGAGGAATCAAAACAATCAAGAACAACACCAGGGAGGCTGTGACAGCTACAATTCAGATGAAGAAGAAAAGACTTTAAGGGAGTTAGCTTCCACAAAGGCTAACAATTCCAAATGCCCTGTCGTCATCCCGCGATTCAACGCCACCAACTTCGAGCTCAAGCCATCAGTCATCTCCATGATTCAGAACAAAAGCTTTAGAGGGAGTTCTAAGAATGATAATCCCTATACCACTTGGATGCTTTTAAGAACATCTATGACACCATCAAGATGTGGGGAGTTCCCCAGGAGGTAATCTATTGTAACTGTTTCATCTTTTCTTTGGAAGATAAGGCTCTATCCTGGTATCTGGGGCTGCCCCACCAAGCTCTGAACGGATGGAGTGTACTGGAAGATGCCTTTGTGAACAAGTTCTATCCTACTGAGAAGACTGTCTGGAATAGACAGAGGATTACATCCTTCATGCAAAAGCCAAACGAGAATCTCCATGATGCCTGGGAACGATATCAAGAATATCAGAGGGACTGCTCTCATCACAACTATAAGAAAGGTTTTTTGATAACTACCTTCTACAATGGTCTAACCCCTAAGGAAAGGGTTTCACTGAATGCAGCAGTAGGAAGTGACTTTCTGGGGAAGAAGTCGAGCTGGTCCGAGAAGATCATTAAGAACATGGCCGAGCTGCAAGCCGGCACTGACTATGATAGATCCAATAGGGGACAAGCTAAGAAGGCTAGTGAAGGACCTTCTTTTGAATCCAAGGCTCTGGAGACTATCACCTCTCAGATCCAGAGGATAGCAACTGATGTAAAGCAGCTGAAAGAATCAGGTGGGAAGGGAAAGAAGCAAGTCGAAAAGGTCATGAAGTGTGTCACCTGTGGAGAGGGTGGACACGGGGTAGATAACTGTATCTACACCCGACCTGACACATCGAGCGAAACTGAATCTGAGGCTGAGGAGACTGAGAACGTCTCTTTTGTTAATTTCAAGAGGCCAGATCATCCTGGCTTCAGTTATGGCAACAAAGATGCAGCTGAAAACTCGCATCAGCTGCATAACTCCTCCAAGCCACCTCAAGCTTTCGAGAAAAGAGGAGGACAAAGTCAATTCACCAAAACCACTTTTTTCTAGTCAAACAAAGGAAATTTCCAAGGACAAGGCAAGTATCAAGGTCACCAGGCGACGAACACCAGTCAAGGACAAGGTCAAGCCAAGGAACGGGGTCAAGACAAGGTTTCTAACCAACTAGACTTGGTTGGATAGTTATTTGATTTTGTGAAAAGACAAGATACAATTAATAACCAGCTGGCGCAGAGTGCATTTTCAAATTTAGGAGTTTTGAATTCAATGCAGGTCCAAATGGAAGAATGCAGACGCATCAATGCCAAATTGATCAACAATTAGCTCAGATGGTCGAATTGATAAAGAATCCCTCGGGAAAAATACCCTCTAACACCGAAACTTCCAAAAAGGCAGGGTTGTAATCAGGAGGAACAGAGACCGGCCTGCAAAATATGGATGCTGCTTAAGGCGGAAGTGAAGAACCTGGACCTGTAGAGCTGGCGACACAAACTAAAGCGCTCCTCGGGAGGCAGACCGAGCTTTTATTTTTCCTAGAATAGGATGTTATTTACTTTCTTGCAAAACAAACATTATGAACATTTGGACTGTAATAAGGCCCGAGTCAGCGCATGCGCCACGTGTGCTGACTCTTCTGTTTTATGGGCCACCGCTCTGTTTTATGGACCTTGATGAGTAATACTATCTGAGGCCGGGAACTTAACCTTAGGCCAATGATGTTTTACCCATCAACTGCTTTTTCCCTAGCTTTGTTTTTAAGTTTTTCATCTAGATTTTGTTCTGAAGGTTTCGTATCGGGCAGCAGCTCAATCGGCGTGCGGAACACGCTCATATTGGGCGATGGTATATCGGGCATCGCATAAGTCGTGATGGATGACATGTCTGGGTGGCGAGCACCCAAATCAAGCAAGATGAGTAATTACCCCTTCTTTAGATGGGACCGCTGGTCTCGGGAATGACTCGTCCTAACGGCCGGCACGCATCCCGAATTTACCCGTTTTACCCCCGGTTGGAGTTGCTATATATAGTACGGAGGTTTTACTGTATCAGACTACTGCATTTACTTTTCCAGCTACCCGTATTGTGCAGTAAATTCCCCTTTGTTCGTGTGTCGTCCAGCGAACTTTTGCTCTCGTATCATGCAAAGTAGCTTTAGATAGCAAAGGTATAGCCCGATAGCCTGCTTGCCCGACACAAACGCCATATCGCGCATAGTGTATCAGGCTGACGACTTTAGTTGATTTCCTTGTATCGCCTGACACATGTGTCGCGCGACACATCTTTAGCACGCACTTGCCCGATACGTCATACCGGGCGATAACCGTGTCACCCACCCTTGTACCGCCTCGCTTTTTCTTGTTATCGGGCGACATGTTTTTCTCTCGAGGAAGTACCTATCGGGTAGTTTGTTTGACGCGACCGTATCGCCCGACACACCCGTGTCGGGCAACGGGTATGACGCGCAGTTTTCTCCGTATCGTCCAGTGATGTATCGCCTAAGATGTTCTTTTGATGAATGACACCTGGACTTTGTATCAGGCCGAATTTTATCATGCAATCAGTTTTTCTTTTAAATGTCGGTATCAATTTTAAAGTCTTGCCTACATAACATTTAAATGATCGATGAACTTGTTTAATGATAAAAGATATGGCCCGTACAAAGCAAACCACCGTTCGAGTCAACAAACACAGTAGAAGAATCAACACTGAAGCCGCAGCTGAAGAAACAACGGTCGGGCAGAAATGCCAGAATCCCGAGGCAGCTGGGCCATCAACCATTGAGAAGAGAGCAAGGACGGAAGAAGTAACGACTCCATTTTCTTTCGAAGAGGATGCAGCCAGAACAAGTGCAAAGCTCTCAAGAAGGAAACGCAAGGCTCGTGCAGGACGATGATAACCGACCTATAGTAGACAGAGAGCTCTTGAAAACACTTGTGGATACTATATCCAAAGAAGATACCCCCCATGAAGAAGGTGGCTTTATGACTGATGAACCCAAAATACCCACATTCAATCCAGAAGCCACTGGAGAAAGACTTCCACTGATTTTCTCTTTTGGAGATGGTCCTAAACCACCGCAGAAGATAGACTATGATAAGGAAATGGACCTCTCTTGGGGCTACCTAATCAAGAAAAAGTATTGGAAGAGATAAGTGGACTTCTCTGACTAGTTCAATAGATGATGAAAGTTTAAAGAAACTGAGATTGATGATCAGTCCTTTTGTTCATATTCACAATGGAAATATCTTAAAAAGTCTACCTGGTTTAAGGGAATGCCTAATAGTTTTGGAACATCTTCCTCAGCAAAAGCGCATGACTGATCTCATTGAATCTTGCAACTCTGAACCCACATTTGCATTTTGGCACAACTGACTGCAGCATCTTCATCCTCGAATGGATATCAAATAAAGAGACGCCTGACCAACTCCACCACGTCGACTACCACAGAAAATGAGGAGAATATGTGTGGGAGCTTCTATTTGGCGCAGGCGTGCTCACCAGCTAACCCTCACTGGGTCAACATTACCCTACCTTATCTACTTCACAACTCTGGGACAGAGTGTGGAGCAAGTTTGGGGGGGTACCATGTACCAGTGAGGGAGGTATAAAAAAAATTCTTCAACTCTGCCCTTTTTGTTCTTTCATTTTTTTCCTATATCATTTATACATATACATATACATTCTCTAAAAATTTTGAAAAATTTTGCTTATTTCGTCTCCACACATATGTACAAAGACACTATATAGTAAAAACCTGATACGACTTCTTTCCTGTTTGTTTTCTATGTGCCTAAGGAGATGCAAGTTTTGTTATGTCTTTCTGATAATGCAGCCTCAAGCGACAAAAGACTATGACTTTCTACGTCAAAAATTTCGAGACGTGTATGCAGAAGGAAAAAGCTGCCCAAACAACAAAAAAAATCCTCTTATTTTCCCTTTTACCCAATAAAATCCCAAAAAGAGAGAATAGCCTTATGAGAGTGAATAAAAGCATGAGAGTTGTGCCCAATAAAAAAAAGAAAAAAAAGAAGAAAAAGAAATATATATGTACTTGTTTTCCAAAAGTACCCATCTTTAGGCATGGTAGATCCGGGGCAGTGGTACGTAGGATGTGAAATCACTGCTCTAAAGCCAACTGACTTGGACTGTAGGGACCACTCGCCCGCTAATGGACCCGTACCTAGATGGACTGATGGGAAACAAGAAAAACCCAAAAAGCCTTAAGCCTACCCAAACACATAACTTTCTGCCCCCAAAAGTTGTTTGGTGTGAAAGCTAACTTCGAAATCATGCACCCAAGTCTCGTTGAAGCTGTAGAGAAATTTTTTACTGAAATAATAAGGCAAGAAATGCAAAGTCTGTTGTTCATGGTCGGGCAGTATTCTCAATAAGACATATCAATGCTCGCTCAAACCCATGGTCTGGAAACTATAACGGTCAAGAAGAAGCATCACAAAACAAAGTTTAAAGATTAATTGAGGATAATCAAAATGCTAAGTTTGGGGGAGTTGATAACACCAAATTTTGTGATGTTTTAGGCCCTTATTTCGTTATCAAAACTGCCCTTTTTAACTGTTTTCCTCTCCTTTCTGTCATGTTTTTGAATAAACAGGCCACGCTATGCTTTTAACTCAATTTTATCATCTTTTGCAAAGTTTTCCTCATTTTTCAACTCATTTATCAGCAAAAAGGCATGTCCCAGCCCAGGAATGTGTTCCACCTGCATCAGCCTTCCTACCAACCAGCCGGTCGATACGCTCACTGCCTGATAGGGCAACACGATACACTGCCGCGCGACACGAGGGTGTCGTGCAAGAGGAAGCGAACGAGTGATACACCATGTACCTGAAAGGGAGCCGGACTCACCATGACTGCTAAAGCGTGTCGTGCGATACAGGCCACCCACCGACAGGCACCACTCGTCACGATGACCGACAGTCTGACATCCTTGTATTAGGCGACACGCATATCGGGCACCCCTGAAGCTGCAATAATGGAGCTGAAAAAGGACACGTGGCGTCCGGAGAACCACAACTTTCCCCAACCGCTGCCTATAAATAGCAGCTGCAGGAAGCTGAAAAGACAGGTCGGAATCCCTCGAAAGCCAACTTAGGAAAGCTTCTGGAGCTAATGTGTCGTGCCTCAGAGGTGTGTCGGGCGATTCTAGGTGAGCACTTCCCCATCCCGAGAGGGAGGGAATGGTTCACTTAGGGTCGGCCCCGGGCACCGCTGCAGGCCGATATCGGCCAACAAGGATGCCCGATATGAGTACCCGATACTAGAGGCAACACTCTAGCCCGACACGATACCAAACCCCGATATGCATCACCAGTCACGGTGTGTCGCCCGAGAGGGTGCCGCCCGACACGATCGTATCGGGCGAGGGCGCCCCGCACGATACGTCCGCCCGTCACAGCGTGTCGCCCGAGAGGGTGTGCTGCCCGACACGGGCGTATCGGGCAAGGCACACACCTAGTATCGGGCTGGAGGGTCTGTTGCTGCCTGTCACCCTTCTAAATCAAGAAGGCAACATTTATCTTTACTTATTCCAGTCTTTTACTTTATTTACTTATGCAATGTAATCAGACCCTTTTATGCTAATGGAATTAGAAGAGCCTTAATTATCTGCTACTTTATGTTTGGTCCCTTTTGTTGGATGATTCCTATGTTTAACATCTGAACTCTAGCTTTTACACTTGGATCACGTTTCGATTAGCTACCGAATCATATTTTCCCATTGCAACAGCCTTGAGAGAGGTGTTGTGGCTCTAGTGTTTGGTCCGATACTGGAGTACGATAGTGCCCAGGATCGGATTTGCTTTAGTAACCTTTCCACTCTAACTTAAGTCCAGCAACCTCGAGAGGGGTGTTGATGCTTAGTTAGAAGTACCCGCTTTGAGAGGAGGGGTACATGATGTTTCTGCTGCCGCTTGTTTTACCGAAGCTTTCTCCTTTGTTCCTTACTATAGCATTAGTGTTATCTCTCTGTTTCCGTTGCTCAAAAACCCCTAAAAACTGATAAATGCTTAAAACCTTAATTTTCCTCGTAGCTCTAGTTGGAGATAGATTCCTTTTATTTTATCGATCTTAGCCTGCTGTTCCCTTGGGGAATTTTATCATCTCTTTACCCATACTAGAGTGTAACGTGTCGATTCCGTATTCTCAACACTACCACCCTTGTCCCTGTGTTCGACCCCGTCTATCTACTTTGACCCCATAAACAAAGTTGCGGGGGCCTAGAAGGTTTCGGGTTATAAATTTACAAGTCTGACTACTTCAAATCCGCTCCACTTTTCGGACGCGCGATTTAGGCCGGTCAATTTGTTGTCTCTGATCTGTTGTGTTGTTACCATTGGTATAATATTTCTTGTCTACTCCTCATTTGACGCATCACAAAGAGAGAGAGAAAGTAGGAGAGAGGAGGATAGTAGTGTTATAATTTTTTTGTAATCGATTTGTTTTCTCTTGTCCGGTGTGTCATTATTGTTGGTACAATGTTTTGTTTTTCCATTTCAACCTCTCATCAGAAGGAGAGAGAAATAGGAGAGAGGAGGGTAGTAGTTCTACAAGCTTTTTCTTTTTTGGTCGATTTATTATCTCTGGTCCAGTGTGTTTTTATTGTTGGATAATATTTTTCTTCTCATCTACTTGATAGAGAGAGAGAGAAAATAGGAGAGGAGAGAATTAATGCATTATTGGTTTTGTTTTATAATTGATTTGTTGTCTCTAATTTGTTGTTTTTTAATGTGGGTAAAATAGTTTTAGTTTTTATATACTCCTCATTTCACTCATCACAAAGAGAGGTAAAATAGGAGAGAGGAGAGAAATAAGCCATTATTTGTTTTCTTTTATATTTTATTTGTTATTTTTGGTCTGGTGCATTTTTATCATTGGTATATTTTTTTATCTACTTCTGATTTTGTAAAGTGAGAGAAAAGAGAAATAGTGCTACTATTTTTTCTTTTGCAATCAATTTGTTATCTCACGTACTGTATGTTGTTTTCATTAGTACAATACTTTATTTTTCTATCTCCTGTCATCACAAATAGAGAGAAAATAGGAGAGAGGATGATATTAGCACAATAATTATTTTCTTTTGTAAGCGATTTGTGATCTTTGGTCCAATATATTGTTATCCTTGGTATAATTTTTGCATTTTTCCCCATACTCCCAATACAAAGAGAGAAAATAGGAGAGAGGAAGAACCAGTGCATTTTTTATTTCTTGTGTAATCAATTTATTATCTATACTCTGTTGTGTTGTTATTGATTGTAAAATATTTTATTTTTATCTACTCTAAATTCCACTCATCACAAAGAGAAAAAAAATACAAGAGGAAATCACTGAGTGAATGAGAAGTAGAGAGAAAGAATACTCATTTTAGAATAATAATATTAATTTTTTTAATTATATTTATATTGTTTATTATTTTTTTCAAAAATAGATCCATATTAGTCTTGTATGAACATATTTATTTCTAAGAATCTAACTATTTTTATTTCATCAAAAAAAATAATTATGAGTTGGATGTTATAAGAAAAAGAAATATCTTTTTTCATTTTTTCACTCTCCTTCCAACCACCCCATCTCTCCCCACTCCCACTTGTTCTACCCACTAGCATGCTTTCCATCAAACCTACAAGCCAAAGACATGTGCCTTGATCAAATGACTGCTGCATTTGGAGGCGTGAAGCAACCAAAAAGGGTCCTGAAATTGGTTCCGTCTTCAGTCCGTGTAGCATTTTAGTTTGGAGACAGGCTGTAACGACCCCGCCTCCCGGTAACCCCCAATTATAGGAGACCCGAAGGTCAGAGTTGTTATCCCAATTAACATGATCAAAGGTTTAACAAATAATCAATAATAATTATCAAATTCTACCAGACTATACTGAAAAGTTGTAATAAAATAAAACTTTGCATACTTTTTCCAAAAACTTGGTTATCTACTTCTATCCCAGCTTGGATCTATTCTATCTAATCCTCGTTGCACTTTATTTCTTATTTTCACCATGTGTCACTTTACTATTTGTGCATTTCAAGGTTGTACGTAAAACGCCGACAAGCAAAATGTCGGTCAGCATATAAGAATATGTCAGTATGTGGGGACAACCAAAATTTCACAAATATGACTAAAAATCTAATTATCACAATTAAGGTAATTAACAAGCCAATTAACATTTTCAATGTGTCATTCTCCACCGCTTTTGCCCTAACCTTGGAATACCCCCTCTAGGGTTTCTCTTTTTCCATTGACTTAAGGCCACCTTCTCAATCTCGAGCTTGGTGCCTGGGGTCACCTCTCACGGTGTCCATTAGTTATGCAACATAGACCACCTTCTCATTCCGGAGCTTGGTGTCTGGGGTCACCTCTCATGGTGCCCATTGGTCTTCCCTCCTGGGCTTGACCTTTTTGCATCATCCATTAGGGTGGCATGTAGGTGCGAGAATAAACACTTATTTTACAATTGTGATAATCATAGTGACTTTATAATTTGCAAGTATGAACATCCAAACTGATAGGTTGCATTCAATGTGATTAACCATCCAGAAAACCTTCAGGAAAACTAATGCGATTAATCATAATTAACCACATACTTGTCAGGCTGATTTGAGACATAATTAATCCAATCAATGCAAGAAATCCAATAGGCAAGCACGCACACAAAGAGATCCTAAAATATGCATACAATTTCCTATCATTGATCATGCCATCAAGATCTATTACACCTAGCTCGCTTCCTTGGGTTTCTAGTCCACTTTTAGGGTTTCCATTGCAATTAGGGTTTCAATTCATTTATACTATTTTAAACCCTAATTTTATACAATTACTCACAAACCCTATTGATCTCATCTATTCTTCACGAAAGATATTAAGGTTGCCTTTTAACACATATAACCCTAATTTCGGATTAAAGGTCCTTTTTATTCCATTTCCCCCTATTTAGGGTTTCTAAGTATATTCACCATCATAGTAGGTTTAAAACCCTAAATCTTACAATTTCATTTTCAAAACAGGTTAAGATTCATCTTTAATAATACTTGAATTAACTTATTTGCAATATTAAATCTATCATTTATCATCAATTAGGGTTTCTAACCACAAACTAATACTTTTTCCATCAAAATTATACCATTTTGCAAAAATATACTGTTTAGGCTTTCAAACTATTTTTTAACTTATTCCTCGTATTTTTATGATCAACTTTCATGTATTAAGTTTGTTAATCTGAGATTCCTAGCAATTTCTATGAATTTTGCAAGGAAAAGCATGATCTTGGATTATCTGTTAATTTTAGAAAATTGTTGGCCATCCGATCCGTGGTCCCGTGGACCATAGAAAATCCAATGGTCCATAAAGACGTGCCTCACTTTGCGATTAAATAGAAACCAATGACAAAATTGCCCTTACCTTCCTTCACAAATGTTGGGAATAAGAAGGTCTTTTCCCCCTTCTCTTCTTCTTCCTCGCGATTCCTGTTCACGACCCAGTGTTGCCCGACGGTCAACCACTAGGTTGACTTCACAAACCTGACCTCCCCAACAACCGGTGATGTCTCCTCCTCCTTCGCCATGAGCCACCAAACTCGACGATGGTCTCGACTCTGCTAAAGTCGGCCAGAGTCGCCAGGACAGAGGAGCTCTTCTCCAGTGAGGTATCTTGGACCAGGGAAGAGGTGAAGACCAGCATCCAAAGTGAATTTGTTCATAGGGTCGTGATCACGAAGACCAACATGGTCTCTCAGAGATGTTTGCATCACAATTGGTGGTCAGCAACCCTCCTTTTATAGGAGGAAACTCGTGGAACCAACCTACCTCTGAGGCAGTTTGAGAGAATCTGCTAGAAGCAATGAAACCCCAAGAAACCTAGGATTAAACAACTCGGACTGGCCTCCCGAAGTTGTTGATCCAATTTCTAAATATTCTCATCCATCCTTTCGCGAGAAAATTTATTTGGAAAAACTAATCGTACTGCTCCCCTTTCCTATTCTGAATGGGTAGTCGATGACTGAGTCACCCTTAGATCTTGATTTAATGGCTGATGTGCCACGCGAAGAACAAAGGAAATCGGTCCTTGGTTTCTAATTATATCAAATCATGACATTTATTGATTTCCTCCACTCATTAGGAATACTTTCAAAAATTGTATCTCCCAAACCGCTTATCATTTTAAACTCAACTTTTAGGGGAAATTCTATAATGACTTAATCTACCTCTCTGTCAAAATTGGGCTCATTATCTAAAATAAAACGTGCCTTTTATTTAGGTGCAAGATATTACTCAATTAAGCTTATTTCTCCCATCTTTTCTCTTTTTTATTTTCTTACTTCCCATTATTTCTATTCCTTGTAATCCAAGAAAGAAAGTGGGGTTTGAAATATCACTCATTATAACCAAACCCTCACTTCTCTCTTTATTTCTTGCATTATCTCCTTTATTCCAAATATTCTTGATTAATTGTTTATCTCTGGTTATTCTTTTGATTTTGTTTCCTTTTTCCATTAGAAACTATGTGGATACAAAATCTCATCCAAGATGGATCCATTATCCAAATATCCACATATTTCTTGTAATATTACTGTTATCTCATATTTCCTTTAATAAAGCAATATTTAATTGATATTTTCTCTCTCTTGTTGCATTATCTTTGCAAATTGGACTCCTTGAAACCCAAGGAATCCAAGAGGTTTCTTCCTCTTTCTTTTCTCCATTTCTTAATTATTCATTTACTAATTGAATTTCCTTTTTCTTTTCCTTGTTAATGGGCCCAATAGCCAATAAAGCCTATAAAGCAACCAACAAGGCCATTATAAATGAAATTCATTGATTCAAATCAAATCACACCATTATTTTCTCATTTTATCTTTATTAAGAGAAATTGTATTTCTCATCAAAAGAACCCAAAAATTGGGGTTGTAACACAGGCATACATATTATATGTACCTATAAGTGATACTACTATTTCTAGGGAATATCATTACAAACATCTTGTTTATATTAGTTCTCGAGCTATTTGCTATTTGTTTATTTTATCCTACTACTATTTGGCTATGCATTTTCTCCTAGGTCTATGCTTTTCAATGTCGATATGTTAATTTTCATGGTTGCTATTTCCTATTAATGAATGTAATTGGTCAACATTTCCGATAATAGATGAAAATTCAATTTACATTTATGATTTTATTCTTGGCCTATGATTGCATGTCCAGAATTCTAAAGAATTTCTCTGCAACATACTTCAAACATCTAAAAAAATGAATGAACATTTGGCTAAGCATGATAGCTTTAATAAACATAATGAAATTTGATTTCCCAAACCGAAGTCTTGAGGCCCTAAATATTTCTCAAAGATAGATGAATGGATGGAGATGGATCTAATGTGATGTTGTTGCATATCGTCGACATTATCAAAACTTCTATTTGAGATATATATAGTTATTGTATGACAAATACGACTAATGAACTTTAGATTACTTTGGATTAGAAGTATAACATTAACGACCTTAGTTTGAGAAAAGACTTCCTTGATGTTACATATTGTTGATAGAAGTCAATGGCTAAATAACAACATGCATCTTTTAATCCATGCATTACGATAGCTAATACGAAGCTACCCAACAAGTTTAATCCTATGCCTATAATTGAAGTATTCCCCCAAATTCCTCGGAGGACTATAATCTAGGTATGCATATTATAAGGAAAAACATTCACTATGCTATCTAATGGTAGGCATAACATTAGAGGAAAAATCCAGGAGGTAAAATAAGATTACACCGCTAGAGAATCATGCTAAGGTTAATCTCAAATTTGGAAAGACATTATCATAAAGGAAAATACAAAATAAGAACCGCCTTAAACCACAATATTGTTGAAACCTAGAATAAACTATGGTGGATGTATGGTCAGATATATCATTGGCTAAGGAGCATTTGTCCATTAATGCCAAAAAAACCTAGAAATTTTGAAAAAGTTGTATCCAACATGATGACCACTAACAGAAACAACCACTACGACTAACAACCACAATTTTGGTAAACCTAAAACCTGATCTATATTTAATAAGTTTTTGAATCAGGTCCTCTACAAGTTTTGGATAATTAGTTTCTTGGCTTTTCATGAATGATTGTTAACGATAGGTTAATGACCTTGAGAGATCACTTCAATGCTAAAATCAAAGCAAGGGTCATGTAGACTTGAAGAACATTTTGGGAAATGTTTCAAACACTTCATAAAATCATGCACATACCCACAATTAGGAACAACATCATCAACTGTCACATCAGATTTTAAATGGTTGAGGGGCTAGTTTCATATGTGATAAAGTCATGGTGACGAATTTATCACAATATATTTAAAATAAATAACATTTTCTGTGATGTACATTCTTTTTCTTGGTATTAACATTAAAAATGAATATATCCTTTCTTAGAATAGTAATAAGTGGCTTTTGTCCTAAATATTCAATCAATCAAAAAATTATGATTAGGAGGTTCGGCCATTTCAATTTTGAGTGTATAGAAATTAATGATGAATACACATTTTATACATTAAATATCATATATAAATATGTTATTGTGTTATTCATTTTAAGGCTAGACAACATAGAAAATCATTCACCCTATTACCAGAAAGTTTGAAATTTTAAACTCCATGCATGCTTCCATTTGTGAATATGTGTAGACATTAGCGATAATAAACCATTGATGATGATTATAATAGAAAATATTATGTTTACTTGGTTAAGAAAGGATTAAGCATTAGATCTCAAATTTCCAACAATGAAGTTTAAACACAAACAAGTACATAAAGACTTAGGTCTGATATGGAGGAATGTTCACCTCATATAGTTTTCAAGTATACTACCAAAAGGCAGTATTTTATGTCAGATAATGACAAAATTGTCACCAAATATGACTGGAAGAATCATAGAATGAGAACTTGAAAAATATACTCAACAATCTACTAGAAAGGTTTCAGGTTCATTTACCAACATGTGGGAGAGAATCTTAGAATACAATTTGGCATAGTTTCCATAACAACATGTGAAAAAGTAGTCTCTTTTAAATTTGATGATGTTGAAAAAGAAGTATTTGATATCTCAAAGTGTATGTTATCTTGAAACGAAATTAATCCATCCACATGGAAACAAATTGCAACCTAAAAGGGTTGATGTAGTATTCATTAGTTATGTGGAGGCTATGCATATTGACCATATTAATGGTTGATGTTTTCCTCTACTGTTCTTGTTCCAAATATTGTATTGCGGGAAACATGTTATGTTAGAGTGTGGGACCTATATGTGTTTATGATCATCCTATAGCTCAGGTCTCTTTTGTTTTATGTTTCATGAACCTAATTAAGATCTTTGATCTTATTCTTATTTGCTTTGATTTGATTAGATGGATCCTTAGAGAAGGTACTTCGTTGATTTTATAAAAAATAAGTTAACTTTCTTCGTCAGAGATGTTTTGGTTTTATATAGAAGGTTTGTTATAGAAAAGGTGTTAACATGTTTCTGGAGTTCATGCTCTGCTATTAGTCGTATCCTTGATGTTTGTTCTTTTATGGATTGTGAAAAGTTAACCTTGCATATTTTCTAGTGACTCTTCCTCTCAAGAATGTCAGATGTACTATTCATATATTTTTTAAATTGAGGGAAACCTTTTATGTTGGAGTGTGTGCTCATAATTTTGAAATGTTGAGATACTAAACTTACTTTTTTTATAGGAGGTGTTCAGACTTTTACATGAAGGAGTTTTTCTTTTTCTCTTTTGGAACTACTCAATGGGACCATATTCATCTATTTCAAGCCTGTTCAATCTTTCAATATCTTATGAAGCTCCCTAAAGGTGAATGCTTAATAGTTTTTGCTTTAAGCGGTTTATGTTAAATTTGATTCTTATAAGGAAATGTGCTTATGTGAAGACATTTTCTTTTAAATCTTGTTTGAAGCCAGTGTAGTTAATCTTTATTACTTTCCCTATGGTCTTCATGTTTAAATGAACTCTTGTTCTTTTTTTACTTGTATGATCAATAAACTTTTACCGAGTTTGTTTTGTCTATGATCTATTTTTTATTTTTGTCTACCTATGCTTGTATGGACTTTCATCACTTCATTATTCCTTTCTCAATTTTATAAATCTCAACTTGATTTCTTTTTTCCTTTTCAAAAATAAAATACAAGTGAAAAGGAATTTAGTTGACAAAGAAAACTATGTGTATTGGTTCTTTACTATCAAATTTGACATTACAAGAAAAGTTGTAACCATAACTACTGAATTTTATGGTGCAACATTATTTGAGAATATATTCCTTATGGAAAGTGGTGTACCTAAATTTAGATGTCTAGCTTATTTTTATCCTAGTGGTTTTGTTCAGGATCAAGTAGAACTGTTATCTAATTTGCAGCTAGTAATGAATATCCTATTACATATATTTTTCTAAACTGATAATAAAAGCAAGGTAAAGTAAGAATGGAAAGTCATCCAAGAAGTTTGAAAGTAATTTTAGCACTTAGAATTCTTAGAATGATCCTATTTTATAATATAAAGCTTTAATTTATTATACAACTAAATCATAATATGGAATGCTAATGATGAAATACAATTAATTCTTTCGAATGGAGCTTAAAAAATGGCATAGTATGTTTTGGATAATTTGATTCTAAGAAATAAACTAAGGTCATGTCAGAATGGAAGTTCATCCAATGTTTTTGAAAGTGATTTTATCACGTTTCAAATTTTCCTATTGTATAATAGAAAATTTTTATTTTAGTTAGAAACTAAATTCTAGGATGGAATACTCATGTTGAAACCCAATCAATACATGGAAATGAAGAATGGCAATTGGCATGTTTACCTTCCTATTACACTATATATAGTTGAACATACACAAATTTCAAATTGAATATTAATTCCCATAGATGAATTATTAAATAAAAATTTAGTCTAGAGTACAAAAATGTACAAAACAAGAGAATACATTATTTCATTTTGAATTCTTATTGCTACCTTTCATTTATGACCTCACTGTTAATGAATGTGAATAATGCATTTTTTTCATTGTTATATTTGAATTATATCTAATAACTAGATGACTTTTTGGTACGTGGAAATGAATCTAAAGTGGGTATCATTTTGAACCAAGTATATAATTTGAAATAAGTACCTAATCAATACCATAGATTTTTTATATTATCACATCATCTATTGGCCTCACCAATAATGAATTATGTAAATGTGTCTAATAAACATATTCAATGATGGATGCTTTGTTCTATATCTGTATGACATATTTTTGTTGGTTTTGATGGAAAACGTAGTAACTAGAAATAATCATTCTTATTTCCTAAGTTTGGAATAAATGATGTAGAAACTGATAATGTTATTTTAGGGATCAATATCACTAGACATGTAGAGGTGTATCACTTTTTCGATATCATTGTATTCTCAATCACGTAGGATATACTATACCCAAGGAAAACATGTTAAAATTGACGTGACATTCCCAAGGGTTTTTGCAAGAGTGAAAGTGATATTATTTTGTACAAGTTACAATAAACTAAAGTTGTTTAATTGATGTATCATTTGAAAACTCATGGCTATAAATTGTGATCGATGTGTGATAATAAAGTAGATACACAAATTTCTAAAAAACATTCAAAAGCACCATATATAGTTCTTAAATATGTAGTGTTAACTATCTCCTTCATGACTTCCAATCTTCAAATTATATACTGATGCATCTAGATGTCTAAGAATCAAAATTAGGTTTACCATTGAGGTTGAGTTATGTCCTTCAAATGGAATTGGGAGGGAATCAAAATGTATAAGGGGACTTGTCTCTTGTTTTCTTATTGTAAAGTTGACACTTGCTTTATTCATCATGAAAATATAAGAGCAATGTTGAAATTGTGAGTTACAGGTGCACTCACAAAGGATAGAGAACTTTCCAATCCAAACTTAAGTATGTAAGGGAACTTATATTTAATGAAGTTGTGTTTATTGTTTTACTGATACCAAAGATAGTCAAGTAATACATTAACTCTTGATATATAATATTTTATGTGTGTGTGAAACTAAAACTCATGATTTATTAAGAAAATAGTAGAACATGGGTGTCCATGTCAATATTCTATGTGTGAGGAGTGGGACCCAAGAGGGGATCCACACCCTACTTTATTTGACGAATAAATCCATCTATTCCATACATACTCAAAAGGTATGATGGAATAGGTGTATATTTTTCATTTCTCAAATGATGATATATAAAATAGCCAAAGTATAACAGGAGAGTTATATTTCATAACTACATTCAATTTTTTAAAAGTACATGATCATCTCCCATATAGGTTTACATGAAAGTTACATCATAAGGATCTAAGTAGAGGGATATCCAGCTATCACAACTCTATATCCTCAAGAGTTCCACCTAACGAGTTCATGTCACCATGTCTAGTCTTCCAAGTCCTACACCTGGGGTTGGAAGCATGCCCTAGAAGAGAAGACAAAATGGAAGTTATCAGCAAAATGTCAATATGTGCATATAAAATATGGATTGAGCAGTAAATGGAAAAAGGACATAAAGTATAACAAAACTTCCCATAGAACTAGAAAGTACCACCCAAGTGGGTATCAACTAAATATGAATTTCAATAAAATGACAATCAAGAATAAGAGATTGCTTGCCTTCAATGTGATAATAATAATATCACAATTTATAAGTAATTACACGATGAGTAATAAGAAGACCATCATACACTAAAAATTAGGGCAATATTCCATACCAAAGGGTAGGATGACTAAAACCTCAGTGCCAAACAAATATAGAGTCTTACAGGAGGACTGAAACCTCATTGCATTGGCAGGACAACTAAAACATTAGTGCATGGTAGGAGGACTAAAACCTCGGTGCCCAAAATATAATATATCACAGGAGGACTAAAACCTCAGTGAGTGATTGGAGGACTAAAACTTCAATGCCCAAAATAGACATGGTGTCACTACTTCTAGTTATTACTAGCCAATCACACATGTAAATAGGGAATGCAAGATAAAGTATAGTCTTGTTCAAATAAAGAATGAGACGTCCAACTGATATCAATGGGGTCAGAGGACCCATACATAAGAATGTAATGATTTTCGTAATTAAGATACATCAAAGATCACAACTTGTGATATCAGGGTTTCAACATGGAAATAAATGATCAAGATATAAATAAGATTCCAATAAGAATATCCAAAAAATAAGATGAACACAAGATCAGAATTAACATAGAATATTTCACATGAAATAAATTCTCAGAAGAGATAGAAATTGTGTGGGCTAGTTTGTCCATAGGACCAAGCAAGAGATAAAGAGTGGTTGATTGCTCAATGTAGAATAATAGGGAATGCAACATACATTAAGAGAGAGATAAATCAAATTAGTTGCTCAATATGATCAATGAGATGCAATATACCTCACATGAAGTCTACATATGTCTGGGATCAAAACCCTAACTCCATCACAATCCACAAGTAACCTATTAAAGGTATATATGAGATAAGGGTTAGGTTTCAATTAATTATATAAACCCTAAAAGCCACCCTTTTTACTTTTTTGAATTATGTTATAAAAACTATCATCTAGTAGAATATATTTTTCTTAGTTCATAACGTATTTTGCTTTATTTTTGTGATTACATATTCTTAGTTTGAATTTTAGCACTATTATGTAATTTAGGAAAATCCTTGGAAAATCACTTATTTTTTATTTTCGATTTAAGTGATAAAACTAATACCATTGGATAATGAATAATATCACAATTTAGGACATATTTTATCTTATTTAGGTATAATAAGTTCTAAATGAATCAAGTTAATCTATTACATTCATTTCATAAATAAAAAATTGATCAAATGACCATGGAACCCTTACATTGTGCGTCCATAGTTTATTGTGTAATAGGGAAAATAATAAATACCAGTGCACCAAGGTTCGTGTGCCTGGGTTCAATGAAACAAGTGAAGAGACCAGAATGCCCTCGTACCCAAAAACAAAAGCAAATCAGCGGAGGGGAGAAATTTCATCAAACTGAGAGCTGATTTTTCCCTTGCCCGATCAAACATGTTGGGAACATAAGGAAACATAAACTTTGTAGCTTATGACCGGGATCCAAATTCATGAAGCATGGGGAGGTGAAGGCAATGGAGATGTCCATCATCTTCCTTGCCTTCTTCCAAACCAGATGAACTGTGGGAGGGAGGGCGTGGCATCTTCAGGTTCCAAAGGAACTTTTCACTGGTGTTGGACATAAGTAGTGTGGGAGAAAGATCTAAGGGGTAGAGTGGGAAACATCAAAACAAGTGAACCAACATGATCAAAACTAGAATCTAAGGACTTCTGTGAAGAAAGAACGACAAAACATGACTGAAAGATTGAGAATCCATTTGGATTCCAGTCCCAAGAAAATGAAGGAAAGTAAGAGGGGAAACCAAAACACACCTCCATAGACCAATTGCAACCAGCATAAGATTTGCATAATCCTCTAGAGAACGTTTGAAGGTTTAACAAACCTTTCAATAGTCATAGGAGAGCCTCCACACCTAAAGAAACTTTGATGTGATGACTGGACGTGGGGATGATGACTGGGGGTACACATCTATCATCAGCGATTGGAAAAATAGTTCCTTGGTGTCTCGCGAAGGTGTGGGATTGATCTTATAAGGGTATGAAAGCTTGGAGTGGTTAGGGTAAGGATAAGAGATAGAAACAGGGGAGAAGATAGGGGAAAGGATGGTGGCAGACGTATTTAGGGCTTTATATAGGTGATGAACCCTAATAAACCAAGGTTTATTCTAAATAGAAAGAATTGATGAAGATAAGGGAGAGAAAACTCAGTGAAGATATGTAACAGTGAGAGAGAAAATCTCTTGGAGGTAAAAGGGGTACTGTACAACCAGTTTCCTTTATGGGAACCGAGGTTGAAGGAAACTCGAGGACCGTTGGATGGTGGTAAGACTAGTGGGGAAAGCCCAAAGAAGATCGTGATCATGAAATAATAGGGCCACATGTGGAAACTAGGGAGTAACTCATGTGATAAGAAAATATGGCGAGAATCATATGGAAACTATTACATCAATTAAAATTTTTAAATATTTAAGATTTAGAACATATATCTTCTTGCCTATTTCATTTGAGGGCTCAAATAAGATGCAAATAAATCCAAATTTGACACCTCGACTAATTAAGACATGTATAATTTTATTTTGTCATTAATTTTTACTTTTGAATACATCTAATAATTTATTTAATACTTTTGACCTTTTCTCTTAATGATATTAGAATAGATATTATAGCTCAAATAATGTGAAACTTGGCAACCAACTTAATTGGAACCCAATGAACACGTTTTTACCATTATATTTCACTTTTGAGATTCCCTTTTATGATTTTTAATACAATTAGGGTTTTAGGCTCAACACTATTGTACTATTATAGTATTATATCATTACCATCATTCTTTATTATTTAGAGCCCTATTATCTTCACATAGTTACCAAAATATTTATATTTTATTATTATCTACAAATGTCCATATTTTCCTTATTTATCATACTAAGTCCATTAATTCCACTTTAACTTTGGAGATTGCACATGAAATTCCAATCGTTAATATAATACATGTTTTAGGTACATTATTCCTATCATTTTACCATTATGTGAATATTAGTTAGAAAAGGAATTACATGTAACATATTTCATGAACTTACCTACATGTTAGCAGGTATATAGTTATTATGTAAATGTGTCATGTTGTTTTTATAACCTATTGCCACATTATTCATTAGGGTAAAATTTTATCCTTGTTTGGTCAAATCTAGGGAACCTATTTCACAAGCCTTCTAACTATAGAATAGGGTAAGATTCTACGTTTTGGTTTGTTACACTATGAATTAGGTATTTTGAGGTAATAGTAAGAAATCTGGTGAATATAAGAAAATTAGGTAAATGTCGTTCACATAAATTAATATATATCCCTAGGTAACCTAGAAATTTTGTAGATCACACTCTAACAAAATCAATTGATTAAATTAGCATTATGCCATTGCAGACATCTAACTAAGTGATTACTATTGTATGTACGCAATAGCAGTCTAACTTAATTATTATACATCATAATGATGCAAGATCATTAACGCATTGCCACTAGATCTCATTGTCATATACTTTATTATGTAGTTACCAATAAACATCCTTAAAACTAAGGATCAATTTCAAGCCATATTTCCCCCTATGAATAGAAGCTTGGAAGTCATTGTATGGTTGGCTAGATGTGCACACACCCGTTCTGGCCATAGATAATTGGATTGGAAAGTTGCTGGAATAGTGTTAGAATCAATTCTTAAATAGGGTGGGTCCGCACTGGAATGTCCATGTTGCATGACACAACAATTCTGGCTTGCTGGCACCATGGTCGTGTCGAGTCGCACGGTCATGGTGACTAGCTAGCCACGATCGTCTAGATCAGCAAGCTATTCCATCTCTACTTTTGATTTTTTAATTTCCCTATGGTTCTCTATGATTTGGAACTTCCCAACATGACCATTACATGATACCACAACCATGGTGGATACTATAGTAGGTGATTTCAATAGGACACACCTCAAATCATCAAATCCTTGAACCTAAGTGATTTTTCATCAATCCTCTTCCACATTTAACTGATTTTTTCATTTCCTCACTCTTTTCACTTGCACATCTAAAATCTAAACAAAAACTATTAATAACAAGTGTGTGTGTTTAGTTTCTTTGAAAAGTGTGAAAATAACAAAAAAAGTATCAAAATGAGAGGTGGGTTGAACAATTCCCAAAACCTATGTGGGTTTCCTCTCACTAGTGCTAAGTTTTATGCCTTCAGCTGGGCTTCTTATAGTTCTCTCAATCCGTCAACCATTTGGAATCCTTGTGTGTCTACTATTGTAATAAATACATATCTAATTTGAATTCAATAGATACTCCATATCGCATTGACCATAAAGCTATCATGAGGTCTTCCATCTAGATATTTTCTTTCAAATAATCAGTTGAAGTCTCAACTAATCATGCTAAACATCCTCATTTCGTTCTTTTCGGGTGAGGGTCTTGAGCATATTCATCTTTATCTTCATGTTCATGAAAGAGAAAATCATTATTCTACCACACACATATATCTTGGAATCATCTATAGATAGGAATGGTCTTCCTATGATGATGGGAATCTTCCTATCCTTTTGGATCCATGTCAAGAACAAAGAAATCAACTGAGAACACTTATGCCATTTCCTTGTCTATCATCACCAAAACATTATCCACTCTTCCTTTAGAAACTTTAATGGAGTAGTTTGCCAATTGAAGAGTGTAATGAGTCAGTTTCAACTTCCCTAACAACAGCTCAACATAGACACTATATGGTATCATATTGACACTAGATTCTAAATCAAGTAGGTATTGGTCTAAGAGGTATCCCCCTATAGGTATGAGTGGGACTCCTGCATCTTCATCTTCATAGGAAGTTTGTGTTGGATGATAGAGATCACTTATTCAGTCAACTTGGTTTTCTTAGGCATCCTACCTATTAACTTCCTCTTGACAGTAAATAGGTCTTTGAGAAACTTGGCATAGGATGGGATTTGCTTGATATAATCCAACAAAAGAAATATTCACCTTCACTTGTAGAAACATATCTAGAATGTCAACTTTGTGTTTTTTCCTCCTCTTTGATAATGGAGGCTCATCTAATGCCTGGAGGAATGGTGGCTCACTTGCTTTTGCAAGATGCCCTTCTTGTGGCATGACATGAGGTGGAACACTAGGTAATGTAGAACCTACAAACAAAGTAAAAGGTGGAACACACAATATCACATTCTCAACCAGAGGTGTCACTAGATCCTACTCAACTATGTGAATCATAGAATCACTACTTGGTCTCTCCAACCTTGTTTCATCAACATACCCTTGGCTCACATTATCATTTCCCATTTGATTCTTGGGATTCTCAATGATTTTTCCACTCCTTGGAACTGTCACAAGAATACATTGATCATGGTGGAGAGGGGGAGTGGGTTGTTGTTTTGGATAAGGTGGAGGTGGCCTTTGGTATTGGAATTGAGGCGGGGGAGAAAATTGAGGGTGGTAAGTGAAGTAGTGGGATGGTTGTGCTGATGGAGGTAGTGGAGGCGTATATGGCTTGGATGGTCCTAGAAATTAATATATGAGTTGCACTTGCATAGGATACAAACTATAGAAAACTTGGGAGGAACTCATTGGTCCACTTGATTCATTGAAATTCATTATGGGTTGGGAGGATAGTTTATCTTCCCTTTAAAGAGCAAGTATTGAAGAGAGTTGCTCCACATTTTCCTCAAGCCTTGTAACATTCTTTTGCACATCATCAATGATTTTCAATGTATAGAGAATGTTATCCTCAAACTTTGAGCTATATCTTAGACACTTATCTTATGGGTTTCCATGAGAATGAGGTGCCTTCAATTCTTCAATAAAAGACTCAGGTTGTGTTTGGGGAACAACTTGTGTACTACCAATAATTTATACACCAATTATGACCATGCGGTATTTATTTTTCTGATCTTAGCAGTTTGTTTCTGTGCAAATGTGCATTGTGTATGCTCCGTGGAAGTAGAGCGGGTAGCATAGTGGCTAGAATTAGAAGCTTGCCAATTTCAAGGTGATTTCAAAACACTTTTTGATCACATAATTCTTAACACATCTATATTTCTCATCACAGATTAATGAACATTATACATAAACAACAATATAATAATGCAACATTTGAAAATTTTCTATCCAAACTAGGCCTCAATATAATTAATTGAGTAACAAGGAACACTTATCACTTGGTTCTTCATAAAGTTTGTCATTTATCCAAGAATCTTCATGATTTGTGGGCTTGGATCAATTGGAGCTGAAGGTGTCACTGCAAAGGGTCAGTCACCATCACTAATCATGCTAGAATCTTGGTCCTTGAATGTTCTACCAATTTCTCAAACAAGGGCCTTGTCTCCTCAGGTGACTTAGCCATGAAAGCTCCTCTACAAGAAGAATCCATTGTAGCTTGACTCATTGGAAAGATACCAAAATAGAAGGATTGTACAAGATGATGTAAAGGGATTTCATGGTGGGGACCCTCCCTCAACATCTTTAGGAATTGTTGCCAAGTATTATAGAATCACTTATCACCCATTTGAGTGAAACTCACTATGGCAAGCCACATTTGCGTCAATCTTGCAATATAATATAATTTCTTTAAAGAGACATTCTTTTTTTCTCCCCAACTCATGATGTCCATTCTTGAATCATACCAATATTTGGCCTTATCTTTGAGGGTGAAAGAGAACAAGGTCAGCCTGATCGAGTCATCACTGGTTGTCGGGTCCTGAAGGCAGAGCATACTTCAAGAAAAGAATCCAAGTGCTTGTAGGGGTTCTCACTCTTTGATCCATATAAGTTGGGTAGGATCCAATGAGACTGGGAGAGATGAAGAATTGCTCCCATGGCATTTTATTAACTCTACCTGCAATCGGCGATTTGTAGTTTCTAGGCTTGAAGTATTCATGAAGTGGCTTTCCAGGTGCATTTTGGCCTTCCATATTGTCTTCCATGGGTTTCTTGTCACATGAACAAGGCACAACCAAACATAAGAGGTCAAGTTAGAAAACTAATATGCACAAATAATACAAAGAATAAAGAATAAATAATAAAGAATATCAATGGCAAGGGTAGTATAAGGCCCCTAAACTTGCTTAATGAGTTGAATAAGCTTAATTACCATAATTGAATGCTTATAACCCTAATATAACCTTTTTATATGCTTTTAAATCATAAGAAAAGCTTAAGTTTCAAATTTGGTCCAATTTGGACACTGTTTGAGTAAGTTATGCAATTTTATGTACATTTTAGACTTTTCTACAATTTACCCAATTGAGGGGTTTTGTTTGCAATTTGTCACATACATTATGTTCCTTAGATGTTATATTATAATTCTTGAGTATTTTTATCCATGGGGATCTTAGCTGAGCCATGGTTTGAAGGTGTTTTCCTCAAGGTATTGTAGGGTTTACCCCTTCATGGATGAGCTACCTTTAGTAGCTATCAACTAATGAATTATTTGATTGGCTTAGAAATTCGATATAGGAGAGATAAAAAGGTCTATATAGATGGTGGGGGAGCTTCTTGTGTGTGTGTGTATATATTCTTAATAGTTTAAGTCCATGGAAACTTGGAAAGATACTAGAACTTCAACTTTTTCTTTTTCTTTATCTTAAAGTTTCATATACTTATCCCTAAGCACCCAAACGAAACATTTTCTCTCTACCACTTCCCTCCTTCTATGAAAATCATTCTCCCTCTGTTTCTTCTGCAAATTTCCAGTCCACGGAAGAAGAAAGTGGGGATCTTCTTGGGGAAAAAGCTCTAGGATTGCAATTGACTTCCTTTTAGGGTTTAAAAAGCTTCCTTCTAGTGATCTTGACCTAAAAGAGTAAGAATCCCCTTCTTTCCTCAAATTATTTCTTTTCCCTTCTTCCTCCTATATTTCTCCAGGTCACAACCTTGTTGTTGCATGGTGAAAGTGTCTCTAGAACTCAAAACTCTATCCTTTGTGTTTCTTCTTCTAGGTTTTTACTTCTTTGTGGAGAGAAGTGTCTACTTCGCCAAGTTTAGATCTGAATCTAGGGTTTTCTTGCCTTATTTGATCGAGATTCTTGCTGTTTGGGATCTTACCTACTCTATAGAGGTGAGTTATATAACATTCTTCACTTATATTGCTTGCTAGAAGCTTGTTAGTTCATGTTTATACTTTAATGTGATGATCTAAGCATAAAGAAACCATTCTTGTTTAGGGTTACAAATTTTTTATGGTGTTCCCTATTCTATTCCAGTTCTATATGAACTTGTAAACATGTTTACGACCTTTCTAAGGTAGAATATTATCTAGGAGAGGTTTATAGCAACAACCTATGGTTCTAAGTACAAAACAATCAATTGTTCAAATTAGGATTTTCAAACTATTTCCTTCCCTATCACACAACTGATGGTCATACCATTCAACAACCAATGGTGTTGCTATCTTGGAAACTAATGTTCATGATCAAGGGTGTCAAATTTTATGGTGACAACCTATGGTCACCCCTTTAGGTCAAGTTTTGGCTCAATTAGAAGTTTAATTAACATCCACTGAGTATTCTAATGATGCTATCAATCCATGATGACATTAGCTTAATATTTGATGGTGTTAAATGAATATATTGCTAATCATTCTTATCCATATAGTTGTGTTTATGTTTTATCTCTTCTTTTGATGTTTATATGTTCAACCTGTTAGACATGCTGATGTTGTTAGCTATGCATATGATACTAGACTTATTCATGATGTTAGAGATGTTCATGCTGCTAGATCCTTATACTATTAATAGGGATATGAGAATAGTCTGGCTAATGAAGATAGTTATTATCTGCTCCTTTATGTATTTTGTTAATCATGAGTGTTGTTGAGGTATTTGTTATATATGATTAAACTTCTTAAACTGTCTCATTACCTAAAAATGTTGGAATCAATAAACATTGTTGGAGGTTATATCTCTTGCTGGGACATGGGTCTCACCCTTGTGGTTTGCCACAGTTTTTTATGTAATCGGAAGTGACGAAAACAAACATGTGGAAGCAAAGAGGAGCTATAGTAATGAATCTTTGAGAAAGTTGATTAGATGTCTATTGTGTCCTAGAGTCATCCCTTTACTCTTAGGTCCGGGCAGGAAAAGTTTGTATATGGTGTTTGAAATGAATCGGGATTTTGTTATCATGTTATTATTGGTGTGGCATAACAAATATTGTTCTCCTGTGTATATATGTTGTGGTTAAGGCGATAGAACAATTTGTATCAAATTCTTATCATAGTATGGATACATGAAAGATATTGGGTTCTTATGCAAATGTTTCTGAGCGGGTGTTGATGTTGAAATCAGTTTTAATTTACCCATATTTTTTGGTATGTGGTTAATTGGTGATCGATTGTGTTTTATGTTTTGAGTAATCACATTTAGTGTAACGAGTTCTTATAGGTAGTAGGAAAAGATCAAAGCTAAACTAACTAGCTAGGTCAAGCACCTTTCTCTCCAACAACGACACTAGAAAGCTTGGTGTGTTTTTCCCCAATTTGGGTTGTGCACCTAGATCAATTGAATCTTTATTAGATGCACCAAAAGCTCGACTACACAATAGGGGTTTTTAGAATTTATGAATATCTGATAGTCTCTCTCACATAAACTAATACACTTCACCCGCAAGCACATGTGGTCGTTTTGTAGTATATGAAAGAGGCAAGTTAGGGTTCAAACCCAAGAGAGAGGGGGTATAAGAGCTAAGTTAGTTTTGGATAGGTTACTAATGTTGTCTAGGGCTTAAGGGTTCAAACTTGGTTTGGTTTGATTACACTAAAGTTAGGAAAGTAAGCAATTAAAGGGGAATAATCAATCAAAATGCAAATTAGCCCTAGACTGTTAACTTCTAATGAGAAAGAAAGGAAACTAAGAAAGTAAAGAACAAGTTACACTAAGGAAAGACTAACACTAAACTAAACTAGCAAGAAAAAGGTAAGAGAAGGCACAACTACTAGGAAAGTAAAATGATTATCTAAGCAGGCATTAACTAACCAAGATGGCAAATTAGGTTTTAATGCAATAATGGGAAGTTTAGGTTGTTTTTGGGGATGTACTTGTAAATTGAGTTGGGGTGATAGCATGTAAACAATATTCTTTCATTTAAATTACCAAAACAAACATCAAGATATATGCTAATCATTTGTCGTAAACTATTGGATGGGATATGGTTTGTATAGGGGAACTAGTCCCTATCATTTCCTACCCACCTTATTAGGCTCACTTGGATTAATATTTAATTTAGGATCTAGTCAAGACTAGGTTTCTATGATAGAAACTATTGGGATAATTAGGGGTTGAGGGTAGTAATGGGAGGTGGAAATGAGGTTTTAGACCTCACATCACATACCACCTAGCCTTGAGAAGGGTCCAAGCTAATTATAGTAAATGCTTCAATACTAGCTACTTAGATATCTCACCTAGGGGTATGAGAATTTATTAGCATGTAGGAAGGAGAACAACTATCTCAGGATCAACTAATTGGACCTAGGAGCAATTACCATATTAGCTACAAGTAAGCAATTTCCATAGAATCATAGGTGTTTTCAAGAAAAAACCAATAAGAAATTTTATAGAAAATGATAAGAAAGTAGAATGTTGTCATTAGGAAACCAAATTACAATGTTTACACAACATTTACCTTCAACATGGTATCAAAATAACCTTTTTGACCCCAAACAATTGACCTAAGCGGCCTAGGTACTCATAGAACAAGAAAATATAAAAATGGAGAAAGAATGAGTAGATGATTAGGAAGCCATGTATCTTAGTGGAGACTCCTCCTTCTCCACCTCCTAGAAGAACCAGCTCAAGCACCACCCTCCTCTAAGGTGGAATGGCATGGATGTTTGGTGGAAAGTGGCCAAAAATCCTAAAAGAAAGGATTTGAGGTGGAAGGTGGTGCAATGGAGGTGGAATGGAGTGGGAATGGATGAGAGGGTGAAAGGATGGGTTGAGAGGAAGCTAAGAGTGGCTAACCCCATGCTCCAGACACCAGCCAAGTATATATAGGTCATGGGGAATCACTAGGTTAAGTTGGGGTAGAATGGAAAATGTAGTGCAAAATAGCTGCTAGGATTTCTAGTAGTGTGGCCATGCTGGGAAGGACGACCATGGAGGGTAGTAAGAAGTATAGGCATGGTAACATGGCATGGGAGAGGTGATAAAAATGGAAATAGGTCAGGTTGTTTTGGGTGTTTGTAAAGTTGGTGGCACAACCATGGTGATCACCAGGAACATGGTGGGTCACTGGCTGCATGGGCATGTTGTAGTGTGCAGCCATTTTGGGTGAGTGAATAGCTAGCTATTCTGCTGAGAATGCAAGTGATGGGTCTTGGTGCCACAGTCATGGAAGGAAGCACGAGTAGGGAGGGTCCATCTTGTCACGGCTATGGGAGCCTGCACGGCCATGTTGTTGATTTCTTCTTCTTTTCTTGAACTTGTTCTCTCTCTGTGATTTCTTGACTTGATCAGCACAGTCGTTCCTTGGTACCACAATTGTAGTGGGATTTTCAGCAACACTTTGAGCTTGAACCTTGGATTTTCATGAAGTTCTTTGCTTCACTCAAACCTTGGCCACTAGGGGTAGGCTAGGGAAGCATTTGGACCTTCTTTGGACTCCTCCAATGATGAAGGAACCCTAGGATCACCCTCCTTCTCTCTTATCCATACAAACTTGGACCAAGTACCTAAAAAACACACAAAGAGTGTCCATAAGTGCATTTGATGATAATACACATATTAAGGGAATGGCATGCATTCTAATATATTTTGATGTGATTGAAGTTTAATAAGACACAAGATGGGACCTAAAATAGGGTTGCATCAGTCCTTTCATAGATGTACATCCCTTGTTAGAACTAATTCCTTGGTCCTAGATGATAATCCCATTACAAGGACACTTCCTCAGCATGCCACTAAATCTCCCCCACACCTCTAAGTAGGGTTTTCTACACATCGATTGAAAACATGAACATTCCCCCCTAGGTCCATGTATTTTGAGGTGGGAAGTTGAGCTCACAATATTTATCAATTATTTGGTTCCACACATCTATAAAGTTTAATGTCGAGTTGGTGTATCGAGTCTTTCTTTTTCTAATAAGGAGACCTAAAATGATTAATATGTATAATAATGGTAGGAATCTGATCAATCTTCACAATATCACAACTTCCTATGAAGTTATTAATGTTCAATATCGGGTTATCATGGAGATGCTTGTATAGTTTCTGGGATTTCACCAGTTCCACCCAACCTAGGGTCTATCTTGTAGCTTCCCCTATTTATCACCAATTTTATGATATGCCCCTATTGTGTAGTCACAGATGAAGCCTTGATCCTATCCCATATGATTCATCATGGCTATTCTCTGTGATGACGACCTTCTCAATCACCCATCTCAATTGGATCTCTTTTTTACACTAAAACGAAATGGCCCTACACCAGCAAACCAATAAATGTTTGCATATGTCTATAAATGTTGGTATATGTTATACCAACATTCAATAAATACCGACCATGTTGATGTCGGAATAGACATATACTGACATTTTTTTATACTAAGCAAACACCTATACTTGTTGGTACAGCTGTGTCAGATTATCTCTCAATAGTCATTATGACACATAAGTCATCACTTATGAGGTGCTGAAAAAGATTTCATCGTTGTTGGTACAAGTAATATGGCGCCAAAATTATCCATCTTGTTACCTATGCACCAACATTGATAAGATGTCAACATATATTAACTTTTGGTTTGTACAAAATATCAAAATCAACTCATTCATTATTATCATTTTTTTTATTTTTAAAATGAATATGATTTGAATATGAGAAATGTTGTGGGACAAAGTAATATTTATATTTAATAGTCAAGATGAATTACATCGGGAGGACACTAAACTTGCCCCTACATATAGATAAAAATACAAAGCTCAAGCTAATCATCGGTATAATTCATCGAATAATAACATTTGATACATAAAGCATCGCCCTATTACACTAGTACATCACATAAAATCCCTTACACCATACATGTAGTCCATGTTGTCACGTGAATGTCCCCCGCTTGTTTGCATCAGAATGTTGCACAAGACATAATTCAATCACTATGGAAGAAAATACAAAAGATTTGAGTATACACTAGGAAAAATATACAAAAGCATGATACTAGATAGAAAAATGATCAGTGTACAAATTTGAAGCTACTTAGATTTGTCCACTAGCTTACCTTTACTTAATTTTTGCAACTAAGAGTGCTATCATGTTTAAATGGTTAAAATGTAAATGAACATATTGGTAGCAGAAAGAAAACATGTATGATATAGTTTTAAATAATATACTAAGTATACATGTCCATGGAGCTTTCAAAAAATATGGTGGCAAACGAAGTAAGAATGCCAGAATTGGTAATACTTGATTAAGCCAATAAAATGTTTTGTATGTACATACAAGTTATTACTTGTTTTTCAACTTGCATATTGGTACAACAAGAAAGTATTTTGTCGCATACCTATGAATGAACATCTGAGGTAATTGGTCCTAGTCACCCCCTAGAACAATATTCATTAAACACCAAAAACAAAATGTGAATCGACCGATTGGACTAGAATATACACAAATCCAGAAAAGAAATAAAGAACATAGACAATATGATTAACTAAATTAGATGTATTAATTAGATCTAGAGAAAAGTATAAAAAGAGTCATTAGTTACCATACATAAAATGCAAATACGAGAAGACAATCAGATCAAGCCATCCAATGCATCTGAATTTACTCCTTTTTCAAATTTCTCAAAAAAATTATCTTGATTTTTGATCTTATACCTACACAGTAAGGAAAAAATTATAGGAATCAAGTTATATAGTGAAACCGATATTGCAAAAAAAGCATGTGAACTTTTATATGAAAATTCTTGTAAGAACCATGGAAAATATAATAAGCATCTTGAAAATATATTAAATTATTATCATAGTATGAAAAAAATGAGTTGTCGTAATGCCTAAATTAATGAAAAGATCAATCAACTAGGAAATCGGTTAACTCTCTTTCTATAGTCTAGACTTCATATTTTGTTAGTCATGTTTCTCTATTTTATTAACAAAATATAAATCTTAAATTTTGTTCAACTAGTTTTATCATGCACAAATATCCACTAGTGGAAAGAGATCATAACATTGTGTTTTAAATTTGCACATTTGTCATAGCTTCAAAGCAGTTTCTAAGAGTTCACAATTTGATGAATCACCAATGAGGAACCACTCTCTATGACAACAATGTTGATAATTATTTTAATGATAATTTAGATAAAATTGGGGAAAGACGAGAGCTTCGCTTGCAAACAATCTCATGTTATCAATCAAAATGCATGCATTTGATAGAATAAGCATTGTATTATAATGCATTGAACTATACATTAGAACTTCTGGTGTGATGCAATATAGTCCTCAGATACATAACATCGTTTCTCAAGGTTCATATACATACATGTATTTCATGTACTAAAATATTGTATTTTTACCATAATGAGTGAAGATCACATCTTCATGTAATCTTGTACAAGTTATGTGTACTCAAAGGTGAATGTATAGCAAGTTTAATTTAAGATTCTTCCATCAGCGTGTAATGTTGTCATACTATCAACCAAAAAGAAGTGCAAATAAGTAAGTGCAACCTAAAAAAGAAGCAAAGCAAGGTTACTACAATAAATAAAAATACTAAACATAAATCTTTACAACTCATTATGTTTTATTTAATAAAATTAGAAAGAAAAAAAGAGCACGACACAACTCTTTAGTCTCTATACAAATTAAGGAGGTCGTTCAGTTCACACAAAAACAATCTGTGACACCAAAACATTATAAAACCAATGACAATGAGGACCAATGACCTCACTACACCAGTAAATAATAAAATTAATAAAGAAGAATATACAAAATAGGTGGAAAAAAGACAGAAGATAGAGAACGTTGTATTTACCAATATCCTATATTTGCTAAGCAAGAACAAAGAAGAGGAACACATAGCGCAGTGGCAGATCCAGAAATCTGTGGTAGGAGGGGCCGAGTTGGTATGGGCAATGATAAATCTTGATTATGAATTTAGGGATAAATTTTCACTCATTTAGTTAGAACTAAAAAACTTGATCTCGTGTAATTATCATTACCTCCAATATATAAAAATGACATATTTATATAAAAAAAATAATAATGATATAATTATCTATATCAAAATAGTGCATTTTTCTAGATGTTTGAAAAAATAATTAATTAGTTATTTGACTATGTCTCTTTCAAATTATATTATCTATATATGAACAACGTAGTCATTATTCCTCATCACTAGACTAGTATAATATGTATAATACAATAATACATAAGAAGAATACCAACTATATAGAAAAAGGCAAAACCTCACGCGTTTGATGGAGGGTAGCAAACCAAACATTATATGATGCCAATTGGTAGACGGTATCACATTTGAAGATGATGATGATCTTTTAGCAGAATTATCTTCTGCTTTTTAGGATATTAAAGTAATGTAGTGGGCAATATAGTTTATTTGAAGACCCTGATGTTATATTTGGTATGAGAAAAAAATAAAGAAGAGCAAACAAAGAAAAATATTTATTGAGTTGCAAAAGAATGATGGAGAAAAGAAGGTGAAAAACAAAAATAGGACATAATGAATAAAAAATCAATTTATATTTCTTTTAATGTTAAAAATGACAAAGGAGTGAAAACAAACAATGAAGATTTTTTTTCATATCACCCTTCTTTTTATCTCTCTGTTTAATCAAAATGAAATTTAGTAAATGATTTATCCTTTTCTTTTTTTTCATTTTGATCTGACACTTTACATGTTTTACCCACTATATTTTTTCCTTATGCCAAAGACTATTACTATTGTGTGATAATTTTTTTTATTTTCTTATATATATATATATATATATATATAATTAACATTGTTTTGAGAAGTTTATAATGAGTTGAAATCATTTTTTATTTGATTGTACTTTGGATCCTTACATAATATGAAATTAAGAGTTATGAAATACCATGTAGCAACATAGGTAGTTTCAATTTGCCTTTATATAAAATAAAAATATCTTTTATTTTTAGGGAGTGATGACATATGAATATCTGAAAAGAATATGCTTAAATAAAAGATGCTTGATTCTGCATGTGTGGTCATCATATTTTTTATTAGTGTGTGATATATTTGAATGCACTAGATAGATTCATTATCATTTGTATTTGATAAATATTTAACATATTATTAAAATTTTATAAATTTCATATTAAATTGTTATTTTTACCAAACATGAGGTTATGTTTTCCTATTTATTATACAATCCCACATATAAGTATGAATATGTGTTGCATAAAACATAATCCAAATTGATATAAAATTATAATGTTAAGTTAAATAGGAGAATGACAGAAAGAAACAAATATTAAGTTTGTGTCAAGATAAAGAGAAAATGTCAAATACATATAGTTGATCTTATCAGTGATACGACAAATAAGAATGATATAATTTATTAGAACAAGAAGTCAGAATTCTCTGAATTTGTATGTTTTAAAGTATATATATATAAATTAATCAATACATGGTATCATAGTATTAAATATCTATTATTTTTTAAAAGGGGGTTTAGCCCCAGTAGGCCCCCCCTTTTCTCCGTCCCCGACATAGCGAGTAGGAGATCGAGTGAAGGAAGAGAATGATTAATAGATTAGCAACCAATGGTGCTTCCTGATTTGGGTATATTTATTAGTCGAGGGATCTAGTAATGTTGACCTAAGAGTTATACATTGCCCATATTTTGATAATGACATAACCATTCCATTCCTATGTATCTAATATGTATGTTCAAGATTGATTTCAGGCTTTAGGTACATGAAAAGGATCAAATTACACAAGCTCTAGCTTGTTCAAGTTCAAGTCAAATGCAATGCAAGTGTGCAATTTGGGAAATCACTCCAAATGACCTTAGATAATTTTTGTAATCACTTGTATTGATGATATAACTTGTAACTAAGATGAGAAAAATATTAGGGACACTTAATACCAAGGTTTAATCACTCAAAAACCAACTTCGAAAATTTGTCATAGGTTGCTCATCAGTCGAGTTGGAAACTCGACCGATCCTATGATGGGTTTTCTAAAGATGATCCATCGGTCAAGTTGTACACTCACAGAACTTGATCGATCGACTCATTGAGCAAATCTAATTTTAGCTCATCGGTCAAGTTTACCAAAACAAACTCGACCGATAGCTTGAAAATTGGCTTTGTCTTTTAGTTGATCGGTCGAGTTACCTTTATTGAAACTCGACGAAATGTACTATACGGAAAACATAGAAAAAGTGATTATAACCATTGGTGAGTTGTTTTGGGTGAAAATAGATCTGCATTGTGGAAAATGGCTATATTTTGACCCTAAATGATCCCAAACCAAAGGGAACACCCCTAGCTAATAGTAGGACCCCTTGGAGTTCATTTTAAGTTTGCTCATTCATGCTATTCTAAGTCTTTTCTATTGTTGAGTGTGTTGCAACTCCTTGAGCCCCATTCTCTCTCTAGTTTACACATTTTTTTTATTATGAGTGAGATAGTCTTATTGTAAGAGAGCTACTTCCTTGTGCTTGTAAAGCCCTCATCTACTCCATCTTCCCTACCCCTTTCATCCATGAAGCAAAGGTGAAGCAAGCTACTCTGAGTGAAGGTATAGTTATTTCTATTCCTCTTCAATGTTGATGAAGAGGTGATGATCTTCTCTAGGTTTGGGAGAAGGTAAATGCTGAAGATCTAAGAAGAGTGGAAAAGTCCTTGAAGGAGGAAGACTTGTGCTAGAGTGGGTAAGACCTCGAAAGAAGGCTAAAGACTCTCGCAAAGTTGATAAGTCTTTGGTAAAGTGGGATACTCTTTTTACTTAGATAGGTAAGTCCTTAGGTGGTCTTGTGTTATAACTCTTAATGGTGATAATGTAGAGAAAAGAACTTGCAAAGTCCTAGAGGCTGACCTCTCTAGGTAGTGGACTAACTCTCTCCTAGTTTGGAGAGTGGAACCACTCTACATGGCCTTGTCAAGTGCTTCCTATCAATTCCTCTCATCCTTGCTATGCTTGTTAGTTAGGACTTCAAATTGCACTTAAGCTATTGGTTTTGATTTGATATAATTTAAAGGTCTAATCTATCTTGTGAGAAATTTTGTAGCTCTATTCACCCCCCCGCTCTAGAGCCCTAGATCCAACAAGTGGTATCAGAGCCAAGGATCTTCTCCAACAATCTCCCATGAGACGAGAAGATGGGCAACAACCTACTTGGTTCTCTCAACCTAGAGGGAGGCTTCTCCATACGTCCTGTGGTCTTTGATGGCACCAACTTCCTATATTGGAAGAGGCGTATGCTATTCTACATTAAAGGCATGAACTTTGACATGTGGAAGAAGATGGTCACACCTTACAAGGAGCCAATCAGAGCTATTGCAACATGGAGTGAAGCTGCTCTTAAAGAAGCCCTACTTAATGCCAAAGCCATAAGCATTGTCTATACAACTATTGACCCAATGAAGTTCAATTAGATCTCATCTTGGGACACCACCTATGAGATTTGGGACAAATTGTGCATCACCTATGAAGGCACAAAGAAAGTCAAGGAGTACAAGATCTACATGTTGAACTGCCTTCTAGAGTACTTCAAGATGGGCAAGAAAGTAGGGATTGCGGAGATGTACTCAAGACTCAATGTCATCATCAATGGGTTGGCTGCATTGGGCAACACTTTGGATAGAGGTGTAATCAACTCCAAGATATTGAGGACTCTGCCAAAGAGATGGGAGTCAAAGGTCACCTCCATTGAAGAACTGAGGAGCTTTGGTGTCATCCCAACTGAAGAGCTTATTGGCAACCTCCAAGCCCATGACCCAAGGCTTGACAAGCAAGAAGAAGAAGCCAAGCAAGAAGAGAAGGAATCCAAGAAGATCAAAGATAGTACTTTCAAAGCACAAGTGGAGGTGGTCATCCTTCAACAAAAAATTACTTTCCGGACTTCTCCTTCCTCCTCTAGTAAAGATGATGGCCCAAGTGAGCATGAAGCCAACTACATCAAGGGAAAACACTTCAAGGAAAAGCAAGCCTCCTCCTCTTCTCCTCCTAGATGCTACAAGTGTGGGCAAAAGGGATACTACAAGAGTGAATGTCCCAAGTCAAGAAAGTCACACCACAAGGGCAACTCAAAGAAGGAACAAGAGTACAAGAAGGAGAGAAAATATAAGAGGAAGGACAAGAAGGAGAAGAGATACAAGAATGCAGCTTGGGAAGCTTCATCTTCAAGCAGCTCAAGCTTTGAAGAAGATGGATAGTGCCACCTTGCACTCATGGCCTCTACTAATGAAGAAATTGGTAAGGTAAGTGAGGTAAGTTTGCATGAGTTATCTAAGGAAGTTGTTATTGACATGCTTATCTCTACCCGTTCATCTTTTGCTAAATGTAAATCTAAAAGAAAATGGTTAGGAAAAATCATTGATGATCTATATGCTAAACTTGAAATTCTTGAATTGAATGAGAAAACTAATCTTGAGAGTATTGATAATTTGCAAGGGCAATACCTTGATTTTGAGCTCCAATACAATGGGGTTAAAGTTGAGAATGGTATCTAACTTAAGAATATTGAAAATCTTAAGGAAGAAAACCAAAATTGCCTTAAAAAGCTTGAAATGGTTAAAACTAAAAATGATGAATATAAGCTCCTTATTGATGCTCGTAGAGAAGAAAGAGATGTCTATCTTAAAGAAATCAAAATGCTTAAATCTAAAAATGCTAGGTTACTTGGTCAAGTAAATGATCTATCTTCTAGACCTTTATTTCCTAGTGCTAATGTTGCTTCTATCTCTCTTGAAAAGGATTCATATTTAACTAAAGCCTTATGTCTTGAGGCTAGTCTTGTTCATTCTAGGGATGACATAGCTAGCTTATCTTCTACTATTATTTTTTTAAATGATGATAACCATAGATTGAGAGCATCTCTACATAAATTCCTTAAAGGAAAGAACTCCCTAAATGGAATCCTTGACCATTCTACCAAACAAAGTGGTACTAGTGATTTGGGATTTGTAGGGGGAGTATCAAAGGGCATGAGCAAAGCCAAAGGTAAGAAAAAGAGCAAGGAGACCTATTCTTTATAGGAGAGTGTTTTGGCACTAAGAATCATATGCTCTGTTCTTATTGAAAATGTTATGATCATTACTCTACTTATTATCCTTACAAGCCTAAGGTGACCAACCCAAGGATGAAATGGGTCCCCAACCTAACTACAGATCCCAAAGTTTGAGTTGGGAACTGAAATTCTCCTTTCTTGAAGGAAAAAGGAAGATGGATTGTTGAAAGTGGCTGCACTAAGCATATGACATGTGATATAAGCCATTTCAACAACTTCACTAAAAAGAAAGGAGGACCGGTCACCTTCGGGGACAACAAGAAAGGTAAAGTCAAAGGTGAGGGTGATGTAGGTGAATCCTTGTGTATTAAGAATGTTCTTTTTGTGGATGTCCTACATCACAATTTAATTAGTGTTAGTCAACTATGTGACAATGGTTACCTTGTGTTATTTACTTCCTTTGAATGCTTGATTATAGATCCTCTCATCTACCAAGTTATATATAAGGGAACTAGAAGTGGTAATATTTATGTTATTGTTCTTGACTCTATTAAGACTATTTTCTGGTAGATGCCTAGTAGTCAACTCGAATGATATTTCTCTTTGGCACCATCATCTTGGTCACGTAAATATGCATTAGTTGAAGAACTTGAGCAAAAAGAACTTATTCAAGGGACTTCCCAAATTGGATTTTGAAAAGGATGAGGAATACCAACCTTGTACCCAAGGAGAGCAAACCAAATCCTCCTTCAAATCCAAAGGAGTCCTTAGTACCAAGAGAGCTCTTGAGCTTCTTCACATTGATCTATTTGGACCAATGAGAACTCAATCGCTTCGTGGTTCTAAGTATTGCCTTGTTATTGTCGATGATTTCTCTAGATATACTTGGACCTTTTTTCTCATTTCTAGAAGTGATGCACTTAGATGTTTTCTCGAGGTTTTGTAAATGAGTTGAGAATGAAGCTTCTTTCTGCATTGTTTCCATCTGTAGTGACCATGGGGCTAATTTGAAAACGAACTTTTTGAAAGTTTTTGTCAAGAATCTGGTTATGCACACAACTCCTCTTCACCTCCAACACCTCAACAAAATGGGGATATAGAGAGGAAGAATAGGTCATTACAGGAGATGGCTAGGACCATGCTTCTAGAGTATGATACTCTAATGAAGTTTTGGGTTGAAGCTGTTAGTACCTCATGTTTTGTGCAAAATCGAGTTTTTACTCATCCTTCTTTGAAGAAAACTCCCTATTAGCTATGGCATGGTAGGAAGCCTTCTATCGAGTATTTTCATATTTTTGGATGTCCTTGTTTTTTTTTAATTTGAAAGATTCACTCAACATGTTTGATCTGAAGTTTTACAAGGCTTTCTTTCTTATCTATAACACTAATAACAAGGCTTATAAAGTTTTTAATGTTGATCTTGCTAAAGTAGAAGAATCTATAAATGTTAAGTTTATTGAGACTAACCCCTCTATTCCCAAAGATGTTGTTCCAAATGATGATGTTGCAGGTGAAGTAATTCCTATTCTAAAAGAGCTCAACATCACCCAAAAGGGAAAAGAGGTGGTCACTCAAGAAGAAGATGGGAAAGATAAAGAAAAGAAGGATCCAACCCCCCAGTTTGCAAAGAATCATCTAAAGGAGCTGATTTTAGGTGATCCATTTGAAAGAGTGAAGACGTGAGCTGCATTCAACAAAGAACAAGCCAACAACACCTTCATCTCGCAACTCGAGCCTAAGAATGTCAAGGAAGCTCTTGGGGATGATGAGTGGATCCTAACTATGCAAGATGAGTTGGAGCAATTTGAAAAGAACAAAGTTTGGACCCTAGTGCCAAGACCAAGTGATAGAAAGATCATTGGCACTAAATGGGTCTATCGCAACAAGCTTGATGAAAGCGATAAAGTGGTAAGGAACAAAGCAATGTTAGTGGCTCAAGGCTACAATCAACAAGAAGGTATAGATTTTGAAGAAACATATGAACCTATAGCTAGACTTGAGTCTATTCGTATTTTACTTGCCTTTGCTAGTTATAAAAACTTTCTTTGGTATCAAATTGATGTTAAAAGTGCATTTTTGAATGGTATAATTGAGGAGGAAGTGTATGTTGTACAACCTCTGAGCTTTGAACATGATAGTTTACCTAACCATGTTTATTTGTTGCAAAATGCTCTCTATCGACTCAAACAAGCACCTAGAGCTTGATATGATAAATTAAAGAACTTTTTGTTAGATCATGGGTATATCATGGGAAAAGTGGATGCTACCATATTTCTAAAGAACATTTCTAACATTTTTCTTATCATACAAATATATGTTGATGATATCATTTTTGGCAGAACTAACCTTGATCTTTGCAAATAATTTAGTGATCTTATGTAGAGTGAATTCGAGATGAGTATGATGGGTGAGCTCACATTCTTCCTCAGCTTTAAAACCAAGTAAACAAAAGATAGGAACTTCATCAACCAAGGCAATTATACAAGTGAACTACTCAAATGCTTTGGGATGGAGAATATCGAGCCGATGGACACACCCATGTCAAACACCACCAAACTTGATAAAGATGAAGAAGGTAAGAAGGTAGATGAGAAGCTCTCAAGAGGTATGATTGGAATTTTACTTTACTTAACTGCCTCTAGACCTGATATAATGTTTAGTGTTGGCTTGTGTGCTCGCTTTCAATCAAATCCTAAGAAATCACATCTTATAGCTGTTAAGAGGATTTTAAGGTACTAAGTCAAAACCCAAAATTTTGGACTATGGTATCCGAAGTCAAGGGACTTTACTCTTACTTCTTATAGTGATGCGGATTATGCAAGGTGTTTGATTGATAGAATGTGCACACGTGGAACTTGTTTCCTCCTAAGACCATGCTTAGTGTCTTAGTTCTCCAAGAAACAGAGAACAGTGGCATTATCAATCATCAAGGCTAAATACATTGTAGTTGGGAGTTGTTGTGCCCAGGTCCTATGGATGAAGCAAATGCTCCAAGACTTTAACATTTATTTTGATGCTTCTCCTATCTATTGTGATAATATTAATGCAATTAATTTGTCATATAATCCTATATATCTTGCTTACTAGAGATAAACATATAGAGGTTCGTCATCATTTTCTCTATGATCACATTGCCAAGAAGGATATCTATATCACGCATGTGGACACGGAAAATCAATAGGCAGACATTTTCACTAAACCTCTAGCTAGAGAGCAATTTAACTTTATTAGATCAAATTGCTTATAACTGCTTTGAATGAATCTGATATGCCTTCTAGCTAGTTGTCAACTATCTTATATGTTTTTTCTCTATTTTGATCATCTTTTCTTGCTAATATGCTAAAAATCCATTTTTCATGTTCATTTTCCCTTATTTTTCTCTTGTTTTTGGGTATTTTTTGCAAATGCATGTTTTACCACAAAATAGTACCCAATGATGAGTGATATTTGCCTAAGTATGTTCAAAATACATAATGGACTTGAAAAATAAATTTAATTAGCACTCAAACGATTAGAAAGTAAGTTTCTTATGTTTAGGTCAGGTTGACCATCGGTCGAGTTGCCAACTCGACCGATCGGAGGCTGAGAGCTTTTTAAAAAATTCTATCAGTTGAGTTTTTGAGTTCACAGAACTCGACCGATGGCCAGGATGGAGCAATCTTAAGATGGGTTTGGCCGACTATTCTCCCTCTCAACTATAGAAAATTCGACCAATTCCACCTCCATTTGCCCTAAGTTATCTACCCTTGCCCTAACCTTCCTCAACCTAGCCCTAGTCCGACCTAGATAAACCTCCCTTGACCATTCCCTTTTCTAACCTAGGTCTGTGGACAAGTTTTGGTGTGAGTTTTTAGCTTTTGCTCTCTCCTTCCTCTCATTTTTGTCTCTATGGCATCCAATAGGAGGAAGAGAGATACCCCAACTAATGCACCATCTTCTTCGTCAAACTCCCGCTTGATACCTTGTGATGACACTCTTTTTGTCTCAAATGAGGCTATAAATAGGTATAAGGAGCTGCTTCCCCAGAATCCTTTCCCTTTTCATGCCCTATTTGAGTCTAGACCTAGAAGACAAGAGGTCATATATCAAGTAGTGGAGTTGCTTAATGTTCACCATCTCTCAGCCTTGGGTGTTGAACACACGTGCTACAAAAATTCCATCACTAGCACGAAAGCGGTTCACGAATTCTATGCTAGCTTGTGTTGAAATTACGACACCCTCGTACCCCCACCTAATGCTCAAGTAGTCCTCACATCCATGACAGATGGGAAGAAATTCCAAGTTTCTAAGGATACCATGTGTGACGACCCGACGTCGAATAAAGCCAAATCACCACCAGTAATAATTGCAGAATAATCATAAATAGCGGATTAGAAAATCACTAAAAATTAAAACCATTTTGCAAAGAGATCCATTTCCAGGAAACTCTCTTAAAGGAAGAGCCAAACTTTATATACATCATGGTTTACATTGTACATACTTTGTACCATCTCATCTCGAAGATAACATATAACAATTGCTTTGCCAAAACCTATACATACGCAACATAAAACCCTCGAGGAAATCAAGACAAAATCTCAGATCATTCATAAAACCATCACGTACTAAATCTAAGGACTTGAGAGTACAGAGACGACACATAGGATTTCTATCTACAAGATATGGCAGACAATACTTTCAACCTGAGCTGTTACTGTTGTCTCTGTTGTTATCATCCTTCCTCTGTAGTACAGTCTCTACCTTCTCGTGCACGTCCACCTAAAAAAATTGTGGATCCCATGGGGTGAGACACAAGTCTCGGCGAGAGATATAACTCTCTGCCAACAATGTTATTATCATAGGTAAATAGTATAAAACTGAGCAAAGGTTCTTTTATATTAATAAGCAAGATTAATCACTATTGATAAGCAGATTAGAACATTCTCATCTTTTAAAGCATTGCAACTGTCTATAATAGAGCATTAAATCATCTATTCACTTTATAAGGAATATGAAAGACATGTGTATCGTTTACCCCTTATATTATACCAACATCTCAAACTTATCCTGTGATAATATTATCATGGTATGATATCCATCAATCATTCTCGTTTCTAGTTGTTGGCCTCAGCCAATCTTCTAACCAGATATTGGTTCCTTTCAATTCGGTGAATATGTTGGTATATGTATGCCCGTAGAGCCATCCCAAGCGATTGCATGGAGTCAGATATTAATTAATCAATTAATGTGATTATTTGGTTAATTAATGAATTCCGGAATATTCTAATTAATACATGAGCGTTTTAATTAATGCAACGTTTCTGTTTACCGATGGGTTCAGGAAACCCTATTTCCCTTCATATCCTGTTTAAAGGAGGATTGACGGCTGATATCTATATAAGATAGATATAGGTTTTTGATTTTACGCTCACACACGTAAACCTAGCCGTCGCCGTCCTTAGGAGAGAAAGGAGAGCAACGCGTCACTAGCACGCCGCCGCAGAGACACACTCCTTCCCGCCGGCTTGAGAAGCGCGACGTGGAGTTCCGTCAATCCGCGTGGACGAAGTAGAGATGCAGATTCCTTGACGCCTGCGTTCGGAGGACGTCGACAACCTCCTGTACGCGCTATGAGCGGAGGACATCACTGCCGCAAAGGAGCGCCTCCGGATCAACCTGCGACAGCGAACGGGAGAGAAGATCCGTCCGTGTTTGACAAGCAGCGTTGCACCGTCATGCAACGGGACATCGCCGGACTTGCTCCGCGATAAGGTATATCCCGCAAACCTATTTCCGAATACGCTGTTATCGACGAGATCCTATTTTGGGTACGTGGATTTTATCGCTTCCGCCGCGCATGTTTTCTCCACAAAACCCAACAGTGGTATAAGAGCAACGTCGATCTATGACGTATTTGGATTCGTTTCGATATGATCGAATCGCTGTATACTGTTTTATGTTGCATACGATGCGAATTAAACCTGTTAATGTGCAAATCTAAACCTAATTCCACATACGCGTACAGGGGCGCTGCCCCTGTGTACCCCGCATTGTCTGCGTGGGAGTCAAAATTCATTTAATGGGGAATGTCCCGCATTAAAAGTACTACAATTTTAATATGTATATACATATATGTAGATATACCTATGATAGCATACACGTCGCCTTTAAAATCTGTTTTATGTGGTGAGTGCATGCACGGTTATGGCCTAGTATCCCCTTTTGTGAATGTTGTGAATGAATGTGGATGTCGATCTTGTGGATATGTTTGTTTGTGAATTCTATGGATGTATAATGGTTACATACGGATCCTTTGTATAAAGTATTCGGCTTGCATGCCGAGCCTCATCTCTTATTTCAAAGTGTAATTAATTCTTTCCTTTTATGTTTGTACTCATATGATGTAATAGAGATAGGATTAGTTTTAGTCTTTGTAAACTTGATGTAAGGAGGCCACTTGAAGATCCAACTCCAAGGAGTGTCCATGGAGAAGCACCATGAAGATCTAATTCCAAGAAGCAACCTGAAGATCCAACTCCAAGGAGCGTCCAAGGAGAAGCAACAAGAAGATCCCATTCCAAGAAGCAACTTAAAGTTCCAACCTCACGAAGCATCCATGAAGTTGTTCATTGTAATGTTGATCATTACGTGCTTACAGGTTGATTCACATGTGTTGCATGAGATGCATAAGACCACAGGTGGACCGTAATCCTTTGTTGCTCTAAAGGATTACAATAGTATGGCCATAACTGATGTATTTGTGTTTGTGATTGCATGTCTATCGTTTGTGGTTGTGGATATAGTAGTATATGATACATACTATAAGTATGTGGTGTTTGGATATGTATATGTATTAATAAAACCCCTCAATTAATAATATTAAGTTTTAGTTGCCTTCCATAAAGCAACACACATGAAAAGCTTGATCGACTATGTGTGGGCACGCCTCCGCGTGGTACACTGTCTATCTCGTGGAAGTGTGAAGGTGGGTGTGTGGGTCTGCCTCCGCAGGGTGCACACTCATCATGTTGGCTTATGGGTTGGACTTAACTAGGGAACCTTGATAGGATCAAGTACCTAGAGGCACATAGATGCATCATGGCAAGGAGTTGGGCATGATCATCTATCCAAGAGTTGCATATGATGCAATTGGCAAAAGTTGCCTACCTTAGTATTTGGTCTTTGACGCCAGCGTTGGCTGGGCATTGATCCAATTATTTTGGGTCTTGGCTCACTAGAAGGTTGTGCGTTGCAATCTTCCGAGTTGATAGTGAGGGCTATCAATTTGAATAAAATAGTGGGAGCGTAATTAATTAAAGGCCTAATTAATCTCATTTATCAAATCTTTACAAGTCAAAAAGTTTTGGACTAAATGCAAATTTTTTCTTTTGTAGCAATCAAATGGCAAAAAACACTCACACGTTCTCGTTGCGATCGGTCCTTGAGAAGGACAAACTTACCGGAACCAACTTTCAAAACTGGTTTAGGACGTTGAGAATTGTTCTCACACATGAGCGTAAGCTCTATGTCCTTGAAACACCAGAGCCAGAGGAGCCCGCCGTAAATGCGCCCAAGGCTGAAAAGGATGCTTACAAGAAGCACCTTGATGATGCCGTGGATGTCAAGTGCCTAATGTTGTACTCAATGAACTATGAGTTGCAAGAGCAACATGAGAACATGAATGTCATGGAGATGGTAACACATCTCAAGAACATGTATCAACATCAAGCAAGACAGGAGAGATATGATGTCTCAAAGGCGTTGTTCAAAAGCAAGATGAAAGAGGGAGACTCAGTTGGCACCCATATACTCACCTTGATTGGGTACGTGGAAAGCCTATCCAAGCTGGGATTTCCCCTAGGTCAAGAGTTGGCCACTGATGTGATTCTACAATCGTTGCCTGAATCATATAATCATTTTGTCATGAACTACAACATGAACAATTTTGACAAGCTGTTGTCAGAATTGTTGGGCATGTTGAGGACAGCTGAAGCACAGATGAAGAAAGACAAGCCCAAGTTTGTGATGATGATCAGCAAGACAAAGGGAAAGTCAAAAGGCAAAGGCAAGGCTAAGAAAAGTTCTAAAGCCGGGCAGAAGCCAAAGTCATCCGCGCTCAAAGCTAAAGGTGGGATCTCCAAAGAAGGCAGTTGTCACCATTGTCACCAGCCTGGACATTGGAAAAGAAACTGTCCTCTCTACCTGGAGGAACTGAGGAAGAAGAAGCAGGGGATAGAGATCTCCACTTCAGGTATATACATTATTGAGATAAACTTAAATACTTCTTCATCATGGGTACTGGATACCGGATGTGGATCTCACATATGTTCTAATATGCAGGATCTGATAAGAAGTAAGCCTTTACGAAAGGGCCAAGTCGAGCTACGGGTTGCTAATGGAGCAAGAGTTGCTGCCACCGCAGTTGGAGTTATTAGTTTATCTTTGCCTACGGGCCTTGTAATAGAATTAGAGAATTGCTATTATGTACCTGCCATTAATAGAAATATTATTTCTGTATCTTGTATGGACAAGAGTGGATTTGAATTTCACATTAAGAATGGAATTATTTCTATATCTAAAGATGAGATCTTTTATGGCAATGCCCCTATGTCTTATGGTATCTACTTGTTAGAACTTGAGACTAGCATATATAACGTAAATACTAAAAGGTTAAAACTTGACAACTCAAACAAAACCTTCTTATGGCATTGTCGTCTTGGGCACATAAACGAGAAGCGCATATCTAGACTCCATAAGGATGGTTATCTAGACTCTTTTGATTTTGAATCATTAGAGACATGTGAGGCATGTTTATTAGGGAAGATGACCAAAACTCCTTTCACTGGACACAGTGAGAGATCCTGTGATCTGCTAGGGCTCATACATATTGATGTATGTGGACCTTTTAGATCAAATGCTAGAGGAGGCTATCAATACTTCATTACCTTCACTGATGACCTCAGTAGGTATGGCTATGTATATCTTATGAAACACAAGTCAGAAACTCTTGAAATGTTCAAGACTTTCATGAATGAAGTAGAGAAGCAACTTGGTAAGAGTATTAAAGCACTCCGTTCAGATCGAGGTGGCGAATACTTAAGCCAAGAGTTTGAGGACCTTCTGAGAGACTGTGGTATTGTATCACAATGGACTCCACCTGGTACACCACAACATAATGGTGTGTCAGAAAGAAGGAATCGTACATTATTAGACATGGTACGATCAATGATGAGTTCAGCCGAACTTCCAATATCATTCTGGGGATATGCTCTTGAAACTGCAGCGTTTACACTTAACCGTGTACCTTCCAAATCAGTTCAAAAGACACCATATGAGATATGGAATGGGAATCATCCCAATTTGTCTATGTTAAAGATTTGGGGATGTGAAGCTTATGTTAGGAAACAATTTCCTGAAAAGCTTGGACCCATATCGGAAAAATGCTATTTTGTTGGATACCCCAAGGAAACTCGGGATACTACTTCTACACACCAACTGACAACAAAGTGTTTGTTGCTAGGACTGCTGTATTTCTTGAAAAGGAATTTATTTTCAAAGGAATTAGTGGGAGGAATCTAGAGCTCGAAGAAGTTCGAGACCAACAAGAAAGCAGAGAACCTGAGGAGGTACATAAGGAACATGAAGACTCGCAAGTTGTTGTGGAATTTCAAGTTCCAAATGTAACACAGGAACCTCGTAGATCTAGTAGGACACGATTTGAGCCTGAGAGATTTGGATTTCTCGTGACTCAAGATAGTGACAAATTGGGCATAGAAGATGAGCCAACTTCTTATCTAGAAGCTACTAAGGGACCAGAATCTGAGAAATGGCTCGAAGCCATGAGATCTGAGATGGAATCCATGTACACCAACAAGGTATGGACCTTGGTGGATCCACCCGAAGGGGTAAGACCCATAGGGTGCAAGTGGGTCTTCAAGAAGAAGACTGACATGGATGGAAATGTTCAAACCTATAAAGGTAGATTGGTTGCTAAAGGATTCCGTCAAATTCAAGGTGTTGATTATGACGAGACCTTCTCACCAGTTGCCATGGTTAAATCCATCAGGATCATGCTTGCCATTGCAGCTTATCATGACTATGAGATTTGGCAGATGGATGTTAAAACAACATTCCTTAATGGGAATTTACTCAAGGATGTGTACATGACACAACCTGAGGGTTTTATCGATCCAAAGGAAGCCAATAAAGTCTGTAAGCTACAAAGGTCAATCTATGGATTGAAGCAAGCATCTCGGAGCTGGAATCTACGTTTTGATGTAGTAGTCAAAAAGTTTGGCTTTAGTCAAAATGAAGATGAACCTTGTGTTTACAAAAGGGTTAGTGGGAGCACAGTTGTATTTCTCATATTGTATGTGGATGACATACTATTGATGGGAAATGACATCCCTACTCTTCAGACAGTAAAAGGTTGGCTAGGGAAGACTTTCTCTATGATGGATTTAGGCGAAGCATCCTATATACTTGGGATTAAGATCTATAGAGATAGATCTAGAAGGCTTCTAGGCCTAAGCCAGAGCACATACATTGACAAGGTGCTACAGAGGTTTAGCATGGAGGGTTCTAAGAGAGGTAACTTGCCCATGTCCCATGGGGTTACAATCTCTAAAGCCCAGTGTCCTAGTTCATGTGATGAACGAGCACGCATGAGTAAGATTCCATATGAATCAGCAATTGGATCTATCATGTACGCAATGTTATGTACTCGTCCTGATGTGTCATATGCTTTGAGCATGACGAGCCGGTATCAGTCAGATCCTAGTGAATGTCACTGGACAGCCGTAAAGAACATCCTAAAGTACTTGAGAAGAACTAAGGATCAATTCTTGGTATACGGTGGTGAGGAAGAGCTCGTGGTAAAGGGTTACACCGATGCTAGCTTCCAAACTGACAAAGATGACTACAGATCATAATCTGGATTTGTGTTTTTCCTGAACAATGGAGCTGTGAGCTGGAAGAGTTCCAAGCAAGAGACGGTTGCAGATTCTACAAAAGAGGCCGAATATATTGCCGCATCTAATGCTACAAAGGAAGCTGTGTGGATCAAGAAGTTCATTTCTGAACTTGGAGTGGTTCCAAGCGCTGGTGATGCAATTGAGTTGTTTTGCGACAACAATGGAGCAATTGCACAAGCTAAAGAACCAAGATCGCACCAACATTCCAACCATATTCTACGGCGGTTTCATCTCATACAAGAGATCGTACAACGAGGAGATGTGAAGATTTGCAGAGTACCTACAGAAAGCAATGTGGCTGACCCGCTCACAAAAGCACTTTCACAACAGAAACATGACGGACATGTTCGATCACTTGGATTGAGATTCATGAGTGATTGGGTATAAGTGTAAGTGGGAATCTGTTGGTATGGATGCCCATAGAGACTATCATTCGATGATTGTAATGGGATACTATGTAAACGATTTGTAATACTACATTGATCATATCTATAAAGGCAAGTTTCCAATCTATATGTTTGTGTTTTATATTGTGAGATGACCATAAAACTTATAGATGTCTATAGAATAATATACTCAACGACATATGTCTTTGGGTTGATGACCTGAACAGTGAGATCATATGTATGCTAAGAGTATGTATTCTTGTTTTGTCCCTAATCGGTTGTTATTGTGGAAATATCCATAGACATCAATAACACATAAGATTAGAATGTATGTTGGTTGATGGAAGAATCTCATTATCCATGATATGGAGATATCAAACCAAATACATAGATACTTGTTAGAGAACAGTGTATCGGATAGACCCACCTTGAGAGTGACACATGGATACCATGATTGGTAGTTAGAGTCACATCTCATAATGATGGTGGTGATTGTGGTTCTTAGACCTGAAGTCACTACACTTATCACATGTCGTTCGGTGTACTTTGACATCATCCACCGTGGTCCTGAATAAGGATTGCCATAAAGATGGTGCTTGGGTGCACTGTGACACATGGGGATGACTGTGAGTGATGTAGATGGAATTTGTCCTTCCTACGGGAGTTTGATATTCCGACCACTTGATAAGCGAGACTGAGAAATGCATGGCCATGCTGATGTGAATCAATATGTGATATTGAGCTTACATATATCTCAGACAGTATGCTCTAGTTCAAGGAACATGGATTGAACTTTGAAAAGGATAACAATTCCATGACTCGAGTTCAATCCGGATATCAGCGACAAAGGAACTATACAATCACTGTAACACCAGTCATGAATGATAGGTCAAGTTGTTCTCCAACTTCTCCAATTACTTGGGTAGCAATGAAGTCTTGCTAGATACCAATCATTGTTTGTGAAATCATAATATGATTATGGATATCACTGCCAACGTAATTTGGAGCCTACCGGGTCACACGCATAGGATGTATTGGAATAGGAGTATAATTGTGGATTTGATTGGAATTGCTCCGAATCACATTGATTACTAAAATGTTTATGTAATGGATTAGAATAATATTGGAGTGACTGGCTCTAAGTGCAAGTGGGAGTCTGTTGGTATATGTATGCCCGTAGAGCCATCCCAAGCGATTGCATGGAGTCGGATATTAATTAATCAATTAATGTGATTATTTGGTTAATTAATGAATTCCGGAATATTCTAATTAATCCACGAGCGTTTTAATTAACGCAACGTTTCTGTTTACCGATGGGTTCAGGAAACCCTATTTCCCTTCGTATCTTGTTTAAAGGAGGATTGACGGCCGATATCTATATAAGATAGATATAGGTTTTTCAGTTTATGCTCACGCACGTAAACCTAGCCGTCGCCATCCTTAGGAGAGAAAGGAGAGCAACGCGCCGCTAGCACGCCGCCGCAGAGACACACTCCTTCCCGCCGGCTTGAGAAGCGTGACGTGGAGTTCCGTCCATCTGCGTGGACGAAGTAGAGATGCAGATGCCTTGACGCCTGCATTCGGAGGACGTCGACGACCTCCTGTACGCGCTACGAGCGGTGGACATCACTGCCGCAAAGGAGTGCCACCGGATCAACCTGCGACAGCGAACGAGAGAGAAGATCTGTCCGTGTTTGACAAGCAGCGTTGCACCGTCGTGCAACGGGACATCACCGGACTTTCTCCGTGATAAGGTATATCCCGCAAACCTGTTTCTGAATACGCTGTTATCGACGAGATCCTGTTTGGGGTACGTGGATTTTATCGCTTCCGCCGCGCATGTTTTCTCCACAAAACCCAACAAAATATACATCATTATGATCCATCCAGGTATTGGATTATACCAATACTGTGAGAGTACAACCAAGTATTGGATTATACCAATTATGTGAGATTACAGCTAGGTATTGGATTATACTAATCCTATGAGATTATAGCCAGATATTGGATTATACCAATCCTATGAGATTACAACCATGTATTAGATTATACCAATCTTGTGATATTACAACCAGGTATTGGATTATTCCAATCCTATAAGAGTACATCCAAGTATTGGATTATACCAATCTTGTGAGATCATGGCCATATTGCTAAGGATTCCATAGTAATTGGAATACCTTTATGTTTCCCTTTCACTTTCATCATGGGATATCAATCCCTTAAACTCATCATTGAATACCACATCACATTTGTTAGGCAATATGCCTCGGTCAAGCCATCATACCCATTCACATCCTTTATGTGACACAAGTATTCCTCATATCTCATTTTAGCATATTCAAAACACTATAGCCCTTATTTGGCTATAACCATAAAACATGTATGACCAAGATTTCATTATTATTATTATTATTATCATTTATTATTATTATTATGTTACGGAGTTCCCATTTCCCTAGTTCATTTTGAACATTGCCATCTCTTACATCAATCTCTAGATCATGAGACTTATAAACATCTTGTCACCTCTCACTAGGCAACAACCATCTCAAGGTCACAAGACCTATATAAACATTATACTTGTTCTACAAGTATTTCACATAACTTACAAGATACATAATCTATATAATATGAAACATCATAGCTCATACTTGGCTATGCTCATTATCTCGTGATACCAGCATGGTTAGTATTTCATAAAGATAGCAATATCAAATACTTATCCTCACCATGCAATGCAAGAGAAATACAACCTTTCCATTATTAGGGTTAGGGTTTCCCTTTCTTACTGATTAGGGTTTCAAGTCATATCAACTTCCTTTACTAGGTTTAGGGTTTCCCTCTATTAACTGATTAGGATTTCTAGTATGTTCATCAAGAATCAAAACCCTAATTCATACTCCACAAATATTAGGAGTATCAATGTATACTCATTACTTGAGTATTATACAAGTATAAATTTCTCTTTCATCCTTACTAGGATGTTACTTACATCTTACTCCATTAGGTTGACTCAATCCTTCTCTCAAGGTACATTGGCTCATATTTATCAAAATGCATTAACTCTTTATGTCTTAATGTATCATTTGACATAACACACTACATGTGACACTCAATCAAGTGTATTAGATTGAGGTACTTCCTCCATATCGGGTTTAGAGGTGTAGGTATGCTTCCATATCGAGTATAGAGGTGTAGGTATGCTTCCATATCAGGTATAGAGGTGTATCCTCATCACCATATCATGCATGAGATATATCCTTATCTCCATATCATGCATCCTTATCGGGTTACTCAACCTTTAGGGTTTGCATATCGAGTTTGACCATTATGCTCATATCCCATAAAAACCTTCATGGTATCGTCCTACCCTTCATCATGTGATGAGTGATAGGCTAGACAACTGATTAGTCTCAACTAGCACAAGTGTACAAACCGATAGGGGTGTGGGATTCCAATGCATATCAGATTTCACAACACTATGTTGGGTTTCAACATCATATCGGGTTAGGGTGTATACTCAACACCATATCGTGTATAATGTATGTGCTTGATCCCATATCATGCACAACATGTGTGTATGTGTCACTCATATTGTCCATGAGGTATATATATTCATCATTATCTCGTGCTAGTGGCATATTCATATCACCATATCAGGTTACTCATCATCTAGGGTTTGTTATATCGGGTTTGAGTATATACTTGACTCCATGTTGTGCATGAAGTGTATACTTGACGTTATATCATGTACATGGTGTATGCTTGACACCATATCATGCACAAGATGTATACTTCATTATCATATCGTGTATAAGATATATGCATCCTCATTGTATTGTTTTAGTGATATGTTCACTTCGCCATATCGGGTTAGAGGTGCTTCAACCCAATATCGGGTTGAACCATGATGATGTCATCATAATCAATCATCTAGACTCTTTTTATTACAATTATATATCATGAATAATAGTCCTATGTCACTAATAGAACTCATGGATTCATCAACTATGCAAGAACATTTGAATTGAAAGCAGATCATCAACTATGGCAAGATTGACGGTAAATAATAACATAATTGAGTTCATGTTATATAACCACCTCAAGAAAAAATTCAAAGATCCAAGATCCAAATCTTTACATTCCCAAGGTTGAAGATGAGCTTATCAAAGGTCCAAGACTTGAGCTCCTTAGCACTATGCATGATACTTCACCACTTGTGGACGATGTCCCTCACTTGTGGGTGATATCCCTTCACTTGGCCAATGTCACTTTTCTATGACCGATACAAGGCTCTATGCATGGTACCCCTCTTTATATGCATTATATCAAGACACTATGCATGATATCTAAGAGCAAGAGTGTGGTAAGATTCAAAAAGTTTCACTAATAGGTGAAAGGAATGGTATATAAAGTTGAGGTTCATGAAAAAGAGTGAATATGAGGTGTCATCACTTTAAGTTACTAGGTGCCACGTGTCCATGCATGATTGACAAGTGTACATTCATGCACTCATATTTATCTTGTCATGCAAAACTCTTGAGGATAAACTAGAGATAATATCTTGGCTATTACTTATCTCTTTGGATAAGATATATCAACTCAATCACCACTTTATTCACAATCTGATACAACTTTTTCATGGGAGGTTTAAACTGATACACTTCACCTCATTGAGGTTCTTAGGCCGTCATGGACTTTTACAAGAGTCCACAAACTGATAGGCACTCTCATATGGACTCTACAACCTGATACAACTCATGTAAGGGCTTCAACTATTCATCATCTCTTGGTGTTTTCCTCACCAAGAGTACTATCATTCAAATATGATTCAAACATGGTGTCTCCTTCTTTCTCCCTCCTCTAAATGATACATAGAGGGAGTAGGGACATTGTATAGGTGGTAATTTTCATATCAACCCTACATTTTGGGTAAATTACAATTTGTACTAAAATTGGTGCACAAGGCACTAGCATTCTTCAAACAAGCTCAAACTTGGAATTTAGGCTTTCCACAAGCCACCACTTATCATCATTCTCTCTCTTATGATGATAAAACACTTAAAGCACATTCAACATGTGACACATTGCAAAATAACCCCTTAACTTGGGTAAATTGCATTTTGGTCCAAAACAAGAGAACATTGCTCAAACATCATTCAAATAGGACCAAACTTGAAACATAAGTTTCTCACCTAATAACAAAACACTTTAGAGAATTATATTAAAGTCTAAGAAACTTATTTAAGCCAAACAAACAGGGTTAGCCCTAATCACAGGTTAGGGATGTTACACCCTAAATATTTTCTTTTCAGATACCGACGAGACTAACACCTGGCGTAAGGATTACCCAGAGTATTTTGACCTAGTTGATCCTGAGGCCTTCTACAAGAAATATGATCTCACTCTATCCGATATTCATAGATTCTTAAAGAAGCATCAATTCCCATATACGAAGAAATTCACCCTTCCCTGCTCTGCCTTGGATCTCAAGAGACACATCCTCGCCCTAGTTGTTAATTGCAATATCCATCCAAAGAAGAATCAAACAAAGATTGCAGAAAACACTGTGGTGATCATGTATTGTCTTTTAGAGAACATCGAAGTCAAGTGGTCAATATATATTCTCCACCATATGAACTAACCAGCCCTGATTTGTGGTCTATTCCAGCTTGCCACAAGCAAATCTCTTTTCCATGAATTTCATTACAAACCTACTCGGAAAGGAGTTTGTATCAGTGAGACCACTCTTCATAAGTTTGTGCCTATCCTCTCCTCCACCACACCTGGTGCCTCTACCTGAGCCCCTCCACCACCTTAGCCTTCCCGACCTACCCGTACCTCATTCCATGTATCCAATGAAACCCTTATGGGCTACATGATGCATCAACAGGCATACAACCTTTAGGTTCAGGAGCACATGCATAAGGACCTATGTTCAATCATGTCCAACATGAACATATCCTATGCACATCCCTACCCAGCCTACCAACCCTACCTAGGAGGTGATTATGCATCCTAAGCATATAATCACTTTTACCCTGCCCCTCCACCTACACCTTCCTCTGCTACACCCTCTGTTGCTGATGGATCTACCCTAGTTGTGCTACCTCTGCCTGCTGGCCCCTTGGCCACTCTACTTGCCAGCCTTAGTAGTTCTGCTCCTTCCTTCCCATAGGCCAATGAGCTCCATGATCTTGGTATGTCTTGAGATGAGCGAAATGCTCATTGGCCTGGTCGTGGTTTCGGTCCCTCTACTGATGAAGAGATGTTGGACCAGGTTGATGAGGAAGCTGTTGATATTGATGAGGCTACTGGTGATGATGAGGAGGATGGTAATGCTTCTGATGATGATGGATCTGATGGCTTCACTGGTGCCTCCGGTGATGAAGACGATGTTGCTGCACCTTCAAATAGAGAGGATGACTATGAGCCGGATGCTGATAATGATGATGATGTTGTGGATATAGATATCTTAGATGTCAAGTTGTTCTTAGTTTTTAGTCTAGATGCTGATCATATATATCTTTCTAGGCTATTTTGTATTAGAAACATCTGGGCACATATTCTGAGTTGTACTATTTTATCATCTTAGCTTTCATCATTTTGGCTTATAGTTGTTTTATGAGAACTTGCTTTCTGGGTTGTAATCTTAATTCTATGCACACTTACTCTTTGATTTCCTATATCTAATGAGTTGGTGTCATGTTTTATCATATTTTGATTATGACTTAGTTTGTTTCTTTCTCTCATCTCTGTTTGGTGTATATTTTTTTAATGGTCGTATGCTTAGTTGTGCTTGGAGAAGACCTAATTTTATGCTCTTCTATCCCCTTCCTTTTTGATAATGTCAAAAGGGGGAGAGAAATCCAATGTTTTGAAGCTCAACCATATTGTTTATTGCCTATGTGATCCTTTTCTTGTTCATTACATGCTTTATCATATGACTTGCTAAAGGACCATATAGTATGTATGTGTTATATTACTTTGTGTAGATAGACTAACTATGCAGGTTAAAGTAAGCATAGATTGAGGGAGAGAAATTCACATTGTTCAAATCTTGAATCCTCTTAAATTCACAAGGCAAAGGTATAACTAAAATATCCTTTTCAATATGATTGAGGAATGGTTTTTCATTGTCAAAAAGAGGGAGAATATTGACTTAAGAGTTATACATTGCCCATATTTTGATAATGACTTAACCATTCCATTCTTATGTATCTAATATGTTTGTTTAAGATTGATTTCAAGCTTTAGGTACAGGAAAAGGATCAAATTACACAAGCCCTAGCATGTTCAAGTTCAAGTCAAATGCAATGCAAGTGTGCACTTTGGGAAATCACTCCAAATGACCTTAGATGATTTTTGTAATCACTTGTATTGATGATATGACTTGTAACTAAGATGATAAAAAGATTAGGGACACTTAATATCAAGGTTTAATCACTCAAAAGTCAACTTAGAAAACTTGCCACAGGATGTTCATCAGTCGAGTTGGAAACTCAACCGATCCTATGATGGATTTTCTGAAGATGACCCATCGATCGAGTTGTACACTCACAAAACTTGACCAACTGAATCACTGAGCAAATCTAATTTTATCTCATCGATCGAGTTTACCAGAGAAAACTTGACCGATAGTTTGAAAATTGGCTTTGTCTTTTAATTGACCGGTCGAGTTACCTTTATTGAAACTCGACCAAATGTACTATATAGAAAATGAAGAAAAAATGATTATAACCATTGGTGAGTTGTTTTGGGTGAAAATAGATCTGTTGCATTGTGGAAAATGGCTATATTTTGACCCTAAATGATCCTAAACTGAAGGGAACACCCTAGCTATTAAAAGGCTCCTTGGAGTTCATTCCAAGTTTTCTCATTCATGCTATTCTAAGTCCTTGCTATATTTGAGTGTGTTGAAACTCCTTGAGCCTCTTTCTCTCTCTAGTTTATACTTCATTTCGTGATTATGAGTGAGATAGGCCTATTGTAAGAGAGAGCCTTCCTTGTGCTTGTAAAGCTCTCATCTAATCCATCTTCCCTACCCCTTTCCTCCATGAAGAAAAGGTGAAGCAAGCTACTCTGAGTGAAGGTGGAGTTTTTGTTGTTACTCTTCAAGGTTGATGAAGAGGTGACGATCTTCTCCAGGTGAAGGAGAAGGCAAATGATGAAGATCTAAGAAGAGTGGAAAAGTCCTTGAAGGTGGAAGACTTGTGCTAGAGAGGGTAAGACCTTGGAAGAAGGTTGAAGACTCTTGCAAAGTGGGTAAGTCCTTGGTAAGATGGGATACTCTTTGTGCTTGGATGGGTAAGTCCTTTAGTGGTCTTGTGTTGTAACTCTTATTTGTGATAATATAGAGAAAAGCACTTGCAAAGTCCTAGAGGCTTACCTCTCTAGGTAGTGCACAAACTCTCTCCTAGTTTAGAGACTAGAACCACTCTACATGACCTTGTCAAGTGCTTCCCATCAATTCCTCTCATCCTTTCTATGCTTGTTAGTTAGGACTTCAAATTTCACTTAAGTTATTGGTTTTAATTTGATATAATTTGAAGTTCTAATATATCTTGTGAGAAATTTTGTAGCTCTATTCGCCCCCACTAGAACCCTAGATCCAACAGTACTAGCAGTCAAATTCAACATGTCAAGCACTATGATCGCCTAGAACCTCTCGTGAACATAGTGTTCATTCAATTTCTCTGAAGAACGGGATCCCACCCTCTCCTCACATATCAAGCTGACAAAAGGTGAGGTACGATTTGGGTCGAGATGAGGCACCCAACCTCAAGAGGAAAAGGGGAGTAGATGGGGATGGAGGATTGGAAATGAGGAGATAAGATGGAGAGATAGGAGATGACTGGGAGAGTGAGAATGATTAGGGCTGTCGTGTTGGGTTGCTTTGTGGGGAATGAAAAATTGTCTCAAGTTAGAACACTTTGAGCACATAAATAGAAGCAAACAAAAAAGAAATAATGCAACATTAGGAATGAAATCTTTTTATTTTATGGTTTTATCATGTTTGTGGTAGTGGACCCACTAGAATATACATATATAGTTCCACTATGGTATATATATAATATTTTGTTGAGGCGAAGTACATCATTATGCGGGTATACCCATTTCAAGTTACAAAGTTACATATGGGTGTTACTTAGCTATATTATTAAGTACCAACATCAATTATAAGTGTCGATAAATACTATACATACCGGTACAAATAAAGTGTGATGAGATAGTGTGTTGGTATTGACAAGGTTTCTTGTACTATTTCTAACTGAGTAGTGGTGGGTATGAGTGGTTTTTTTTAAATTCCTTTCTTGATGGTGGATTTCATTTAAATTAAATGAATATAATGTAAAGTAAATATCTTATATAGACCGCATCAATATCATGCATGGGTACCTAAGAAAAGTAATATGAAAGTGTAAGCTCACAAGATTTATGAAGGATATGAAAAAGATATGCAGTAGTAAAATTAAAAGGAGCTCAATGTAACCAGTCTGAGCAATCATACTCTTAGCTTGTGTTCATGAATTCCTAGAAAATAGTTTAGCTTGCACACTAATTTTGTGTGACCAAACACAAGTATATCTTTGTCAAGTAATAAAGAGCAAATGAGCCTTAGTCATTGAAAGTTGGGTAGTACAAACTATTACTAGCTAAAAGTAATCATCTGGGCCAAGGAAAATGTTGTATTTGGCTTTTTTATTAACTAATGATTACATATGCCAATAATGAATTAAGTTTGACCTGAAATCAGGGTGAGAGATTATGTAAAATTCTGGTTTCACCACAACAATATACTACTAATAATTTAATCAATTTCAATCATACATGATTACTACTAATTTTGTAAATGTTGCACTCTAGCCTTACGCCATATCAAGATGTAATACTACACCTAGAAACAATAAACCCTGATTATGTGGTATTCAAACACCACTAAATCCAATATATATCAGTCTATAATGAGAAAATTTCATAGGCATAAAGTTTCTTATGTGTTCTTATGTACTTGTGCTCATGAATAAAATGCAACAAAATAAGTGTCTTTCAACTATGAATCTTATATAATGCATAAAATAATATTGACACCATATTTTATGAAAAGTACTCTTCCATTCATGAGATCCAAAGAATTATGAAAATATAAACAAAATCTAACACATTAACAACAGTTTGGTTCCAGGTTACTCTCAGTTTCTAGAGTAAACATGTTTTGTTTCATCATGGTTGTGGTATTCTTCATACAGTGAAGAGAAAGAATGGAACTATGCACAATAACAAGATGATAAAAAGAAACACCAAGCTAGAACATGAGGATATGCATCTTAGGAATATTTTGGTGATTTATATCATCTTCTTCTAGATACTATATGGACGTCTGAGGGCTTATTCTTTTTTCCTTGCTCTCCAACCTTCAAACCATGTCTAAAAAATATGTGACAACTTTCCCTTCTAATTCAGTCTTAAAGGACCTAACTTTTCATACTAGACCACTATCATCAACTTGATCTTTATCTTTTGGTAATAATTGTTGCAAGGGGTCGATGATATTGACCTAGCTTTCAATGCATTGACTGCTCAGCTACAACAACCTGCCTTTCTAGCAATAAGGTCAATGCTATTGACTAAGAGGTCAAAAAAGCATCAAAACTTGGGGACATTGCGGCTGTCTCAGGACAATAAAGTTGACTTAATCGACTTTTTATCAGTTAAGCTTATATTTCCTGTAGAAAAATAGTCTATGAGAAATCAATTATATATAATCAATTTGTTTCAAGATTAGTTATAAAAATGATGAAATTGATGCTTAAGAAAGTAATTCTATGTTTGGTGACATATACATGAAAAGATATATGTTTAGGATCATATTTCAATAATATTTAATTAAAATAGATAGAGAAGATGCCATCAATGTTCATGCACTAATAAACCTAATAAAGTACAAGATAAGATATGTAGCACGATATAAACTAGAAAAAAATTTAATGGGGTCTATATTCATTATAGCTAGTAGAAGAAAATAATGTTGGCACTAATTTCATATACACATAGCATTGTGATTAGATTACATAATAAGCTTGGCTAACTGATTCCACCATATATGTAACAAAAAATTATATTGAGAACATATAATAATGGTAGTACCCTAAAATCAAGCAGTAAACATGGACAATGTCAACTGATTATGCTTAATTTGATAAATGACATGGTACATAATAGGTCTAAATAGGCTAAATATTATCCAAGCTACATAAAATATGATCAATATAACATGCAAATGAAATAACTATATATGATTAGCCTATCAAAGTGGAAGATAAAAAAATAGATGATGTAAACCACAAATAGAATTAGTGAAATCTACAAAACCGTATATGTTTTAGAGACTAGAAGGAAATTATATTAGCATCGAATTCAAATACAAATAGCAGTGAGATCATATTACGTGAAAAGGCTTGGCATCCTAACTAGCGGAAGAAAATCATATTTGCAATATGATTAGCAAATACCCTGATGGGACATAGTAAAGCTAATAACGTATCTTGATAAGCCACAAAAAAATCGTTAATCCACAAATTCAATACAACCTATCAACAATTATAGAATTTGTCCAATATTAAATAAAATTCATCTTAAATAGTATATATTATTTAAAGACACATGTTTCAATAGCATTCATATATGACCTAGTTAAACCCCATTGGCTCCAAATCTGTGTACATGTTAGGGGGATTTCATACATAATGTAGGGATATAAGAAACAAACATAAATAATAAATTAGTTTGACAACATCTTCACAACTAAAACTAGACATGGATCAACGTTCGAACCAAAGTATGACCAAAATTGGTTATATGCAACTCATGAATTTGATATCTAAATGTTTTACCCATATCATAGAGAAACAAAACCTTGTTATATAAATCTTGCAAAATTAGTGAAAATCAATTGATGGATATATCATTGAAATGTGCTACGAAAATAAACTTCACATACATGAGTGGTTAAGTTATCAGAGCCCTATTAAAATCTAATATATGTAATAGGGTTCTATAATTCAAGCCTAGTATAGAGAAACATTGTTATGATAGTACAACCCTATTAAAACCTAATGCATTTATTGTAATAAAATGGAAATGAAGAAATGATATGGAATGAACTCAGATGTAAATATTTGGGGTAAGACAAATAGATATATAGAAATATGGTAAAAAAATTGCGTATAACATTGGTGTGATGATCCTACTTCACAAAACTAAGCTATCACTAAAATATGAATCAATAAAATGAATGAACCTAATGCATCCCTAAAAAGTTCATCAATAAAATTTGTAGCACTATTATGGTTTACATCGAATCCTCCACATTTCAATGACACGATCTGATCAGTGCCATTATATGTTGATCATCTTGTAATACTAAATCTCATCCCAAATGATAACAAAATGGAAAACCATGATATAATCAAACCATATTTATATATTATACTACCACAAAACCCCATAACAAAGTGAAAATCAAGGATATATTTACATGATATTGATTGATCAAATGACCACAAGAACCATATTGATAAAAAAATAAACGTGTTAACAGTCTGATTAAAAAATAAAGACTGACTCATGAATCAGTAACAAGATGTGTAAAGTAGATTCATAACAACAACTACAAAAAAATGACCACCCCATTGAGAGGTCAACCTAGATTACGTATTAAAAAAAATTGTACAAAACATCATGGATACTAGAACATTGGGGCGAGGTAAGAAAGCATTACAAAAGTAAATCAATGTGAGGTAAGAAAGTATTACAAAAGAGCATATGAAAGAAAGACCGAAGATATGATTTGGTATAACCAACAAGAGAAGTAGAGCATGCTTCAACCCACTAGTGAAATTGGCTCACTAGATCGTGTAGATATAGATGGGACCTTTTACAGGTTGGTCACCTCATCACCTAAAGGAGGTGTAGCGCTATGTGAAGCAGGTAGAGCATACACACGCAATATGACACTATAGGATGTGAAGTAGAGTCATGAGAGGAAGAGCTAGGCGATGACCAAATTAAGTACAAATTAAGATTTACATGAAGATGAAGACAAGGTTGTAAGGCACGATCAAAGCAGTAGGTGATGTGGGGGAGGAAAAGGTCACTAGAAAATCGAAGTAGTAGAATGGGAATGGATAAGGGATTTGGAAATAGAGATAGGGTTAGGGAAAATAGATAAGTCGCACATGACTCTAGGAATCTCTAGTGTGGAAGTTGAGAAAGCATTGATGAAGGGGGGAACACAATCAAAACCATGTATTGTTTCATTGTCATGGGCTAGGGTTTTACCTAGGCATGATGCAATCAGAAAACATAGAAGATGGGAAAGTGCATCAATGACAGGTTGAATGAAGTTGCCATCAACGATGAGTGATGGAAATCAGTGCCACAAATGTGAGAGATTTTGTGGGAGCCAATCGGGAGAGAGAGTAGGGAGAGGGGAGTGTTGATCCAATGCATTGTGGTTGACCAGGTGGCAAATGACCTTGGGTTCCCTCGTGCAAAAGACAAGCTAAGGGGTAGGAGTAGAATTATTTAGACTAATGGGGGTAAATCAGAAATGGAGTTTGAGTTGTGTTTCAACTCTCACTCTGAATCCACAATAATGATGACACTAAATTGTTAACATATTTCCATATTGTGTAAGTTGGACGTTGTATAGTGTTTGGGTCATTGATTGTGATTGCTTTGTGTTGTAACTAGCATAGGATAATAACTTATATCTATACTACTATAAAAGAGCTAGTTCATGCTGCGCTCTCCTTGATTCTCTCTCTTCTCATAATTTTTTCAACTTTTTTTTATATTTGCTCTATTTTATTTTTTTCTTTCATGATAAAATCAGTTGCCGCAAACCTCTCAACTTCTATATCACATTCCTTCCTTCAAACATGCGTTTCGGAGTCAATAAACAACACATTTTCAAATTTTCTACAAAACAGTTACGAGAATAACCATTACCCTTTTGACAAATTTTATTTTTCAAATATTTGATATAAAATAAACACGTTCAATGAGTTATGTGTTAACTAGTAACCATAAAACAATATCTTTCCGGTTTCCGGCTACACACTACAAAGTATTATTTAAATGTTTTCCATTTTGTTGACTATGTACTTACCTGAAAAAATCTCATCAAGAACCACCAAAACAGTGCTGATTTGCCACCAAGAGTTCCCCCAAACACTTCAGTGGAGCAGTTGCAGTTATGCTAATCTTGAGTCAAGAAACATATCGCTCGTCTGAAGTGATTGGGAAGAACTCTAGAGGGCAAGCACTCACGCCGTTTCTTAAGGATTTTGATCGATCTGCTGCTCTCTGATACTAAGTTTATGCCGTGTGTTCCATCTTTATAGCAGCACCGCCAATGTGGCCATCTAGCCTGGGGGACTTCTTCGGTCTCACTGGGTAAACTACGCAGCAACGTAGCAGCTGCAGGTTTTGAACAAGGACGCTTAGTTGGGCAGATGCATATTTGCATCAGTCTTCGTTGTACCTTACCCGTTATTCTCTTCAGCGCTCGGCGGCATGGTGGACGTTTACTGTCCTTATCCGACCACTTTTTGTTTGAAATATGATTGTACCCAATTAAGAGATATTCGTTGCTTTATCACTTCTGGATTCTGCAGAAAGACAAATTCTAGTAGAGTTACATAATCTTTTTGGATAATACATTTCCAAAATAGATATGTTCCCCTAACTGTGGCCCCGTAATCCTGTTTGGTGGCCCTCAAGTAGTCAAATTGAGCATATCAAAAGCAGACATCCTGCTCCAAAAGTTACAAATACAGCAAATAATTTCAGTTTGCTAGTTCTAAAAATCCGATTTGTTATAAATGTTCTACTCATTAATTCAATTGAATTATTTCTTTTTGTATTTTTTGACAGATAGAAAGATTAACATTTGCGCGAGGGCCGACTCAGATAGTACGGACATATACAACGCAAACCTACTAGTGCACCTATATGAAACAATGCTATTGAGCCAACCACTATAAATAAAAGAAGAAGAAGATCTAAATTAACATGGGATGAGCTTATAAAGAGATATTTTGAATCTCTACATCTCAATCAGAATATGGCCCATGATAGAACTGAGTGGAAACGAATGATCCATGTAGCCGACCCCAACATAGTTGGAATTGAGGCTTAGATGATGACGATGATGATGTATTTTTCGACAGATAGAAAGATTAACACTACGTAATAGGAGAAATGAGTGTGCTGTATGAGTGTATGGGTAATTGGCACTTGGAGAACTTTTTCCGGTACATGACATTATATTATATATCCAGACAAAGGCATACACAGCTGGATATACATATTCTGTTATTTTCATTGTAAAGACATTCTAACATTTTCAATCATTTACAGCTCACTTCTGAATGAATTACCAAGTCTGCATTCACCATTTACATACTTTCACTGTTAAAACCTAACGCTTGCTAAATGATATCTATGTTAATTTTTGCCCTTTATCTTTTATGCATGGATTCTTCATTTGTGCAAACAAGGATAGTAAATACTTTGTGATTACCCAAAGACAATGTAAGCAATATTGTTGAAAACTAATATAATTGTTGAAAACTAATATAACATTATTTTTGCGAAAAACAGGGTATGGCATTCTTGTGAATAATCATGCTCGTCATTTAAGGTGTCTAGGGAGACAAAGTAGACGTTTACAATGAGAGTATAGCTTTAAACTAATTGCAAGTCTACCATTTGCATGTCTACCATTTTAATTATGAATCATCATTTCTATACAATATTTCTTCTTCGATTGTTTCTCTTCTCACAATGAAACTCATATTTTCACAACTCATCCGAAGGTTCGAATACAAGCACATTCTTCTTACCTTTCACGCACAATGCGTGTGCACTTATTTTATTTTCTTTGTCCATATGCAATTGGGATTTCACTCATTCAACCCCTTTTTTGGGTTATTCAGTATTCAACTTATTCCATCTTTCAAAATCCATAATCAAGGACACCCCAGGCAATTTATACATAAAAAAAATTCATAATCAAGGACACCTAGACATATTTTATGATCTTTTTCTTTTCTAGGCCAATGTATTTTCGTAATAACTACATAGTCAATAGTACAAGCTATGGGCATCATTTCTTCCATTCAGATTTCCTCTATTTATCAAACAGGAAGGTAGTTTCTTATTCCAGGTTTTTTCCAAACTCACATTGTATTCATCGTAAAGAAGTAAACTAATAAGAGCTTAACACGCAAGTCCTTTATTTTACATCTCAAAGAGAAAGTTTATTGTCCTTTAAAAAAAGGGGAGAGTTTATTGACTTAGTTGTGTGTCCAAGAGATATTTCTTTTCTTCTTCTTAGCGATACCAACTCTTTTTTCCAGAAATTCATTGGCTTCTCTTAGAATCTTTGCATCTCTTTCCATAAACATTTCAACATAAACCCCCTTGGTTGTTTTTACTATGCAAGTAACTTGCAATTTAAACATTTACAACACTCTAATTTCGGTCTTTAAATCATGCCCTTTCTCTTTATAGGACAATTATGATTAACCACCATTTGTACCATTTGTAACCTACTCACATGTAACAGAGTGGATTTTGATCCTCAATAAAAGGACTATGTTCTGAAGTACTGACCAAGATCAATTAATAATATTTGTAGTATTATATTTTTGAGATATGCTCAAATTCTGCTAAGCTCACTTCATAAGTTTACGAGATTCTCTTTTAGGCGAAATAAATGAAAACTATTGTAGTGGAACTTTGTCCTTTTTCTGGATGTGCATGCACGCACTTTTGTAGTCTGGCACTTTCCAGTTAGAATCTCCAAGATAGAGAACAAGAAATCATTCCCTTCTTTCTTTTGACATGCCAGATTCTAACAAGTGCAGCGACAAGAATAGGCATACGATTGAAAAGCGGGGTCGAAAAAAAGGTCCTTTTGGTTTTATTCTGCCCCCCTTTCAAATTGTCTGTTGTAAGAAACCACATAAATCAGCAATGTTCACTAATATATCTTCAGGCCTCCGACAACCGACCTTCCATGAATAAACTTTCACGGTACTATATTGCTAGGGAACCCCGATACCTCGTCGTTTGACAGTCCACCTTTTTCTTACAATTTCAGTTGGGTTAGAGTCGGTCCGACTTAAGCAGGGTATTATTCCTGAACCATAAAAATCATATCTGATTTACAAATGGGTTAAAATTTGGGCAAGTTCACGCCTACTTACGCACGAGACAAGCGCAATTAAAAGTGGTTTTGACTGCTGTTGTCATCTCTTCTCCCACTTTCTTTCTTGGTTCAATTAACAACCAACAAATGACAACCCGCAACAACACTGTCCAATAAATTTATTTTCTTATAACTTTTGAACTGTGAAGATCTTTTAATGAAACAAAAATTATTGGATTCGTTATGACAAATACATTCCAACAAGACTAATATTGATATATTTTTTAGAAAATTGTGATGAGAGAGATTTTTTTTATTTATAACTTTTAAACCATGATGTATTTTTTTATTAAATAAAAACTATTAGATTTGTGATAGAAATACTTTCAAACCAGAATAAGGTTGAGAGAAAAGATAAGTTGCTGGCTAAATATAAAAAGTAGAACAGTTAGCAATTCCACAGATGAATTGGCGCTCAATGGTCAATTGACACCTGAAGATGGTTCATTACTACCCAGAAAGGATTCATTGACACTCATAAGTATAAAAATAGAGCCTAAGAAAATATTGTACATGTTAAATCATGGCTAAGGTAATTGACAACTAAAAACAAAGTAATGGCGCCCAAATAGGTTTGTTTGACACCCAATAATAACTTAATGACGCCCAGAAATGATTGTTTGACGCCCAAACAGTTAATAAATACACAGTTGAATTGGCACACCATGATTAATTGACAACTAGAGATGGTTCATTGACGCCCATAAATAGTTCATTGACACTCAGAAATATAAAAATAGTGCCCAAGTAAATATTGTACGCGTTAAATCACGGCTAAGGTAATTGACAATAAAAATAACATAATGATGTCCAAATAGGTTTATTTGACAGTCAAGAACAACTTAATAGCACCCAAATATAGTTGTACACATTAAATAAGGTATAAGAGTACTTTACGTCAAACAACAACTTAATGACGCACAGAAATGATTAATTGACACCAGAAATGGTTTATTAACATTCAGAAATGGTTCATTGACACCTAGAAATATAAAAATGACGCTTAAGTAAATATCGTAAGTGTTAAATCATAGCTAAGGTAATTGACAACCAAAACCAAGATAATGGCACACAAATAGGTTTATTGAATACTCAAGAACAACTTAATGGCACCCAAATATGATTGTACACATTAAATAAAGTGTAAGGATACTTCACACCCTATAACAACTCAATGACGCCCAGAAATGACCAATCTACACTCGAAGATGGTTAATTGGCGATCAGAAATGGTTCATTAACACCTAGAATCATAAAAATGGCCCAAATAAATATTATATGCGTTAAATCACAGCTAAGAATAATTGACAATCAAGAACAAGGTAATGGCATCCAAATAGTTTTATTTAACACCCATGAATAGTTTATTGAGAACCAAAAGTATAAAAATGGCGCTTTTAGAGATTTTAGGGCCATTTTAGCAATGTTTGGGTGCTATTTAGTCATTTTTAGATGTTATTTAGTCATTTTAGTCATTTTTCAGCCATTTGTGGGCATATCACCATTTTTTATGTTTTAATCGTTTTTGGTGCTATATAGTCATCTTTAGGTGCCTTTTGCTATTTTAGGTGCGTATTCACTATTTCAAGCACTTAATTTTTGTGCACGTATTTATCAATTTTCAGACGCTTTTAATGATAAATACATGCCTAATTATCATAAATATGTACCTACTTTCTTCATGTCCTTCATTTACCGCTTTAGTTCCTATCGATCATTACTTCTCTCACTTCCATCATCTTCCCTATTACTTTTCTCCTTGCTTCTCTAATCTTCCATCATCACTTCTCTCTTCTTTTGTTATCTTTTTCCTCAAAAATATATCAACATTACTCTTGTTTGAATGTATTTTTTATCAAAAATTTAATAGTTTTATTTTGTTTAAAAAATTATCATGGTTTAGAAACTATAAACAAAATAATTTTTTCTCTCATCACATCACCTAGACATATCACTTTTATATTATTTTGTCAAAATTATATCAACATTAGTTTTGTTGGATTGTACTTTTCATAACAAATCAAATGATTTTTATTTCGTCAAAAAATTCATCACGGTTCAAAAGTTATAAACAAAACAAATTTATTTATAGATTACTCGGCATCCACATAATCATTCAATTAAAGTACGCCACGTCACACTCCCAAATGAGTTTCGCTGAACCATTCAGCCGGTCACGCGTGAAGCGAGCGTTAAGCCCTCCGCACGTGACTAGTACATTTCCATTTACAAATGACAAGAGTAATCTCCTACGGGACCACGAGCAACCCAGGCGCCACAAAAGAAATAAAGATCGAAAAAAAAAAGAATTAGACGACCCTTCATACATCAGCTAAGAGAAAGTCATGTATGTATAGTCGCGAGCGAGCTATACTTTCTCCGGTAAGAGTCGGTGGGTGTAGTTTTTTCTTTAGATAACCAATTAATATATTGATAGATAAGAGGTGGATATAGGGTATACAGCATAAGCTCCTATTTGGGAACGGACTGGGATTTCATAGTTTGGATTGGATTAGACGGGGTTAGTCAGGATTCAGTCTGATTCTGTTTGGCAACTCAGTCTGATTTTGGTCAGCTGGTCTGATTTGAGTCTGATTGCAGTCTGATTCTGTTTGGCTACTAGGTTGGATTCAGTCTATTTTTATTTGACAACGTAGTCAGTATCTGCTGATTCTGTCCTGATGTTGTAGAACTGTTTTAACAAGAGTAAGGAATGTGTAGTTGTGCTGCCGCTTAACCAGAAGTTGGCCGAAGTATATTATATACTAAATAACAAATAAATAATATATAAAATGCATAATTTATGCATTTAAATTAAATAGTAGCAAACATGCGTAGCATGTCTGTTGCAGAACTTAATACCACATAAAAAAATTGATAATATTTTATTGATTTCCGGGAAAATACATATGTAACATACAAACTGAAAGGAGAGGTCTGCCCTGGACCTAGACAAAGACACAGCTACACAATCTAAGATGGTGAGCAAGCAGCCAGCTTCATGCCTCGTCGTACTCGTCGGCCAACTTCATGGCCTCATCGTACTCGTCCCATGACACAGGACAAGCTTCGTTCAACAACTGATTTGTTTCCTGTTTGCTGGCGTCTTTTGGCCACTCGAACAGCAACGACAGATGGTGAATAGGATGAGTAACACCCTTGGCTTGTTCGTGTCTCCCATTTGGGCCCTCATCGCATGTAGGCTCGCAATATTTTTTCTTGCAAACAAAGTTTTCTTCTACATATTTTTTAATCTTTGACGGAGACATCAATAATTTTTCAAACTTTGTTCTTGCCTTTGACCGTGACCGCGATGACGACATCTACTATAGTTAATAAATAAATATAAGTATTAGCAAATATCAATAATAGTAAGATAATTGTGACAATATTGAATACAAATAAATGCTCCAAACAAACTTAGCTACAAACAAGTAAGAACGTGATGTATGCCTTCAATACATAACAATAAAGCTCCAAACAAACTTAGCTACATACAAATAAATGTTGTGAAGTAAACACAAACAACTACAATGTCGTGGAAATATATTACAAGTTCATGTGTTACTTTCGCCATCTTACGTGGTTGTTTGGTTCACTCATCGGTGTTAATAAGGTATTCAACAACCCCATGTGGGTAAATGCGAAGAGTCGTCATGAAGTTGTGTTGCACGGACAATGGCGGGGGAGGCAATAAATCTCCCAAAATAAAAAGATTGTCTCTTATGAACTCTCTCCTTATGTGTTGCCATCTCATCTGCAACTCAATCAAAGATATGTAAGGCCCCACATTTATGTTTCGGAAGTCACGCCATGCCTCCATCCAAGCCTGTGTAGTATATACTCCATTAACACATCTCCCCAACTCATATTAGTTTCTCATCATACCTCTGAGAACCATATCAAGCTACGTACATCACATAAAAGAAGACATCCTTGGAGGCCCAGCCATATTACAGATTCTGTAAGTAATATATTTTAGACGTAAGTGTGTATCACACAATTAAGGGAATATAAAATGCATATTCAGTGCTAGCTAACATTCAACACCACCACGATAAAAAAACATATACCCTCCATAAAACATACACCAACATTATGATAAATAACAAAAGCCTGTTAACGTCGGATGAATTCAGAAAGATTTAATGTTAAAAACATCTAATGGTGGACAATGTAAATCGATACACCAAACTAAATGTAGCTCTCTGCCATTAAACGTTATGGCGTCACCGTGGGTGAAGGAATGTCCAAAAGAAGACTACAATCTTCCTCCAGACTGGCAACGCAGCGTTCTAGAACCTCATGCTCATACTTTTTTTGGGTGTATATATCATCGTAGTTGTGATGAATTTCAACAAAGTCCTTCATGTTCATTGCTTGGCCCCACAGTGACTTGCACTCGACAGTTAGTAACATAATCTCAGCTTTCAAAGAATCAATTGTTGGGGGGAGATCGACTGCCCAACGGAAGTATTTGCACCGATCTTTTCCCTACAATGTATTATCAAGTTTAATGAATGACAAAGAATGTGCAGCATACACAACGACAACCTATTATGTATGTATTTACTAGTGCACCTCACGAGAAGGACATATGTAATACATTTCGCCCGACCTTTCACTCAGAATGCCAAAATCATACAACCATGCATCCTCTATGTTAAGCCGCAAGGCTGCATCTAACCCACAATCACACCTCAGAACTTCAGATGGATTCATTGACATCTAAAACATGATTGAGGATTAGTATAAATATTGTCGGATTCTGAACATAGATTTCAAATACAAATTTCCGAACATAAAATAGATCTAACTGCTTGTTCTACATCTATGATGTATTGTATACGTCCTCGTTTGAAGAGTCGTTATTGCTCGTGATGTGAAGTCGTTGGCGAAGAGAATGGCAGCTCTCCCGTAGAGTGGAAATATCTTGTTCAAGCCGATCGGTGTCTGCTCTTGTCAAACTGACAAAGTCACATTGTTCAGACCATAGCTTGCGTTCGTTGCGTGCATATGCAAGTTGTGTTAGCATAGCATCCCTAACTGTAGTAAGTGTGGCAACTGTGGGTGGTACATGCTGCGCGGGCAATCTCAGCTGACATCTGTTCGAAACAAGACCCCTACCACATGTAAAATATGGTCGGTGGGGGTTGTTATTTTCAAAACGTCCATTTGCCGCGTCCACGTCATCCATACACACATGTAAAGTACATTGAAGGCCGCATGTACAACAAGGCATTTCATTCTTCATTTTAAGACAACCTACTGAATCATTATGTCATGTATATTGTTAGGATCTAGTAAAAAGTTTGTAAAATAAACAACTAAAGGCTACAAAGTTATGTGGTGGATGATTTATCAAATAATGTCAAAGACTATTACACATATAATTGTACGTCAACGGGCATCCCATAATAAATTAGAAATGGATTCACGTAAACGATCGCCCTCCCTTGAATCGGCCTGAGTTGTTTGTTGGAGGCAACTCAGGTCAGCCCCAGCCGGGGGAACGACAGATGTTGAAAAGTCATCTGGGAGTTCATCCATTATACTGTCGCCATCATGTTGGCGGCGTATGAAATTATGGAGGATACAACAAGCCATTACGAGGTGACACTGCGAATGTATGGGATATGTCGCCCCCTTTTTAAGGTAGGCAAACCGCCGCTTCAGCACCCCAAATGCTCTTTCTACAATATTACATAATTGTGCGTGGTGGTGGTTGAACATCTCCTTCTTGCTGGTGTAGGCATGTCTGTTTCCTCGGTACTCAGAAATATGGTAAGTTGTGTTGCGATACGGTGCAAGGAATTGGCGAGTGTTGGCATACCCTGCATCAACTAGGTAAAACTTTTCCGGCGGAACTTTAAACCCGCCCGTGGTCGTCGTTGACTGTAGGACCCGTTGGTCAGCAGCCGATCCCTCCCACCCAGTTAGGACATATGTAAACTCCATGGAGAAGTCAACTGCAACCAAGACATTAAGAGAGACATTCCCTTTTCTGTCTCGGTAGTGATTATGCTTGTCTCGTTTAACCAAGACTGGGATGTGTGTTTCGTCAATTTCCCCGATGGCATTCTATAACACCAAAATAGGTTGTAAACATACTAAATATTTCCAAATGATTAAAGATTGTAGGGGCTAACTATTACCTTGAAGTACGGGTAGAACCTTGGGCTATCCAATATACGAGAATGTGTTGTCATGCATGTCGCTGCAGTTTGCATGACAATGTAGTCATTGGACAACGAACACACAACGTCCAAGACTTCATTGAACTTTCTACTGATGGTCTCACCAGAGTGAATGTAGTCCTTAGCCAAAGCATGATTTGTATGTCCATGGCCAACCATTTGTAGGAAATAGCATACAGCCTCAACTGAATTGACGCCTCTAGTACTTTGTAACAAGGCCCAACTCTCAAGCTTGTCCACAAGGGCCAATATAGAATGTGGTCTCATTCGATATAGGTCATAAGCCCTTTGTTCATGACCGTTTAAAATTTCTAAGACCTTCCGGTGGCCACTCCTAATGCTAACTGACCTAGGTATTGTAGGTGGTATGTCGGAAATGTCATCGATGATAGAGTTTGCTATGGACTCATTTATTGTATCAGCAATGTGATTAGCTGGACCAGACAATGTATGTAGAATGTGCGCGAGGAGGTTAGGTGTTTCTGTTTGGTTAGTGGTTGACATGATGCCTACAAGTGGAAGCATAGCAAGGTTGTCATGGCAACGACAAGGAAAATAACTACTCAACAATCATATGTAACCGTGGACATGTAAAATAATGGCTTGCAGGATACATAGCGAATTAGATTGAATACAAAATAAAAGTATGGCAGTGAAATAAAATATTACAACAGTTAATCAATTTAGTTTGTGCGGTAAAATAATGTCTGGACGAGAATGAAAATAGTACAACAATTCAGAAAATTAGATTATGCCGAAAGAAAATGTTTGGATGAGACATAGATTATTACAACAATGAAAGAACTTTCTACTAATTTTCTGAGTTAAATGTCTGGTCGTTAATGCTTGGTGATCCGGAAGGGCCAGCATCATTGGACGAAGGAAAAAATGCACGGTGAGATGACATAAACGACGATGGCATACTTGGTCTGTTGCTGAAGTTGGGTGTTGGGGATTGCAGGAAAAATGCATGGTGAGATGGCATAAACGAGGATGTAATTGAAGGTGTTGGTGTTGCATTGGCAGCATGGGACCTTTCCCAAAGGTCTTGCAACCATATGGTTATCTTTTGAGGTGTGTCTATAAGGCTGAGGTAGATGGTGCGGTTTGTTGAGTCCTTGATGGCGTTCACAAGTGTTGTAAACACAGTAATGGTGGCATCTGGGTAAGTGTCATGGAAATGTTGTAAGATGGTTGTAAACTCTTTCTTTTCAAAGGCTCTAGTTGCCACACCACTGCCTAACTCCTGAACCTTTGGATAAACTTGTATGAATTCAGATAACACTTCATTTGAAAACCCACATCGGTCTTGAGCCATTGATGGTCGCTTCTTGCGCCTAACAACAGGAGGCCTCCCGCCAACACTCGGTGTATCTGTTCCGCCTCCCCCGATGTCTCCCTCACTTTGCATCCCATATGCGGCCATATTAGCTTCCCCTGATTGGCTTCCAGTGTTCATGTATGTCTCTGAGCCATCTACGTCGACAGTGACATCATCCTCGGAGGCAACGTCAGAAGGGATTTGTGTGTCCGTTGAAGACATTGCATGATGTCCTCTAGCAATGTTCCTCCCCTCCATCATCTCGATGTCATAGTAGTGGGGAAACGGCTTGTTAAGAAACCTAGCAAGATCCTTGTTTGCCTAAGTATATAAAAAATTTGTATTAGGAAATTTAAGTGTAAATATAGGAGATTACTTTTTTCGATTTAGGGACTGGTTATTGGATATACCGTAAGGCTCTCCCTCCATTCAGGGCTGTCGGGCAACGTGGGCTTATGCCTAGTGTCATCCCATCCAATGCCGCTCTTATTCGTCAAAAGCTTCAAAGCGGCATAGTCCCTCTTCAAGCTCTTCCACTGAGCTTTGAGCTGGCCTATATTGCAGGCCGTCTTCCCCATCCTATTTTGCATTTCCACAGTTGCCTCCCTCCAAGCCTCCCTAGTGAAATGACCATCGACACACCTACCTAGGTCATATTGTCTGCGCAATGCTGATACTAGAGCGGCATCAGACTCTCTTGCCCAAACAATACGAAACTTGGGGTCAGCGGAAGACATACCCCCACAGGTGCTGCAATATATTATGATACACAAATCGTTATATCTTTTATCTTTTCAGAGAAAGTATTTACTTAGATAGTGGCGTCTAAGCTGCAATTATACTATGAAATTACCTTGTGCATCATTTGCATATAATTTCTCTATATATAGTAAAATCAATGTATGCATGTGAATATAAGTATAGTAGAAACAATAGAAAAGTAGTGACAACACACTATTTTCAGCACATGTGTTACATTTTACAATAAACAGATGAGTTCCCACTCAGTATATTTACTACAGTGGAGTTTGATTCATGCCATCTGATTCATCTCAAATTGTACACGTTAGCTATATTTAAAGATGGTTTTGTTTGGTGATAAGATCTCTGTCTTGCATTAGCTATGCCAACGATGTGTTTTGTTTGCTGATGTGATGGCTGAGCTACAATTACCCCAAAATTACTCTATACACCAGTTACTACTCTGTTGGTGTGTCCTGGAAGTATTATGTAATTAAACTTACTCTATACACCAAAATTGATTCCATTTTTTATAGACCTAGGTATTTTGTAACAGAATCATTGCTAAATTGCACATGTTTGTATAAAATTGTTCTATTTGAGTGTAATGTACAAGTTTAGTGCATGGAAAGTCAACAACAAGCCATGATAGGATAATCCAAGCATATTTGTTTGATGACTTTCAAGCAAAAGAAATATTATCATATCATTTCAATATTATAAATCATGACACATGGTAGGTATACCAAGAATACTACAAGTAATGTACAGGTTTTTACAGAGCTAGTTATTATGTAACAGAAACACTGCTACATTGCACATGTATCTAAAAAAGTTGTTCTATTTCAGTGTAATCTACAGGTTCACTGCATGGAAACTCAACAACAACCCATGACAGGACAATCCAAACATATATGTTTGATGAGTTTCAAGCAAAAGAAATATTATCATGGCATTTAAAAGTTATATTAAACTACAGGTAGAAAGAGTATGATTATATATTAATATAAAAAATGTAAAGAGATTTTAACTACAAGTTGTTGAAATAGAGGAAGTTCGGTCATTGAATACTATTACTAGCTATAATAATGATGCTTAAACTGAGGAATTGTCTAATGTTGTATCATATTAATAGATTGAGTAATTCATGTAATTTAGTAAAATGGCATTTTGAACCACAATATTGTATGTACATAAGAAAATTCGTACTTTCACAAACTTATCTAGTTCAATCAAAGTAGACATCACATGAACTAGGCTTTTTTAGTGCACTCATGAACCTATGCTTATGCAAGAAAATCATCACAAGATGTGTCCAATTGATTCTACATTAAATTTTTCATCATATAGAATTTGATATCAAACCTACTTGTATGTAGCATACAATTTGACATGACGACATTTCTTACTTCACTGACTCCACCATTCTTAGAAGAAATTTGATATCAAACCTATACATGACTAGCATATCTTTTTTGAATAATTCAAAGAAAACATTCCTATATTAATATCATTTGTAATCTCAACAAATGTGCTTATATAAAATATTTACAAATAATCCTCATACAATTGTGTTAATGAGAGGTTTAAAATTACTGTTGCGCCCTACAAAGAATATATTAATCAAAATTATGCAACATAAACTATTGTGTGGATATATCCTTTGGTACCTATATCTTTCAAAAATATCATTTATACCTATGGTCTTAGTTTGAATTACGAAGTTGGGCCATGTAATGCCCTGTTTTTTGACTGTTGTTGTTCAATAAACTAGGGTTACGATGGATGTAGGGATTTGACACTATCATCTGAAGGTGGATGGCGTAGGCGGGGATACTGGGAGGTAGAATCAGTTGGTTCATAAATCAACCAAAAAGACACAATAATTAATGGTTGTGTGATGTTTTTTGTTCATATAGACAGACTTCAATAAAAATAAAAACACAATGAGGGAGGCCTATCATATGCATGTAATTCAAAGAACCTCATAATATATTTTTTGAAGAACTACAAATCATATATATTTTTATGAAATAAACTTCAGTATGTGTAGGTAGTTTAAGAGAAGGTACATTTAAGAAATCATTCATCTCAAGAGATTAAGCATTTATTAGTTCCAATAAAAAAGGATCAATAAATAATTTTATTTCCTTTACAATTAATTTCAAAAACATTTCAATGTATAGTAGTGAATGTAAAAGCAATCAGATGAGGATAATCTATTAATAGAGATGAGACCCCTAAAATCTCAAGCCGTGGATGGAATATGCATGTTCTAGTATCTAGTGGTACAATGTTACCTCTACGTTAGTCTAACATACATGCACAAAAGAGAGGCAAGATGAATATTTAGGCATGTACAGTTTATTTTATATTATAATGATATGAGAACAATTGTGTTATATAAAATTGAGGTGAAACATCCATAAATAATAATTAAAAAAATACCAGTAACAAATGAGAGAGATAGTTTCACACTAAAATATCTTTTATAATACTATAAGAGATAATCAAACGAGAATCATTTTCAAATATATGCCTCATATTGGGAACTTGCATGGTTATAGTCAATATAATGGCCGAAACATAATGAGACAGATGCAAAACTCATATACTATCACAGAAAAGTATATGGTCAAGCCCTAGGTCCAAATCAAGTCAACAAAACACATATAAACATATATATAAAACTATATTTTTTCCCAATAAACATGCAATCCCAGAAATCAGCTTTTTTAGTAGTTGTTGTTCAATAAACTAGGGTATGCAGTGATTTTTAAATGTAAGTACAAGTTCTGATGTATTTTATAATGGAGTGTCATATGACTACCTGGATGAATAAGATTGATGAAACTTGTTCAATAGTGGTTATTATTGGGATATGAAGGAGGTTCCACAACATTGACGAGCTTATTTACCTTCATTGTGATGAAATACATAAGATAATAAATGCCACCAGATTGGTGTTCTTCTCATTCATCCTTTCCTCCATATTATCATGTTGATATCCCATGAGAAGTATTTTATTGGCTTACAATGTCATCATTTTAGTAAGTATCGACTCCATGGGAAGTATTTTATTGGTTTATAATGTCAATAAAATACACTAATAATATCAAAGTAATGAAGTCCAGTTGGAGTTTAGGAACTAATTAGCATCAGTTACCCCGATATACTTGAGAATGTTAAACTAAACCAGGCATGGAAATTGAAGAATAGACATCATTAACGAAACTTTTGAAACATCTGTTTAAGAAACAATGACGAGACAAGAGAATAGTTCATATCTCTATAAAATAATTTGAAACATCTGTTTAAGAGATAACTATTACTAACTTATACCATGATCATCGAAGAGCCTAACCATATGTTAGACTGTCACGAAGAAGATGAAGCTCAACCTTTGCATAATGATTCAGTAAAAAAAATGAAGTCAGTATTCATCATCACCAACCTATTCATAAGTGGTCGACAACGAGCAGCAACTGCGGAATCGACGGGATGAGCAACACCACCGGAGAACCAGGGATGACCACCACCTTCGGAATACTAGGGACGACAACCAACTTCGGAGAACAAGTGCTCCAAGATGCGTAGGTGGATGTCAAGAACCTCGATGCACAAGGCGATGAATATGAAGGAACACGGACACTACTTTCCCTTGCTAGGGTTTGTCTTGTGCATCGACAAGATGGGACGATGACCACTCAAGCTGAGTTAGGTGGACGGTGCAGATATTTGATGGTCAGAAGGACAGGGCACAGGTACCTTGCCTTTCCAGGATGTACCCACCCTAGTAGACCGGCGGTCGTAGATGGCCGCATTGAATCACGAGGCGGCGGACGCTCCACCTGATGACTACTGCCCTCCATCCGCAAGCTGCTCGAGGTAGCAGACCTCGCTTTAACTCACAGACCAACAGTGAGCCGGTAGCAGATAGAGGGAGAGGGGAGACTACAACGAAGGAAAGGGGCGAGAGGGAGAGGGCTGAGAGGGAGAGGGAGGGGCGCGAGTGAGAGGGAGGGGAGTGAGGGAGTCAGGGTCGAGGGGGTGTCGGGGGTGCTAACCTGGATTGGGATTTGCAATCCCTCCTCTACTGGGACTGGGTTGGTCCAGATTATGGGATTCCGTTATCCCAAAATGAGGGTCGAATGGGGTTGCGAACCAAACAACATTTTTTTCCAAACCGGACCGAGTTACGACGACCTGGCGCTAGACGACAGAGTGTAATCCGGATCACATCCATTCCCAAACAGGGGCTAAGGGTTTAACACCAGGGATGCCATAGCAATAACAATACAACGACAAAAGCAGTATCAGGCATCTAGTGGCATAGACAGAGCATCATTAGGCATTACCAGGGTTCACCTTCCCACTAGGGGAATGAATCATGTTGGGTTCAACATCGAAGTTAATGAACCCCATCAGGACGGAAAATCCATCATCGTGGCTAAAGGAGAAATCTTGTAGCGAGGCTTACGCCTTGCAAGCGGAGCCAGTATCACCTGTAAGGACGAACCAAGAGTTAAAATAATTGTATATATCGGCAATGACATAGAATTTATTCAAAATTTTGAATTCAAAATATATGTTATTTCTCTCAAGTCAAATATTCTGTAATATATTGATTGAAGGCTCTCTATCTCTAGTTTTGAGATTAGGATCATGACAAGTGTCCGAGTTGTATAAGTAATAGAGAGTAATATCATAGTTGACTTTATTTTAATAACTGCATTAATGATAATAAATTTTTTGTCATGTCCTTATAAAAAATACGAGTGAAGAAAATAAGGTGCGTACTCTCTTTGTCGTTTGTACAAAAGAGATACATGTAAGGTTCATGCAAACCTCTCTTCATGCCAGTGAAAATATTTATGTATCACAGTAATCATATATGAATGTGTACTTTAGGTGGACACTTAATCCTCCAGAATTTCCTATTGTATAGACTGTTATGTCCTAATGTGATGAGGAATTTAAATGCATTATTAACTAGAAATTTGGGATCCCAAGCTTAGGTAATCAAAGGCTTGTTATGAGGTATGATCAAAAGATTTTTTAAGCTATCCAACTGATCTATGGTGTTGATCCCTATGTAATCCATTTTAAGACATTTGATATGTTAGAGCTAAGTAAGATAAGTGTTTTCTCAAGATTGATACTCTTGACACTATCAGGGATGCTCATGCCTATATAGTATTGGTGGAGTCTACCAAGGTTGGACTAGTCGTTAGTCTAAAGTTAATGTTGACCAAGCAAAATGGTGAGGTGTGTATAGTATATTCAGTATGGTGAGTATTTTCTTGAGATATCTCCAAAAATGTTGAACACTCTTTGCATTTTGCACCCAATGATGGCTTATGTCTATAGTATCTCTGTGTGATGTTTCTATCCAAGTTCTCTCTTTCCTATCAATGAGTCTGACTATAATTTTATTGAAATGCCATTGTGAGTGTGGTCTAGTGTTGATAATGACCCATCCACCCAGGGATTCAGGCTTACTGAGTGTAGCCCAATTGATGAGATAATTTTTTAATAGTACTTGGCTAGAGGAATTCACATCTAGTAACATTTATTTGATCTTTGACTTTTCATAGTAGAGGGATGCAACTGAGAAAATAAGAAGGCATACTGGAGAAAGCAATATTGAGTAAAACAAAATGTCCATCTCTATTGATGTAAGTCAGCTTCCATGTTGTTGTTCAGTGCATTATTTTATCAAGAATAGGTTGAAAAGCACTCTTAACTTAAATGCTTAGGAAAAAGAAGCAAGCAGAAGTATTTACGGGGAGAAGGGTTCTATCGTACCCTACCCAAAATAATAATAATATTATAAATCTCTTTGGTGATGAAATTTGGTTTGGTGGTCATGTTGCAAATAAAGAAAAGGATGTCCAGGGTTGCCACCATATTTTATATAGAAAATGAAGAAAAACAAGATGACACATTGTGAATCCAAGACAAAAAGTTGATCCAGAGTCAAATAAATAATAATGATAAAAAAAGTAGATATTAAGATCTGGCAATCTTATTACGACTACGGAAGGTTTAACACACTCATCTTGTCGTGTGAACCAATAACGAACCATTTCTAAATGATTCAAAGAAAGGCCAATTTTAGGTTGACTAACAGAAAAGAAAATATAAAGAAAGTGATGAAAATATGTTTATTTATGGGTGGGAATTTAGGGCTAGAGATGTCCATGAACTTCCCATGATTGCCCTCAAGGTCCTATTTGTTAGATATATTGGGGTCCTAATTGCCTCAGGACCTCCCATGGTGGATATCCTTCATAGACAATTAGGACTGATGCATAGGATGCTCCATAGGATGATAAGTAGATATAAATTAAAACAAGATCTAATGTTTTACTCGAGAATAGATACCAGGAATATGGAAATAGATCACATAAGAAGTTGTGAGAAATAGATATATGCAGTTAGAACATTTAAAAATAGATACTCAGTGTAGCGGTTAGGATCATGATAGGATTACCATTTTTACAGCCTAATGATGATTCAAGAGCAGTTGGTATTAGAGGAAAATCCTCTAATCACAAGTAATAAAAAATATTAAAGAGGGAGGTAGTTGGATCCTCTGACTTTAGAAGGTTGGAAAGGGGCCTAAAATATAGTGGATATGGGGGGTGGGTATTTATGCGACTGAATTAGGGTTCGGGGTTCTGAACAGCACAACCTGTAAAAGGCAGCACATCCTTATGATGAGCCATGCATCATGGCATGTGGATCAAGGTGATCTGCCACATGTCAACAGTGGATTTTTTGATCTAACGAGTGCTCCAAGAAAGATGCTGTAAAGAAGTGAAAACACCTCTCTACTAAAAATTTGAACAATAAAACCTCCAGTCCAAACACACTCAGAAGGTATGATGGAGTGGGTGTAAAATTTTCAAATTTTTACATAATGGTAACAAAAGACCAAAGTATAGCAGCGGAATAAAAACATGACTATATTCAATTATAAAACAAAAGGGTTACACCTTACATCATAAGGATCCATGTAGAGGAAACCTAAACCACCTCAAGATTGTCTCCAAGCTTCATCATCACAAACTAAGTCCAGGTCAACATGCCATGCATCCAAGTCTTCCACCTAGGGTTGGAAGCATACCCCAACAAAAGAGAAACAAAAGGAGACATCAGCAAAGGATGGTATGTGCATACTATAAAGCAAACTGAGCATTTTATAAAGAATAAGGGACATCAAAATAAAAGGCTTCCCATGCAAATCGGGTATCAAGAGAAAAGATCATAACAAAAGGGATACTTGCCATAAAAATTACATAAAAAGGATGGTGCCATAAATAAATCTACTACCATGGTGGGAAACAAAGCACAAGTAGTGCACACACCCCACAATCAATATCCTGCATGCATGTGAGATAAACATAGCCCTAGAACAATATAAATACAATTGACGACCAAGGCTTCACATCCTTGCAAACCTGATAGAGAATGACTCACCGCCAAACTCCCAAATATATATAAAATGGGTCAAGACACACATCTTGCCCTGGGTATGAGGTTCCTTGCCGTCCCAAAAAGAGCAGGAAATATCACATCTGCTATAAACAAAACCAATCCAATTACACTACTCTAGTGCTACTGCATCACATAACATGTAAAATGTGGAGGCAAGTAGAAAGTATAGTCAGAATAAACAATGTTGCCATCACACAATGGACAACACAAACATATAAACATCCACATCATAGTGGGCATATATCAACAAGTAAACTTCCACATCATAGTGGGCATATAACATCAAAACTCCAACTTGCACCAAGGCAACAAGATAAGATTCCAAGAGAATATCCATGATCATAAGATCAATAATAAATAAGATACTTCACATGAAGCATGATTTCAAAAGAACAAGATAATGTGTAGGACAATGTCCAAAGGACCAAAAGAATGATAAAGACAGACTATTTCTCAATATAGAAATAATATGGGATACAAGCATACCTCAACATCAGATTCAAACGATCCAAATCCACTTCTAGGTCCAAGCCTAGGCTTCCAAAGCACCTATTAGAATATATGTGGAATTAGGGTTAGGTTTCCATTAATTATTCAAAACCCTAAAATTGCCTTTTTATTATGAGTGAATTAGGTTACGAGAACTGTGTGACTTTTTAGATTAGGTTATTACGATTCCACAACATATTTTATTATATTTTTCTGACATATATATAATTAGTTATGACTTTTACAAGTTAATTCTTAATTTATTAGATCCATGGAAAACACATGTTATTAATCATTGGATTTAGTTATCAAAACATATACCATTCGTTAGATATTATTTTTCCTAATTCCAACGAGTATTTATTAATAATTTTTGGCCAAACAGGTAATTAAGTATCAATTTTACAAAACTGACCAATCTAGAAATCTGATAAAGCCACATATGCGAAAAAAATCCACTAAAAGAAAGGGAAGAGCAGGTCGGGCCCGCATGACTTGGACCAATCAGGGCTGGACAAGTCACCGCATCAACCCTCAGCCTTGACTCGCCCAAGCAAAGGGGAAGTAGGTGAAAAGACAGTTTACCCCCCCCCCCCCCCCCCGCCCGTGGAAAAACAAAACAAAAGACGAACAGAGGGGCAAACGAGAAAATGACCTACAAGCCTTCTTCTACCCAAGCCATGCCATGGCCGCGGCTGGGTAGAGAGCTGCGCACACCCAGATTTGGGGAAACATGGTATACCTCGAATTGCAAGTCGTGGAGGAGCATAGAGCTCCGCATATCCATGGCGAATTTGCACATACGATCTCCAGAACCTGTCCAGGCCTCTCGATGGCCAAGGTGCCGACCTCCAACCGAAATACCTGCGGCGAGGTGATCGGAGTAGGGGCGACATCCCATAGACTGAAAAGTCAAGAACTGAGGTGAGAAAGATGTGTCCGCGACCTCATCGGAGGTCAAGAGACCAACCCCTCCTGGTCTGAAAGCCTAGATGGCTGAGAAGAGGGGAAAACAGAGGAAACGAAGAGAAAATAGGGGATAGGGGCGACACCTGGTGAAAACGAGTTGTAAAGATGGTGTCCTTTCTTTTATAGGACCATTGGATTCGGAAATAAGCAAGGAAGGTGAGGTAGGAGAAAACAGAGGGAAAGGACGAAAGGAAAGGGAGAGAGAGAGAGGGAAACCGGAGTCGGGCTAAGCTCCTGGTTGCAGAAGGAAAGCGGGAGACCAGAAAGTGGGAGGTTAGGGAAAAAGCAGATGCAGTTGGATTTAGATCCAACGGCCCAAAACAGACCCAAAAATATAAAGGAAAACCAAAGTGACAAATAAACCGAGAAAACCTTATTAGAATAAGGTGTAGTTAATTAGTTATGTCCCTTCTTTTCCAAATAAATTGGGGGTCCAAACATTATCCAAATTAAACCAAATTTTGCACATAGGTTAAATTAGGCATGTAGATTCTGATTTTACACTTAGTTTTTCCTTTTGGAAACTTTTAATGTGTTAATTAAATTAATTTCTATTTTCTCTTTCCTCCTTCATTAATGACATTAGGATTATCCAATTTTATGAAACTTGACACACAAGTCATATTTAATGTGTTGAATACGAATTTGCCATCAATTTTACATATTGGAGTTATCTGAATATTTATTTAATATTTTGAAGGTTCTACACACTTTCTCTTTCCTGATATTACCTTTTAAGCAAACTTTCTCCAAATTGGATAAAAATTTACCCAAAGGCTATATTTATTATGTAGATCACGAATCTAAGATTATTTTCCTCTTTTGGAGTCATTTATTATATTTATTTATTAATTACACCTTTTAGGTAATTTCTCTCTCCTAACTAACCTTATTAATTCAAGATTGTCCAAATTAAATGAAAATTAATATGTAGGCTTATTTTGATGTGTAGATTACGAATTTGAAGTCTATTATTTAATTTGAGGCTTTCATACATGAGTTTTGTCATCTGGCCCATCAGAGGCCCATTAACATCATTATGCATCCAATTAAGTTATTTATCATCTTATTATCACCAAGTGAATTATATGACATATTATATCACATTATTCATGCATTATATTATTAGGATCATCCTAACCTCAACCTTGTTTGGCTAAACCCAAAAGGTCAAAGTTCTAAGGTAGGGTCCAAGATCCGGTATGTTACAGATGCAGCTTGTTTCTCAATTTTCCTAGTAATTTTAGGAATGTTTTGGAAAATTTTTGAAAAATAAGAGAGAGATAATTTAGAATTGTCCCTCTAATTTATTAGAAAAAACAATTTTATATCTACGGTAAAAAGAAAATGTTTTATTCAAGATAATTCAACTAGGTCATACATAAAAAATGGTGATAAAAGGCATAATTATTAGCAAATTACACTTTTAGTCTAAAAGGAGATTTCTATTCACAAAATCATGCTGGGTAAAAGTGGGTAAAATGAATGGATAAAATAGGTGGAAAATGTGGAAAAATGTGAGAAAATGATAAATGTAGAAAATCTATTGAAGATTAAAAGACTGCATAATTAGCTAGAGAATTAACATTGACCATAATTTTTTGTTGAGTGAACAAAAATGGGGTATTAATAGTTTGCCCCTTTCAGGGCAAAGTTCAAGATAAGAGTGAGAACCACAGTCTTGAGGCAAGTATGAACCCTATTTTTTTATCAAAAAATGCCTAAAAGGTTGGACTCATTAAGAATGTTCTGATAAACCTTGTGAAGGATGGAAAGTGTAGGTGATGTATTTTCCTTATAAGGTGAATTAATGAAATAGTCATTCATATAAAAAATAAGATCAGACATAAATGTTTTCCATAGAGTAAGGGTATCCTAGGACCGAGGGACTTGCATATATCTTACTAATAATTCATTTCAGTGGAGTTTTGATGAGCCATTGAAATTTTATCAGACACAAAAGTGACTCTCATCTTCCCTTCTAGTTCTTATGTCAGCATGTTTGATTTTCTAAATAACTTGTGCCTTAATGAGAAAAGGTGGATGTAAATAGAAGCCGATAAGATTTGTGGTTTCCTAGAAGTCATTAAGATTATGAGTCTAAGATCACTAAAAGTTATGATAACCTGATGTGCGTAAACTACACATCTAAAATGCAAGTGCACGTATCAGAGTAATATAAGACCAAAAGAGGCCCAAATATTGAACACAGAGAAACATACTCTAGAGATTACTAGTAACTATGATTCAATCAGCTAGACCAATGGAAAAGGTGATTGAATGATTAATTGACTGATTGCAGAAAGTAAACTGAATTAATTATTTGTGATCAACGATGGAATGGATTCCTTAGGATAATGGTTTTACCACAGTTCATATTACAATTAACATAATTTCATTAATATTTATCTCTCTAAACCCTGGACCAAGGGAGGTATAGCAAAATTACCTGCTCTCGCAACATAATTCACTATGCAGTCTAATATTAATCCCACTCTCGAGCAATTTAATTATTAGTTAGGTGATTTACTGACTTCTATGGGTTATTCCCTTCATAGTCGTAGGGCTTCTCTCGAAGCACGGTCTAATCTATGTATCTCTACAATCTATCAAACCCTTAATTCCTCTCTTAAAGCAATTAACGGTCTAAGATATTACCTATGGTGATCAGGCACAGGTAATTCATGAAGCAATCGTAGAGACATGTTCGAAAATCAAGAGAAATATGCATATTAATTCAGAACTACCAATTATAATGCAAAACTGAGATACTCTAGGGTACTAACGAACAAAGGGGATTAGCCCCGCATAATTTTCATTATCATGTAGATGGGAGAAGAGAAGAAAAATGTGCGGAAGCATTAGAAAACTAAAATTACCCCCTAAAGAAGTTGGTCCAGACGACTCCCTTTGACGAATGTGATGATTTGTTGTCTTCTGGCTACAAATCTTCCCACCAGAGGTGCCCAATTCATCTAGATCATGGTCGCCTCCTCTCCTTTCTCCTTTCTCCTCTCATGGTCTCAGTTGTCATGCAATAGAAAATAACATGATAATGAGGTCGGTCTAAACTCCCCCTAAGTCGTAGAAGTGCCATAGGGCGTCATTAAGTCCCAACCATCGGATTAATGATGATCTTTAATCTAGTTTGATCGCATTGAGTCGATACTACCAACATGGTGTCGGTAGTATCAGAGCCCTCAATTTTTGAGATCCATTATAGCTGCCAGTAGTCCCCAGTTGACCGCCAGTAGTACTGAGATTTTCTTTGACTTTCCTTGTTAGATTTTCATTACAAGTCGGTACCACCGAGTTGACCTTCTGCAGTACATAGATTCATTTTGAACGTTCCTGTTAAAATGTCGAAAGTACCAATTCTTGTGTCGGTACTACTGAGTTTCCGTAATTCCACTCGGTTCTTTTTTTTTTCAAAAGTCAGTACCAACGACAGACTTGTTAGTAGTACTGAGCTGTGTCGTTTCTTGTAGATTCTCCTAAAATCCAATAAAAACAAAAATAAGATCTAAGATAATGCTAAATCAAATGGGAACAATAAGAATACCGAATATATGATGCAATTAAGTATCATAAACCTATAATGATAAATTATGCACAATTGATAAGAAAATGAATAATAAGTACACATAAAACATATTAAAACAACTTGTAAAAGCAACAATTATTTAATGCATCAAAATCCCCTAAACTCAAATGTTTCTTGTCCTTGAGCAACACACTCTCGAATCTATTTGAAGTCAGCAAAAGGACACAAGATATGAATTTTATTTCTCAACTAACCCCACCGTGCAGTCCCAAACCGGCCTTTACTGACCACTGAACAATCAACTACTCTCAAGTGACCAAAAATATCCTTAAAAGATGTCCACCCTTAGATTAGTGAAACACTATCATAGTCAATCAGACATTCAATTGGTGCATCATGTGATTCCCTATCTACATTGCTCTTTCCTAACTACCAAACTAATTGGAAACAGCTCTCCTTATAAGAATGAATGAGGAGATCAATTATATTTGTGGCCTACCAATAAGAGCAATGGGCGGAATGATCTAGGTGGCTTATGAAGAGTCATAAGTGACATATGAATCATTTATGAAAAAATAAATATGATGAACATATATGATGAAGGTGAGTAAAATCTTGAATCCTAATGCCTACTATTGTGGGTGGAATGATGTATGCACTGGAAACTTCATCCAACTGATGAAGGTGAAATAAAGAATACATCATGTACATGAGCTCATCTTCTTTTGAAGAACAATCTAGATCTTAGCTAGGGCATCCTTCTCTGCCTCTTTATTGAAATTTTCTTTTTTTTCTTTTTTTTTCTTTGGATCTCCGATCCTTGCATCTCGTGCATGTCCATAACTACAAAATCAATGGCATAGATAAACTTATCAATTTTTACTAAGACATCTTCACATATCCCATACGTCCTCACAATGATCTGTCTTCCAACTCGATTGTCATGGATGTTTTTGTTGGTTCCTCCGATCCCAACTTCTGAAAGGTAGCAAGAGGTATGAGATTTATTCTCATCACCGAGTCACACTGTGCTGGCTGGAAATGTTTACTTCCTATAGAACAAGAAATGTAGAAACATTCTAGATCTTTTCTCATCATCAGTAGTCTTTGCTTTATTATAGAACTAACCCCTTCTCAACATGCAAGACATCTGCATATTTTATCCATCTTTTCTTGTTGATGATATCCTTTAAAAATCTTTCATATGTAGGAATTTACTTTATTTCTCCACGAGTGGGATGTTGATGTAGAGCTTTCAGAATATGTCAAGAAATTTCTTGAACTGCCTTTCCTGCTTTCTCGGCTTTAGACTATCCAGGAATTGCACATGTGTCTACTTTGTACACATGTGTGGAGGAACATATGGCACATTAGGGATATCCTCCCATAAGCTTGCTTCAACACCACCTTCTGGAATATAATTTGGCATAGATGGAATAACTGGTGGCTGCTCCTTTTGAATTGTGGGTTCTTCCTTATTGATTAAGACAATGCCACTTTGGAGTAAAACCTTCACTTGCTCTTCCTAAGAAGGCACCTTTTCTGGAACTGGGGGGGGGGTTGTCATGGAAATGGTGGAAGCTTGAAGTTCATTGTCTTGCAATAACAATGTACATGTGTTATCTTTGCCACTTGTTGTCGACTCTGTATTTACTGAGGTGCATGTGTGAGCATAGCACGCTGGCGTGCTGCATCCTCCTAGTCTTCCATATAGACTACATGGAAATAGAACCTTAGGCACATACACCCAATCCAAGTCTGGAGTGTGCTGCTTTGGTGACTCCTCAGTAAGATGTTCTGGCTCCTTGACCACAAATATAAACTTTACTTGGTGATGTTGATGAGTTGTCTCTATGTTCCGAGGCAATCCTTGATGTATGGGCTTCTTTATGGAGGCTACTTCTGCTGCCAGTTGAGAAATTTTATTTTAGATGTTGTGGATTTGTGCCTCATGATTTTGTTGCACCCTTTTTGTATGGTCTAGTAAGATCTCGTTCTGACTCACTAACCTACCTAGAATGTCTTCAATTTTATCTATCTTACTGGGGCTCCTGTCCTAATGATACTTTTATCCCAGGTACATGCAATCCTTCTCCTCAACTCTAGATGAAGTGTTTAATTTTTGCTCAAGCTTCTTGGCGAGGTTATATAGCTTCTCACTCAATGCTTCTATTACTTTAGACTCTCCGAGACTTTTAACAGCTTTTGGAGTTTCTCTTTCATCTCCCCATGACTAATTTTCAGCCATATTGTTCAGAATCTCATGACACCTGGATGGCTTGTTGTTGAGGAAAAATCCTAAACCAGCACTAACAAGTGTGGTCCTCTCTCCTTGATGCAACCCATAGTAGAAGGTCTTTGCTTGGTCGTAGATACCAATCCCATGATGAGGAACCTTCCTCAACATGTTCTGGAACCTTTCCCATGCTTTAGAATATGAATCTTCCACCTACTGGTTGAAATTGTAGATATTTCTAGCCAGCTCATTTGTCTTTTGGGGTGGAAAGTAATGCTCAAAGAAGACATCTATCATCTGATCTCATGTTTCTATTGATTTTGGAGATAGGTTGAGAAACCATGACTTTGCATTGTCTTCCAATAATAAAGGAAACAGTTTTAGATATATAATTGTCATTGGTACCTTGTCAATCTTCACCATATTGCAGCTCTCGACAAAGTTGTTGATGTGCATCATTGGGTCCTCAGTGCTATGGCCATGGAATGCTTGTGATTTAACCAACTCCTCCAAGCCGGGGTCTATCTTTTAGCTTCCTACATCGATAGTCTTCCTTTATATTGGGCCCAACTGAGTTGTTGTATAAGATACCTTTATCTTCTCCCAGATGGTTTGCTCTTCATCTCATGTGTCACCCATTTTGCTTGTTCTAGTTGTGTTTTTGGATATGGTGGAGTTGGGATGAGCTTCTCAGTTGAAGCTTCAAACTCTCGAGCCCTGCAAAAAATTTGCTCCTGATCTGCAATGGATGGAGTAGACTCTTCATAATCTGTGGTTTGAGTGTGAACCATGCACTAATACCTTAAACTTAACAAAGATGTGACAACACATAATACTAGTTAATTAACAATAGAAAAATTTTCAATTATACACTTGAATAAAGAAAAGATGGGAAAAAATGGCCTAGAGTGGCCGGACACATGTAGTGTTGAACCATCGTTTCCCTGACAACAGTGCCAAAAATTTGATGCACGTAAAATACACATCTAAAATGCAAGTGCATGTATCAGATTAATATATGACCAAAAGAGGAACAAATACAAAACATGGGTAAACATACTCCATAGACTACTAGTAACTATTATTCGATCAGCTAGACCGATGAAAAAGGCAATTGAATGATTAATTGACTAATTGTAGAAAGTAAACTAAAATAATTGGTTTGTGATCAATGATGGAATTAGGATAATGGTTTCACCATAGTTCACATTACAATTAACATCATTTCACTAATATATATCTCTCCTAACCCTAGAACAAGGGACCTATGGTAAGAATTACATGCTCTTCCAATGTAATTCTCTACCCAATCTAATATAAATTGAACTCTCGTTGTGATGTAATTATTAGTTAGGTACTTTAGTGACTTCTCTGGGTTATTCCCTTCATAGTCATACACCTTCTCTCAAAGTACGGTCTAAGCTATGTATCTCTACAACCTATCCAACCCTTAATCCCTCTCTCAAAGAAATTAATGGTCTAAGATATCACCTATGGTGATCATGCATAGGCAATTCATAAAGCAACCATAGAGACATATCCAAAAATTAATAGAAATATGCATATTAATTCATAATTGTCAATTACAATGCAAAATTGGGATACTCTCAAGTCCTAAGGAACAAAGGGTATCAGCCCTGTATGATTTCCATTGTCATCCACATGGGAGAAGCGAAGAAAATTGTGAGAAACATTAGAAAACTAAAGTAACCCCGTGGAGAGGCTGGTCTGGATGACTCCATCTGACAAAACAGGACAATTTGCATTCTTCCAGCTGTAAATATGCCCACCGGAGGTGCCTGAATAGTCTGAAATGTGGACCTTTCCTCTCCTAGATCTTGGCTATCATATAATAGAAAATAACATGATAATTAGGTCTGGCCAAATTCCCCCTAAGCCATAGAAGTGACTTAGGGTGTCATTAGGTTACAACTGTCAGGTTAATGATGATCTTTAATGTGGCATGATTGCATCGAATGAGCACTACCAATAGGGTGTCGGTATTATCTACGCCCTCAATTATTTGTGATCCATTGTAGCTGTCGGTACTACCGAGTTGACCATTGGTAGTACTGAGATTTTATCTGACCTTCCCTATTGGATTTTTGGTACAAGTCGGTACCACCGAGATGACCATTGATAGTATTGAGATTCATTCTGAATGTTCCTATTAAAATATTGGTAGTACCAATTCTTGTGTCAGTACTACTGAGTTTCTTGGATAGTACTCTATTCCTTTTTGTCAAATGTCGATACCATGTATCAGCAGGCTTGTCGGTAGTACTGAGCTATGTCATTTCTTGTAGATTCTCCTAAAATTCAACAAAAAAAACATAAGCTCCAAGATAATGATAAATCAATCAGAAATAGTAAAAATGAAGCAATGAAGTATCACAAGCTATTAATGATAAATCATGCACAATTGATAAGAAAATGAATCATAAGTGAACACAAAATGTAGTAAAATAGCTTGTAAAAGCAATAATTTTTTAGTGCATTATAACCCCTTAATGGTGGAAAGATCGTTGAGAAAAAATCATCATCTCTTCTTCTTCTCATGCATCTTTAGTTTTGAGCCTTTTGTAGTGAACCAATTAAGGATTAGGATCAATGACCATGCAAAGGAGGAATGTGTTGAGTTTTCTTATTATAGATTAAGTTTCAGAAGGATTCCCAGATTTAAGCTAACCTTCTAGCCTTTGATGATATTGGTTAACTATCTACCCTCTAGAGTATTGGCAATTCTTCAAAACAAGATGAGGTTGGGCACTAGGTCATCATCTAGTAAAAAGGTTGCCTTCAGTGCATGTTCCTCTACCAATTCATCTTCCATTTCCCCTAGATCATTGACAAATGATTATATCCAGCTTTATAGTTCTCACTTGGCTTGTATGTGGTTACAAAAAGTATATTTGAAATTTCAGCTTTTTCTTTAGAGATGTGATTTGAAATCATAACATGGTTTTAAAAATGTGAAGAGTGATTTGGTTTATTTTTAGGTCATTATCCAGGACTATCAAAAGATTCAAAAATGAAGGCACAGTTAATTCAATTTTAGGTCATGATCTAGGATAATAAAAATATTAATATGAAGACTAAAATTGGTTTAGTTTTAGGTCATGAGCTAGGACCCTAAAAAAGAGAAATAAAAGCATGATTAGTTTAGTTTTAGGTCCTGGTCTAGGACTGTTAAAAAATTAGAAATGGATGGAGATATTGGTCCAATTTGAGTTCACTATCTTGGACCGTCAAAAGATTCAACAATTAAGTCATGCTTAGTTCAGATTTACGTCATGTCCTAGGTCTGTATAGATGCAAAAGTGAAAGTAGGGTAATGGCTCAATTTACATAGTCTGAGACCATGGAAATCATAGTTTGATCAAATAATTATTTCCTCTAAAGAATAAAGGATCTTTTTTATTTTAATCCAATATCTAGCATCCCCAAATTTTTACAACTTTTTGGTATTTTTTTCTATTTTAAGTGATTTTGGAGATTTTTAGAAGGTTTGTGGAAATTTTGTTGAAAATCTTGGGACATATTTGCAATTTTTTGAAAGAGATTTTATTTTTATAAAGAGAGGAATTGATATGAGGTCGAGCACCCCTTTCATTTTTCCTCTAATAGAGAAGCGAGGGCGCAAAGAAGATTGGCTCGAGCACGTGACAACGACATCTATGTTGAGGAGAGAGAAAGAATTCCAGTAGATTTCACTAATTAGGCAGATGTCTATTGGTGGATCGAGGCATTCCATTGGCTCACTCTGGTGGCACAAAGGGTATATAGTTTATGGTGGTGGAGGATCTTCAAATCACCCATCTCAGTGGTGTTTTTGTGAGGGTTTTGGTTTCATTCTTCTCTTGGTAGGTCTATCATTTATCTTTGCATTTTAGTTTGGCCATTTTAACCCTTAGTGGAAAATTTTGGATTTTGATCTCCAATGATCTTCTTGGTTTGGAGGTTGAATATGACTTGAACTCATGTTCAAATCTGCAATTGGATTACTTTTTTTCATTTTTATGTTTTAAAGTCATTCAATGTCAGATTGAGCTAATTCAAAATGCTATGAAATTCTTATTTCATTGTAATTGTGACTTTGCACACATAGGCTCTAGCTAGAGTGAAGGGGACCCCATAATAAATGAGCAGGATGCATGTGATGATGCTAGAACTGAGACATATCCATTGTATATATCAATACTTTATTTGTAAAATTCATATCTGAATACAAAATTTCTTAACTACGTTTTCTTTGGGTAGGGGCCAAAGTGGTGTAAGAAAGATCATGGGGGAATAATCCAACAGAGAGGTTTTCATCACATCTAGACATGAAGTGGATGAATATGCATCACAAAGGTTTCTGAGCGAGAGATCGTGTATAAATTGGAAACTTTTCTCCTTGTTATTTTCTTTGTATTTTTTGATCTTAAACAAAGCTTTTCACATGTGCTGATGAGTTTTTTTACGTTGCCTTTCACTGCATCTTTTAGGTTCTTGGTTTTATCAAATGTGTATCTACATACCCACTGGAACGAACATGGAATGTTACATTGGGTTAGTTGTTGAGGACTAGAATTACTTCAGGGACCGACTTTTGTAGTGCTAGTCATTGCCATATAGTTAATAGGTCCCATCTCATTCCTTTGATTGAGAACTTTTTCCCTGATATTAGTACCTTGCACTTTGCATTTAGTGAACTAGACATAACTCCTAGTGAGTTTATAGGGATTGTTGCGTTAGGTTTTGGTGAGGTTCCCATCCATACCTTGCTTGCAGACAAGAGTGGGGGTGTCACCATCTTGTAGGGACTTTAGGTGAATCTTGATGACAATTGCATGGCATCCAGATTTGAAGTCAAGTTCCCTTGGATGCAAGCCACCTTCTTTTACAAAAGTAAGAGGAGGGCTTCTAGTGACCCTTTCTATGTTTCCCTGGGGGTCCAAGTATTTCTATTTGTTGTGAAATTTGGTCGCCTATTTAGCAACAATGCTAGAAAGAGGGGAGAAAATGGTTGATTCTCCTTCCTTCCTGATATGGATGTGGTTCCTTCCTTTGAATGGGTTAGAGTCGTGTACCCCCACATACAGATGATCTTGAGGATGTGTCTTGTGTGCGACTTATTTATGATGGTTGGTTTAGGTCCTTATTTATTTTGAGGTGCATATCATTGAACCTCATTTTGACAAATTAGGTGATCAAGATCAATCAATAACCTCTAAATTTTGTATTGTATGTGTCAAGGATGTTATGGGCTTTAGTATTTTAACAACAATGGTTGGGTTACCTTCCTTTCATCCCTTTCCCTTAGTGAAACCAGAAAATTGAGACCCCAATCCTTTTAAGCTATCACCAACCTCAATCTCTCAATGACAATTTTACCTTTTGAATGTTTATAGCCAGTAGTGCCACAAGGAGAAACTTCATTTTAGGGAAGTAGATGGATCATGGCTCTGGTAGACCTGGTGTCATTCTAAGTGCTAAAATCATTCCATGCAAAACGTTTATCAGTGGCAATTCCATTACTAGTTGGGAAAAGGTGCTAGGTGGCAAAGACACCCTAGTCGGCCTCACAGCTGACGCACTTTTAGTGTAGTGATCCACCAAAAGAGTGTGTCTTCCTAGTTAAAAGTCTACTTTATGAATTTATTGTGACATTCTCACTTGTTGTGGACCTTTTCAATTTGAAGCTTTTGAATGGACATTGATGCTTAGGGCCTTAGTATGAGAGTGTATGGTTTCAAAAGGAATGAATGGTGCTCCACTACTGAAGGTTTCCCATCTTGTAACTCTCTTATTAGTCCAACAAAGATGGGTCATACCTTTACTCTAGAGATGAGGGGTGGACAGCTGCAATGAGTTTCAACTTCTGCTTTAGCCCTCCAGTTGTTCTCCGTTTAGGTCAACCATGACATATGTTAGTGTTATGGAGAACTTCACCCGGATATAGGTGTCTGTAATTGCTGATAGTGAGGATCAGATCCTATCTCGCTGTAAAAGAGTGAAATCGTCCCTTTACTAAAAATTTGAAGAGTTAACATCCATTCCAAACACACTCAATGGTATGATGGAATAGGTATAAATTTTCCAAATTTATTATAATGGTATACAAAAGACAATTAGTGAAGCAGCGGAATAAAATTTCTAACTATATTCAATTTCACATAAAAGATTACAAAAATACATCATTCTCCCATTATGGTTTACATCAAGATATAACAATTAGGATCTAGGTAGAGGGAAGACTAGACTACTTCAAATCTTGTCTCCAAAGTAACATCTCCATGTGCTAGGTCCATGCCAAAAGCTGTGTTCTACTTGTTAAATCCATCACCTTGTCCTAACCTGGGTGGTTGGGAAAGCACCCAATAAAAGGGAAAGGAAAATAAGGTATGTGTCAGAGGTAATGAACAAGAAATAAGATAAAACAATAATGAAACTTAAGGTTATAAATTCATCATAAGATGAGAAGGCCAAGAGAATGAGGCATAAATAAAAGATTCTTGCCATAACAAATAAATAATAAGAAGTGGCATGCATGATATTAATTGGACTACATAAACTAAGTAGGGTTGAGGCACCTACCGAACCTCAACTTATATATGAGGGGAGAGTAATCACATTCCTCGTCACCTATCAAATATTTTATATTGGGGAGAAATAACACATTTCCTAGGGGGAGAGTAAACACATTCCCCAGGGCAAAATAACACCTGCCCTAAACTATGGGTGGTTGTACATAAGTACCACTACTATAGCTAAATAGCCAAATAAACAATCATGCTCAAGAAATAATAAAGAGGCAAGATAAATCATCATATACTTTCAACATGGAAGTGGGGTTCCAAGACCAAATAAATAATAGATCAAATCTGATTTTGAGGCAATTAGAACAAGAGAAACAACAATGACAGAAATAGGGCTCTTTTCATGCCTCATTATGGAAAATAGGGTTTAGTTGCAATTATCCCAACTTAGGGTATAAGGAAAGCACATACCTTTCATATTGATTCCAATTATCAACTTGCACCACTTTAATTGATTCTAAGTCCCACTTTTCCTATTTTCAATGTATTAACATGTATTAGGGTTTTGAATATGCGTAAAGGAAAAGGAACCCTAGTTTTGGATTTTTCACATTAAAACCCTGATTTAGACTCTAAAAACATAACCATTGATCTAGTTAGGTTATCTTGATTAAGAAAACATATAATTTTATGTATTTTGGAGATATGAATATTAAAGTGTATTTTTGGTGATTTTTAACTAATTAATTCATTTTCTAGAAAACACCTTCGTCAAAACTCATAACCATGTCTCGAAAACAATTTTATTGGAAAGCTTACATTTTTTTTATTCCAAAACATATTTTACTTTACTTTTTGGAAAAAGGAATAAAAAGTTATGATTTTTAGAAAATTAGCCAATCAGAAGAAGACACATCATCATATAGGGTGAGAGAGACAAAGAGAGAGAGAGGACCCACCCACTGACTTGGCCCAATTAGGGGCGGTAAAGTCACATGGTTAAAGGGTTGGGTTTGACTCGTACTAATACAAAGAACAGCGGCAAAGTGATCGTATTTCCCTTGGCAAAGAAACAAACGAAAGAAAGAAAATGAGAGGGAAATAACAGAATTTCACAAAGGGGAGTCATCCCCTTCCCATGTGTACCATGCTTGTAGCAGCAAAGTTGCTTGCTTGGCCGTGATTTGGGGAAAAACAGAATACTTGATCAAACTCAAAACCGAAAGAACCAAAAGCAAGAAAGGGAAGAACGGAACACACTGAATCACCCAATTGAGTTGGAGATGCACGAAGGAGGAAGGAAGAGTTGCCACAAGGTCCAGGGAAAAATTCCTCACTGGCGGTGGCTTGTGCGATTTTGGTAGCAATTGACACAAGAGGAGAATTTCATGGGTGCTTGCGGAGATTGGAGAGCAAGTATTTATAGGTGAGGGTACATGAAACATGGAAGAGGGGGTAGCTGTAAGAATTGAAGCCTAATGTTTTGGACATTTCCCAAATACACCACGGGACTGCATGAGTAAGGGCTCTTTGGATGAGGAACTTCTCCAGGAATCCAAGGTAAGAAAAATCTCGAAGAAAGATGGGCTGAGGAGCAAGAAATCCAGATTCTAAGATTGTGTATAGTCGGTGCCAGTTTCCTTATTTGGACCGAGGAAGAAGATGATCGGGAGCCGTACGATCAACCATCTGATGGTCCTAATTTCACACAAAATTAAAATAAAGTGAAGCCATGAGACATGTATTATCTAATGTGACTATGATTCCGACTAAAGTGTGGACATATTTATTTTCCTTTTTCTCTCTCCTCTTTTGTGGGTGCAAATGAACTCCAAATTAAGTCAAATTTGACACTTAGACTATTTTCGAGATGAGGAATATGAATATGCAATTAGATTTACCTTTTTAGAACTTTTTACGTGTTAAATAAATCAAATTATATTTTCTCTTTCCTCATGCATTAATGACTTTAAGATTCTCCAAATTTTATGAAACTTCACCCACAATTCATATTTAATGTGTTGGATACGAATTTGCCATCAATTTTACATGTCGTAGTTGTTTGTATATTTATTTAATATTTTGAAAGTTCTACATACTTTCTCTCTCTTGATTTAACATGTATATTAAAGATTATCCAAATTACATGAAAATTTACCCAGAGGCTATTTTTTATGTGTAGATCACGAATCTAAGATTATTTTCCTCTTTTGGAGTCATTATGTATTTTATTTAATATTTGAGGAAACTCACATTATCTTTTCTAAATGAAAGAGTTATAATTATTATTGTCCCAAAATTATGAAACTTGGCCTACAAGCCAAAACAAATCCAAGGAAAATGAATCTCAACTTATCTTTAACTAATTAGTGTTCCTTTTATGAATTTTATCCCATTATCTAATATTACCAAAATTTCCCATATTAATTAATCCCATATCACATTAATAAATTTAAAGCACTATTATTCATTCCTTTTTCTCTTCCTTGCTCCATAAGGCTAAGGGATGATCTAAAACAAATATATTTTATTAATATGTCACATGAGTGGTAAACTTGCATATTAGACCCTTATTAACAATATTTAATGAGGTATTTGTGCATAAACCCATAGGTTGGCAATAATAATGAACAAATGTTCACCAAACCACTATTATTTCCACAATTTAAACTCAAAGGACAAAAAGGATAGAAAAGAAGGAAGAAGCATGGGAAGAGGGTCAAAAAGACAAAATGTCTAGGATTCGATATGTTACACTCCCCTCTTAATATTCATAGTTTAAGCAATCCACTTATCATAGGGCTTCACCTTACTTTTTCCACAACCATGAACATTTTTAGGTATTTTATTAAGTTTGGGATTTTTTTAAGGAGTTAGTTTAGGTTGGTGAACCATGGGGGTCTCAAGATAATGGGCATGCTTCTTGTGTCCTAGACCCTAGGTTCTACCGTGACATTTCCTCTTTAGGATACACGAGGGACGTGTCTAGGTACTTAAGTAGATTTTAGATGCATTTTAGAAGGGAGGGATATTTTGGATCCCTTACATGGATTTTTGACAAAAACTTGCAGTCATTGAAGCTTGCTTGCCAACATTAGTAGCACCTGACAAGGCTGGCATTTGTATGGTGCAGATGAGTATCTCCATACATGTCCTTCACACACAGGCCGCCCCAGTCATAAATATCATGGAAAATGTAGGGCCCTTCCCATTTAGGATTGAATTGGCCTCTGGATTAGCATTTTGGATGATGAGAAGTACTAGTTTGTCCGTTTGGAAATTTTTGGGACAAATTTTCTTGTTAAACATTGGAGATGTGTTTGCTTGGTTACATTGAACATCATGCAGATCTCTCACTTGTCATTCTTCAAGTGTGTTGAGGAAGTAGATTCAATCTTTTAGCCATTGTGCCTTAGGAATTTCTCACTCCTTGTAGTATGTGGAGCAAAAGGGTCTAGACTTCTACTGGAAAAATTTCCTTCATCCCATATACCAGAGAATACAATGTAGCTCCCATGGAAATTCTCATAGAAGTCAGCTACCCCAGATATCCATTTTGTGTTGTTTAGGCCAATTGGAATGGGAGTTAATTGTCTTCTTTAGAATATTTATCTAGTTCTTGTTGGTAGCTTCTACGACTCTATTCATCTGGGGTCAGTAACATGACATTTAGTGGTGTTTTATTCCTAAAGAGCTTGGATACTCTTTGACTATTCTATCTATGATGTTCGTACTATTATGGAAGACAATCTAATGCAGTATCCCATACATGATTATGATTTTTTTCTTGAGGAACTTGATGACATTCTGAGACAGTGTGCTGGTGACATACACGGCTTCCACCCACATTGTGAAGTATTCTATCTTGACTAGAATGATGAAATTCCTGTTTGATATATCAAGATTTAATTTGTGACCATATCGATTTCCCTAGGTAAGGGAAGAGGCATGGACATGTTGTATAGATGATTATAAGGTGCGTAGATGAGTCACATGGGATCTGAGAGAGCCTGAATTTGCACACATATTGAAACAATTTATCTTCATGGTGTTCTAGTAGTATCCCAAAAGTAGTATCTTTTTTTCTAGCATGATTCCTCTCATATGTGTACTGCACAACCCTCCATAAACCTCGATTATTAGGTTTTATGCTTTTGTCTTCTTCACACATCTAAGGGGTGTTTGATTTTAATATATGTGTTATAGGTGCCCTACCCCTAGGAAATATTGGCTTGTCATTTGAGAGCATGTTGTACTCTTTGAGAGAGACCTACATGGATGACTTACCTTTACAATTATGCTTTGATGTCATGGAACAAAGTCTTTTCCTCATTGTCAGTGCATTGTTAATTTCCATGCAATATCCATGCTAAGGGAGATTAGTTTCTAAAAAGAGAAGGTTTGGTCCCCTTTGATGTCGATACAGGAAGAGAGGTTGGCTAGAGCATCAACAAATGCATTGTGTTCTCTTCTAACAAAGTGGAAGAAGATCTGCCTAAATCCTCAAGCTAGAGAAAACATGTATTCCGGGTATGGAACTAGGTTCTAATGAAAAATCTTCTGTTATTCTTGACTTGAGACATAACAAGAAGGGAGTCGCCATATACCTATAGATCTTGTGCCCGTTGTTGTTGAGCAAGCTTGAGTGCTAAGATATAATCCACACACTCAACCACATTGTTGGTGGCATTGAACTCCATCTTTCTCTCTACTGTTAGTGTTCTTGAGGGTTATGAAGGACCACTCCTATACCACACCCATTAAGATTGACTTCTTCATCAAAAAAATTGTCCGCAAATACGTTTCTGGAAGAATACCATGTTAAGAGAGATGATCATCCCTATGTCTTCATCTAAGAATTTATACTCATGTGTCGCTTCCTCTGGGAGTGGGAAATCTACTAACTGAGAAGACAAAGCTTGTGTTTTGACTTTCATCATTGGTATACAGGTGATGTCAAATTCTAACAGCATTACCTACAACTTGGTTCATTGTCTGATATGGGTAGGGTCATTTCACAAATAGTAGACATGGTCATGCTTGGCAATTAGTTGTAGAGGATATGTCATCAAAGAATGGTGCAGCTTCCAAGTTACATGTATCCAGGCCATATAATAATTCTTGATTGTAGTGTAGAGGGTATTGTTGAACTTCCTAGATAGATCGTAGATACCATGCTCACCATCAGTTGTTGGTTGACACAAGACCCCTCCCATAGATTTATTTAGACTGATAATTAGTGGGTGAGAGGGTACCCTGGTACTTTTGTTCTGAGCATTGGTGGATTGGAGAGGTAGTCATTAAGCTTCTAGAGCACATCTTCACATTTCTCATTCCGTCCATAGTTGGAGTTTTTCTTGAGTAGCTTGAAAATAGGATCACATATAGGTGTGAGCTTGGTGATGAAGTGGTTGATCAATAATAAGTCGTCGAGCAGACCTCATACCTCCTTCTCTATTATAGGGGATGTCATTTCCCAGATATCCTGAGCCTTCACAGGGTTGACTTTGATTCCCCTCTAAATAATAATGTACCCCAGTAGGTTATTGGATGTAACCCTAAAGGTGTGCTTGGATGGATTTAAGCATAAAGAGAACTGTCATACTCAATGAAATAGCTTTTTAAGATTGGCAATGTAATATTTTGGACTTGTAGAGCTGGCTACCATGTCATCCACATAAACCTCCACCTCCTTATGCATCATGTTGTGGAATTGAGTGATTGTCACTATTTGATATGCAGCTCCAACAATCTTGAGACCAAATGGCATGAACTAATAGTAGAATACTCCCCATCTATGATGAAGCATGTCTTCTCTTTATCTTCTTTGGCCATCTGAATTTAATTGTGACCGGTGAACTCATTCGTGTAACTAATGAGAGAATGGTTGGCCATATTATCGACAAGCAAATCGATGAATGGAATTAGAAAGTCGTCTTTAGGAGATTCCTTGTTCAGATCATGATAGTCCACACACGTCTGCACTTTTCCATCTTTCTTCAATATTGGTACAAGGTTGGGATCCATGTGGGATAGTTGATAAAATCTAGGAAGCCAACATGGTACTTCTACTGAACTTCTTTCCTGATCTTAAGGCTCCCTCCTGGATGAAACTGCCCAGTCTTTTGCATGATAGGGCAGACACCGAAGATGATAGGTATTCGGTGAACCATGATCACCTCATGCAAACTAGGAATGTAGGAGTAACTCAATGCAAACATGGTGATGTAGTGTCAAGTAGCTCTATCAACTAGTATTTGATATATTGTGATAGACATGTCCCTATTTTGACTTTGCATTGCTTGGGCCTAAGCTGAGATATATTGTCTCTGATGCGTCTTTGATATGAAAAGACGGATTCTCCTTTGATCTATACTCTAGGATGGGGACATCTTCAAATTGGGTGTCTTTGTTGTTGTAGGATTGTGCATTTTTGGTGAAATAATCAGCAAACTCATGCAGTTCAACTCAACTTCAACTATTTATATGTTTTCTGAATTTTGTGTTTTTTTTTATTTCAAGGATTTGCAAAATTTGAAAATCTTTTGGGGAGAATAAGTATGTGGTAGAGCATGACTGAATATCCACTTTGGGACCACTACCGCATTAGGTTGTTTTTCTTCTAATATGTTTTTATGGGTGTGTGATGGGACGTCGTGCTTAGGAAATTGTGGTCATCTACACCCAAGTTTTGGACTTCATCTGTGTTTTGAACAAGGAAAATGAGGGATTGTGGGTTATCACATAGTTTCTGAATCAAATATGGTGGTGGCCCCTCATTATTTAATCATTTTCTATACTTCAGTGTAGTCATCCTAGGAAATGACGTACTCCTCCTTCATGTGTTTTGGACCTATAGTCTCAGAGTCATCTTAGCTTAGCCAACAGGGGAAAATCCAAAGAGGATTACAACCACCTGTATGAGATGGGTCTCCATCTTTTTGGTTTATGGCTAGATAATTTTTGCCTAACCAACATAGTCATCTTGTTAATACTCTATACTTTCTATGACGTCGAGGTTTGCCAAGAATGACTTGTCTACAATTGGGGTAGCATGAACTTGATTGCTTCCTCATTTGGATGGATGGTCTTATCTTTGGAATGTTGATTGTTCTAGGTAGTTTGGATTCCCTAGGAGTCTTCACTGATGAGGGAGATCTTCCTTATGCTTTCTAAGATCCTTGGGTAGTTTTCATGTTCATCTTTGGCATCTTCTTCTACGAGGTAAGGCATTGTCACAATGATGATATCCTTAGTGGTCTTAGTATCTTCTTCCAATATAGCTATGATGCATGGAAAGTAAGGATGGGGAGGATTATGCTCAGGGTCAATGTCTCATCAGTACAATATCCTTAGTCAATTCTTTTCATATAGCCAAATGCATCTTGCTTCTCCACTCAAATTCTGAGTCAGTTGTAGGCAATTGAGATAGCCTCTCCTAGTCAAGTCTTTTGTAGTTGGCCACAATGTTGTAGGCTTGTAATACAACATCCACTTAGTGATACAAGGTCGTGCACAGAATGGTACATATAATCCTAGGCCTAAACCCTTTTGTCTTGGAGGGACCTAGATGATCTATGTACATCCCCGACATCAGGCTCCTAAACCTTGGTTTGGGGGAATGTGCATCTTCCATAAACATTGGACAAATAGTGTAGGAACATGTGGGATATGGTAGGACCATCTTCTTTGTGGTGGCACCCAACTGATATTGCTAACATGCAACATCTTGATGGAAAATTGGAGACTTTCCTCTTCAATTCAGGATATGATGTCAAGGCTATTGGCATGGACTATGACGATTGCATATGAAACATGCCACTTTTTCATACTTACAATAACTTACCTATATATACAATAACTTACCTATATAATTTATGCTTGAAAGGGCATGACACATCATGATACTCCTTGAAGATATAAATAAATCACCATACATTATCTCAAAAAGATTCATACAATGTTCATTGGATTGAAAGCTACAACTAACTTCTTCCTAAAATCAATAAATTAACATGGTATAACTAAAACATAAAATGGAACATTATAAATTATAGGATCATGTACAATAGATGGCACTCCACCAGGATGAACTTTAAGGTCTTATAATCCTTGTCTTGCTCTTCTTTAATCCTTACCTGCTCCAATACATGGGGATATTGTGTTCCTAGCCATGCAAAGGGAAAAACATCACATCACAAAATTGTATTGGCACTTTATAGCATAAGAAACATACTTATACTTGACATTAATGAAAGTTGACTTGAACATTAACTTAAGCATTCATGAAATACTTCTTGAAATAAAGAATTGAATAAGTAAAATATGCATCTCTCTATAATTTACCACTTAAGATCACATATTTCTAGGAAAGCCCATAACTTGCCAGGATTCCCATATTTTGCTAGGAAAGCCCACAATGACCGTTATAGGTCTATAATTGCGAGAGAATGCAAAAGTTAATCAGTTCTTATAATATGATTGTTATATGAAAATTAGCATAATGTTGCACTTAAATCTTTCACATGATGGGATTCTCCCTATTTTCACCTAATTAGGATTCCCCCCTCATAACGTGAACACATTAAAAGATCATAGACATACATTAGTGAACATGATACTTGTAATTGTAAGATATAGAAAACATCAATCAGGCTTAATAGAATGCATCACTAAAAAGACTGAATTCTTTCATCATCATATAATCACATGCTTATAATATAATTAACACACATAAAGTAAAGTAATTTCTCACATAAGTATGTCTCGTTTTCCTAGAGAAAAGTAGATCCTAACTTAGTCACTCTCATGTTGAGTCAATCCTAAGTCTCCTAAAATTAATATGTTTTATATAAATTGTCACCTTAATTAACATCCTTAACCCTAATATTTGTTCTTTAGTAAAATATGGTCCGACGTTATCGAATAATGGGTTAAAAAAAAAATCATAATTAAGATCCTTTCTGAAACATATTTTTCCATATACTTTTTTGTGAATCATTAATTTTTATTAATTTCCAAATGATTGATCAAATACTAATCAAGAAAAAGCAACATGTATATTATTATCTAATATCCATTGGCTTCTTGGCCCCAAACCCACTCTGATGTGGCCCAATAGGTCATGATCACCTAGAAATGCATCCCTCTATAGGAGTGGGAGCCGAGAGGGGATCCACTCCCTATTAAAAAAAATTGAGAATAAAACATCCATTCAAAACACACACAAAGGTATGTTGGAATAGGTGTAAAATTTTCAAATTTCAATAAATGGTATTCAAAACAACCACAATGTAGCAGCGGAATTAAACAAATGAATATATTAAATTTTCACAAAAGATTACAAAAGTACATCGTAATATCCCATAAGGGTTTACATGCATGATACAACATAAGGATCTAAGTAGAGGGAAGTCTAAACTACTTCAAATCTGTCTCCAAGCAACATCTCCAAGAGCTAGGTCCATGTTGGAAGCTATGTTCTCATTTGTCATGTTCAACACCTCGATCTAAACCAGGGTGGTTGGGAAAAACCCAACAAAAGGGAAGGAAAACAAAGTATGTGTTAAGAAATATGAATAGAATATCAAGGAAAAGAAAACATGTAAATAAAGGCTAGTTTTCATCATAAGATGAATATTTCAAGAGTATGAGGCTATTTTTAAATAGATGCTTGCCATAAATAAAATATAATAAAAGGGTTTCATGTATGATAATTATGACTATCTTAACTAAGTAGGGTTGAGGCACCTACCATACCTCAACCTATAGGTGAGGGGAGAATTAATACATTCCCAGTCACCTACAGATATTTTTATGGGGGAGAATAAGACATTCCTCATAGCAAATTAATGCATGCCCTATCTATCGGTGGTTGTACCTAAGTACCACTTATATACCTAAACATGCTAGAAAATAAATCATGGCAAGTAAAAGCATCATATCAATTAGAACATGGCAGTGGGGTACAAGACCCAAGAAAAAGAATATCATTACCAATTTTGAGGAAATTTAACAAAAGAATCATAAATAGAGGGAATAGGGCCCATTAAAGCCTCATTAGGGAAATATAGGATGTGGTTTGCAAATATCCCAACTTAGGGTGTAAGAATGTACATAACTCTCTTATTGATATCAATTATTAACTTTCACCACTTCAATGGACTCCAACTTCCACTTTACCCATTTTTAAATGTATTGACATCTATTAGAGTACATAGTGCACATTAATGTATAAAAACCCTAATTTTAGACCTTTTTAGCAAAACTCAGATTTAGACTCTAAAAACTCACCAAGAACTTATTAGGTTCTCTTGATCAACAAAACATATTTTTGTGTTAATTTTGGAGTTATGATGATTATAGATGTAATTTTTATGGATTTTATGCATTAAATTCATTTTCCAAAAATCACCCTTCGTAAAACCTCAAAATCGTACCTTGAAAATATTTTTTTAGATAGATGTTAATTTTCCAATTCCAAAACATATTTTTTGTTGAATTTGGATAAGCGGATTAAAAGATATGAAATTTTCAATTTGAACCAATCAGGAAATGACAAGTCAGAAATCTTTGAGAGAGAGGAAGAGTGAGAGAGTGAGAGAGGGAGAAAACACAATTTGAACCAAGATCAGGGTTGGAGTTGCATAGGTAACCAAACTAAAGATGTTAGATAAGGTAAAATAGCAAGAAACCAAAACCCCAGAAGAACATGGTAAATAGAGATGGAGATCATCGATTTTAAACATAGAAGCATGATTTTTAAGCATGTGATAAGCAATATATGGGAAGGGGGTTATAAAAATTAACTCTAGGAAGGTGGACATGTTCAAGAAGAAAGATTCCTGAGCTAGAGAGGCTGGTTTCTCCAACAAAGCTCCTATCTCAAGGAAGAAGCCCATTCCATTTTAGAATTGAAAAACCCTAGCAAAAGAACATGGAGATGAGGTGTGTAAGGGCTCGAGGTGGGGTTTAACCATGAAAGGTCATGGTTCTGACCTGGAAGAAGGTGGAGGAAGACTAAAAATGTGAAAGTAGGGAAGGAAAGGTGGGAACTTACTAGTTTTTGTCGAAATCCCCAAGAAGGAGCTTTATAAATACTAAATAAAGCAAATTCAGAACCCTAGGAGCCTTCTTCACCAAGGGAAGTACCCTTTTTTACCTTGGGACAACACCTTTGTGGCCAAACAAAGTAGGAACGATGCTCTAAGTTGGATTAAAGAGTAGGAGAAAAGAGTGTTCGAATTTTGAGGTGGGAAGGGCTAGATATGGCTTTATAAAGAAGGGGGCAAGCATGAGGTGTCTATGGGGCTTTCCAAGTGTCCTTACCCTAGGGCTTCATGGCCATGCAACAAGATAGCTCATAGAGGCTTCTTGAATATCTAATGTCAGTTCTAAAATTTCATGGAGACTTCTAGGCCATCCCCACCGTCCTCCAATCAAATAAATAACCCCATTGGTTGATAGCTTTTAAAGATAAGCTCATTTATAAAGAGAGTAATCCCTAAAATGCCCTTGGAGAGAAACACCTTCAAACCAAGGTGCAACTAGGTGCTCCATGGTTCAAAATCTCAAGAAGGATAAGGGATCTAAGGATTATAATTCATGTGATAATTTGTAAAGAAAACCTCCCGATTGGGTAAATTGCATAAAAGTCAAGAATGTACCTAAAATTACATAACTTGCACAAATAACATCCAAATTGAACCAAATTTGAAACTTAGGATCATTTTATGATTTCAAAACACATCAAAAAGTTATATTAAGGTTTATAGTACTTAATTATGATAATTAAGCTTGTTCAATACATTAAGCAAGGTTTGTGGCCTTACACTTCTAGCACAAATTTATTTACCATTGTTCCACTTAAGTGGTGATTTTGCATTTTAGATCCTTGAACAAGCTTTCACTGAGAAATTTGTACATAAACTCTTCCATTGGTGTAATTATTGAACAAATATTCACCAAACCACTATAAATTCCAAAATTTAAACATCAAGGCCAAAACAAGTATAGAAAGGAAAGGAAAAGCTTGGAAAAGGGACAAGAAGAGAACTTGTCCAAGTTTCGATATGTTGCACCCTCCTACCAAGAGTGTATAGTAGAGAGTAAAGACAGTGTAAAAACCCAATATTTCCCATGCATGTAAAACTAAGAACATCAAATGACCAAGGGAAAAATGAAAATCATCAACTATGATTCATTTTTCCAAAACCACAAAGAACATTGTGCTTCTAGATTTCTACTTGTAAACTAATGACAGTTGTGAGTTTCTCACCATGCCATGAAGAATACGATCCCTAAAATGGCCTATTATGTGGTCTACCACTCCATATACACCTCTTGGTATGGTAGGGAGAGTATCCATGCTATGAGAGATGCCAAAACAGCCAACCGGTCAAATAAAAGACAAATGGAGTCAGTTTAGGTGGAGTCTAACGATACTTAAAGTAGAAAATGTGATTGAAATAGTAACTAGGTGCTATGGAATTGCTTCTAGGTCAAACAACTAATGAAGAAAGAGGGGAAACTAGGAAATTTAATGTTACCTTGGTTATAAGTAAATTGAGAGCTTGAAAATCTTCACGATGAAGGTTTTCTATAAATTGGTGATGCCCTTGTACAATCAGAACTCCAAAATGATCACAGGGTTTTTAAAGCTAGTAGGTGGAGACTGAATCTAAGGTGTGGGTGTGATTGAGGAAAAATGAAGATCTCTTCTAATTTCGAGATGAACAAAGGATGTTCGCAACGTCATATATATATATATATATATATACATATATATATATATATATATTATGATATGAAGAAGCTCAGTTCCCTCTTAGAGTTGAAAATAGGGGAGAATGGATAGGGTTTTAGATAACTAGGAATTCAAGGGTAGAGAACCTTGTCTTGTCATGGGTCTATCAGCTTGACAAGATGCAACACTGGTGAGAAAGAGATAGGTTTTCTCAGGGATTCACTGGAGAATGAAGACAAGGTCATGGAAAAATGCAAGAACTGTGAGTCCAACAGGGTCTGCAACTCCGATGAAGGACACACATGCAAGGCTTCAGATGAATCAGTGTGAGACTGGACATCATTAGAGATGTGAGATCAAAAGAAAAGCAATAAAAGTGTTGACAAATCGGAAAACTTAGGTCAGGTGAGTAAAAAAAAGTTTTTAATAAAAAATTAGAAATATTCTACTATTATTAAATTAGATCATAAAATAAATTCTAAATGACCTAAAATTTTAAAACAGAGGTAGATTAAGGGGTCGAAAACCTTCTGATCTGATTAAATTTAAATTTAGATTGTCTTTTGTTCATTAAATTCATATGGGTCATTATCTTAATGTATATTCATTAAAAGATGAGATAATGATGAAGAATCATTTGTTTAGTGAATTAATTGAGTCCAAATTTCTAAACTAGGTTGTTCATACATTAAAGGACTATTCCTTATCTTTCATGTATATTTGGAGGGATCATCTTAAAGAGAGAAGATTGAAATAGTTATAGTTTATTTCTTTTCACATTAATATAAACATTGAGTTATTAGTGCATACAAGAACAAAATAGATCATTTCCATAAATTAAACAAAATGTTATAACTTAGGATATTTTCATTCGTGTGTATGAGAGCAATATAGATCACTTCCATAAATTAAATGACATCTTATAACTTGGGCTATGTCCATTAAGTTCATTACATAAATGTTATCATAAAAACTCCATCAAGATTTCTAAATTACCAGGGTGAATTTTCTAGGATGTTACAAGTCAACCTACCTTAACTAAATTTCATCCTCAAAATTTCCTTTTAGGTTACTACTGACCTTAGGGTTTCTCCTACTCCTTCGCATGTGAAAAAAAACTATTTAGAGTTCATTTAAGTACAAAAAATATTAGTAATAAGAGATAGGTATCTATATGATTTATATGAACAAAATTAACTATAACCTTGGTCCTCTTCTTCTTTCTCTACTTCCATGTTAAAAATTCTAGCTTTACTCTTAGGTGGTGGATTCTGATTTTGGTCCTTCTTCATGAGGATAAGGCAATTAGGATTAATATTTCTATCTCCTTACAAATATATCACACTCTAGTGCCTTACCCACAAGGACATGCATGCCTCTTCTTACATGTTGGACATAGGGGTCATTCAGGATCTATGGACTCAGGTGCCTTCCTCTTCACTTTTCAGTATTGGAAGTGTAAGGAGTGGGAACCAATAATGGGCCCACTCGATGATATGAATATGAGCCATGAATTTTGTTAATCAACAAAAACATAACTATTTCAAAGTTGCAAAATGTTTACATGTACATAACATTCTCACCCTAAGGGTGGTACATAAAATGAAAAGTTTACATCGACATACACATAAGCCCATATGTAGAGGGAAACCTAGCTATCCTTATGTTCACCAATGATCTCATGATCATCCTAAGTGTCTACCCTATAATGAACCTACACCTGGGTGGAGGGAACACCTAGAAAATAGGAAAACAAAATATGTATCAGCAAAAGTTGAGTATGTACATTTATAAATATTTTGGGCATTTAAATAGGTTAAAAGAGAAAGAGAGACACTCCCTTAAAAAGGAGGGTCGTCAAAAGATAAGCAAGTTTCAACAAGAGATAAATCAAGAAGATGAATTTCAAAAGAATGAGGCATATAAATAATCAAGTGAGATAACACATCTTGCCATTACCATCACAATACCACAACAATCATAATCATTCCCATGTAGATATATATTCACTAAAGATAGATATAGTAGGGCCAAGACACCACTGAGTTGTTGGCCTAAGAAAAATGGGTGGAAAATCACACCCTAGGCAGAAAAGCATGCCTCTGTATATATAAGGGAAGAAAATCATACCCCAGGTAGAAAAGCATACCCTAATCATTACGCATAAGCATCTACGATAATTATCTAGTCAAATTATCTAACATGCGTAAATAGAGTGGCAAGATGGTTTACTTTCACCATTCACATGTCCAAGTACAACAATCAAGCAAGTAGGATCATAGACCCAAGGTAACAAAGTCTTCATCAAGCAAAGTGGAATCAGATGATTTATTATCATGAAATAAAGAATTTGCAACATGGATGAATAAAGGGGACAATATTCAAAGGATGCTACATTTTAAGAAGATTTAAGTCAAATTATGCCCAAAATTAAATAGGTAGAAATGCATACCTTATCTTCACAGTCAAAGATTAACTCAATAATCATACTTGGTCTCCAAATCAGGTAGTCATCCAAGTAAGCATTTGGTGTGTTAGTCAAACAAAATGAACACGTGTATACATTCCTATTATATAATTTCATGTTGTTCTTACCCTAGTGTTGATCACCTAAATGACATGTTAGGATCTTAATAATATTAAGTGGATGTATGATCCATTGGATGTATTTTTTTGTTTGCAATATTCTTCTTTAGATAGATTAGTCTGAGTAAATCTTAGGTTACATATATGGTGGGTATTTTATTCCTCCAACTTATGTCCTATAATATCTTCCCCATATAACTTCATTATACTTGCATTTGTACCAATAAGTTATAGTATACTTATATACCGTAGGTATAAATTTGCTTATAAGATTGTTTTGCATTTCCAATCACCATAAACTAATTATGTAATATTTGTGAATCTAGGGTTTGTAACATATGAAAGGAAGATGATAGTATACTAGGTTTCCTTATAAAAAGTATTGCAATTTGTGAAGCACTGCTTAATCACTTATTGACTCACACAACAATATGTAGGTTTGTGTTGATATAATAAACAATATGAATAGTATGTCATCTTAGTTAGATCACTATGATAACCATGCTATATATATCTAACATGTGTTGCTTATTATTTCATATTTTGTTTAATGGCTTTATACTAACTAGCTTCTTGAAATTGAATGCCACATACCTAATATTTACTAATGTTAATACTCTACTTCATGTATTGTCATGACAGTGATTCAAGTAAAAATATCAATGAGTACGAGTATCATATTATTAACGTAAAGATCTGGATTTCATCTAGATTCAATATTGGCATCATATTTTTGAAATGTTGTGTGTCATATTTCATAATTAAAACTTAATCTCCTATTGCTAATGAATTGTGGAAATTATATATATATGTAGTGAACTGACCTGTTGATGGCCTATGAATAGTGGTATACTCCAGGTGGAGGTGCACATTGGGCATACCAAGGAAGCAGAAGAAGGTGATGGAGCAAGAAGAATATGAAGAAGAAGAGGCTCGTGACAGATATAAAATTGGCAGGTTGTGAGGTCTAATGCATGTGAAGATGTAAGGCATTCCAAGAGGTAGTGTTTGTGTTGTTGATGAGGTTGATGCTTAGGTGGAGGGTGCAACATCATGTTGGTGGTTCAGAAGCTCTCTGATGGTCATTGGGTATGGTGGTCAACCACATGTGGGTGAAGTATGGTGTGGTTGTGGGTGGTTGAGTAGAAGATGATGGCGACATGTGTTTCAATGGTGGTCTGGTCTGGGTATGGATTTGTGGATTTCACAACCAGGTCGTAGCAAGGTGTAGAGAGGGATGTTTGTCAACCGACAGGTACTGGGACATGGAAGCCCTATGCTTGGTCATGGAGGAGGTGACGAGATGTCATACAAGGGTCGGTGCCACCTTAGGTGATAGAATTACTTGGGTTGGATAACATATTGGTGAAGGTCGCTTGGAAGATCGTAGAGGAGAAAGGAAGTAGAATTGCCAATACAATCTTACAGTTTCTGAGGTGACCATCAAAGCCAGAGTTGTTCACACCCCACTGGCAAGGTGATCTGAGTTGGGTTCTGGCATGGAGTTGTAGGTCCATCAGAGAGGTAGCAACATATCCATGGAGGGAAGATGCTACCAAGGTCAACAACCATGTGGGGATACTTTTGAGTCGACTAAGGTTGAAGAGGGATGGTTGGTGGGTTCCTCTGGTTGTCGTCAGCTGTAGTATGCTGGTGAGACAGACTGATACAGGTGAGGGACTCCATCTGATTCAATAGTTTTGTCATCTATGAGGGTGGTATGATTAAGAAGGGAAGAGAGGAGGATAGGAAGATGCATAATGGAGAAGGAGGGTGTGAATACTTCCTCTCTGTCAAACATTTGCCACAAGGATAGGGGTAGTAGATTAGGGTTAGAGTAATCATGAGAGGGAATGTTAGAGGAAGAAATAGGGGAGGAAGGCAAGAGAAAAGGAAGGAGGGACATCGATTACCCTCAACTTTTGCAGTTGGTGTCAATGAGAGGAATGGACCAGGGTTTGCAACCGTGTAGAGAGGTAATGCACATGGTGCATTACATAGAGGTAATTATGGGGCTTTAATTTTTAAATGATAGTCAAATGGTATTATGTGTATTATTATTTATAACTTAAATAAATTAATTAGGTGGTCAAATCATGTCTGAATTGATTTAAAATTACAAGGTAGGTTAATTAGGAAGTGACAAAAATGAATATCAAATATATTTTATATTGTGAAAATATTTGATTTTACATTTCATTAATTATATATCAAGCGCTCATTCAACACATTTTAATCAATTTGATACATTATTTCACATTTATTTAATTGCTTGCATCCATTAGACTTATGATGCTTTTTGATTGATAATTTATGGTCAACTTCAATTAATTAGTGAATCTAACTAATAATTTTTGAAATGGCAACTTAATTAATTAATTGGTCATTTAAAATTATATGATAGGTTATTTTATCATTATATTTTCTTTGACTCAATTACTCCGATTTATCAAATTTTAAGACAGAAAAATTTCATACTCATTAAATATGAGTGGACCTAAGGAATAAAAAAAAGTTAATCTACATACTCAAATTCGAGTATGTTACAACACTCTAGCCCTTAAAGAGGATTTCATCCCTGAAATACAACCATCACTAACTAGGGATACTATGTCATAACTCTAAACCTAACTAAGTATTTTTAATTTTACTCACTCCAGTAGGTCGTATCATACCATCTCATGTTACTCTTATAGTCCATTCTCAAAGTGGGACTATATACTCCACACATTATATCATATTAGTTTTCTCATATTAGATGTTGAGCTAGGAAAGTTAGACCAAGGCCTAAGATTATCTAGCATGGCACATTACTTATGGTTACTTGTACTATTATGGTGGTTTCACTATCATCTCAACACTATCATGAGATTACTTGTATGTTGTGTCTAGTTTTTATTTCCACTTCCAACCCTCCATAATCTAAGAAAGAGTGATCAATTTTCTATAACTAGGTTTTCCTTTGGAATCATTCAGATGACAACCACAACGTTGGCGTATTAACTAGATTAGGAGTAGAAACCTCAACATATATAATAATGACTTCTTTTATGAATTTTATTAATTTTCTTTATATTGGGTGTATGAGTAATAATAATTACTATTATCCAAGTTATTACTTTTTTTTAAGTAACAACTATGGTGGTAAATTAGTAAGTCTTATTCATTCATCCCGGTTAGGTAGTAGCTACACTTGTTTGACATTATTACTAGAGATTACTTAAGTATTACTTATTTCATCCTCTATTAATATAAGGTAGACCTTAAGTTAAGTTACACTCCTAATTAGTGAAGTGTATAAGACTCCACCCCTTAAGGGTTTATCCTATTAAATACCCATCTACAAAAATAAATCAACGTAGATGTACCAAGTCACATATATCCAAGACTCTAACTTATTTCTCTATTCTTAGGTCTAGGGTTTTAGGGTTGACTTAACTAAACATAGGGTTCTACTAAAACGAGATTTCTTATGAATCTAAACTTCATATAGTGGTGACTCGGTTCATGAAAACATCGATAAAATCTAGATTTTTTTGTACATATAGTATAATAATGAAAGTAAGTTTGAAGAATAAAACCTTTTGTGGTAAATCTAAAAGTGGTGCCAAAATTGATCTGGGGACCAAGTCAACCACTTCCCATTACACTACACACCTACTGTATTTTTGTCATCACTTCATTCTACTAAAAGAGTCTAATCATTACTACAACTAGGAGGGCACAATCCATATATTCCTAACTTATAGCTTGTAGGAAAAAATGTTTCATATTACACATGGTCAACTTCTGTTAGATTCTACTAAAGAACGACTTCCCCACTCTCCAACATAATTTTCACTACCTCATATCAAGACATATGCAAGTCGCATGGACATCCAACACTACAGGAAGGAATTAGGGTTTTCTACTCACTTGTTTGTTTACAACAAGGTACCTCCTCAAGATTAGGTGAATTAGATAGTTATATCATCCATCACCTCATTCACTAGGTAATCTAATTTTGACATGCAGGTGAGAGAGGTGGACTTTTAGGAACTTCTACAAGACACGTCACGTTACCTTCATCAATCACACTTAGGAATGAGTAATAAAACACTCAATCAGATGCGTCCATCCCTTAGATAGGTAGATTTGGGAAGAGCTTGTGTAGGGTTAACTCCCTGATGAAGGTGATATCTTCTTAATCATAACCAAGCTAGCTTTGACTATCACTTATCATCATAATTCTAAAACTTGTATCAAGTTCAAAATTTATTATCAATGCATGCTCAATAGCAAGTCAGAGTATGTGACACATTCTAGAAAAACAACAATGGGAAGGGCTTAAGCTGAGAACTAGGGTTACACCTATATATAAGTGTTCAACTCAACCTATACATCATAGTGCTCCAAGAATCTTTCTAGAGAATAGGAGAGAGGATTTTTATACCAGAAGGGTCAAACTCCTATGCATGTGATATATCAATCTCCATTAAGAAGGTAGGGGTGATTATGTATACTCAAAATTATGTCTCAATCCACAAGGGTAATTTGATGAATGTTGATGAAAAAATTATGATGCGAACCCTAATTGGTATTCTAAGACTTAGGGATAGGCATATCACAACCTATAAGGGGACACTTAACTACCGAGAATGGGATAACTATGAAATAGTCAAGTCACCAACTGCTTAGGATCTTATACCATTCTATGGAGTGGGTCCCAATAATAGGCCCACTCAATGATACAAATATGAGACATGAATTTTTTAAGAAGTAGAAACATACTTATCTCAAAGTTACAAAATGTATACATGTACATAAATTTCTCACCCTAAGGGTGGTACATAAAATGAAAAGTTTACATCTATATACACATTAGACCATATGTAGAGGGAAACCTAGATATCTCAAACTATACCTCTGTTCACCAATGAGCTCACGATCATCTTGATCTCTACCCTATAAAGCACCTACATTTGGGTGGAGGGAACATCCAAAAAATAGAAAATAAAATATGAATCAGGAAAAGCTGAGTATGTACATTTAACAATATTTTGGGTACTTAAATGGGTTAAAAGAGCAAGAGAGATGTTCCTTTAAAAAGGAGGGTCATCAAAATATAAGTAAGTTTCAATAATAGATAAATCAAGAATATGAATTTAAAAAGAATGAGGCATTAACATAAACAAGTGAGATAACACATCTTGCCATTAATATCACAATATCACAACAATCATATTCATTCACATGGATATATATATATATATATATATATATATATATATATATATATATATATATATATATATATATATATTGACTAAAGATAGATATCGTAGGGACAATACTCCACTGAGTAATTATCCTAATTAAAATGGGTGGAAAAGCACACCCTAGGCAGAAAATCACATCTCTGTATATATAAGGGTAGAAAAGCATACCCCAGGTAGAAAAGCATACCCTAACGGTTACACATAAGCTTCTATGATAGTTATCTAGTCAAATTATCTATCATGCATAAATAGAGTGGCAAGATATTTTACTTTCACCATTCACATTTCCAAGTACAACAACCAAGCAAGTGAAGTCATAGACTCAAGGAAACAAAGTATTCATCAAGCAAAGTGGAATCAAATGACTCAATATCTTTAAATAAAGAATTTGCAAAATGGATGAATAATAGGGGACATAATTCAAAGGATGTCTCATTTTAAGGAGATTTAAGTCAAATTATGCCCAAAATTAAATAGGTAGGAGTACATACCTTATCTTCATGGTCAAAGGTTAACTCAATAATCATACTTGGTCTCCAAAATTAGGTACTCATCCTAATATGCATTTTCTATGTTAGTCAAACAAAATGAACACATGTATACATTCCTATTATATATTTTCATGTTGTTCTTACCCTAGTCCCGATCACCTAAATGACATATTAGGATCTTAATAATATTAAGTGTATGTGTGATCCATTAGATGTATGTTTTTTTTGCAATATTTGTCTCTAGATAGATTAGTTTGAGTAAATATTAGGTTACATATATGGTGGGTATTTTATTCCTCCAACTTATGTCTTGTAATATCTTCCCCATATAACTTCATTATACTTGCATTTGTACCAATAAGGTTTTGTATACTTGTATCCCATAGGTATAAATATGCTTATAAGATTGTTTTGCATTTCCAATTACCATAAATTATGTATGTACATATATGTGAATCTAGGGTTTGTAACATGTGAAAGGAAAATGATAGTATACTAGGTTTCCTTATAAAAAGTTTTGTAATTTGTGAAGCACTACTCAACCACTTATTAACTCATACAACTATATGTAGGTTTGTGCTGATATGATGAACACTATGAATAGTAGGTTATCTCACTTAGATCACCATGATAAAAATCCTCTACATATATAGCAAGTGTGTCTTATTATTTCATATTTTGTTTAATGGCTTTATACTAACTAACTTCTTGAAATTGAATGTCACATATGTAATATTTACTCATGTTGATAATATACTTAATGTGTTATCATGACAATGATTAGGGTAAAATATCAATGAGTGTGATTATCTCATTATTAACCAAAAGTTCTAGATTTCATCTAGATTCAATGCTGGCATCATATTATTGAAATGTTGTGCTTCATATTTCATAGTTACAACTTAATCTCTTATTGTCGATGAATTTTGGAAATTGTATATAGAGGAAGTAAACTGGCATTCGATGACCACTATTTTCTCCACTAGATCTAGTTCATGATGGCTGGAGTTTACTTGGTGATGGTTGTCAAACAAACAAGCTATAGCTAAAGACCACACCAGGTTTAGGTGGATGGTTGAATGGTTCTCCTCAACTGCACATGATGAGGAAGAACAAGGACTGGTCCCTCTATGCTTTAGGATCTTTCCAACTAGCTACGACCACTACACCATGTGGAGGTGCACACTGGGCATACCGAGTAAAGGTGATGGAGCAAGAAGAAGACGAAGAAGAAAAGGCTGACAACAAATTTGAAATTGATAGGTTGTGAGGTCTAATGCAAGTGATAATGTAGGGCCTTTCAGTAGGTAGTGATTGTGTTGTTGATGAGATTGATGATTAGGTGGCAGTTGCAGCATCATGCCAGTGGTTGATAGGCTCTTTAATGGTCATTGGGTATGGCAGTCAGCCACATGTGGGTGAAGGCTGGCCTGGCTATGAGCGACTGGGAAGAAGATGATGGAGACGTGTTTCAACGGTGGTCTGGTCTGGATGTTGATCTATGGATTGCACAACCAGGTCATAACAAGGTGTAGAGGAGGATGTTTACCAGCCAATGTGGTACTGGGGCATGTAAGCCCTATTCTAGGTCATGGAGGAGGTGACAAGATGTCATATACGGGTCAAGGCCGCCTTAGGTGATAACAATAGCTGGGTTGGGTAACCGATCGGTGAAGGTCACTTGACAGACCATAGAGCAGAAAGATAGTAGAACTGTCTATATTATCTTACAATTTATGAGGTGACCTTTGAAGTCAGAGCTGGTTGCACCCCGCTGGCAAGGTGATCTAAGTCGAGCTTTGGCACAAAGTTACAGGTCCATCCGAGAGGTAGCAATAGATTCGTGGAGAGAAGACACTACCAAGGTCGGCGATCATGTGGGGATACTTTTGAGTTGAAAAGGGTTGAAGAGGGATGGTTGATGGGGTCCTCTAGTTGTTGTTGACTACAGTTTGGTATATCAGACGAACTACTGGTGGTGAGGGACTCCATATGATCCAGCAACATTGTCAACTATGAGGGTGGTATGATTAAGAAGGGAAGAGAGGAGGATAGGAGGAGGGGGCAGAGGCATCATGGAGAAGGAGGGTGTCACTGCTTCCTCTCTATAAGACGTTGGCTGTAGGGACACAGGTAGCAGACTAGGGTTAGATTTATCAGGAGAGGGAATGTTAGAGGAAGAAATAGGGGAGGGGAAGGGGAGACAAAAGGAAGGAGGGGCATCAGTTACCCTTGCTTCCTTAGTCAGCGCCAACGAGAGGGACAGACAAGGGTTTGCGGCTGCACAAAGAGGTAATGCACATGGTGTGTTGCATAGAGGTAATTAAGGGGGTATAATTTTTTAATGGTAGTCAAATGCTATTATGTGTATTATTATTTTATAACTTAAATAAATTAATTAGGTGGCCAAATCAAGTATTGTTTGATTTAAAATTACAAGGTAGGCTAATTAGAATGTGTCAAATCTGAATCTCATATATATTTTATATTTTAAAAACATTTGATGTTACATTTTATTAATTGCATATTAAGCACTCATTTAACACATTTTAATCAATTCAATACATTATTTCACATTTATTGAATTTCTTGCATTCATTAGACTTATGATTCTTTTAGATTAACAATTCGGGTTAACTTTAATTAATGAGTGAATCTAGCTAATAACTTTTCAAATGGTGACTTAATTAATTAATTGGTCATTTAACATTATATGACATGTTATTTTGCAATTATATTTTCTTGGACTTAGTTACTCTTATTTATTAAATTTTAAGGTAGAAAGATTTCAGACTCATTTAAGTACAAGTGGACCTAAGGAATAAAAAAAAATTATCTACATACTCAAATTTGAGTATGTTATAGGAAGAGTGTTGATTGTTCTTCCTGGATACTTCCTTCAGGAAGGATCTTCTAGGATGGTCTCCTAGCTAGAAGGTTGAATGGAGCGCTTCTTGAAGAGTTAATATGTGCCTTCTCACCAAAGCAAAGCACAAGTCAGTGTTGAGTTCTCAGATGAACTTCTTGACCCTAAAAACCTCTATATACTCATAATATACTTTTGGAGTATGCAAAACTTCATTGCATACTAGGTAACAGCCAAGTCACTTGTTTGGGTTAGGTTTGTGAAATCTCCCTCCTTCCTCTCTATCATGGCCTCAGACACACAACTCTCACATAAGGCTCCAACAAATCCTTCCCATGTGAGTATAGGTGAATCATCCACTCTTGAGTTGAGGAAATTGTCCCACCATGTCTGAGCATCTCCTTTTAGCATGTGTTTTCTAAACTGAACCCTAGACTATTGAGGCATTCTAGGTCACTGAAACAATGTTCCATGCTTATACTCCATTCTTCTCCCTTAGTGATGACATCAACTTCTCCTTCTCCAACAAAGGAGTCAAGCCTTATCTTTAGAAAATCTACTAAATTCAGCTCCTGGTGTTGAGGTTGGTGTTGCTCTTATCCTAGGGCATTGGTGAGCACTTGGACTAAGTCCTACAATGTTTTCCTTAGGGTTTCTTTTTGGTCCACTTCCCTCACTAGATAAGCTAGCACCATCACCTTCCTTATCCTTTCCTTTTCATATATCTTAGGGTCAATCTAGAAAAAGGTCACATATACACAGGGCTAGAACACATAACTTCATAGTATCTATCTACCTATTTTCTATGATACCATTAATGTAACACCCCACTTTTGCATACATACAATAACTGAGAGGAAGAATTTATCTTGGAAGGGGATGTCACATCATGATACTCATTGCAAATTAAAAAAATCACCATGCATTATCTTAAAAAGATTCATACAATGTTCATTGGACATGAAAAGTACAACTAACTTCTTCATCAATCTATTACAATACATGGAATAAGTAAATAAAAAATGGAAAATTCTAAACAATAGGGTCATCTAAGGAAGATGGCACCCCACCCAGCTGAACTTGAAGATCTTCTAGTCATTGGCTTGCTCTTCTTTAATCCTTACTTGCTCCAATACCTTGGGACATCACATCCCCAACCATGCAAAGGGGAACATATCACATCAGTAAATGATATTGCCACTTTATATCAAAAGAAAAATAATTGTACTTGACATTAAGAAAATTGACTTGAGCATTAACTTAAGCATTCATGAAATAACTTATTAACATAAATAATGAATAAGTATAATATGAATCTCTCTATTATTGCCCACATAAGATCATATAATGCTAAGAAATCCCATTACTTGATAGGAAGCCCATAATTGGCTAGGAAATCCCATAATTACCAGTTGAGGTCCATGATAGAGAGAACATATAAATCTTAATCAATTCTTATAACATGATTCTTATCTGAATATTTTTATAATCTTGATCTTAAATCTTTAACATGAGGAGATTTTGACACTAGTATATAAAATATTTTTTACAACAGTTCATTTCTCCATTTTACAATAGGTGTTAACCATTGTATTAAATCATGTGGTCTTACGGGGGGTGCTTTATACAACATGTAATGTGCATGTTGTAATACATGTATTTTATGCAATAGTTAAAACATGTTCTCTTTCAATGAATGGCCTGTTGTAATGTGGGTGTTTTATACAACATGTGGTGCACCCGTTATAATATATATTATACAACAATTGAAGCATGTTGTCTTTCACTAAAAACACCTATTGTATTAGGGGTGTTTTTACAACATGCGGTGCACCAATTGTAATATATATTATATGAAAATTGAAGCATGTTGTCTTTCACTAAACAAACCCACTGTAATAGGGTTTTTTTTACAACATGTAGCATGCATGTTGTAATATATATGTTTATGCAATAGTTGAAGCATGTTGTCTTTCGATAAATACACCCATAGTGATATAAGTGTTTATACAACATGTGGTGTGCCTGTTGTAATATACACATTTTATACAATAGGTGGCGCATGTTTTAGTTTACTAGACACAACTATTATAGTAGGGGTCTGTTTTCCAGACACACCCATTGTAATAGGTGTGGATAAGCCAACATATGTTGTTTGTTGTAGTACCACACCTTTTACAATATTTCATTAACTATTGTATTTGATTAGAGTTTTACATGTAATATCAAACCAATTTTATTGATCAAATTAGCCACATTTAAAAAATATATAATAAATATGAAATTATACTTTATTCCATTTCACAAATAAGCACAATATTGAATAAAATTTTCATTAAGCTTTGAAAAAAAAACTTACACTACAATGACCAATATACTTTGAATACTACTACAATCATATGTCAAATATATCAACATATTATCATTTATTCAATGTATTTGGAAATTTCAACAAACTACTACATTTTGGACCTCATTAATATCTTCTTGGTTAGAGCAATGACCAATATACTTTGAATACTACTACAATCATATGTCAAATATATCAACATATTATCATTTATTCAATGTATTTGGAAATTTCAACAAACTAAAAGAATGTCATGATTTCTAGCTTACATATTCAGGAATATTTCTAATTCTCACATCAACAATGGCTCTCATGTACTCAGCATATAATACACGCAATTTGTGTCGTTTGGCTACTTTAGACACTATATAAAATAAATATGAGATAAATAGAAATAATATTTTGATGTACTAATGGTTCAAGAGTATTCTAACATATTTTATCTTGAACTACTAGCTTTATCAACCAAGAGAGATAAAATGTGACATCAAACTTACATCTAGAACATTGCATAAACAATATTCTTGGTAAATTTCATTTTATCTTTTTTATGTTTGTTCTATGTAGAATTTACCAATTGTAAGTATTTTTCCATAAATATATATAGATAACATATATCTGTGTTTTCATAGTTAGAAGATGACTCAACATAATTAGAATCAATATGACTTTTCATATTCCTCATTTTTCCATAACTAAAGTCATTACTCTAGTAAAAGAATTGAAGATTTTACTCCTTTATAGGTTCCAATAAAATTATTGCAGAATGTAAAAATTGAGAAACTCTATGCATAAAGATTCTAAACAATAATATAAATGCTCATAATGGTAAGCAATACACATAGATATCGATGTAGTACTCAAAAATGCAAAATTGTAGGCAAACATATACAAAAATATAAAGACAAATGTAAAGAAAGAGATACAAAAAAAGTTTGTGAAAAATGAAATACACTCAAATATTCCAAAGATGCATGCTAATATATTTTTAAATCATAGTAGTAATAATGATACACAATATTAAACTAAAAGTGCTATTAATAGTACAAAACATTAAAATATTCAAACCATTACATAATGATAAATAAAACAATAGTCATGGTACATAAATGTTCAAAAATTACAAAATCATACATATACAATACTACTGATAAAATTTTATTTTATCTTTTTTTAAATATTTACTCTGTGTGGATATTACAGATCATAAGTATCTATGAATTGTAAGTATCTTTCCATAATTATATATAACATACATATCTCTTTTTCATAGTTAGAATATATTGCATAATAGATAGAATTAAGATATATTTCAATATTCATCATCATTTCCATAATGGAAGATATTACTCTGATAAAAAATGTAAGACTTCACTTATTTATAGTATCCAATTGGAAAATATAAAAATTGTGAAACTATATGCATAAGATTCTAAACAATAATATAAATACTCATAATGGTAAACAATATAATACTTAGATCATGAAAAAAATCAATTTAGTAAAGAAACATATTATACCTAAACTTCTTACCAATTGAACTAATGAATACCTCTTATCTCTTAATTTTATGTGAACTCAGTAGAAAGAAAATAAATGTTATGCCAAGTTAATGTAGATAATTTAAATGTTTTCTATGCAATAAATGTTTATATTAAATTGAAGTAAATGACAATGATGCCTTAATCCTAGAAGAGAACAAACATGGAAATTAATACCACAACCTAGAATTCCAATGGAAATATTCACAACATCTGGCAGAAAGAGAAGGATGTGTTTGAAGTCTAAGAAATTATATAGCCATGATCATTCTTGAAAGGAAAAATGATTATGATTAAAAGTGTGAGAGTTCAAAATTTTTACAGGTTTTAAAAATAAAGAATATTTATTTTAGAGTTAAAAAGTATCTTGGGTTGTTGTTTTTAATCTATTATGTTCAATCATTCAAAAATTTTGTGACAAGTTGTATCTAGAATGCTATTATGTATGTGTATTTAGGTGGAGAAATATTCTCAAGCTGCAATGTGTATATTAAAGAATGTTTCAAATGACACAAAAGGTCAAACATGACATTACCTTGTCTTGCTGAGGAATTCCAACAAAATCCCACGCTTCTTCCTTAAATGGCATCCAAATCCGTAAGCTAGATTAAGATTGCCAACGCACTGCATTCAAAGCAAACACATCTATTAAATATGCATTGACTAAGTGAAAGAACTATAAGCATGACAATATTCAATTCAATCCAACATATTACCTGACTTCAACACTATAAAATATGCATTTAGTCATGGTGTGGAAGATAAAGGAGATCATGGCAGATCGTTAGAAGATGATAATGGGGAGGAGAGAAGTGGTATAGGCTCCGATTAGTTTCTTGTAAGTAGAGTTTTTCAAAAAGTTATTTTTTAGGAATTCTAGTCTAGTTCTTGGAAAATAAGTTTAGGTGATTGGTTCAATGTTTATGTTTTTCAAGAAAAATGACTTTTATGTGATTGGTTTTTGGTAATTTCAACTACAACATATGAATTTTTGATGCAACACACAATACATGGTTGACTATCTAATTCGAATATTAGGATAATCTCTTGTCATTTCTTTGAAGATCAACATGATCACACAAACTTGTTGAAATGGATATCGAGATGAAGTAACACGTAAACCATGTTGTGTTAATGTTAAAAGAACAACGAAAGCACTAGAATACACATATGATTGAGAAACAAATAATATAATATATGATAAGAGTATTCTATCCAAAGTATATTTTTGTATGTACCAAATTATGCGGCTACTGCACAAAAAAATTTAAAATATAACTAAAAATAGGATGTAGCATTAGAAAAAAAAATGTTGCAACAGATGTAGATGCCACAAGAGAAGAAGTATATTACATTTGTTGACAGATTTGTAATAAGACCAAAAAATCCTTGCTATTTCGACTCAGTAGATGATATGTATTAACAAAGCTAATTGTTTAAAATTTACAATGACCACTTACATTTTGGGAGGTTTGTCGAGATAAAGAAAAGCAGCGACACTATGGTTTAATGTGTGTCAATGTCTTGAATCATCAGACTGATTCTTTATTTGGTGAGGAACAAATAATGATCTGCCTTGATACTTTGATGTTGTAGAGCAGATCAATAAAATAAGTCTTGGATACTCTGACACCGTGAAGGAGAAGCAATACAGTGCCTTTGAAAACAAACTCAGTAATAAGATTTTGATGCCCTTTTTCACTGTGGAGAAAGGAAGAATGACAAGATAGTTAATCATGATGGATCAGTACTGTAGCACGGTACATGTGTTGCGAAAGAAGGCTTCCACCATGGGGGCAGAGAACGCACCCAGCCACCGCCAGAGCTAGGGAACTAGTTTTCACCTCATTTTTTTGTAACTCTAGATGGAAACCCTATTTACTACGTATGGAAGTCTGGAAAATTTCAAGGAACTAATTTTCCAAAGTTACAGCTAATCAAGTAAAATTTGTTTTGGAACTTGAGTTTCTTATTTTCCTAATCTACTTACAACAAACCAATCGGAGCCTTACCAAGAAAATGAAAATGAGTAAAAAAATGTCAAATGAAAAAATCGAATTTGAGGATTCTATGAAAGGATGGTTGGTTTTCTTCTCTAAGCACAACACAAGACCATTGTAATTTTTTTTTGAGGGATGGACGAGAGGCCCAGTGTGGACCCTCCATCATCTATTAAGAGGCTAAATCAGCCAAAGCAAAGTTTACAATACTTGAAGGGAAAGAATGCAAGTAAGAAAGTGAGCTATCTTGGGTGTCGAACCTGCTCTCCATATGCTCCTCCAAATGTGCTCGCTTTGCTGGTTGATGTGGATACGTGTCTCCTCTCTTCTAAGAACCCCCAACCAGTAAGCTGATTTTACCGTAAACTCCCCTTTTGATTCAAGACACCATGTCCACCCATCCTTTGGTTTACGTATGCTCAGCGGAATAGCACATATGCGGTTCATGAGAGGGGGTGGGAAGTATCAGTGTATCTTGGTCCTATCCCACTCTCCCCCTCCTCCGTCATCAGCTCGCAAACTTTCTCCCCAGTTGTGTTATCTTCTCCCCTCAGTCTTTCCATTGTCTCACTTTCACCTGGTAGCCATCTGTCCTTCCAAATGTTCACATCCTCCCCGTTTCCTATCCTCCACTCGATACCTTCTTTTAAAAGGGCCTTCGTGTTCCATAAACTCCTCCAAGTATAACTAGGATTGTACCCCCTTCTTTCCTCCCATATAGAAGATCGTGGGAAGTATCTAGCCTTGAGCACACGGTGGACCATTGATTCAGTGTTTGCTGCCAGCCGCCATAGTTGATTTGTCAGAAGAGCTTGATTAAAAACATGGAGATCTCTAAACCCAAGCCCCCCGAGTCGCTTTCATTGATACATATTGGACCAGCTCATCAATGCTAGTTTCCTTTCATTCTTTTTTGCACCCCACTAAAATTTTGCCACTGCACTATGAATCTCATCTATGGTCCCTGTCGGTAGTTGGAAAATTCTCATCGCATACGTAGGAATGGCTTGAGACACCGCTTTTATTATCACTTCTTTTCCTGGTTTGGAGAGTGTCTTCTCTGCCCATCCTTGTAGCTTGTGTCGGATCCTTTCCTTTATGTTGCTGAAAATGTGCTTTTTAGACCTCCCTATCGTTGTGGCGAGCCCCAAATACTTGGCGTGTCTATCCACTTCTGTCATTCTTAGGAGGTTCTTCAGTTCCTCCCTCTTTGTCGTGCTAGTTCCTTTGCTGAAAACTACCTCTATCTTGGATAAGTTAATTCTTTGACCCGAAGCTTATTCGTATAGTTGATAATTTCAGCTATTTCCAAGTATTATGCATTGGTAGCTCTAGCAAAAAGGATGATGTCATCTTCCAAGAAAAGATGTGAGATATGTGGTTCTTCTCTACTTGGTTTGATGCCATGGAGCAGATTAGAACGTGTGGCCAAAAGAAGGGAAGTAGAAAAAGCTTCAACACATTGAATGAAAAGGTAAGGTGAGAGAGAGTCTCCCTATCGCAGTCCACGTGAAGGCTTTATCTTACTGGTCTTTTCCCCATTAATGGCAAAGGAGTGTTGAACAGATGCAATGCAGTCATAAACTCTATCTCTCCATTTCTCACCAAATCCCAACTTCATCATGGCATGCATAAGAAAATTCCATTCCACCCTGCCATACGCTTTCGACATATCTAGGTTCAAGGCAATGCTTCTGTGTTTCCATCCTTTATCTCTCTTCATAGCATGGAAGAGTTCATAGGCAATAAGTGCATTGTCTGTGATCATTCTCCCAGTAATAAATGCACTTTGATTCTCAGATACGATGTTATCCATGTGCTATTTTAGCCTATTCACCATCACTTTAGATGCAATCTTATACACCACAATGGATAGGCTTATGGGTCTAAATTCCCCCATTTCCTTTGGTTTCTCTATTTTTGGATGAGAACAATGAGGATGTCATTTACTTCAGCCATGCTTCGCTCTCCTTTCCACCAACTTTTAATGTAGCTTGCGACGTCTTTACCCACAATGTGCCAATACTTCTGGAAAACATGGCCTTCATTCCGTCTAGACCCGGTGCTTTATTTGGATGCATCTGTTTAAGAGATGCTATAATCTCTTCATCATAGATCTCCTTTTCTAGGAAAATGTTCTACTCCTCCCCAATTTTTGTCTCTATGCCCTTGGTTGCTTCTTCAAAATTGGATGGTTGTTTGTCTGGAAAAGCACCTGGAAAAAATCCATCACCACTCCCTTTATTTCATGGCCATCCATCTTCCATTCTCCTTGTGAATTTTTCAGCCCCTCTATATAGTTTCTTTTCCTTTTGTTTGGCGCTTTCTGGTGGAAGTTGGCCGTATTATGGTCCCCCTCCTTCATCTCTTTCACCCTTGCTCTGGCACACCAGTACTGTTTATTTTTCCTCAGCCAGTATTGCAGATTTTTTGATGTTTCTTCGACTTTTTTCAGATTCCCATGGTCGGTTGGAGCTCCTTGGATTCTCTTTAGTTCAGTTTCTAACTCATTTATCTTTCTCCTCCTCTCGCCAAATTTGTTGTCGGCCCAATCTTTGAGGTTGTACCCACATTGTATAAGCTTCCCCATAATATCATCTGCTCCCCCTCTTTCCCACACCTTTTAATAGTGTTCTCACACTCCTCATCCACCCACATAGGCTCAAAAATGAAAGAGCTCTTCCCTCTCTTCCTCTAGGTTCCTCTTTTGTCCGTCGTAAGAATAATAGGAGCATGATCATATTTATAAATAGGAAGGTGGAAAACTTTTGCATATGAGAACTTGTCCCTCCATTCTGTGTCAGCTAGGTACCTATCCAAACATTCTTGTACTAGAGTATCCTCTGTTAACCCCCTCCGCCAGGTGTATGTATTCCCCAAAAAGCCCAAGTCCATCATCTCACAGTCATCTATTGCATCTCTAAAGGTTTGTATGTACTTCTTCTCCTTAGGCAATCTACCACTCTTCTCTATGTTGGACACTATTTCATTGAAGTCCCCGAAGAAGACAATCGGTTCTTGTGCTTCAGCTTTTAATCTCCTCATCAGATCCCAAGTTTTTATTTTTTGTTGTTGTTCTTCCCAGCCATAAATACCAATGTCTCTCCACTTTCCCACTCCACTACTGTCATGTACCATGCATGCCACATGCCGCTCCGAGTAACGTAAGACCTCCACTTCCACATCTCTCCACCAGAAGCCCAAACCCCCTGCTCTTCCATTACTGGATAGGCACAACCCCTCACTAAAACCACGAACTCCTCTATGTTTCCGTAAGCTTTGTTCCTGCAATCATAGTCTCCATCAAGAAAACTATGTTTGGGTGTTCTCTCCCGCACCATGCCTGGAGAGCTTTAACTGTGTCAGTGTCACCCATCCCCTGATAGTTCCAGCTGAGGATTTTCATTGTTCTTCGCGGGGTTGGTCAACACCAACCTCCGCTACTTGGTTCCGCACAACCCCATCTATGATGTTCTCGACGCCCCTCATCTGTTTTGTCTTCTTACTCCCCCCCATCATCACTTCTAGGGGGTCGACCTCCATATCACACAAGTCAGAATTCCTTGTTCTCTTTCCTGACATGGTTTCCCACACAACCTCTCCTTCTGGTATTCCCAACCGTGCTCCTTTACTCATCTTGTACACCCAAGGGACGTGTTTCTTTTTCCTGTGGACACCTCTAGAGTAGTGTTTTTTGCTTTCTTCCTAGGACTACATTTTCTTCTGTGCCCTTATTGTCCTCCTATGAGTATCTTGTGTCAAGTCAGTCACCTTTCCTTTAGGAACCTGAACCTATATGATTTGCTCTCCCCCTACTTCATTTGTTTCTGTTCCCTTTTCTTGGTCTAGCTCTCCCATCGTCAATGTTTCCTCCTCTAGTATCAGCTGTTTGTTTATTTTTAGAAGATCTTATGTCGTGAACCTTCTTGCATGCCTATGTACATCAGGGCTGACCTCTTGGTTTTCATCCCTCTCATCATGGCCCTCATGTCCCTCCTATTTATTTCCCATTGTTTGCTTTACCTTCTTTCTGTGTTGCTATTCCAGTCATCGTGGCCCGAGGAGTTGTTTGCAGTACTTTCATCGTCGCCTTCCCCCTTGCTTCTCTCCTTGTTATAGTTCTGATCGGGGAGACCCCATAGCCCCTGTTGCTTGCTGGACCACCGATTGCTCGAGGCTGACCTCTGTCCACGAGAGCCTCCTATTGCATTACCATTTCTCTTGTGATCCTCCTCCAATTTATAGGTTGTTGATTCCCCACAAAATGTGAGCTTCCTCCTCGCCGCGCCGCCTTCCCTGTTCGACTCCCCCATATGTCATCATTGTCTATATGGTGATGCCTTCAACCAGTTGCCCCACTGTTGTACCTGTGATGATTCGACCTCTGCATTCTCACAGTCTTTCTCCACATGCCCGAGGATTCCACATATAAAGCAGAAGCTACCCAACCGTTTGTACTTTACCTCTACCTCCGGTGTCGTGCCACCCTTTACCCGAAGTTTCAAGATGTGCTTCAGAGGTTTCATGACGTCGATGAGGACCCTCACCCTAATCGAGGAGTCCCACCCCAACTCATTGCCATCCACCTATAATACTGTGCCAATTCCTGCTGCCACCTCCCTGATCGTCTTCTCACTGTGATAGCCCAGCGACATGCCATAGATCCTTGTCAAGAAAGGACATTGATCTATAATGATTCGACCCGACTGTTCTTCTCTACATACCTCCTTGAACAAGAACAACCTATTCTCAAAATTCTAGGGCGCCCCTTCAATTACGCGTTGTCGATCTCTCCAGTGCGTGAATTTGACTACAAAGATCCCCCCTTCAAGCTATTTAAAGTTTGCTTTCTCCTTGAGATACCAGGCCTACGTTAGGTTCTCTCTAGTGCCCAAAAATTATATGACATGTCCGTCAGTAATCTGCCAACTAGGGCTAAATCTGTATGGTCGTTCTCTTCTTCGCTGCCCCCTCTTCAAGATCTATCAGTTCCTCCTCATCCTCTGTCAATCACATCCTTGCACATATGTCAACCAGATCTTCCGCCATCGAGGGGCAAAGACTAGGGAAACAAGCGAACACCTTGGACATGCAAGAGAAACAAAAACCCAAAGGGTAGAGAGAGCGTCTACGACTGAAACCCTAATTGCTAGAGCAAGGAGAGCATCTGGAGACGAGTCTGAATCCTACAAGACCATTGTAATTCATAACATTCTTTCATATATACAATGAGTCCTTTTTACAGTCATTTCAAAAATATTTCTAATATATAATAATGTTATGGACATGTAATTAAATAGACAAGATTATATTTTTTATGATATTTTTCTTGAAATGGAAATGTGAATATGAAACCGTTGGGAGGAAAAGAGGAAACGAGGATTTATGAAAATGGTGAGTAGCTTAAGAAAGGATAGAGAGGAGATGAAGAATAGAGAAAGAGAATGAAGTGAGCGACAAATATGGAGAGCGGTGTGAGCGAACAGTTAGATTGGGGGAGTGTGTATGTTTAGTGGGGATCGTTAATTTTTTGGAGAAGATTTTGTAGAGGCATGTTTTTTAGTGCGGACATGGGTTACTAAGGGGAGAGAAATAAATAGTTGTTATCTTTTCAACAAATAAGAAAGAGAAATAAATTGAAGAGTAATGGTGGGAGAGGAAGGGGGAGAAAAGTAAGGAGTGGTTGTGGATGAGCAGAAGGAGAGAAAGATAACGTGAGAAAGAAGGGAGTGGACAATGTGGGGGTAGGAGTGGGTCTAGTTTTGGAATTCATCTTAGAATAAATAGTATGAAAATTCCAAAAAAAAGAAAGAAAACAACAAGAGTTAAGGAGAGATAAGGATTTTCAAAATGATGTGATGTGATTATTTAGTGGCACTATTGTAATTTAAAGAAAATGTTCACTCTTTTTATAGTAGTATAGATATACCAGCACCAATTTGTATTTGTTGGTGAAATAATACATAACAACACAAAACATAGGGTACAGTACAAATAATTTTTCTTGTAGTGTTGGTCTGTCTATTAATACAAGTTAAACATCAACTCAATTTAATAAAAATAAAATTTGTGAAGTCGCGAGTCACAAATGGGCAAATGACGCAAAATTTTGGGAACTTGGGGGTTGACGCGCGTGATGGGGAAAAAGCACATGACTAAATGTTTAGGCAGCTATTTTTTCCTTACTATTATTTATTAAATTAAAAATTAAAAAAATGACTTACAATACACATTTAAAAAATACAATTAAAACATAATTTGTTTGTAATAATTTTCATATTTAACATATAATTTTGGATAAAATACATATTTACTAATTAGGGGCTTTTGCAAAAGGACAACAATTTTGTTATGATATTTATAGTCACTCAGTTAATTAAGAGTTGGGAATGACGTTCAACTGATAGAGAATGTTAAAATTAGAGATGTAACCACAAAAGTCTTGCAACATACTTTAGAAATATGAATGAGAGGGGAAGAGAGGACATATTCAATGCATCAAATTAAAAAAGAGGAAGTCAAGGGCTCAAGACGATTGAAAGCTTTTATATTTTTGTATTAAAGGGATTTTTGAATAATAAGGACACATGTGATTATACGATATGTTAGAGTATGTTGTGTAATTATGGTATCTAACAAGAAGTCAGAATCTTTTGTATGATCTTGGTATATAACAACATATTACATCATGGTGTGATTTTGTCTATTACAACATGTGGCTATTATAATAGGTAAACTCTTGTTGTGTGATTATGGTATATTACAATGAGTTATTCAACATTGTGTAATGGTAGTCTATTCAAATGATTTATCATGTGTAACTATAACAACGGGTCACAACATGTTTTGTAATTATAGTATATAACAACATGTCAATGTCTGTTGTGTGATCTAGGTATATAACAACGAGTTTCAACATGTTGTGTTATTGTGGTCTATTACAACATGTACCTATTACAATAGGTGAATGCATGTTGTGTGAAAATGATATATTATAACAAGTTAGTCTATATTGTGTAATGATGGTCGCTTACAACATGTTATCATGTGTGACTATTACAATAGGTCGCAATATGTTGTGTAATTAAGGTCTTTTACAACATGTTTGAGTATGTTGTGATACTACAGTGTATAACAACAATTTAGCACATGTTGTAGTATCACGTATGCTACAACAAGTTTGGCATGTTGTAAATAACTTGTGTTGTATGAAATATACAATATACAACACACAAATAGGCATGTTTTGATAAGTATGCTAACTAAACCATAACTAGCAGTACTGTTGTGTTTCTCCCATTGTAAAAAGTATTTTCTGTAGTATCTTTGCACATAATTTGGATTTATCCCACTTAACATAAGCACAATAAAAGATCATAGACATACTTAAGCTAACATGATACTTGTAACTCTAAGATATATTAAACACCAATCAGTGTTAATGTAATGCTTCACTTGAAAAGAGAAATTTTTTATTTCATGATCATATAATCATTTGATTATTATAATCTTTGTGCTTGGGGCAATGACACAACTAGTGAGGTAATAATCGAGGCATGCCAATTTTTGGTTGAAAACTTATTATATAATAAAAAATCATAAAGGAAATTAATTGAGCACATCAACATTTCTGTTATACTAGATCAAAGCAGATCTCAACTCTATCCCTCTAATATTGAGTCAATCCTATGTCTCTTGAAATTAACATGCATATATCAATTATCACCTTAACTGACAACCTAAACCCTAATATTAGTCTATTAGGAAATCATGGTATCACATTATTGAATTAGGGTTTGAAAATTAGAAAAATGGATTCCTAATCAAGAATCCTTTCCAAAACACATTTTTGCATGTTTTTGTGATTTACAATTGATTTGTTATGAATTTACAAATAATAGACCAATTAGAAATTAATAAAAAGCAACATGTAATTACTATCTAATATCTAGTGGCTTCCCAGCCTCCGACATACTCTAATCTGGCCCAATAGGTCATGGTCACCTAGAAGCAAGTCCCTCCTATCCAGAGTGTGTGGTAGAGAGGAAAGATAGCTCTAAAACCCAATATTTCCCATGTGTGTAAAAATTAGAACATAAAACGACCAAGGAAGAAAATGGAAATCATAAAATGCAATTTATCTTTCCAAAAATTATGAAAAAACTCTATGAATCCTTCAACCCAAAGCATGATACTTGGTTTTTTCTTGTAAACCAACAATAACGTGGAGTTCCTCACCTCACCACGAGAACGATGAGGTCTAATATGGCATGTTCTATGGTCTAGAGATCCAACACCACCTCCCTCCATAGAAGGGAGAATATGCAAGCCATGGGAGATGCTAAAATAGCTAACCATCCATATCGAAAGCAAACTGAGGACTTTGGTGGAGTCTGGCAATACCAGAAGCACCAAATGAGATTGAAAAGGTAACTATGTTATACATAATTGCTTCCAAGTTGAAGGATAAATGAAGAAAGGTAGAAATTTGGGAAAATGGAGGTTACTTTGGTACCAAAAGTATTGAGAGCTTGAAAAGCTTCATGATGAATCAACAAAGGTTTTCTAGCAAATGATGGTGCCCTTGGATGACTTCAATTCATGACCATTATGGGTTGTCAAAATTGGTAGGTGGAGATTGTAGGCAAGGTGTAGGTGTGATTGAGGGCAAAATGATGATGGGTTCTGATTTTTAGATGCTCAGAGGATTTGGCTAGGGCCTGCATATATAGGTTACATTCTCGAGAAGCATGGTTACCTCTCAAAGTCCAAAATATAGGAGGATGTCGACAGTTCTAGTTGACTGACAATTCTAGGGAATATAACCCTATCATGCCCGATGTCTATCACTCAGGAGGATGTCTCATTGGTATGGGAGAGATCAATTTGCTTAGGGATTCACTAAAAAGCAAAGAATAGGATGGGCAAAAACAAAGGAACTGTGAGTCCAATAGGTACTAAAACTAAGGCAGAGGAAATACATGCAAGGGGTCGAATGATTCCATTTGAGGCCAAACATCAATAGCGCCATCTGATTAAAAAAGAAAGCAATAAAACATTGATAAATCAGAAAACCTTGAGTCAGGTGATTAAAATGAAAGTTTTCAATTAAAAACTATTTAGATTCCTCTCAAACTAAATTATGTGGTTAAATAAAGTCAAAATGACCTCAAATAGATTAAGGGGTCGAGAACCTTCCTATTTGATAAGAATTTGGTTTTGATTATCTTTTGTTCATTAAATTCATATGGGTCATTGCCTTAATGTATATGTAATAATGATGAAGAATCCTTTTTCAGTAATCAATTGAGTCCAAATTTCAAAATTTAGGGTGTTCATCCATTCAAGGAATACTCATTATCATTAATGAATATTAGGAAGGATGATCTAAAATAGATAAGAATAAAAAGAGTTATATCGTATTTCTTTCCATATTAAGGTAAAAGTGAGTTATTAGTGCATATAGAAACTAGATAGATCATTTACATAAATTAAACATAATTTTACAACCTGGGCTATGTCTATTAAGTCCATTTCTTAACTTTTATCATAATACCTCCATTTATACTACTAAGTTACGTGCATGATTTTGTTGGGATGTTACAACATGTACCAGTCAATCCTTTAGCTTTAATCTAGTGATGAGGGAAATGCCCATTTGTGATGAATCCACAGCCTTCCCAAGAGATGGTTGAAGGAATAACTTAGTTCCATGACCAAACATAATATTGCATAGGTTTGTGGTCCAATTTGTAGTTTCAAAGTGATCTTCCCTAGGGCATCTCTGATTACCCCCTCAATGGAAGTTGCTTTCTTCATTGTCGGCTCTAGGTTAGAGGGATCCCTCCTTAGGCTAATGGGCATCTTGATGGGGCACATGTTTAGGCATGCACCATTATCAACAAAGGAACAAAGAATCTTGAGGCCCTTGTAGATTGTTGCAATTACTAAGGGCTTGTTGTGACTCCCTACTACAAGTATCTCATCTTTAGATATGAGATCAGGTGTGGGTAGTGATTAACTTGATAGTGGGAGAAATAGTTTTTTTTCTTACATCCTTAGAGGTGTAATCCCCTTCAAATGTATTCATAACTACCTCCCTATGTGTGGAGGAAGTTTACATCACTTTAGCTAGTAATACTTTCCCTTTGGGTTCTTCTAGGAAGTGGACAATGTCCAATTCTTCTAAATTACTTTCTTTATAGAATTATGGCGGGGAAGACATTCTCTTAGTGTTTATTTCTAGAATGGAAACTTTTCACTCCTCTCCCTCGAGTTTGTTTATAGGGACCCCCATATACATGGTTGCCTTCTCCTTGCCCTTATCGAGGTATGAAGGTGTCGATGTCGCAATGACATTGTACATCATCTCTGGTGTTCTGGTTGGATTGGACACTACATGTGGTACTACCATTATGGGATGAGGAATCACAATCTAACAAGTCTTTCCCATGAGTGGTACCTTGGGGATCCACATTGTTGCTCTTTTGTCACCGAGTGAGCTCCTAGTATGCTGGTTGGCCTCCTAGTGCACATGGAGATTATCAAATTCCTCTCTTACTGTAAGGACCCTGACCTGTGTTTAGGGTTTACCCTGTTTCTTTTGCTTAATCTTGGTGCTTTGATGCTTGCTAATCACCTTTGAGTGGTGATTAGGGTTTTTGTTGTGCCTTGTTGAGAGTTCGAGGGGCTACTTGCAAATAACCCAAGTCTAGGGTTTTGTGTGCAAGTTTGCCATCATGTGAGATGTTTTCCCCTCTTTTCTCCCTCTAGGGTTGAGAGGAAGGCTTGGGCTTGTTGTTTGAGTTCCTTGGGCCTTGCTTGAGCTTGTTTGGGCCTTGAGGTGCTTTGTTTGCGCTTGCTTGAGCCTTGTGTCGACCAAGACCAGCTTGTGTCACCCAAGGAAGAGTGTGTGTCGACCTAGAGGTGGTGTGTCGACCTGGAGTAGTGTGTGTCAGCCTAGGTTGGTTTGTGTCGGACAACAAGGTGGTGTGTCGCCCAGCAGAGCTTCTAGTTGTGTCGCCCATGTTGCTTGGTCCAACCTTGACCATGTTTGGTGGACACTTGGTATGTATCTTTGACAAGTGTCTCTTAGTGTGCTAGAGTGTTGGCTTGAACCCTAGGACAAGTGTCCCTTGGGTGGACGACACATAGCATTGATCTACCTTGTTTTCTCCTCCCTCTCCTTCTATATATGTAGCTCTTTCCCTTGCCTTAGCTTCCTTTGCTCTTTTGGTCTCCCCTCCACCTTGAGTGCATGAAAACTATCTCCTTCCTTGCTTGTGTTGGTCGAGACACTCTCCTGGAGTTGCAGTGGTGGCCGATACCTTCTCTTGGATCAGCTTTGGTGGACGACATCCCTTGGAGCTTGAAGTGCTTCTTCTTTTTTAGAGCTTGGAGCTTAAGGCGGGTTGCATAGCTTCTAACCCTAACTCCTTTACCTCTAGCTATGATCTTGTTGCATGTTAGTAGTTTAGCTTAGTTCCTTGCTTTTATACCTTGCTTGTGTACCTTTGGTGGCCGATCCCCCTCTAGGGTTTAGGGTTCCTTTGTGCACCTTGCTTTCTAGGGTTTGAGTATCCTTAAAGTTGGAGGTTGAAGATGACCCTTGTTCTGTGATGGGCGACATAGTGGTGTTCTTTGTGTTGGCCGATATGGTGACCCCTGTTGGGCGATACCGTACCTTGTTTGAGTTTGTTGGGCAACATCCTCTCTTGTGATGATGTTAGGAGACATGAGTGTCATGTGTTGGGTGATAGGATAAGCTAGTATGATGAGTTGGTCGTCATGGTGACCATGGTGGGCGACATGGTCCTTTTTTATTGAGTTGGGCGAGACCCTCTCTTGACTTGGTGTCGGGTGAGATGAGTACCTTATGATGGGCGACATGGTGAGTGCTCTTGTGTTGAGTGATAGGTCAAGCTAGTGAGGTGTTGGCTGATGTGGTTGAGTTGGCCGATGGATGTTGTTGGGCGATACATCTTGTTGTGTTGGCCGATATGGTAAGCATGATGGGAGATATGGTTGGATGACACCCTCTTCTTTGTGGTGAACGACAGACCTAAGTCTCTTGATGGTTTGTTGGTGTTGACCGATAGGGACATGCTTGGTGTTGGCCGATAGCCCTAATGGCTGATAGCCATGTTGGGCGACAACCTTGGGTGGTGATGGCCGATAGGGTTGGTGTGTGTGTCGGCCGACAGGCCTTGATAGGTTTTAGTGAGGGTGGTGATGAGTTATGGTGAGAGTCTTGTGATTCTTTAGTGATGGCCTCATGGGTCATGGAAGTGAATGTTTATGCTTAATGATGATGGTGTCTTGTTAGTGATAACAACAATGAATATGATGCCTTGCAAACAATAATAATGCCAATGATATTAATAGTCATGTGATGATGGTAATGCTTTGCTAGTAATGAAAGTAATAATGTTGATTAATGATTGTAATAATGTTGCTAAGTGACAGTTACATTAATAGTTGGCTTAATGACATGGCAATAAAGATAATAGTGGATGATAATGTTGATAATATTAATGATGATAATGGTAGTAGTGATGATAATGAGGAAGGTGATGGTAATAAGATTCATGATGTGATCCTTATGCTTATTTGTTAATAATAAAGAAGATGATAGTAATAATGATCATAATGATGATGACAATAATGATAGTAATGATATACATGAAGTAATCCTTGTACTTAATTGTTAAATGAGAATGGTGTTAGTTACACTAATAGCTTGCTTAATGATATGATAATAATGATGTTAGTGGATGATGACAGTAATGTTAGTAGTAACAATAATACTGGCTCTTTGTATTCCATATGACATCTTACTTGATGTGAACATCTTGATTATTCATATAATCCCATGATAAGGATAAGTATAGGTATGGCTTGTTAATGATGTTCTTAGTACACTCGATCACCAAATAGTGTAAATGACAAGTATAGTATCTCTAATATCATCTTGTAATCATAAGTATGGTTCTTATGTTGAATCTATGATTATTGTGTATCCTAACCATGCAGGTGATGAGTAGCCATGAAAGGGCTATGAGACATATGTGATGAATAACATCACTTTGATGATTATTCTATGAGGTTGTATGAATGATGTGTTTGTTCCATGATGATGATGTGAGCCTTGAGTGGCAGTGGCAGTACATGATGAGGGATTGAGATCCCATGGTATGTGATGATCCTTGAGATGGATCTAGATGGTTGGCAAGAGGCCAAGTGGTAACATGTGATGTTGGATTCTTGAGATGGATCAGGTTGATGTGGTTTAAATAATAATATAATGTAGTTTACTTTCTATTATATCTTGCATGTTATACAACTTGGTTGAATCCTGCAATCCATCTAAAAGATACTAATTAATCACAGTGAAATATATCATGTAGTTTGCCCTGGACATAGATCCATCATCATCAGGACTTGGTGATGGTGAAACAGGTTCTCCTACGGGTTGACCTAGAAGCGCATATTGTTGAATATGTGTAGGTTGCTCCTAGCCTGAAAATGAGGAGGTAAGAGTGTAACTTCGGTTACAGACTCAGATATGTACATAGAGCACGGTGAACAGGCCCATGGATCAGGATATGTGATGTGAGGAGCGTGAATGTGTTCATGGCTCAGAGCACGGTGAACAGGCCCGTGGCTCAGTTTTACTAGCGCTGAGACCTGTACCAAGGCAGGCTAGAGTGAGGGTAGCCTATGGAGCTGACCCTATGGCTTAGACCACTTCAGCATGTGACTGCGGTCCTGCTTGTGTTGTACTCGTGCACTGACCACGAGGTGGGAGGTCGTGGAGACCGGCTCTTCCATTGACCTTGTATGGCACCATCTTGGGTTTCATAATCGAAGGTTGGATTTGAACGGTACGGTTCAAATCCTCAGGGCATAATAATGTGTAATACAGCCATTTAGTACTTATTGCTTAGGATAAACACGAAACATTGGTTGAGGCCTTGTTTGTGTAATATCTTTGTTATATCTTGCAGGTTATGTGATAATATGTCTAATCTTGATAAGCAGGTTATGTGACATTATATCTTGTTCTGATAATCATGTTACATAGGGATACATCTGATCTTGCTAATCATATTCCTTGAGATATATCTGGTTTATGCTTTTGTATAGCGGATAAGCTTGTCGGTAAGAATAATCTGTTTTATATAGACTGCTCTTGTTATACCTGTTATTAGATATCTGCTGTTATAGTCTATCTTGCTAAAGTTCTGTAGTTGTGGTGGGGAGTTATGTTTCCCGCTGGGACAATTGTTCAATTGTCTCACTCCACTGGTTTACACCCTTTTTAGGTGGTCGAGGTAGATGTGGTCGTGGTTGTGGCATTGCGGTCGAGCAGCTTGACGAGCAGTAGAAGGCAAGCGATGGACATGCTGCTGTTTTGGATGTTTTGTAGTAGAGTCTAGAGTCATCCATGTACTCTCAGGTCCTTGGCAGTGTTTCGATGTTGTTTCACGATGAACGATCGATGATGGTTGTATATCCTGTTGTTAGCCGGATGTGGGCCTTTTATGTATATGAACAGGTGTTGAACTCATGTGATGGATGAACAGCTATTTCAGAGCTGTGGACACATTTCATATCTCGTGGATGCATATATATGACATGTTTCTGTGCAGGATGAGGACTAAAAAGCAATAGTTTCACAATTTATTAGTTTTCCGCAATCGGTTTTAATTAACCCGTGTTTTCGATAATCTGTGGTTATGGTGATTTCCGAACGTTTTCGTGTAACACCTCATTATCTGTGTGATAATGGGATGTGTTGCCACAAGTTTTTGGTATCAGAGCTTTAGGTTCGCTGAGTCTACAAGGATTTAGGACTAGGTTGAGTCTGTTCTTATGAGTTTTCTAGAATTTCTTACAATATCTTCTGCCCTCAGTGGAAGAAAAGCCAAGATATCTGGAAACCATGAAGAACATGCTCCTGAGCATAGTGATGCTGCATCGGTTGATGGAGCAGATGGACAGGCACATGAAGATCGGGTGCCTGAGGTTCCCCAATTTAACCCAGCCATATTTGAACATCCTGCTTACCAACAGCTTATGGGGCAGATGATGGCTACGATGAATCTCATGGTTGAGCGATTACCAGTGCCTCCTCCGCGAGCATAGGTTCCCCATGGAGAAGCATCGAGTATTGGGAAGACCTTTGAGTGGCTTCGCCGAGTTGGAGCTTCGGATTATGTTGGAACGGCTGATCCAATAGATGCAGATTTGTGGCTGACAAGTCTCGAGAAGGCTTTTCGGATCCTTGACATCCCCGAAGAAGACAAGGTAAAGCATGTTGTCTACCTTCTGAAAGGTAGTGTTGGTCACTGGTGGACCATCGAGGAAGAGAAGCGGCCTGGTGAGGTGATATGTTGGGAAGTGCTTCGACGTGAGTTCGTCACCAGATACTTTCCGAAGACGTACCTGGATGAGAAGATTAGTCAATTTGAGAAGTTGCGACAATGAACGATGAACATCACCGAGTATGAAGCTAAGTTTATGGATCTGTTGAGGTTCTGTCCTCACATGGCGGCAACAGACGAGGAACGGATCAGACGTTTCGAGAAGGGTTTAAGTGCTGAGTTGACAACCCCGGTGTCTGCGTTGGAGAACCAAGAGCGGTTTGCTAGGTTCATGGAATCTGTTCGACGGGTCCAGAGGACAGTAAGGGAGAAAAGAGAGTCTATGTCTCTTAAAAGACCTGCTTAGTTTCAAGGACGTAGGTTTGGTGGCTTTAAGAAGCCCAGGTTTTCAGCACCGTCAGCGATGAGAAGTTCTGGTGTACCATCTCAGTGGTCTCTGAGTAAGGGGAGAGGTTATGTTTCTTTGCCATCTAAGGCGCACAGTTCAGCTTTTGTGGCAGTGACAAGGCCAGCTAGGCCACGGTTTGAGGACAAGTCATGTCATCTTTGTGGACAAGTCAGACATTTCAGGCTTAATTGCCCGAATAGAGATGTCGAAGTGACGCAGCAGCCGAGACAAAGTTTTCAGAAGTTAGAGAGACCGCTGGCCAGTGGTAGCAGAGGATGAGGACGTGGTCAAGCGTCTCAAGATGGATCGTCTTCTCAAGGAAGCAGAGGTCGTGGACAGCAAGCAACGACTCGATTCTATGCCATGAATCAGCCGAAGGCGATAGTCAACCCGCGAGTGGTGACAGGTCAGATGGAGTTATTTCATTCTGATATGTCTTCTTCTTTCTTTATATATGTTCTGGTTGACCCGGGTGCTACCCACTCTTTTATCGCCTATAGTATGCTTGAAAACTGTCGTTTACCTGTTAGTTGTAAGAAGGATAACTTGTTGTTAGAAACTCCTCTTGATGGTTCCTCCTTGCTTCGAGAAGAGTGTCCATCTTGTGTTTTGTCTTTTTCGGGACACCGCATCCAAGTGGATCTTATACCACTTGATATGCATGGTTTCGATGTTATCCTAGGGATGGATACCTTGGAGAGATATAAGGTTGTCTTAGACTGTTGTTCCAAGTAGGCAATGTTTGATGATGTTGGAGAGATGTGGATCTTCCAAGGAGATAGGAAGATTCTTCCGACATGTTTGGTATCAGCTATGGTGGCAGATAAGTTGTTATGACAAGGATGTGAGGCACTCCTAGCTCATGTGGTGGATATCGTTGTGGTTACCAAGGCGAAAGGTCCTAGTCTTGAGGAGGTGTAAGTAGTTCGAGAGTTTGCATATGTGTTTCCTGAGGAGTTTCCTGGTGTTCCTCCACCCCGAGAGATTGATTTTGAGATCAATCTGGTTCCAAGGACACAGCCAGTTGCACTGTCACCATATAGGATGGCTCTAGCAGAGATGGCAAAGTTGAAGAAGCAGTTGCAAGAGTTGTTGGAGAAAGGTTTTATCCGACCGAGTACGTCGCCGTGGGGTGCTCCCGTGTTGTTCGTTAAGAAGAAGGATGGTTCGATGCGGTTGTGTATAGATTACCGGCAGCTGAACAAGGTCACGATCAAGAACAAGTACCCGTTGCCGAGGATAAATGATCTGTTCGATCAGTTGCGTTGTGCTACAGTGTTTTCGAAGATCGATCTACGGTCTGGATATCATCAATTGAGGATAAAGGCGGACGACATACCAAAGTCAGTTTTCAGGACAAGGTATGGTCATTTCGAGTTTGTGGTTATGTCGTTTGGGTTAACCAATGCACCTACTGCTTTCATGGATCTGATGAACAGAGTGTTCCGTCCGTTCTTGGATAAGTTTGTAGTAGTCTTTATAGATGACATCTTGATCTGTAGTCGGGACAGGATAGAGCATGAGCAACATCTTCGGCGAGCGTTGACTCTTCTTCGTCAACATCAGTTGTATGCCAAGTTCAGTAAGTGTAAGTTCTGGTTGGAGGAAGTGACTTTCTTGGGTCATGTGATATCTGCTGAAGGAGTCAAGGTAGACCCGAAGAAGGTGAAATCCGTTGCAGATTGGGAACAACTGAAGACGCCGACAGAAGTTCGTAGTTTCCTTGGTTTGGCTGGATACTACCGGAGGTTTATCAAGGACTTCAGTGTGATCATGTTGCCGATGACGAAGTTGACCAGGAAGGATGTACCTTTTGTTTGGGATGATTGATGTGAGCGAGCTTTCCATAGTTTGAAGGAGAAGCTGACCAGTGCTCCAGTGTTGATCTTGCCAGAGCCTGGGAAAGGCTATGTTGTTTTCTGTGATGCTTCCAAGAAAGGTTTAGGTTGCATTTTGATGCAGGAGGATCATGTAGTTTCTTTTGCCTCGCGACAGTTCAAGAAGCACGAGGAGAACTATACGACTCATGACTTGGAGTTGGCAGCAATGGTTCACGTGCTAAAAATTTGGAGACACTATCTGTATGGGGAAGTGTGTCAGATGTTTACGGATCATAAGAATATGAAGTATATCTTTACACAGCAAGAATTGAACATGCGAAAATGACGATGGATGGAGTTGATCAATGATTACGACTGCACTATCGAGTATCATCCTGGTAAGGTGAACGTGGTAGCTGATGCGCTTAGCAGAAAGTCTTCTTCTCTTTCTTCAAAGAAGGCACAGTTGAGTTCTCTACTATGCCATAAATGAGATATGTTTATTTCTCTTCGACAAATGAATGTGCAGATGGAAGTTTCTTTGTTGTCTGGTCTTTTCGCACATATGCAAGTTAAGCCTACGTTGAGACAGCAGATCAAGGATGCACAACAGATAGATGATGTGGTACAGTTGATTAGATCAGAGTTCGACAGCGGCAAGCGTGATGGGATTCATGAGTCTGAGGATGGACTAGTTTGCTATCGTGATAGGATGGTGGTTCCAGATGCGGATGATCTAAGGAAGTTGGTGCTTGAGGAAGAACATACATCGATGTATGCTATGCATCCAGGTGTCACCAAGATGTATCATAGTCTGAAGGACTTGTATTGGTGGCCCGGTTTGAAGAGAGATGTAGCTGAGTTCGTGGCGAGATGTGCGGTGTGTCATCAAGTGAAGGTTGAACATCAGAAGTCGGTAGGTATGTTGCAACCTTTGCCGATACCGCAGTGGAAATGGGATCATATAACCATAGATTTCGTAGTTGGTCTACCCCAGACGACTAGGAATCATGATTCCATTTGGGTGGTAGTGGACAGATTGACTAAATCTACCCATTTTCTACCAGTGAAGACGACGTATACAGCTGAGAAACTAGCTCATGTATATGTGGATGAGATAGTACATTTGCATGGTGTTCCAGCAACGATAGTTTGTGACAGAGGTCCTCAGTTTACGATTCATTTTTGGGAACAGTTGCACAGAGCGTTGGGAACACAATTACGATTCAGTACAGCTTTTCACCCGCAGACAGATGGACAGTCTGAGAGGACTATTCAGATTTTGGAAGATCTTCTTCGAGCTTGTGTTCTGCAGTTTCTAGGCAACTGGGACGTACATCTGAGTTTGATAGAGTTTGCCTACAACAACAGTTAACAATGAAGCATCGACATGGCTCCTTATGAAGCTTTGTATGGAAGGAAGTGTAGATCTCCTTTATGTTGGTATGAGTCTGGTGAGTATCAGCTTTTGGGTCCTGAGTTAGTTCAGCAAACGACAGATAAGATCAAAGTGATACAACAATAGTTGAAAGTGGCACAAGACAGGTAGAAGTCTTATGCAGACAATCACCGACGACCTTTGGAGTTCCAGGTGGGAGACAAGGTGTATCTTAAAGTCTCGTCGTGGAAGGGTGTGCTAAGGTTTGGACGGAAGGGTAAGTTAGCTCCCAGGTATATGGGGCCTTACCCAGTCAGAGCACGTGTTGGCAAGGCAGCTTACGAGTTAGAGTTGCCTCCAGAGTTGCACATGTTGCATCCAGTGTTTCATGTCCGTATGTTGAAGAAAAGTCATCCAGATTCAGGTATAGTGATACAACCAGTTGAGGTTGAGCTTGATGCAGATGTGACCTACGAGGAAGGTCCTGTGGCGATCCTTGACAGAAGGATCAAGAAGCTGAAGAGGAAGGATCTAGTTCTTGTGAAGGTTCTTTGGCAGTGTCGTGGCGTTGAGGAAGCCACATGGGAGCTTGAGGAAGAGATGAGGAGGAAGTATCCCTCGCTTTTCTCTTCAGATTTCGGAGACGAAATCCCTTAAAGGGGGTTAGATTGTAAGGACCCTAACCTGCGTTTAGGGTTTACCCTGTTTGTTTTGCTTAATCTTGGTGCTTTGATGCTTGCTAATAACCTTTGAGTGGTGATTAGGGTTTTTGTTGTGCCTTGTTGAGAGTTCAAGGGGCTACTTGCAAATAACCCAAGTCTAGGGTTTTGTGTGCAAGTTTGCCATCATGTGAGATGTTTTCCCCTCTTTGCTCCCTCTAGGGTTGAGAGGAAGTCTTGGGCTTGTTGTTTGAGTTCCTTGGGCCTTGCTTGAGCTTGTTTGGGCCTTGAGGTGCTTTGTTTGGGCTTGCTTGAGCCTTGTGTCGGCCAAGACCAGCTTGTGTCGCCCAAGGAAGAGTGTGTATCGACCTAGAGGTGGTGTGTTGACCTGGAGTAGTGTGTGTCGCCCTAGGTTGGTTTGTGTCGGCCAACAAGGTGGTGTGTCGCCCAGCAGAGCTGCTAGTTGTGTCGCCCATGTTGCTTGGTCCAACCTTGACCATGTTTGGTGGACACTTGGTACGTATCTTTGACAAGTGTCTCTTGGTGTGCTAGAGTGTTGGCTTGAACCCTAGGACAAGTGTCCCTTGGGTGGACGACACATAGCATTTATCTACCTTGTTTTCTCCTCCCTCTCCTTCTATATATGTAGCTCTTTCCCTTGCCTTAGCTTCCTTTGCTCTTTTGGTCTCCCCTCCACCTTGAGTGCACGACACCTCTCTCCTTCCTTGCTTGTGTCGGCCGAGACACTCTCCTGGAGTTGCAGTGGTGGCCGATACCTTCTCTTGGATCAGCTTTGGTGGACGACATCCCTTGGAGCTTGAAGTGCTTCTTCTTCCTTGGAGATTGGAGCTTAAGGCGGGTTGCATAGCTTCTAACCCTAACTCCTTTACCTCTAGCTATGATCTTGTTGCATGTTAGTAGTTTAGCTTAGTTCCTTGCTTTTATACCTTGCTTGTGTACCTTTGGTGGCCGATCCCCCTCTAGGGTTTAGGGTTCCTTTGTGCACCTTGCTTTCTAGGGTTTGAGTATCCTTAAAGTTGGAGGTTGAAGATGACCCTTGTTCTGTGATGGGCGACATAGTGGTGTTCTTTGTGTTGGCCGATATGGTGACCCCTGTTGGGCGATACCCTACCTTGTTTGAGTTTGTTGGGTAACATCCTCTCTTGTGATGGTGTTGGGCGACATGAGTGTCGTGTGTTGGGCGATAGGATAAGCTAGTATGATGAGTTGGTCGTCATGGTGACCATGTTGGGCGACATGGTCCTTTGTTCTTGAGTTGGGTGAGACCCTCTCTTGACTTGGTGTCGGGAAAGATGATTACCTTATGATGGGTGACATGGTGAGTTCTCTTGTATTGAGTGATAGGTCAAGCTAGTGAGGTGTTGGCCGATGTGGTTGAGTTGGCCGATGGATGTTGTTGGGTGATACATCTTGTTGTGTTGGCCGATATGGTAAGCATGATGGGCGATATGGTTGGATGACACCCTCTTCTTTGTGGAGAATGACAGACCTAAGTCTCTTGATGGTTTGTTGGTGTTGACCGATAGGGCTATGCTTGGTGTTGGTCGATAGCCCTAATGGCCGATAGCCATTTTGGGCGACAACCTTGGGTGGTGATGGCCGATAGGGTTGGTGTGTGTGTCAGCCGATAGGCCTTGATAGGTTTTAGTGAGGGTGGTGATGAGTTATGGTGAGAGTCTTCTGATTCTTTAGTGATGGCCTCATGGGTCATGGAAGTGAATGTTTATGCTTAATGATGATGGTGCCTTGTTAGTGATAACAACAATGAATATGATGTCTTGCAAACAATAATAATGCCAATGATATTAATAGTCGTGTGATGATGGTAATGCTTTGCTAGTAATGAAAGTAATAATGTTGATTAATGATGGTAATAATGTTGCTAAGTGACAGTTACATTAATAGTTGGCTTAATGACATGGCAATAAAGATAATAGTGGATGATAATGCTGATAATATTAATGATGATAATGGTAGTAGTGATGATAATGAGGAAGGTGATGGTAATAAGATGCATGATGTGATCCTTATGCTTATTTGTTAATAATAAAGAAGATGATAGTAATAATGATCATAATGATGATGACAATAATGATAGTAATGATATGCATGAAGTAATCGTTGTACTTAATTGTTAAATGAGAATGGTGTTAGTTACACTAATAGCTTGCTTAATGATATAATAATAATGATGTTAGTGGATGATGACAGTAATGTTAGTAGTAACAATAATACTGGCTCTTTTTATTCCATATGACATTTTACTTGATGTGAACATCTTGATTATTCATATAATCCCAAGATAAGGATAAGTATAGGTATGGCTTGTTAATTATGTGCTTATTACACTCGATCACCAAATAGTGTAAATGACAAGTATAGCATCTCTAATATCATCTTGTAATCATAAGTATGGTTCTTATGTTGAATCTACGATTATTGTGTATCCTAACCATGCAGGTGATGAGTAGCCATGAAAGGGCTATGAGACATATGTGATGAATAACATCACTTTGATGATTATTCTATGAGGTTGTATGAATGATGTGTTTGTTCCATGATGATGATGTGAGCCTTGAGAGGCAGTGACAGTACATGATGAGGGATTGAGATCCCATGGTATGTGATGATCCTTGAGATGGATCTAGATGGTTGGCAAGAGGCCAAGTGGTAACATGTGATGTTGGATTCTTGAGATGGATGAGGTTGATGTGGTTTAAATAATAATATAATGTAGTTTACTTTCTATTATATCTTGCATGTTATACAACTTGGTTGAATCCTGCAATCCATCTAAAAGATACTAATTAATCACAGTGAAATATATCATGTAGTTTTCCCTGGCCATAGATCCATCATCGTCAGGACTTGGTGATGGTGAAACAAGTTCTCCTACACGTTAACCTGGAAGCGCATATTGTTGAATATGTGTAGGTTGCTCCTAGCCTAAAAATGAGGAGGTAAGAGTGTAACTTCGGTTACAGACTCAGATATGTACATAGAGCATGGTGAACAGGCCCATGGCTCAGGATATGTGATGTCAGGAGCGTGAATGTGTTCATGGCTCAGAGCACGGTGAACAGGCCCATGGCTTAGTTTTACTAGCACCGAGACCTGTACCAAGGCGGGCTAGAGTGAGGGTAGCCTATGGAGCTGACCCTGTGGTTTAGACCACTTCAGCATGTGACTGCGGTCCTGCTTGTGTTGTACTCGTGTACTGACCATGAGGTGGGAGGTCATGGAGTCCGGCTCTTCCATTGACCTTGTATGGCACCGGCTTGGGTTTCGTAACCGAAGGTTGGATTTGAACGGTACGGTTCAAACCCTCAGGGCATAATAATGCGTAATACAACCGTTTAGTACTTATTGCTTAGGATAAATATGAAACACTGGTTGAGGCCTTCTTTGTGTAATATATTTGTTATATCTTGTAGGTTATGTGATAATATGTCTGATCTTGTTAAGCAGGTTATGTGACATTATATCTTGTTCTGATAATCATGTTACATAGGGATACATCTGATCTTGCTAATCATATTCTTTGATATATATCTAGTTATATGCTTTTGTATAGCGGATAAGCTTGTCGGTAAGAATAATCTGTTTTATATAGACTTCTCTTGTTATACCTGTTATTAGATATTTGCTATTATAGTCTATCTTGTTGAGGTTTTGTAGTTGCGGTGGGGAGTTATGTTTCCCGCTGGGACAATTGTTCAATTGTCTCACTCCGCTGGTTTACACCCTTTTTAGGTGGTCGAGGTAGACGTGGTCGTGGTCGTGGCGTTGCGGCCGAGCAGCTTGATGAGCAGTAGAAGGCAAGCGATGGACATGCTGCTGTTTTGGATGTTTTGTAGTAGAGTCTAGAGTCATCCCTGTACTCTCAAGTCCTTGGCAGTGTTTTGACGTTGTTTCACGATGAACGATCGATGATGGTTGTATATCCTGTTGTTGGCCGGATGTGGGCCTTTAATGTATATGAGCAGGTGGTGAACTCATGTGATGGATGAACAGCTATTTCAGAGCTGTAGACACGTATCAGATCTCGTGGATGCATATATATGACATGTTTCTGTGCAGGATGAGGACTAAAAAGCAATAGTTTCATAGTTTATCAGTTTTCTGCAATCGGTTTTAATTAACCTGTGTTTTCGATAATCTGTGGTTATGGTGATTTCCGCACGTTTTCGTGTAACACATCGTTATCTGTGTGATAATGGGATGTGTTTCCACACTTACATAGAGGTGAGCACCCTTGCACTTTGGGATCAATTCTTGACGACTTGCTCCAAGGGAAGGATAATGCCATGTGCCGGATCTTTTGGCGATAAGATAATGATGAAACCCTACTTTAGGGCTCCATCTTGTGTATTTTTGCATTCTTATCACATCTAAACGTGTTAGATTGCAAGTTAATTACAGTAATGTATGATTTCATATAAAATGCACTTATGGCTATTTTAGTGTGTTTTTAATTATTTGCACATGCATTGGGTGAGAAGGAGAGGATCCTTGGGCTTCTACACCCTGAGATGGATTCATATCTTCCCTAAGCATCCCTTGAATAGGCAAAATTGCTCCAAGGAAAAAAGCAACCATTTAGAGAAATTAAGAGCAAAGATATGAAGCTAGGCCCTCACCACTAGTCGTGGTACTCTGTCGCGGCTGTGGCAAGATGACCAAAAAATCACAGTGAAGACGCCAAGAAAACCAAGAATTCACCATGGTTGTGGCTTCCACAATGAATGTGGCAATGAAGACTCACCACAACCATGCCAACAAGCTTCCACAATGTCCATCTTAGCAAAATGATCATGGCCACCTCCCTCCAGCATGACCATGCTCCTCACCACCCCTATGTTGTCTTCCACTCACCACAACCGTGGTGCCCGCCATGGTCATGACCATTGAGCCTCCAAGACTCCACTTCAATCTAAACCTTTAGCCTTCTCCACCTCGCCCGTGCCCATCCACCACATCTGTGGTGACCACCAAGGCCATGATGACTTCCCAACCCTAACAACTTTTTCCACTGCATTTCCATTACTACCCCTACTTAACTAAAGCTTTCCCACCACCTATATATACTAGGGTGGTTGATGTAGCAGGAATGTTAGCCATTTTTACATCCTCCTAGCATTCATTCCTACCACAAAACCTCATTTTTCCATGCCATCTACCTACCTTAGAGGGAGGTTCTCAAGGTACAGCAGCTGGGAGGTGAAGAAAGGATGAGCTTCCATAAGATTCCATGTCCATCTTCTTCTTTCTCTTTTCTCTTTTACTTTTTTCTGACCATGTGTAGCTAAGCCCCCATGGTGAGCTATTTGGGGGATCAAATGTTACTTTTACACCATTTTGGGGGAATATGACTTAAAAGAAACATAATTTCATTCTATGATGATTATATTTTGCTTCTATCTTATTTCCCATTCTTATACTTTGATTTATGCTTCTAAACATGGATTGCTTGTTGTTTGATGATTGAAAACACCCAGATTCTAGGGGAAAACGAAATGTATGTGGCCATCTTAGGAATTTCTCCTAGGTCCAACTAGTGGATACCTAGCTAGCACCCTATCTTCCTACATGCAAATCTCTTCTCCTACAACTAGGTGTGATATCGAAGTAGCTAGTGTATGAGGGATTAGTGTAATTGCCTATAGTTTTCTAAAGGCTAGATGGTGAGTAAGATGAGGTGAAATACCCTCATCTCTACTCCCCCTTCCTACCCTTGTTTCTCAATTACCCTAATAACACTTACCCTAGAAACCTAGACTTGCCTAGTCCTATTAGAATTACACTTAACCCTAGTTCATTTGAGCCTTGTAAGGTTGGATGGGTTGTGTAAGGGTGTAGCTCCCCTACACACACTTCATACCACCCATGACCAATTAGTAGCGCAATTCAAATATCGCTTATCTTATTGTTTGGTTTGATAGTTTAGAATGAAAAGTTTGGATTTGCAAGTTATATCACCCCTCAGCTTGGATTCATGTGAAACTCCCAAAAATGGCCCACACTTCCCATAACTTGTTTAAAACCCATCTTGCGCTCTTAACTTGCTCATGCTAGTTTAGTTGGTTGCTTTAATTTCTCCTTAGTCGACTGCCTTTTTCTTGGTAATTAATCCTTGCTAGGGTAGTTAGTGCATCTTTGTGCATGCTTAATCTAGTTAGTAGTAATTTAAGTCTCTAATTGTTTTAGTTTCCTAATTGCTAGTCTAGTGTAGTATTGTGATTTTCCTTAAGTAGTTTCTTTCTTGTTAATTAAAATTTCTTGTTTAGGGCTAATGTAGGGTTTACTTGTCTGGCTTGTCTTAACTCATCTCTTCTTTAATTTGTTGCATCTTAGTGTAGTCAACCCCAAACCCAGATTCAACCCTAAAAACCCTAATCTCTAGTTTAGGAACATAGATCACGCTAACTAAGCTCTAATGTCCCCTCTTTCCCTATACATCAACCCTTATCTTGCTTCTTGCATATTCTATAACATGACTCGGTGAGCTTGCGGGTGAAGTGTGATTGGTCTATGTTAGTGTCTTAGACTAGGCATCCTTATAAATATTAAAAGATCCAAAGTGTGTTCGAGCCCTAGGGCTGCATATAATCAAACCAAATTGGTTAGGTGTAACCAAGGAAAGGAGAAACACACCAAGCTTTCTGGCTTTGTAGCTAGGGAGTGAGGCACTCAGCCTAGCTTGTAAGTGTAGCTTAGCTTTTCCTACTGCCCTCAACATTGATATTCTTTATTCTTTTCTTACTTTTGCATATTTGTCTTCTATCTTAGCTATTTTTTCTTGTTTGTGCCTTATGTAGGTGACAACTCTGCATGCATGGGCGACATTTGACTTCTACTGATTTGGTTCCACTTGATCCCAAAATAGGTAGAAGGAGACGTCAGCACTGACACTGACAACCCTAAGAGGCTGAAATGGAAGAAGATGAAGCCCAAATCCCTCCACTACCGAACATCCCTCCCCATGAGTACTTCACTCTGAGGAACTACACATCTCCCATTGCCACCCTAGTTGACCAAATGTTGGGTCAATACTTTTCCATCCAACAACCCTCCTTGAACTCCTATCCACCTTCTATGGGTTGGAGAATGAGAACCCAAACCACCACATCGATACATCTCTAGAGACGTGCTCCACTTTCTACACTCCTACTGCAATCGATGATTCCATAAGGAGAACCCTCTTCCCATTTTAACTCAAAGGAGAAAGCTAAGGAATGGTACATGTCGAAGCCAAAACTAGTTACTTGGGTTGCAATGAAGAATGAGATTTTGAAGAAATTCTACCCCATCTCAAAGTTGATATAAATCATGAGGTATATCACCTCATTCACTAAAAAGGAGAACGAGCCATTCCACATGTCTTGGCAAAGATTCTATAAGCTTCTTAGAGATTGCCCCTCACCATGAGGTTCGTATCTAGAAACTTATGCAATCCTTCTACACTGGGCTATCTGAATTGGTTCAGACAGTGGTTTACTCCTCTTGTAGTGGAACCTTCATGGCCAAGCCCCCGGAAGATTCATGGCCACTCTTTGAGAACCTAGATGAGAATTCACATCAGTGAGCTTCTAGCATGGGCATGCACTGTGATAGGAATTGGACCCCTCCTCCTCCACCTCCTCCTACTCTAGTTAGAAATGACAACAACCCCCAAATGATGAAGATTCTAGCTGACATGATGAAGTTAATGAAGAATCAAGTTGGGGTTCTACCATCCAATCTACTATGGCCATTGATTCTATTGATGAAGAGGTCAAGGATCTACATACTTTTGGCAACCACAATCAACAAGGGCCAATGTCCAACTCCTATACTCCACAATGGAGGAATCACCCCAATTTCTCTTGGAAAAAACAAGATGAATAAGGACAAGGGCAACCAAGGCAACACAAAGGTCCAAGAAAAAGTTCAAGGTTTGAAGAAGAAGTCCTTAGGAAACTACGAAAGCTAGATGAAGTTAAGAGGGATGTGTCCTCCCATGGGAAAACAATGAGCTACCTAGAGAAAATTCTAGATCAAATATCTCTTTCACTTGCCCCCCAATGAGGAGGGAAGACTCCCTTCCCAAACCATGGCGAATCCAAACAGTAAAGGTGGTTCTATGAGCACTCCTCAAGGTGCCTATGTCCCATCACAAGGGCAAGTCACAACTTTGCAACAACACCAAGGACCTCCTCATCCATATGCTCCCCCCCACAACCAACTACAAGTATGAATACCCTCCACCTCCACCACATTGCTACCAACAACCCTCTCCACAACAGCCACAACAACAACCTCCATAACAACCTCCACAACAACCAACTTACATCCTCCAAAATCCTAATCTACATCACCAAATACCACCACCACCATCACCATCACCATCACCATCACCATCATCCTCATGAGCTCCCCCTTTCCCCATGAGTAGGTAAACATGGTTTAAATCATATGAGGGTTTGAAGAATTAATGGGGATGGAAAGGAAGGTGGCCAAAGAGCATAATAGAAAGATTTGGGTGGAAAGTTCTTGTAGAGATGCTACTAGCACCAAAGGCTATATTGTGCCATTTTTTGTTGAGAGTGCCAAGTGCACGAAAGTCCTTGATTCCCCCTCTTATAGTGAGGAAATATGACCAAGTGAGCCACCATTCGCTGAGGAGACAATACAATGTGTCTCACCTCTGGATGAGGCAATAATATTAGTTGTACCATCATTTTCTAGAAAGTACGGAGTGCACTCAAGTGCTTGTTGCTCCCATTCCTATTGAGAAAATGACACCCAATCTCCCACTATGGTTTGAGAAGGTAAAATCACCCATGTCACCCCCATCGGAGGTCATGAGACTAGTTTTTCCACCATTTCATGAGCGTGCCAAAGGCACTGGAAAATTAGTTTTATCCCCATCATGTGATGAGATAACAAGTGTTACACCACATTTTGTTGAGATGATAACACTTTGGGCATCACTACAATCTATTTATGGTGACTTGGAAAATCTCCATCTACAAAAGAATCATAATTATGTGGTAAGAGTTCTAAAGAAAGGAAGAACACACTTATCAACCTTCACGTCCTTGATTAGAAACATGTTCACCACACACACTTATCAACCTTCAAGTCCTTGATTAGAAACATGTTCACCACTAAGAGAAGGGTGGATAAAGAGGTACCCAAAGAAATCTTAGCTATAGAATGAGTGAATTTCGTTTTGGGTAGATACTTCCCTAAAAAGAGGGGAGATCCAAGGATACCATATATCCAGTGTTACATCGACTTTCATCTCATCAAACATGCACTTCTCGATTTGAGCTCCATCATGAGATCATCTCTAATAACATGGTTGTGCAACTGGGTATAGAGAGAATGATGCCATCAAACTACATTCTGTTGTTAGCTGATGGATCTAGAAAAATGCATATAGACATCTTGCACAATTAGATGGTGTCAGTTAACAATAGAGTGAGGGATGCTTACCTGACAGATCTTCTGGTTGTAGATTTTGAGCCCTTAGATGGAAATGAATACATCATCTTGGGGAGACCCTTCCTGTCGAAAGTGGATTCAGAAATCAAAGTGCGCATTGGGACTATGACAGTCACCTATGATAGGAAGAAGATAAATGTTTTCATGTTCACATAGGAAGAAATACAGGGTGAAGGATGAAGATCTGTGCCCCAACTTGGATTATACCAAATTTCATGAGCAGTGGTTGGCAAAAAATAGTTACATAAGCATGCATGTTCCTTGGGATGAAGACCATGTAGTTAGAGCTTTGGAAAGGGTCACTTTGGAAGAGAAAGGAGACACTTTTGGTGTGAACACTTGATGTGAAAAGAAAAATATTCCCAAATTAAGGCAATAAACTTAGCACTAATGGGAGGCAACCAACATCGGTTTGATATTCTCAAAACATTTTTTTTGCTTTCACACATTCCAAGAAATACACACATACTTTTGTTTGATAATTTTTGTTTACTTTTTTTGAGATATGACAGGGTGATAGGTTAGAGAGAGTGAGAGGATGAGTGCAACATCTACAATGAGAGAGAAACATGGTGTCACATCAATTGCATTGAGAAATATTGAAGATTCATGAAGCTTTTATGAAGTTGTGCACTTAGAAGACTCGCCATGGTAGTGATGTAACAAAACAACTGTTGTAATAACATGTAAACAGTCCATGCGATTTGCGAAGAAAAGGCTACAAGCACCACAGATGTGGAAAATGCCATGGGTGAGGCATCACATAGATGATAGGGGCATGTCCGTTAACACATGTGTGGCACAAAAATACCAACCCAATCATGGTATGCCACCATGGGTGAGGAGAAATTTAATTAATCATAAGGAATTTTGAAGAAATGAGGGAGGATCACCATGACCGTGGCGACCGACATGCGTGTGGCTCACATCATCTTCCACAGTCATGGTAGCCACCATGTACATGGCGAGGGCCAACTTCATCAGCAACTAGCATTGCCACCATGGCCATGGCACCCACCACGACCTCACCCATGGACATGACCAGGTCTGTGGAGAGGACCGACCCCACCAAAAATTAAGTGAAATATACCCCTTTCACCATGACCCCCATCCTTTCACTCTGACATGAACACCCTCACCCATGGTAGAGCACTGACGACCTTCAACTCCCCGATCCTCCACCTCCAGCCCTCTTCCACCATCAACCGACCTACCCAACACTTCCCTCACCTCCTCTACACATCCCTCTTCCATTCCCACCATCAAAATGCCTCTTAGCCACCACATTCCCCATTCTGCCATCTCCACCCATCCAACCACAGTTGCACAACCAATCCTCCACCAACTGGTATCCCACCACAAGTACCTCTTCCAAATTCATTCTCTACCTCCACCTCAACTCTCTTCATCATTCCCAACCCATTATTACATCCATTTTACCCTTTTTCTAGAATTTCAGAAACCTATCCTTCCTCCACTTTCTCTACCAAGCAATGAAGAAAATGGGAAAGGCCATCAATAAAGGGGCTTATAGTAGCCTCCAAGTACTCACCGGGGGCAAATTGTGAACCAAATAGGCATCCACTAACATCTCAATGCCCTTTCTCATCTCAACGCCATCACCTTCAAATTCTATTTTTGGCCTTCAACATTTGGCATATGTGGGCAGTTCTCGCCTTCACTCATCTAGGACCCACCCCACTTCCAATGCAACATATCAGGAAGAAGATGAGTCTGATGCCAATGTTGATGCGATGATTGACTCCTTGGATCCAGAGATTACCACCCGTCCACGATGTGGAATGGGGGGAAATTCCCCATATTCTTTGTGAGTGCCACCATAGTCCACACCAGCCCATCACTCCACTTTCTTCAGCCTTGGAGAGGCCATAGCAATAGCCACAAGCCCGAAGGTACTTGGTCAAGAATAGAAAATCTGGGAAGAGAGTGCCCTTGAATCTTGACCCAAGTTTGAGGTCACACATATGATGATGAGGAAGAAGATAAGGATACAGAAGTAGAAGGATTGACTCTAGAGGTGGAAAGGAATTGGTAAGGATCTTGAGGGTGTGTCCTATAGAATAGGGAGCAAAAGAAAGATTACTTTGAAGCCTCTCTACCCATAATGCATGACCAGGAGGGTGATTGTAACTCACTATGCATGTCCCCATATCATGCAAACCATCAATATTCTTCATGACACAGATTTTAGCTTGGTGGATGTTGGGATGGACAAGGTATATGTATAGTAGAAGACACATATGTTGAACTCACGCATCAATTATTTGCCACCTTAGAGAAGGTCAAGTAAAGGGGGGAGCAAGCCATCATCTTTGGATTGCAAAATGAGATCCATACCCTCACTATTTTACAGTTGAACAACATCTTCACCATGAACCTTGAGGAAGCCAAGAAAATAAATGAGGGCCACATTGAAAGAGAAATAGACATGGACTGTGTGGCCATGTGGTATAGGATGACATTACAAAAAAATCTCACACCTGGGACATCAAAAACTAGTGGAATGTACAATCCACTTCTCAGGTATGTACAGAACGTTATTATAAATACCATTATTAGGCGGTATGACAATCAGGGATGTTGTTCACACAAAGACATATTTGTGTTGTATGGGTGCTTGAGGGAAAATATCTCAACCTAGGGGCACTTCTTATTGATCATATGATGTCAATCCGATTCAAGACTAAAACCCCTTTTGTATGGGAGGGATTGTGACCTCAATTGCACTAGACCTAGGTTATGATTTGACAGGGCTTGCTAGGGATGAGGGAGCAAAGTTTGCTGATTTGAAATTTCTCATCCACTCCCAAATGATCACCATGGTTGGTAAAAAATGATGCATAATGTCAACCCCCTGTCCCTGGATTCAATCTTAAGTTGTCATATCACACATCCCCACCTAGTGAGACTGTAGGACCCACTGAGAAATTAAGTGAATCATTAAGGAAATGGGAGGAAGAACATCTAAGACAAAGCTATAGAGAGAGATCTCAAATCCTAACTATATTAGTTGGGGAGACAAATGTTGTTGAACAACAAATAGAAGAAGAGCAACGACAACCCTACCATGTGAGAAGAAGCGATGATGAAACACCCCAACTACAACAGCCTACAACTGATGCCTATGACATGTCCATCATACATGCATACCTGGAAAGCATTCAACAGACCCAATAAACCTTACAGGAAATTCAACAATACATGTGTCAAGATGAACAACAGATGCATTATCAGTTCAACCATATGTACCTGTATCAGCAAGCAGGGCCACATAGGAACCCCTAATGAGGGGAAGACTACTAGGGCACCATTCGGTTTGCAATGAGCACTTTGTGATGCTTGAAAATTTGACACAAACCATAATGACCATTAAATCTAGAAAGTAGGCCTCTTGTAGGATTTCCATGTGAATTTGATTGTGTTAACACTAAGAAGAGGTCCAGAGGTTCACAAGGGCACCATTACTACATACCGTTATGGAAATCTAATAAGAAAAACCCAAATCTCAAACATTAGATCGCATTGTCAAGGAAAGTCATTGAACAAAGTCGTGAGGATTCAATGGAGTCAAGGGAGCATCCAAAACTAGAAAGACCAATAAGATCCTATGAAGACTAGATCTAGCACCTAAAAACCAAGGGACAAAACTCAAAAGGGAATTTGATATTGTAATGACAATTCAACCAATTAGAAATGTGAAAAATATTTGTAGGGTATAAAGAAAGTTGAGTATGATCCCAATTAGATAAGGAATGAGCAAAGTAGCTTGATGTTCAACATTGATGATCCCTCAAGGATTAAGTTTGGAGAGGGTTATAAAATGAATTCATGGTCTTTACATTAGATAAAGAGGTAAAGATAGGTATCTAAACAACCTATGTGACAAATATTCAAGGGTTGATTGTGGATTAAAATAATGTAGCAAGGTTAGCAGTTGTGGATGAGGTTCATGACACCACCTTTACAAATATCAAATGCAATAGAGTATATTGAAGTGTTCGAGTTGGAAAAAAGATGCTTTGTGTCTCTAATACATAGGTGTGATTTGGTTTTGTGGGATGGACGAGTTTGTACATCTCGATGGTGATTGGAGTGTAACAAGGATTGAGGAAATTGTTATGGTGCAAGGTAATAACAAAATATAGGTTGTTTAGATGAAAAAATATGCAATTAGATCAACATATACATCATATTGTCATATAATAAATTAGGGATAGACAGAATAAGGGGAGGACACACAACTATAGATCGCATTCAACCTAGAATTAGGTGTAGGGGATGATAAGGTAACCATTGGATTGATATGTGAAATATGGAGGGGAGGCTTAGCCATCAGATCAGTAATGTAGGGACATGGGGGAAGGTTTTCTTTACATTTCTTCAGGGATTACCTAGTTTTAGATTGTATTTTCATCACTATATTTTTAAGGGGGTTAGGATTGACCAAATATAATGAAAATTTGGCACTTCATATAATTTGAGTATGAGGAATCCAAAACATACAGTTAGCTTCTGGATTATAACTATGAATTAGTTAAATTTCCTATTTGGATTGTTAGTGTAGTTAGCACAACATTAATATTTCATAGTGAATTGTACCACCAAAATTTGGAAAAGGAATATTGTCTTGTTTAGTATGAGATCAATAATCATGAATGTATTTTCTAATGATATAATGGTTGTTTTCTTGTCCAACCCAAAATCTCTATAAGTTCCAAATTAGGACTAAAAAGTATAAAGAATTTTATATCATATTAAAATTTAATGAGAACTACTTTAAATGGGTCCGATAATATTATTGACTCAGCTAGAAAAATAGAGTCTTATTATTTATTAATCTTTTAATTTTGATAAACTGAGCCATAAGAAAAATAGCGATAGAGAAACTTTGAATTAAGTGAACTCAATTGTATCATTGCATCTTTAGTTGATATAATTTGGTCAACAAAGTTACAATTTAAGGATTGCAATATTTATTTGGGAATGAAAAGAAAAATTAAATTTTATTTGGGTGTATATAAAGTAAGTTTAAAACTAGGGTGTTACTATAATTAATAAGTAAATGAATTTGTGACTTTTGGTTTTTTATTAAACTTAATTGTAATTACAAAAATACCATTTAATACAATTGAGATGTAAATGCATTTCTAACATGAACTAGCCACTAGGCATGTGAAAACCTAACTTTGTTATTAAATTGATCACATACAAAAATATTTCTTAAAATAGATAAAAATTCTATTATATACCCATTTCATCCTCAATGGAAGACACCTTAGGATGAATTAGGTTTTAAAATGATATTAGGGTTCAATATTTTGTTTAGGTTGTTCTTGGACCAACTCCATGTGCCTGATTCTATTACTGATCACTACCATGATTTAGGTGTAACCGACCCTATATTGAATTTAAAGTTCAATCAACATCATTTGAACTTCAAATTTGGGTTTCATCATTAAATTAGAAAGCATGTTTAGGGCATACACCTTAATCATTATACTATGCTTCATTATGTCCTCAACATGATAATCTTCTTTCTTAATTATCAAAATTTTAACCTAATAACATAGAGATTTGTGCCTATAACCTAAACTTCTCATATTTAACTAGGGGTTTCTAAGATTAATTATTGTTTATAACTACAAATTACATATATATCATAGTTAACATGGTCAACATCCTCACCTGAGTTCCATAATAAATCATAATTTTAATAACATATCTTGTTGTTCAAAACATATATTGGAATCTATACAATGAAATCAATCAATCATTTAATGAAATGGCATTTTTGTATTTATTTCATAAAGTCAAAAAAATGATATTTTTGTAAATATATATGATATGAGAATGGTCCTTATACACAATTTATGCATTGATGATTTTTATAAAATTTAGATATACATTGGATATTACTATAGGTAGAAGAAGTAGTGGTATCCCAGAGAAACTATTGGATTCTAATGTGATGACCCTAAAGTTAACACATGCTGCAAGTGGTTGTATTTTCACTTATATGTGGAAGATGGCTAGGCCTTGGGCCCAACCAATGTGGAATATAATAGTTTGTCCAACACAAATGGGTCCATCATGCTACATAAGAAAAAACTCTCCTTTCTTCTACCCCTTCCTTCTTTGTAAACCTGAGCACCACCATAATAATAAAATTTAGTAGGACCCAACATCTATATCTAGACCTTCCATTTTTATTTAAAGAACTCTTTCTCAAGTTATACTTTCATGATTAAAATACATGAGCATTAAATAAAAAATCATTCACCCCTCCTCAACGTGAGGGAAACCTAATAGCTTGAGATCATAGTTCATAGATCCCTAAAACCCCAACTCCACCCTATAGTTTAATATCAATGGAAAATCATGTGGAGAAAATATGGATTTTTATTTACAATGCACTTCACTCCATATATATTGTCTAGAAATGTTTTCATAAGCATTAAAGACTTAATGGAAGCTTCTAAGATTAATAAAAAAATGTTGAACCTATGCATCCAGGTATGCCTCCTTCTACTAGTAAGTAAGAAATATGACAACCATTTCTTACCCCATAAAATAGTAAATGAGGCATCCCTTCACTTCTCCAATTTAGAGTGGTTATTTTCCCATCCACTCGACAAATGCTTATTGTGCGTTATATGCAAGTGAATGTATCGAAATAGTATAGGCCCTTTTGAGGCCTGAGTTGAACATAGGGAAATGTTCTCTAGAGACTACTACTAACTATGGTCTAATCAGCTAGGTCAGTGTAAATAAACGAGTTTGATTGAACAGAAGCAAAAACAAAATGAAACTAACTTAACAATTAAATTACTCAGATTAGGGAATTCCTTAGGATTGTGGTTTCAACACAGTTAACATTGGAATTCATCCCATACATCAATATCTAATACCTATATCCCTGGATAAAGAGCCTATAGTCAGAACTACCCACTCCTACCATGTAGTTCAGTACCTATTCTAAGACAACCCCATTTCCGTAGAAATTGGTTGATTAGTTAGGTGCTTTATGATTAAACTCTGGGTTTCTCCTCCCATTTATTCCATGCTTTTCCCAAGGGGTGAAACAAACACATAAATCTATGCTTTTCAACCCTTAAACTCTCTTCCGAAATGATTAAGAGTTTAATAATCTATATATGTTGATCAGGCATAAATAGAACAATGCATCTTCATATATTTATATCTATAAAATAAGGATAAAGATGATATTAATGCATGGAAATCACTTATAGTGCATATCTGGGCTACTCTCGGGTCCTGAGAAATCAAGAAGATTAGCCTCACATAGTTTTCATTGACAAATGCATGGTAGAGAAAGAGAAAAATGTGGGAAACATTAGAGAAACTAAGTAACCCCTGGTGAATAGCTGATCTGGACAATCCCCCACATCATGTATGCAATCGACTGTATTCTGGTTGTCGATTTACCTTTTAGAGGTGGTCAGATCGTCCGAGATGAAGGCTTCATTTTTTTCTCCACTTCTCTCTCTCTGGGGTCGTGCAACGGAATACGGATGCCTCCTTTTATATGTCCAAACTCCCCTTTGGTCATAGGAGTCACTTGTAATACTAAATAATGTCCACCGTTGGATTAAATTGCCATCTTCAAATTTGCCAAATCGGTCAGACTCTGTAGTACCAAATTGGTATTCGATAGTACCGAGATCTTAGGGTAGCTGCTATTCTTGATAAAGTCAGTATTATCGACTTGTCTCAATAGCACCGAGTCTTTAGGTTGCCCAAACATTGTCTACATGATGTCATCTCGGTAGTACCGAGTTCGGGAACGCAAAAGTACCGACTTTTTGTGATTCATCCTTGTGCTTCACTAGCATGATTTAAGTGCTACTGACTTGGAGTGACGGTAGTATCGAGTCTGTGCGAGCCTTTTCTGGGAAATTACTGACGTGAAATCACTACCATTAACTTTTGGTGTCAGTAGTATCGACTCTATGAAGTTGTATTATACCTGAAAATACACAAGAACATAGATAAATACTCAGGATAAATATTAAATCATCTTAAACATTAAAAATTAGATAATTTGATGCATTCAAAATATCACAGGCCATTAATAGCATCCCATGCATTATTAATTAGATAAATGATAAAATAACACATAAAATCAAGGAAAATATGCCTGTGACAATAATGTATACAAAGTAACATCTCATGCATTTATTAATTAGATAAATGACAAAATAACACATAAATATGCCTGTGAAAATGACTAAAAACCCATGCATCAAACTCCACTAAGCTTAAATGTTGCTTGTCCTTGAGCAACACTACTCTTGGATTTGTTTGATGTAAGTCAGCAAAAGGATACAAAATATGAAATCTTTTCTTAATCATTTCCACCGGACAGTCCCTTAACCGGACTTCAATGACCAATGAACCAATAACTGCTTTACAACAACCAAAAATTTTCATAGAAGAAGCCTACCTTTTATTCAATGAACACTATCAAGAAAGAAGTTAATATCATAATAATTTAGGCATTCTCTTAGTGCACTATGTGATTCCCTAATCTAAATTGCTCTCTCCTAACTACCAACTACTTGGATGCATATCTCCTTATAATAATGGATGAGGAGATGAATCATTTGAGTGGCCTACCAATGAGAGCAATTAATGATATGAGCTGGGTGGAAATTGAAGAATCACAAGTACGTCCAAATTATTAATGCAGAAAAAATGATGACCTACTTGAGTGAAAAGAATGTTATGCATGAGACCTAAAGCCTACTGACTTTTTCTCTCTCTTTTCTTCTTGTTGACACATGATGCATGTATAAGGCTATCTCATAATAGAAAATGAGACTATCAAAAACAAAAAACATATTGCATCATGTGAATTAGTTCATCCCTTCAAAAAGACTCAAGGACATACTTTCTCTTTATGAAATCTTGAGATCCAGTTTTCTATCCCATAATTTTTCTTGTCTTTAGAATGATGGAATTTTGCTTGAGCTTTCACTTCATTATTTTCTTATTTCTTTTCCTTTTTTTATATGTGAAAATATGCCCCCTCTTCAACTTTCACAATTAGAGACTACAATCCACATGACAAAAAGGAATGAATGTAATGGAATGTAGTTAATCTACATGCGATTTCAATGCAACTAAGATGGTATGCACTAAGATTAGTCGTGTATACAAATGCAAAAATATTTTTTTAAAATTCACATGAAGATAAGAGCTAACCTACCATGTCACCTATCATGCCATTAAATGTAATCAAAAGAAATAATTTGGAGCACTAGTTCATCTTAATGTGGTGATTCAAAATTGGATGGCAAGGATGGATGGATTAACATAACTAAGAGGCAACACCTTTCATTGAATTATGATATGTCCTTGTTTAGTGACCTATTCACAGGGTAATCTTAAGATTTCTTTCTTAAATTTCCATTTAAGATCTCATTAAAGGTTCGATCAGCTTAGGCTCAACAACATCTTCATTCACTCTCCCATTCTAATTAGATGTTCATTCATATCATATATCTTAGAGCTGACTTAACCAAACACTTCCTTGATTGGTGATGCACAAAGATGTCACAAATTAAGCTATGAAGACACAACCATTTCATCACACTAAAACCTATGACTTGACAAATGCAACCATACATTACTGCTCCACGATTACATTAGATAGGTGTAGATCCTAAAAATGCACGATTCCAACTAAAAACTATAACAACGAAGACAAAATTGCAAGAAACAAATATAAAAACTAAGATAGAATGTTGTTCTAGCACCCCCCCAAGCTTGAATATGACTATGTCCACATAGTCGATACTCACACTCAAGAGGTGGAACAATGGTACCATTGTTCAAAATGGAGGTGGCTGAGGCATGTCGGGATTGTGAGGGGAAAACATCCCCTGAAAAGATAAGGAGGTGACATCTATTGTGGTTGTGGGTACCCTCCAAAGTACCCTTGGTTCCAATAGTAGTCGAAGAAGGGATACTAGTACTACTCCATTCGTTGTAGGAGCATGTGAACATTCTCTTGGTTGGCCAAGAGAAGGTGTTTATTCTTTTATATCACCTACTGGTTTTGGTACAACCTTCCTTGAATGTCTTGCACACCAGCCAACATTGCAAGATGTTGTTGTTGTCCATTCTGGATCTCCTGCAACATGGTATACATACCTTTCATGTTGTACGAGTCTTGCTCCTCTTGGGAACAGTGCATGGCAGAAGAAGTCGAGGCCACATAAGTGTGGGCCCATTTGTGCGGGACCACTCTCCTAGTGATGGGGATGGTGGGATCCACCTCCTCAACACTATCAGAGTCATCATTGCTTTGCTCCTCGTCATAAACTTGAGTTGCTGCCTTTGGTGTATCTTCTTCATCCCCCTTGTTCAATGGCCAACGGAGATGGTTCACTCCATGCAAGTTGAAGCTGAGGTCGGGAAGGCTCTGCTCCTGAAACAGTCCTCGACGCGTGCAATGCGCATAGAGCACATTGTGGTGGAAGATGAGGAGGTGTGCCTTGCGGAAGTGTAGGAGTTCTAGCTTCTTTGTATCTTCTAATCGCACAAGGGTGGACAAATGAAGGTGAAAATATAATGAAATGGGAGTGATGAGACCCCCAAATAAAATCGGAACCTTTCTTGTCCCATTATGCCTAACAGAGATCATGTGGAGTAGAAGGAAGGATCCAAAGTTGACAGTCTCTGCTTCTAGTAGTCTATAGAGGAAGTAGAGGTCCACCTATTGAACCTTCCCTTGAGCTTGACCGGACCAAGAAAATATGGTGTTGGTGTAGAGGCGGTGAAGGATTCAAGTAAAGGGGTGCTCGATGTTAGTAATAGAGTTGATATGCCAATTTATACGAAAGCCACTGCTCCCAAGCCAAGTTGAAGTCGAAGTCAGAAGGGGCTGAGCATTCTGGGATGTGAGCCCAGTTGAAGATGTGGTTGAAGGCCCGCAGAGTGATGGAATAGTCATTATTGAAGAGGCAGAAGTTGACTTTTCCTTTCCACAATTCGCCTCCTAACTTCTACTCGGGGGCAACAAGAACATATAGTGACACCAAGAACTCTAGGACAAGTTCTGGGTAAGTCTACCGGTCGCTAAAAAAAGGATTGTCTCCATTCATGAACTACTTCTGACATACCCATCGCATGTTTTCAATAAAGCCCACCCTTTCTATCAATGTGTGATCTCCATATGGCGTTGGTATTATTGGCCTCATCTGTAGCTCCTCATAGATATTCCTGATCTCTAAGGACATATGCTAGATGTAGGTTGGTCGAGGGGGCAACTCACCTTGATCCGCCGACGTAGAAGGGCCTATCCTTGGCACCAAGATGATAATGCAATAAAAAGGATTAGGAAAGAGAAGCTTCATGAAGATCGTCAGCTCGGTGAAGATTGTCAGCACCCAGTGCAACTCTACTCTGAGTTCTAGGAGGAGTGGAGGAAGTGGTGTGAAGAAAATAAGTTAACCACCCCTCCTTATATAGTTGAGTCGAGAAGAGTCGGTACTACTAAATTTTGTGTCGGTAGTACCAAGATAGAGGCACAAATCCATGGCTCAGATGGATCGACGGTTGACGTTTGATGATGTCTCAAGCACGGATCATGCAGAGTCGGTGGTACCGAGTACAAGTCAGTAGTACCGACTTGAGTTGTAGATCGGTGATACCAACTATGTGATAAAGCTTGCATATGTCGTTGAATCGAGCATCCACGGATTGTTGACGTCATACATCGATACTACCGACTACAATGTCAGTAGTACCGAGTTGGCAGTTTTGACTCGGTACTTTCAAATTTTTCATCTCGATGTTCCGATTTGGGCATGCCAAAAAGTTAGTGGTACCGACTTGTGTGTCGATGCCACCGCGAGCTTATCAGTTAATGATCAAAATCTTCAGATACTTGGTAGTACCGATTGGGAGAGTCAATAGTACCAAGTTTAGCATTTTGGTGCAGATGGTTCGCTGATGTAATCTTGGTACTATCGATTGGGTGTCTCCATTGTACCGACCTAGAGACAAATCTACACACTCCACACACAAGTCAAAGTACCATTTTTAGAAAAAATAAAATACTAAAACAACTACAATGCGAAAATGAACATGAATAGAAGGAAAATGAAGGTTGGGTTGCCTCCCAACATGCTCCATTGTTTAACATCCTAGATTAGACATTCCTAAGAGAAAGAATCTAAGGGATCTCCATAAGTTGTACCTCTTCTATTCTCTGCTCCACTTCCCCCCCATAGTAGTGCTTCAATCTTTGGTCATTAACAAGGAATGACCTAGTCCCATCTAAAATCTTCACTACATTGTGGGGAAAAACTTGATCATCACAAATGGTCCACTCCATTTGGACCTTAGTTTGCCCGGATGTAACTTAAGTCAGGAGTTAAAAAGGAGAACATTTTGGCCTGGAAGAAACACCCTATTCACAACATGCCTATCATAAATATTTGTTGTCATCTTCTTATAAATCCTCGAACTTTCATAAGCATCCATCCTAAGCTCATCTAGTTCATTAAGCTCCAAAAGTCTTTTTCTACATGCTTCATCCAATCCAAAGTTTAACTTTCTCAATGCCCATTTTGCCTTAAACTCAAGCTCTACTGGTAAATGATGAGCACGACCGTAAACCAACCTAAAAGTGCCATCCCTATAGGTGATTTATAGGCCGTCATATATGCCCAAAGTGTGTCATTAAGCATGAAACTCCAATTTGTCCTATTAGTGGAAACTATCCTTTCCAAGATCTTTTTCACTTCTTTGTTAGACACCTCCACTTGGCCTTGTGTCTGTGGGTGATAAGGAGTACCCACTCATTGTTTCACCCCATACTTGCTAAGTAAGGCTCTGAATTTCCTATTGGTGAAATGTGATCCACCATCACTAATGATCAGCCGGGGGACACCAAACTTGCAGAAAATGTTATCCTTCACAAACCTGCACACCACTTGAGCGTCATTGGTGCGGGTTGGAATTTCTTCCACCCACTTAGATACATAGTCAACCACAAGTAAAATATAAGTGTTAGAATTATATGACACAAATGGACCCATGAAATCAAGTCCCCAAAGATTAAAAAATATCAACCTCCTAAAACACATTTAATGGCATCTCATATCGCTTTAAAATATTACCTGCACATTGCCATACATCACAACAACGAACGAAATCATATGCATCTTTAAATAATGTTGGCCAATAAAATCCACTCTCTAACACTTTGGTCACCGTCCTAGAGCTAGCATGATGCCCTCCCTTAGGTAAAGAATGGCAGTGTGCCAAAATACTCCCTACCTCACACTCGGGTACACACTTCCTTAAAAGTCCATCCCTACCTTGTTTAAGAAGAATAGGGTCATCCTGAATGTAAAACCTTAATGAATGGAAAAAAATCTTCTTCTCTTGATACCCCCAATCTGCAAGAAAATCTTTGCAGGCTAAATAATTAATAATATATGTGAACCATGGATCTTTCACCTTGATTGCAAAGAGTTGTTCATCTAAAAAATCTTCAACAATGGGAATATCTACATCTTTTTCATTCACTCTTTCCAGCCTAAATAGGTGATCTGCTACCACATTTTCCACCCATGTCTTGTCTTTAATTTCTATGTCAAATTCCTATAACAATAAAATCCACCTAATCAATCTAGGTTTTACATCTTTCTTTTGTAACAAGTATTTGATGGCAGTGTGGTCAGTCCAAACAATCACCCTTGCCCCTACTAGGTACTGGTAGAACTTATCAAACACAAAAATGACCTTGAAGAGTTCTTTTTCTATGGGTGTATAATTAATTTGTGCATCATTTAAAGTTGTGAACGCATAATATATGATAGTAGGAAATTTATCTTTGTGTTGTCCCAACATAGCTCCTACAACATAGTCTGATGCGCCACACATCAGCTCAAACAACAGACTCCAATCAAGAGCATGCACAATAGTCATAGAACTTAGATTTTCCTTTAATGTTTCAAAAGAAATCAAATATCGATCATCAAAGGAAAATTCAGTGACTTTTTCCAAAAGTTCTGACAAGGGTTTAGCAATTTTTGAAAAATCTTTGATAAACCGGCAGTAAAACCCAGCATGTCCCAGAAAGCTCCTTACTCCTTTCACCGATGTCAGTGGAGGTAACTTGGAGATAACTTCTATCTTAATGGGGTCTACTTCCATACCCTTGTTGGACACCTTGTGTCCCAACACTATTCCCTCGCTCACCATCATATGGCACTTCTCCCAATTTAAGACTAAATGGGTGTCCTCACACCTTTGTAAAACTTTATCCAAATTGTATAGGCAATCACTAAATGACTCCCCATACACCAAAAAATCAACCATAAACACCTCCAAGCACCGCTCAATCATATCAGAGAAGCTGGAAAGCATACAACATCATAAGGTAGCAGGGGCGTTACAAAGGTCGAATGGCATCTATCTATATGGAAATGTGTCGTAAGGGCAGGTGAAAGTAGATTTTTCCTGATCCTTTGGCTCGATCAAGATTTGATTGTAACCAGAATACCCGTCGAGGAAACAAAAGTGTGAATGACCAACGAGTCATTCCAAAATCTGATCAATGAAAGGTAGCAGAAAATGATCTTTTAAAGTGACTTCATTCAAATGATGATAATCTATGTAAACACGCCACCCATCACCAATGTAGTTGAAATCAATTCATTAGTTGTGTTGGTCATGACAATGATCCCCCCTTTTTTGGAACTACCTAAGTTTGGCTAACCCACATAGAATTAGAAATTTCATAAATAATATCTGCCGAAAGGAGCTTGCCCACTTCTTTCCTCACTGTCTCAGTCATGATTGGTTGAGTCGTCGTTGATGTTGAACTATTTCTTTAGCTCCTTCTTCTAGCTGGATCTTGTGTTGGCACAAACTTGGGGAGATTCCTTTGATGTTCTCTATAGACCACCCAAAAGTAGCTCGATGGTTCTTTAATATAGCAAGTAATTTCCCCTCTTCTTCACCACTCAAGGATGATGATATGATCACCAGGAGCTTTTCTTCTACATCCAGGAAGACATACTTCAGGTGTGGCGGTAGCGGCTTCAATTCAAACTTAGGAGGGTTCAGTAGAGATGGAACTAGTGGAGGGGGAGGTGGTCCCAAGTCTTTAAAATATCTTGTGTAATTATAGGGTACCGCCTTCAGCATCAATACACACTCCTCCAGAGAGTGACTGCATGTGTTGTCATCTACTCTATTCATCAGACCTACTTCTAGAGGTAATTGTGGATATGTTTGCATCCGTGAATTAGCAGTGACCTCCTCTATGGTGTCCGAGTCATAATATTCTTCTCTATCATGTGGGTAATGTATTGCTTCTTTCAATGAGATCATCTTGGTGTTTTCAATTATGTCAACTTCCAAAGTATCTTTTTCCACCTTGGTCATCACGTGAGCTGTATCAAGAAATGGCTTCCCCAAACGTAAAGATATCTTGCCCTCCATGTGCTATTTCATTTTATACTGTGTTGTATCCCCCTTTTCTTTTGAGTGTCCAGACATCTTTATTTCAAACCAGTCATCATAAGTGCCCATTGTCAGACGTCCTCTGCCCATTTCTAAGATCATGTCAGTTGTGTCTTGGAATGGCCTACCTAGAAAAAGTTTATTGCCTTTATCCTCTTGCATTTCCGTTACCACGAAATAAGTAGGAAAAATAAACCTATCCACTTTCACTAAGACATCTTCACAAATGTCTTATTGCCTAACCACAAAGTTGTCAGCCAATTCAATAGTCATAGTACTTTTTCTTGTCTCCTTAAGACCTAGCTTTTTGAAGGTTGACAAAGGCATGAGGTTGACACTGGCCCCTGTGTCACATAGGGACTCACCAAACTTAGTCTTTCCTATGTAGCACGTGATTTTGAAACAACCAGGATCTTGTCTTTTAGGAGATAGAGTTCCCAAAATAAAAGTGCTCACCTGCTCCTTTAACACTACCACATCAGCCTCATGTATCTATCTCTTCTTATTGATGATGTCTTTAAAGAACCTTCCATATGATGGTATCTTCTCAATTGCATCAAATTTCTAGAACCGTCGGTGTACTTTGGTTGCCTTCAAGCCATTTGGAAAGGGTACTGGTGTCCTCTAGTGAGGCGAGACATATGCTTTCAATCTAGTATTTTCCACATCATCAATGTTCTCTTCAGATGTTTTCTCCTGCTCCAACTTATCCGGTTCAGTTGCCTCTATTGTCGCAGTCTGAGTTGTTGTTCTAAAAACTTCAATTGCATATGTGGTTGTCGGTTCCTTATTCAATAACGCCTTACCACTGCATAGTAGGACTTCCTTGACATGTAGATTTCTAGAAGGCACGTTGGTATTAGTAGGGAACCCCTATTGGTTCAGCTGTTTCAAGGTACCCACACCCACTACTATTTGAGAAATTTGAGTTTCTATATTGTGGATCCTCACCCGTTAGTTTTGGAGTTCTCTTTGTGTCTATCCTATCAGCATTTCATTCTGCCTGACCAGCTTTCTAAGCATTTCTTCAATACGATCGATCTTTTTTATTCCTGTAGATATAGTGTCTGGCCACCAAACTATTGTGGCTTGGGTTTTTGTGCCTGTGATAGGTCCTATTAAAAATTGTTAGGATCCTTCCATGAAAACTTAGGATACTTCCTCCATGTGTAATCGTTTCCCCTATATTGTTGTTGTTGGTGCACGAACTTACAATCTTTATCTTTTTCTTCTGAAGGCAATCCATCATTGGAACAAAGCTTTTTAGCAATCAAGTCCAACTTCTCATTTAATGCAGAGATGACCTTAGACTCGCCTACACTTTTGACGATTGCTAGAAGCTCTCTCTCATATCCCCATGACTGATTTTGGGACATATTCTTCAATATCACATGATAGAGGGCACATTTATTGTTGAAGAAGAACCCTACTCCTGCACTGTCGAGTGTAGTCCTTTCTCCCTTGTGCAGGATGTAATAGAATATCTTTGCCTATCCCAAAAGATCGATTCCATAATGAGGTACTTTCTGCAGCATATTCTAGAACCTCTCCCATGCTTTAGAATTAGATTCATCAGCTTGTTGTATGAAGTTATGGATCTTCTTTACCAAGCCATTGGTCTTCTATGGAGGGAAATGACACTCAAAGAAGGCGTCAATCATCTGATCTCATGTTTCAATGCCTTCATCATCAAGGTTATGAAACCATGACTTTGTGTTGTCTGCCATTGATGACGGAAAAAGCTTCATATATATGATACTTGCTGATATTTGATCTATCTTGACCATATCACAGTTCTCCACAAAGTTTCTAATGTGCACCATTGGGTCTTCAGAACTATGGCCATGGAAAGCTTGGGATTTGACTAAAAAGATCAACCATGGGTCAATCTTGTTGCTACCCAAATTGATGGCTTGTTTTTTTATTGGTCTTTTTGGAGATGTTGCGGTAGAGGCTCTAATCCTCTCCCATATTGTTTGTTCTTCTTCTCCTGGCATTTCTGCTACCTCAGGTTCTTCTGGTGTTATAGGTCTCTCAGGTGGGGGTGTCGGTGGTGGAGTTCGGTTGAATCTATCCACTGACCATCCAACTTCTCTTTCTTTGTGAAGGAGTTTTGCTTGCCCGAACCCCGACGAAGATGGCTCTCTGTAATCATGGGCTCGAGTATGCACCATACACCAGTACCTGAAAGTAGCAAATTAATTGTCAGAGTGCAGTAGCAGAGATAAAAGCAATAATGTAAATTAGCTCTAAGTGAAATGGAAAATTTTTAAAAAAAATAAAAAGAGTTGGCCTAGAGTGGCCGACCACAACACTTGTAGTGTTGGATGTTGTCGTTTCTCCAGAAATGGTGCCAAAAAAATTGACACTTGTTTACTGTGCATTATACGCAAGTGAACATATCGAAGTAATATATGCCCTTTTGAGGCCTGAGTCAAACACAGGAAAACGTTCTCCAGAGACTACTACTAATTATGGTCTAATCAGCTAGGTCGGTGTAAATGAACGAGTTTGATTAAACAGAAGCAAAAACAGAATGAAACAAACTTAACACTTAAATTATTAAGATTTAGGGAATTCCTTAAGATTGTGTTTTCACTACAGATAACATTGCTATTCATTCCATACACTAATATCTATTACCCCTATCCATGGATAAAGATCATGTAGTCAGAACTACCCACTCCCGCAGTGTAGTTCACTACCTATTCTAATGCCAACCCCATTTTCATAGCAATTGGTTGATTAGTTAGGTACTTTATGATTAAACTTTGGGTTTCTCCTCTCATTTATTCTTTGACTTTCCCAAGGGGTGTAATAAACTGGTAAATATATGCTTTCCAACCCTTAACCTCTCTCTCAAAATGATTAAGAGTCTAATAATCTATCTATGTTGATCACTCATAAATAGAACAATGCATCTTCATAGATTTATATCCAGAAAATAAGGATAAAGATTATATTAATGCATGGAAATCAGTTACAGTGCATATATGGGCTACTCCCGGGTCCTGAGGAATTATGGGGATTAGCCCTGCATGGTTTTCATTGACAAATACATGGTAGAGAAAGAGAAAAATGTGGGAAACATTAGAGAAACTAAGTAACCCCTGGTGAATAGCTGATCCAGATGATCCCTTACGTTGTACACGCAATCAGCTGTCTTCTGGCTTCCGATTGGCTTTCTGGATGTGCTTAGATCGTCACGGATGAAGCTTTGGTTCCTTTCTCCTCTTCTCTCTCTCTCTCTCTAGTGTCGTGTAATAGAATACGGCTACCTCCTTTTGTATGGATGAATTCTCCTTAGGTCATAGGAGTCACTTACGGTATGAAATAATGTCCACTGTTGGATTAGATTGCCATCTTCAGATTTGCCTAATCGGGAGGCAAATCTCGGCACAGTGGAACGTGTAACCCGCCTGCTGTCCAAGTCAACCACTAAATTTCCTGGGAGAAAGGGGAAGGGGAAGCAATGCAAGGGACAACCCACCCATACAGACAGCCAGCGGGGAGGATGGCACTACTGGCAAAGACCGTCTGGCGAAAACACCGCAGGCGCGAAGCGTGGTAGGCCTGCGCCGGGGGAGCAGGGAAGGGAGGAAAGGGAGCCCGGCGGACGGTGGACTAGAATCGAATCTATGACATTCAGACTTATATAGAGATTTTGGACTTTGACCCCAGGAGAAAGAAGGTGGTTTTGGCAAACTTGAATGGATGAATTCTCCTTAGGTCATAGGAGTCACTTACGGTATGAAATAATGTCCACCGTTGGATTAGATTGCCATCTTCAGATTTGCCTAATCGGGAGGACTCGGTAGTATCGACTTGGTAGTCGGTAGTACTAAGATCTTAGGGTAGCCGTGACTCTTGAAAAAGTTGGTACTATCGACTTGTCTTGATAGCACCGAGTCTTCATGTCGCTCGATCATTGTCTGCCTGACATCATCTCAGTAGTACCGAGTTCATGAACTCAGAAGTACTGTGTTACGACCCCACCTCCCGATAACCCCAAATTAAGGGAAACCAAGAGGTTGAGCCGTACCCATTAATCCCGGATCAAAGGTTCGACATATAACCATAAACAATTATTAAATTCTAACAGACTATACTGAAAATGGTAATAAAATTTTTCTTTACATACCTTTTGAAAACTTGGATCTCTATTCTTCTTATCCATACTGATACTAATCTATCTAATCCTCCTTTGCACTTTAATTCTCGTTTAGTATCACATGTGCCACTTTACTGTTTGTTCTTTTCATTGTACCTAAAACGCCGACAAACAAAACGTCGGTCAGCCGTAGCTGGTATGTGGGGGAAAACAATAAACATGCAACTATGATAACAATGTAATCATTCAATTACTTGTTTAAAAACCAATATTACATTTTCGATATAACTACGCGATCCAAGAGTACCCTATCCTTTGTGTTGTCCCCATTAGACCCCTCATGATCCACCTATAAGTGGACCAATTTCTAGGGTTGAGTCACATGGCACTACTCGTAAGTAGTCCACTCCTTAACTCGGGATTTGCTAAAGAGTCTCTAACTCACGGTAACCTAGACCTTACTCTAGGTTTACCCCTTTTTAGCCTTTTCAAAATAACAGAGGTGGACCCGGATCTAGCCAGTTATATTATGCACCTTTATAGTGATAATCGTAGTCACTTTATATGTTGCATGAAATAAATAAACATCCAACAGTTTAGTTGCATTCAATGCGATTAAACATTTCGGGAAACCACCGGGAAACTAAAGCGGTATAGCCATAAGCGTAACCACATACCTGATCCATAGCAACTTGATGTCCATGCATTTAATATTCAACATAATTAACAGGCAATCAACAAAATCCTGAAAATAATGCATAACATACAAGTGTCATTGTTTTATTCAAACATCCTTAAGATCAACTTTGATTTCTCCTTATGATTTCTAGGACAACTTTAGGGTTTTATTAGGGTTTTAGCCTTCATTATGCATTTATCACTTTTAATGCTCTTTTAGTTTACAAACCCTAATTTCTGCATCATATGCACAATTGCATGTCCATTAAGTCTAATATGTTTCTTTTACACTAAAATTATTACCTTTATCCTTTTAGGTCATATCCACAACATTAAGGCTAATTATCACCTTCGGTCTCTTTCAAATTAACAAATCATATTTCATTGTAGTTCAATTCACATATATAAACCTTATTTATCACTATTTCCACTTTATACACTAAGGAACACTAATTATCCAAATAATTCACATTAAAGGTCTTTGGTGATCAAATTGGATTTTTAACAACATAACATTGTCTTATTCATTTATTTGCACAATTAAATCATTAAAAGGCATATCTTTCTAAATTAGGGTTTCTAAGCCCATTAATGCAACTTAGATATATCAAACCCTAATTTAAGCCAATTATGTGCAATTATGATCCTTTTATTATCAACTTGTTAATATATTCAGATAACATCACTATATTTAAATATCATATATTTCAAGGGTTTTTCACTAATTAAACCAGTAAATATGTTAACTTTATGTACTTTTCCAATTTCAAGCATATAAACTCTAAATTAAACTAATCTCATGCAAAGTTCTTCCTTTTTGAACTCAATGCACCTTTTTGCATTTAACAGGTTAATATCAACTCTATTGATCCATTAAACCCTATTAATCTCTTTAATCATATCAAAGTAGGGTTTCTTACTCTTTAATTAATCCAAGATGATAATCTACATTACTTTTCGAATTAGGATCAGATTCAGGCTATGAAACTATTTTTAATGGGTTCCTTGCATTTTTCTGATCAAAATTCATATATCATATGTGCCAAACGGAGCTACCAATCATAAGATATGATTTTAAGTAGAAAAACTTACTTTGGCCAATCCGATGATGCCACGTCACCAAGTCCCATGCACGCAGCTTGCTTTAAAACATTTCGAAAAGTCGAATTTACCCTTGACTTAAACGGCCAGCGCTTCCCACCCCGAAGGGTATTTCCGTCCAAAGCTGAGGGGTCATCCCCTACCTTCGGCCAGCCGCGCGACGCAGGCCCTAGCTGCCCTAGGCGCGGCTATACTCCCTTCCCTGACATGTGAACCTCGCCGGAAGCTATGCCATTGCCTCCGCCGCTCTTGGGCGTACACGTGATGCCCCTAACAGCAGGCCAAGGTGGCCTATCCCCTGCTCGTGGCCCAATCATTTGCGGCCGGTACAGCAGGCCGACGGCTGCCATTGTGCACACAATAGGGCACCAACTTGATGGTGATGAGGATATGTGGCTCCGTGGTACCCCAGGCTACCACCATAACCCACCTTTGTCTCTTCATTGCTCCCTGGTCTCTCCACTCTCCCCAGCTAGGGTTTGCGTGGATATGAAGAAGAAGAAGACGTAGAAGAGAGGGTTGATTGCGTGGGGCTTTCTTTGGCCCTAGCCAGGGCTTTACCCTTTTTATAAAGGAGGAGAGAAACGTCCTAGGGTACGTGCCCACGAAGACAACAAGGTTTCTTCAACCGGGAGTCATGAAAAAGAAATTCTCTCTTTCCTCTTTATTCTTCTTAATATCCATTATTTCAGGGATAATTAGAAATACAAAAATCCACTTGCTTATTCTCTTTAAACTTTCCTTTTAGGTATTTTTCACGAAAACATGTTTCCTTTTAATAGAAAATACCATCTTATGAAAATAACATAAAATCCATTAATAATGAAACACATTTATCTTCTTTTTCTCTCTCATTCACCTTTTATTTCCTTATTGGGATTCCTTTTATCCCAAGAAACCAAGTGAATTCGAATTCCACTCTATGATGAGTAAACACTCATTCTTCTTAGAGAATTGCACATTATTTTTAGCATTATCTCAATTTCTTTTATTATTAGATTTCTATTTATCATTATTCTCTTATTTTGTCTTTTTGGTATTTTATCTTTCTTTCCTCTTTATTGGGACTCCTTGTATCCCAAGACACTCCATCATTTCGAAATTCATTTGATTGGAATAATCATTATCCTTCGTATTGAGGATTTCTTTTTATTTCTCTTTTATTTTACTCATAAGCATTCCTTTTAATCATAAGAAATCCTTGGGATACGAAATTCCATAAAGGGTAACTCAATTATCCATCTTTTCACTTAATTTCCACATTTTCTCATTGTTTTCAATTTCTTCCTTAATAAAGAAATACATAATTAATCTTTTCTTTTTTTTCTTATTTCTTTTCTTTGCAATTTTAGACTCCTTGGAACCCAAGGAATCCAAGAGGCACGAAATCCTCTTTGGATTTGTCTTCTAGAGGTTTCCATTATTTCTTTTCTCAAATATCCATTTACTAATTGAATTTCCTTTGTTATTTTCCTTTTTATTGGGCCCAATAGACAATAAAGCCCACAAATCAAATAACAAGGCTATTTTAAACGAAATCCAATTATTCAAAACAAAACACATCATTATCTGTTCAATTATCCTTAATATGAGAAATTGCATTTCTCATCAATTGAACCCAAAAATTGGGGTTATAACATCCTTCCCCTCTTATAGGAATTTTGTCCTCAAAATTCAAACAAGCAAACAAACAATTCAGGATAAGACTTCTCCATGTCCATCATTGGCCCCTATGTGGCCTTGCCGTACTCATGGCATTTTCAAAGAACCTTTATCATCACATATTCTTTTCTCTGAGTTCTTTCATCCTGGCGTCTATAAACTACACAGGTGACTCAGGCCATTTCAGCCTCCCTTGGGGCTCACTAGGTTCATTGCTCAGCACATGGTCGGGGTACCTCACATAGTGCTCTAAATTGAACACATGGAAAACATCTCCCATTAATCTATCCTGAGGGGTAGGGTCAAACCTAACCCTCTCCACCCATCCATCTCTAATGGACCCATGTATCGGGGACTCGTCTCTCTTAGATATAACTTAGAGGGGTCGGATTTTCATGTCATATTTTCTCCCACAGTAACTTGTATGTTAGTCTACTTTGCATCTGCTCACGACTCTCATCGTCTCTAGGCTCCTTTCAGCCCTTGCACAACCAAAGTGACTTCATCTACACGTACTGGGGTCCCTTTTTCTAACCATCATGTGGTACTTTTCTAACCATCATGTGGTCCTTTCACCAACATCACCTTACTGAAGTGGTGACCGATACAACCTCCCTTACAGAGCTTCATATAAAACCCGATACTGGCTATTGTGGTCATTTTCACATCTTTCATAGGACAAGAACTGTCTCTAGATATCACCCTGAATGAGCACACATGCCCTCATCAGACCCTTTAGTCTGTATCATACTAACCATAGTTAGGGGTGATAAACTATACTATCATTGAGTTCTTCATGTACCTACTTCCACTTTATGGAAGTGAACCTTTAGGTCAAACTCAATCACCTTTGAACTCGCTTCATGGTGTAGTTGAACCGTCTCTCACATGGGTAGTTCAACTGGACCTGTCCCTTAACAGAACTCTTCCTTATCTAGGTAAGGCAACCTACCATAACCCACATTGTATCTCGACCTTCCTCGATCCAGGGAAGACCTATCACAACATCCATAGTGTTGAGCTCTCATTCCCTCTCAAGGATTCTTTTGTCCTCTATATTGATACACTGGGTTACTAGGGTTCGTCCTTTACCTCTTGGCTTGCATGGCCATACACCACATGCAACTTCATCTTAAGCATCCAAAGTGCTATTTTCATTTTCCACGGTGTATGATGATCTCCAACCAGGACTCCCTGTATGTCATGATTCTTTCAAGATCAACTCCTCGAAACCCTAAACCACTCTAGTCGGGGTTGCATCACCTTCCCTTAGAAAGAAGTACACCTGAGGTTTTACCATCATCCTTCCATTGCATCAAGAACTAGGCTGGCTAACCAAACAACCCTTAACCTTTCAACGCATCTTGTTTCCTCTGAGTGTTATCTAAACACCTCTCTTTTTCAAACTTAGGGTTTTCCAAACAAACTCTTCTAACTTCTAGTCAACCAAGTCTTAATCAGATCATTCATTATCACTTCACATCCTTAGGTAACATTACACCTCCATGTATTTTGCTTATCATGTCACCTTAAACTATATGTTCATCTTCATAAGAACACCCTCTGATTCCATCATCATGGTGATCAAACTCGACCTGGTATAACTTGTAAATTCTACATAGCTCATCATAGAAACTTCCTCATAAGGGAACTACCTCATCCCTCTTAGTGTTTGCAAGCCATCCATCATTCATTCACTTTACCATGGTAAGATATCTTCTCTATCCCCATTTCTCATGGCAACGCTCCAACCTACATCATCTCTTATCCTTGGTGTATGACATGCATAATGTCCTATCTCTCATCCCCATAACAAGAGGAAATAAGCATTTGGCTGTAGTCCAAATACAGAGTTCTTCCTGTTCCAAGAGTAGAGATGGTACATCCCACCTTGGCAGTACACCTCTAAATCTAAGTTGTAACGTGCCACATATGTCTCTTCTTCAAAAACATCATGATATCAAACTAGTCTTGAACCTGCTGAGGTTTATATCCCTGGTCATCTCCCCTAGGTCTATAGGGTACCGACTCTTTTGGGGTCATCCCCTTCCCTCATGCATCCGGAGAGTGCCCTACTCATCTGCCCTTTGGGTCCCATGAGTTCATGAAGGTGATCAATCTCCTAACCCATGGCCCTAAGACAATGATAGCTGTTACCTCCCGACCCTATGGTCACGTGCAACTGGGGAATTAGGCAACTCCTATCTTCATCGGACTTATCCCTACCTGACCCTAGGATAGACTTAGGATTCTCCATCGTAGTACATGTTCACTTAGAACCTTACCCAAGTCTTCATCATCTCTCTTTCTGCATTCATGGGCTGGCCTTCATCCTTTCATCGGGACCATGGCAAGCTACTTACCCTGGTCACGCCCCTTACTGTTTACCTCCATGGTAACATATTCATATGCAATTAGAGATGGATATCCAAGGTTCATTCTCATACCATGTACTTTTCTCTTAACTTCTCAAGATCCTACAAGACCTCTTTAGGTTACCTTGAACCAACAAAATGATATACATCCTTCCAAAGGGGTTCCTCTCCCAGGATGGAAAGAAAACTATCTCTAAGGTCACAACAGCTCTTAGGTCCAGGGTTTACATCCACCCAAGCCTACTTAACCCTAGGAAACCATTGAGGCACAAGCAGATCACTTATTGAACCATACTAGGTCATACTTGTCCTCTTTCCTCAAAGATAGATCAAGGTCATACCTTCCTTTATCATCAACCTAGCGATGAGGGGTTCATTACACATACCTTAAACTTAAGGGACTTCCCTTTTCCTTTATTCATGAGGCGTACCATGCTCGAAACTATAGAAACTTAATTCTCATCATGAGCATTAGGTATACCACTTCCCCTCTTATACCTAGGAACCCTAGGTTCACTTTTAGGTGTCCAACTTCCCGCTCTATCTCTGAACCATGAATCAAACTGGAAAAAGGCATCTCGTGCACTTCCTATCATCCTTCTTCTCGATCAACACTTAGGGTTGGGTCCTCCTTAAGGACAACTAACAGGGTACAAGGCCTCATAGCCCGCTACCACACCTTTCTAGGTCTAAGGAACTCTTCTCCCTACCGTAGCCACATAGGCACCAGATGCTTCATCTTCTATCTCTAGGGTTTGGTCCTTCTAAAGACAACCAAGATATCATCAACCTTCAGGGATCGATCATGAAGCAACCACTATCATCCCTAGTTCAGGGTTTTAGGCTTCCAACCTTATTGCGGGGTTTCCTGCTTTCTCTAGGGATAACCCTACATTCAACCTCACCATTAGAGCTCCTCTCTTCATGAAGGTTCATCCTCAAAAGCGTACTCTACATGGGCGAAGCCTAGGTTCGAACTTAGGGTTGCTCAAGATTATCCATAACCCTTTATGCTCTATCATAATTCCTTGTCCAGGGTTTCACCCTAATGTCAACACTAAGACGTGCCCCAGGTGCCAACTGTACCCTACTAGCACAAGCCCATAGGGTTTCTAAGGTCCTTCACTAACCTCATAATCTAAAGAGTTATCCTTTACCTTGACATGCACGACCCTTCCCAGGGTTGGGTTGCCAAAAGTGCTTAGGTCATCCATGGATCATATGGCATCCCAAAGGCATGTCCCTTCAGACACCTGGTCCAACTCATCTCTCTCTAACCATCACTTAGGGTTAGGGTTAGCATCATCCTCAGAGGGCGTGCCAGGTCTCTACTAGCAATGGAGATCTCTATCTCCATGATTGACTTATCTTCGTGATAAGAAGGTCTAGCCTCAGGTCTCTCCTGAGGACATGACATCTTATGTCATACGACCTAAGCATGTATCTATTATTTATTCTGCGCCTAATCTATTAAGCTTATGTCCATGAAATCTTATTTACATGCCTTTCATTAATTTAGTGGAGGATTCCTTAAACCTTATTAGCCTTACCCATACCTCAAGAGGGTGAGGAGAAGAAAGGAAACCCTAATCCTTTATGTCCTTATCAGAATTTTGTGATGAGAAGGGATGAATAAGATGAGAAGTCCTAAAGGTATCTTATTTCGATTCATACCCTGAGACTTTGGCCAGGCGGTCACACGGGTCCGGGAGTCCTCGTTTTCCGACTAGCGGTGCGGAGGAAAATCTTGCCAGCCCCCGGTCGTGATCCCTTTCTAGACACCTCCGTCTTTCAGATACTCCTCTAATAACTCCCTTGGGTTCTATGGAGTTTGTAAAATTTAATAATTATTAATGGTTAGATGAGGAACCTACGCTCTGATACCAAATGTTACGACCCCACCTCCCGATAACCCCAAATTAAGGGAAACCAAGAGGTTGAGCCGTACCCATTAATCCCGGATCAAAGGTTCGACATATAACCATAAACAATTATTAAATTCTAATAGACTATACTGAAAATGGTAATAAAATTTTTCTTTACATACCTTTTGAAAACTTGGATCTCTATTCTTCTTATCCATACTGATACTAATCTATCTAATCCTCCTTTGCACTTTAATTCTCATTTAGTATCACATGTGCCACTTTACTGTTTGTTCTTTTCATTGTACCTAAAACGCCGACAAACAAAACGTCGGTCAGCCGTAGCTGGTATGTGGGGGAAAACAATAAACATGCAACTATGATAACAATGTAATCATTCAATTACTTGTTTAAAAACCAATATTACGTTTTCGATATAACTACGCGATCCAAGAGTACCCTATCCTCTGTATTGTCCCCATTAGACCCCTCATGATCCACCTATAAGTGGACCAATTTCTAGGGTTGAGTCACATGGCACTACTCGTAAGTAGTCCACTCCTTAACTCGGGATTTGCTAAAGAGTCTCTAACTCACGGTAACCTAGACCTTACTCTAGGTTTACCCCTTTTTAGCCTTTTCAAAATAACAGAGGTGGACCCGGATCTAGCCAGTTATATTATGCACCTTTATAGTGATAATCGTAGTCACTTTATATGTTGCATGAAATAAATAAACATCCAACAGTTTAGTTGCATTCAATGCAATTAAACATTTCGGGAAACCACCGAGAAACTAAAGCGGTATAGCCATAAGCGTAACCACATACCTGATCCATAGCAACTTTATGTCCATCCATTTAATATTCAACATAATTAACAGGCAATCAACAAAATCCTGAAAATAATGCATAACATACAAGTGTCATTGTTTTATTCAAACATCCTTAAGATCAACTTTGATTTCTCCTTATGATTTCTAGGACGACTTTAGGGTTTTATTAGGGTTTTAGCCTTCATTATGCATTTATCACTTTTAATGCTCTTTTAGTTTACAAACCCTAATTTCTGCATCATATGCACAATTGCATGTCCATTAAGTCTAATATGTTTCTTTTACACTAAAATTATTACCTTTATCCTTTTAGGTCATATCCACAACATTAAGGCTAATTATCACCTTCGGTCTCTTTCAAATTAACAAATCATATTTCATTGTAGTTCAATTCACATATATAAACCTTATTTATCACTATTTCCACTTTATACACTAAGGAACACTAATTATCCAAATAATTCACATTAAAGGTCTTTGGTGATCAAATTGGATTTTTAACAACATAACATTGTCTTATTCATTTATTTGCACAATTAAATCATTAAAAGGCATATCTTTCTAAATTAGGGTTTCTAAGCCCATTAATGCAACTTAGATATATCAAACCCTAATTTAAGCCAATTATGTGCAATTATGATCCTTTTATTATCAACTTGTTAATATATTCAGATAACATCACTATATTTAAATATCATATATTTCAAGGGTTTTTCACTAATTAAACCAGTAAATATGTTAACTTTATGTACTTTTCCAATTTCAAGCATATAAACTCTAAATTAAACTAATCTCATGCAAAGTTCTTCCTTTTTGAACTCAATGCACCTTTTTGCATTTAACAGGTTAATATCAACTCTATTGATCCATTAAACCCTATTAATCTCTTTAATCATATCAAAGTAGGGTTTCTTACTCTTTAATTAATCCAAGATGATAATCTACATTACTTTTCGAATTAGGATCAGATTCAGGCTATGAAACTATTTTTAATGGGTTCCTTGCATTTTTCTGATCAAAATTCATATATCATATGTGCCAAACGGAGCTACCAATCATAAGATATGATTTTAAGTAGAAAAACTTACTTTGGCCAATCCGATGATGCCACGTCACCAAGTCCCATGCACGCAGCTTGCTTTGAAACATTTCGAAAAGTCGAATTTACCCTTGACTTAAACGGCCAGCGCTTCCCACCCCGAAGGGTATTTCCGTCCAAAGCTGAGGGGTCATCCCCTACCTTCGGCCAGCCGCGCGACGCAGGCCCTAGCTGCCCTAGGCGCGGCTATACTCCCTTCCCTGACATGTGAACCTCGCCGGAAGCTATGCCATTGCCTCCGCCGCTCTTGGGCGTACACGTGATGCCCCTAACAGCAGGCCAAGGTGGCCTATCCCCTGCTCGTGGCCCAATCATTTGCGGCCGGTACAGCAGGCCGACGGCTGCCATTGTGCACACAATAGGGCACCAACTTGATGGCGATGAGGATATGTGGCTCCGTGGTACCCCAGGCTACCACCATAACCCACCTTTGTCTCTTCATTGCTCCCTGGTCTCTCCACTCTCCCCAGCTAGGGTTTGCGTGGATATGAAGAAGAAGAAGACGTAGAAGAGAGGGTTGATTGCGTGGGGCTTTCTTTGGCCCTAGCCAGGGCTTTACCCTTTTTATAAAGGAGGAGAGAAACGTCCTAGGGTACGTGCCCACGAAGACAACAAGGTTTCTTCAACCGGGAGTCATGAAAAAGAAATTCTCTCTTTCCTCTTTATTCTTCTTAATATCCATTATTTCAGGGATAATTAGAAATACAAAAATCCACTTGCTTATTCTCTTTAAACTTTCCTTTTAGGTATTTTTCACGAAAACATGTTTCCTTTTAATGGAAAATACCATCTTATGAAAATAACATAAAATCCATTAATAATGAAACACATTTATCTTCTTTTTCTCTCTCATTCACCTTTTATTTCCTTATTGGGATTCCTTTTATCCCAAGAAACCAAGTGAATTCGAATTCCACTCTATGATGAGTAAACACTCATTCTTCTTAGAGAATTGCACATTATTTTTAGCATTATCTCAATTTCTTTTATTATTAGATTTCTATTTATCATTATTCTCTTATTTTGTCTTTTTGGTATTTTATCTTTCTTTCCTCTTTATTGGGACTCCTTGTATCCCAAGACACTCCATCATTTCGAAATTCATTTGATTGGAATAATCATTATCCTTCGTATTGAGGATTTCTTTTTATTTCTCTTTTATTTTACTCATAAGCATTCCTTTTAATCATAAGAAATCCTTGGGATACGAAATTCCATAAAGGGTAACTCAATTATCCATCTTTTCACTTAATTTCCACATTTTCTCATTGTTTTCAATTTCTTCCTTAATAAAGAAATACATAATTAATCTTTTCTTTTTTTCTTATTTCTTTTCTCTGCAATTTTAGACTCCTTGGAACCCAAGGAATCCAAGAGGCACGAAATCCTCTTTGGATTTGTCTTCTAGAGGTTTCCATTATTTCTTTTCTCAAATATCCATTTACTAATTGAATTTCCTTTGTTATTTTCCTTTTTATTGGGCCCAATAGACAATAAAGCCCACAAATCAAATAACAAGGCTATTTTAAACGAAATCCAATTATTCAAAACAAAACACATCATTATCTGTTCAATTATCCTTAATATGAGAAATTGCATTTCTCATCAATTGAACCCAAAAATTGGGGTTATAACATACTGACTTTTCACGATTCATCCTTGTGCTTCACTGATGTGATTTCAGTGCTATCGACTTGGAGTGTCAGTAGTATCAAGTCTATGTGAGTCTTTTCTGGGAAATTGCTGATGTGAAGTCAGTACCATCGACTTTTGGTGTCGGTAGTATTGACTCTGTGAAGTTCCATTATACCTAAAAATACATAAAAACATATATAAATACTCGGGATAAATATGAAATCATCATAAACTTTAAAAATCATATAATTTGATGTATTTAAATATCACATGCCATTATTAGCATTTCCTGCATTATTAATCAAATAAATGACAAAACCACACATAAAATCAAGGAAAATATGCATGTGAAAATGACTGAAACTCATGCATCACCATTTTTAACTCCCTTCTCTAGTTTGGATAAAAATATGGATCAACTAATGATATTTGTATTGTTGATAAACCATTTAATTACTCATAAGTATTTTTATCATAAATTCTTAAATTTAAACCGTCCACTAAGATATATCAACTGAAACCAAAATTAATTTTGTTGTTTATTATCATAATAAACAAGGTCTCAGTAAAAATTGATCCATATCCGTGATAGTCTAGCCACTTATTAGTTCCTTTACTTTATCATATAATTAATAGGTTAAAGCCTTAAAAGTAATATATAAAAAGTTTCAAAAAATACCAATTGTTTCATTAAGCTCCAAAAAACAATAATAGACATCAAGCTCTATTCATTTGATATAATCAGTTTCTAATAAATTTCATCGGTTTCTCAATTATATTTACATGAATGCATGAAAACATATTTTCAAAGATATAATTGTATCACTTCAACCTACCTTAAGATACACCAATAACTTATTGATACATGGTTATTTTACTTGGAACATTCTGTAGAGTCATCATCTAAGGTTTTATGGTCCCTTACAACATACTTCACCCCTATCGAGGGTTTCAAGTTAAGATATGCTAGTGTAATAAAATATATAGTGTTTTTTTATCTATTAGATCCCCTATGGGATATAAAACCCTAAAGCTCGTAATGTTATGACATAATTTAGGGCAGTATGCCAAAATAGAGAAAAAAGACACAAATGTAATATTGGCATAGTGATTTATCAATAATTAATATTTCCATTTGTCTAATACAATATATATATATATGTCCTCACTAGTAGTTCAAAGAATGATACATTCATTTTTTTAGTCACATCAATATATTTCATCTAGCAATATGATGTACTCATTGGTATAATCAGCATCAACCTTCAATCATTGACCCAAAATTTCTAGAATAGTGTAAGGTCGTTTCATATAAAATAGTAATGACATTCGTCTACAATGTCTTCAATCAATATTGTTATGATTATGTATAATGATTGTTGAGAGTTACATGTATTAAAACTGATGCTAGATTCAAAACTAGTTCTAACTAAAGCAACATCTTAAACCATACTTTAAAATGTCTTTTTTGTGCCAAAGTGGAAGCAACTAATTAAATATCATATTTTTTTGTATAATCCATACAAATGAATAATATTGGATGCACAAATTTCTACATAATTTGCCTTCTCGTATATCAATGTAACAATCATAAACATACAAATAATTATCATAACATTCTCAATATTTTAGATAAGGATAATATCAATGTCTTTGACATTAAACGCTAGTTATCTAAACAATTTTCATTTTATCACAAATAGTCAAGCTTGATAATTACTTAACCGTAAATGTACTGGCTATAGTGATTGAAATTGGTATTTCAAATTTAAATTATATATACACAATGGATGTTCGTATCCTTATATGGAATAAGTCATTATTTCAAAAATGATAGTAATGTTGTGTTTTAAAGAAACATGCAATTTTAGACTTAGATTGGGATTTTGAAAAATATAAGTTATCCTCAATTTGGTTTACGAATCTAGAGAGGTGATCGAATTTCTTGACCTAGTTTCCCGTAATAAGATTGAATAGGATTGTGCTTTGGTTTTTTAGGTGAAAGATGGGAATTGAATCCTACAAAAATGTCTTATTGAGTTTCCTATACCTAAGAGATATTGATTATTTTTTATGTTTATAATTGTATGGTTTCTCTAAGGTCTACATATTCTTCTTTTGGTTTTAGGTTTCTTTCAAAGAAAATCCCTTTGCATTACATAAATTGTACTCAGGGTATTCTTCTCTTTATGCGGACATGGGTCAGTTTGACCAAAGAACATCAATCACTTATTCATTTGTCTGTCATTTATTTATTTCTCCTTACTAAAAATATGTTTCTTTCCACTATGATTGTGTGTTTTTATCAATGATATAGTAGTATGGAAATCATTAGAATTTTGGGTATGTACATTATCAAAAAGCTTGATCATGCAATTAGATTGAAATTAAGATAGATGCAACTTTATTGGTATATTTAGGTCTTTTCAAGGAATTTATTGAATTTGGAAAGATGCATGGATTTGTATTCTTTTGGTTTTAAAATCTTACTTTCCTTTTTATACTATTCAAAAATAGAGAGGATACTAAACATGGTTTGTGTCCATACCATTATCTGAATAGAGTATAGTATGAAATAAGTAAGTACAAAACTAGTGAAAAGAAAGAGGGAAAATAAAGAAACCAATAAAGAGATAAACATTCTTTGAATCGAGTCAGACACAAGAGAGAATCAAAAAATTAGAGAACCTACTAATAGAAAAAAAATTGGCTTCATCCAACAAAAACTTCAATTGGACCTATTGGCTAGATCATGAATAAATCTACTTAGATTACTTAGATGAATAGTGAATTGCATCAACTTAATGACAATCTAGAAGAGAAATAAATCATGTGAAAATTCAAAATTAAAGAACAGACATGGACTATTAACCAAGGATAGTTATAGTCTTCTAGAAAATATTATCAGTCAAAAGCATGTCTTTATCTATTGACAACGAAGTGAAGCCAACATTCTGACTAATAGTAGCTTTAGGGCAATTAAAATTAATAAAAATTGAAAGACTTGTCATGAAAAAAAATTCAAGGGTCTAGTAAGCAACACCTGAGAAATATCACTTTAGAAATCCATCAACATCATATTTCATGAAGTTCCAAGAAATAAATGGGATATGGTTCAGATCTTCATGCACCTCGCCATTCCTCCCTCCCCATATATGATAGACAATTAAGAGAGAAAATGGGTATTCCTTCTTGGTTTTACAAATCCATAGTTCATGTAGGTCAAAATGCATTTATCCAAAATTTTATTGTCAATAGTGTGCTTCCAAATGATCCTAGTGTAGGTTCATTTGATATATAAATATTCTACATATTCATTAGCTTCTTTGCAACTAAAAAAACAAGGAACAGGAAGGTATACCAAACCTTTTAGCATACTTAGAAGTGGGTAATTTACTGACAAGTTCTGAGCATGTATATGAAACACCTTTGGCTTAGGGGATTTCCAAATTTTGATAGATTGATATTTTTCCAAATATTTGTATCTAACAACATTCCACACTTCTTTGAAGTAGGATTATCTTTATCCAAAAGAATGTAAGAATCCAGACCATCAACAAAGAGGGGAATATATGAGAAAATATTTCCAAGGGGTTCATTCTTTTTTCCAGTAACTCCCATTGACCATTAGTAATAATGTAATTATCCGTGGCATTAAATTCCAGTCCTAGTTTAAGAATGGCATCTCTATTAAGGACAACACATAATTATGATTGGGGAAACAAGGGTCGTTCCATAAGATAAAATATTAATTACAACCAATATGAAAAGAAGTCATTTCCCTTAGAATTTTTCTTTGTTTGAGAAGTTGAAGGAACAACCAAGACATCTTGTTACTATGTTCAACAACCCTAAAAGAAATCATTCATAAGTACTCATGTACCCCCTTGACCCAAATCTTATCTTTTTAGATGCAAAATTTCATGCATTGAGGAAAAGACTAGCGTGTGAGATATCTCTAGTTCTTCTTATGTCAAATTCACCTTATCTATTTGGGAAAATGATATGATCCCATTTAACTAGATACTTATTTTATATAGTATTGGAGCTACTGAAATAATATCTCTACACATTATCTTGATGAAATCAATAATAGGACCCTAGATTTGAAAACTAGAAGATCAGTATAAGTGTAAAGCAATGATATTTACTTAATATGCTAAAATATTTCATCCATGCTTAATTGTTTATATTTCCATGCCTCTAGTTTGTATTGATTTTATCAAAAAAGAAGGGTGCAGTTCTCTTCTATAACTTTCCAATGAAAGAGGAATTCCCAAATTTCTTGAAGGAAGGGTTCCTTCTTCAATACCTAGAATGGAAATGATATCATCTTTTCTAGAGTATTTTCTAAAAAATATAAAACTCTTCCCCAAATTTGTAGCCAACCTTGATATATATTAAAATTGATTGAATAAACTCTTGAAACATTCAAAATTTTTTAAGTTTGCATCAACAAAAGCAAGAAGGCCATCGAAAAATTCAAGTGAGAGAGAAAGTTTCTTTAGAAACTCTAATAGTAGTCAAACTATTGGACTCAATGTCCATATTTATGAGGGAGAAATCTTACATGACAATGAGGAATCAATAAGGAGCAAGGAGAATCTCATCTCTCAATCCATTAGATGGTCTAAGAAAAAATTTGGGTTCCCCATTCAATAGAACTTGATATGTAGTAGTGTAAATCAATTTGTTTCACTATACTAACCAACACTTAGGAAATCACATCCTTTCAAAGAATATAGAGAACATATTCCCAATTAACTGAACCATATGTTTTTGTCAAACCATATTAGATGCACATCTTTGCACCATACCATTTTTGTATTAAAATAGTGTGTAACATCATTTGCAAGCATAATGACATCTTTTATACTTCTCCTTTTGATGAAAGCACATTGGTTGTCAACAATCAAGTTAGCAAGAAAATGTTGGAGTCCATTGTCTAAATGTTGGCGATGACCTTATAGACAACATTGCAAAGAGGTAACTCCAGTTCCTGATATCAAATTTATTATCAAATTTGGTAATGAGGATGATGTAAGTCTTATTATCTTCCTTTATTAGTCCTCCACTTATAAAAAATCTAAGATAATAGATATACAACTTTGGGAATGGATAATGAAGTTTTAAAAAGGAGGACAATAGAGCCATTAGGACCAGGTGCTTTTTCCTATTTCATATTCATGATAACCTCTTCAATATCTTAAGATTAAAAAACTAGAGAAAAAGTCGTATTTTGAGAGCTTAGCTCTAGAGAACACAAATACATAGAATCAAAGAAACAATGATCATATTTAGGAAAATTGAAGATATTTGAACAAAAAGCAATATGATCTTTGATCATATTCAAATCAAAAGGTCTAATCTTGAGTCATGATCCCCTTATTCTGATTTTTCATCTTCTAACTTCAACAATTGAATAGGGAAATACAACATTGGATTCACCTTCCTTCAACCATTGAATTTTAAACTTTTGTCTAACTAAAGATTCTTATTGTTGTAAAGCCTTGGTTTATTCATTTCTACTTTCAGTAGCCCTATCTTGCAAACATATAACATAAGGATTAGTTTCATCAATACTTCAATCCATTTTCATGTTTTATTAATTTAAGTCAGGTGGTAACTTTATTCATCCTACCCTCCTCATGCAGAAAAAATCAAACAAACTGGTGCACCACCTCTCATAAAATATGAATCACACATCCATCATAATCCATAACATCAAATAATGACCATAAAAGGTAAAACACCCACCTCAAAAAGGGGAACTAACTCAAATGCCAGAGAAGGTATAAAAAGGAAAATTATCCTACAAATAAGCCCCTCCACTATATGGAGACTCACAATTGAGACTCATATATACTAGTAGTAGTAGTAACATAAGTGGTGCTCCTATCAAGAATCATCATGCCTCTCATTCACATTGATAACATATTTGGATTAATGATGATCATACCTTCATCTAGTATTGTTTGTTCATAATAAATGGAGTGAGCATCTGAGTTCACCACCTTGTGAACGCAACTTCCTATGATGGAAAAATCCTGATTCACTTCCTTAATCTTCCTTTGGTAAGCTAGAAGATGCTTCTTGTATTGGCTATTGGTCCATATAAACTTGTAAGTGTTATTATCATCCATCTCTAAAGACAAAATCATTAGGTTATGTTCATCTACTTGTAAGGACCCATTCCTAAATTACATTAAATCCCAGTTCAATCTTCATAAGCATCATTTGTTATTGATTAAATTTTCTCCTAATTAGTTTGAATATTATTTGAAATCCTAAACCTTGTTTCTTATATTAATGTTGTAAACGATTGGGTTAGTAGGATTATAAATTAAAAACCCTAGTTGCATGAAATCAACAACAGAAAATGTGATGATGAATTTAGTGTTACGTATAATAGTCTAGTGAATAATTTTTATTATTTTATATGTAGCTCATATTACCTTAAATTTTGGGTATGTATTGGATAACACAAGTAGGATTGTTAGTGAAAATTTACAGAATTTTTTGATTTTATTGGACCTATTGGTCGGTCGAGTTTCCCAAGGACAAACTCAGTCGATCATGCTATACAGGATGAATTATAGAAGTGTACTATTTGATCTTTAGCAATTTATTGGCTTATCTAATTGAGATGAAATTTTAAGTTTCTCTTATATACTTGACTTTGGATATTATACTTAATTTTCTTAATTTTTGGAGCATTTTGGTCCCACAACAGAACCTTGTGTCGCTCTTGTTTCTACCAGGGAAAACTCAACTGACCAGATTTTCTGGAAAAATAAAAAAAGGACTAAAAATATTTATAATGAATTATTCCAAGAACCTTAATGAGTATATAGGACACGATTATTACCCAAACACCTCTCATTTATGTACTATGCTTTAGATATTCATAATTTTTAAGAGAGGAGGAAATTCTATGGTTTGGAGAATTTGAAGTTAAAATTTCAGATTTTAGGTTTTTCTCTTTCCAAGGTTGGTAAATTCTATATAGATCATCAATATTTTATAGATTTAATTATTCTACTCTCTCATGTGTATAGAACTCGTCACCCCACTGAACTGCATCAAAAGATCCCAAATCATTCTCTTCTCTCATTTTTTTTCTTCATTTCTTTTTCTTCTAGGTTTTAGAGTATATAGGTGTAGGAAAATTTTGATTTCCTTGAAGCTAGAATTTGATTCAAGATTTAGCAGAAGCTGGGATACAAAATTCAGGTTCTTTCCACCTGAGGTGAGTGGTTTAGGTCCATTTGAAAATTCTTTTTTAACTATAACATAACATCTATTCATTAAAGTACAGTTGGTGAAAATTGAGCAACTCCAATATTATATCAGACTATTTTCTTTATTGCTCTTTAATATGATTTGTGTCTTGATCCTTGCAAATGAATCAAGTGAATGCTCTATTTTCTTAATCATGAGTAATTCAAGTTTCTTAAATACATTTTTCACATTCTTATTATCTATAGATTGCAAATGACACATATTGGTCAAAATGTGGATTATTGTGCATAATATGTGAATTCTTGAGTTGTGATTGTTTCATTTGAATTTATATGATGGTAACATATATATAGGATATATGCAATATGAATTGAAACACAATGTATCTTTGAAAGCCTAATCTAGATATTTTATGGTTAGAATTTTAAATCACATACATGTCATATAATTGATCCATATTTTCCTTAAAGAGAGTAAATGCACTTAATATCCATTATAACCTACGTCATCTAGATAGGATCCATGAACACTGTGACTTTCCCTCAAGGTCTATATTGGAAAAATGAAATAGAATTTTTCTAATAGTCCTTGAATTATGAAAAGGAATACCAGAGTGTGATTCTAGATCTTGAAGGCTAGATCCCCAGAATTTAGGAAAGATTTCAAGATAAGATACTAACCTAATTTTTCTATTTCTAAGTAAATGAAATGAATTGTATTTGGAACCACTATTGAAATTGTGATGTGAAAGGGATCAGTAGGGATAGCTTTAGTTAGTATCTCATACATGATGCCCTATCTTTGACATTTATGCTATTAAACCTATCACAGGTACCTAAGATGAGGTATGCAATGTAGAGAAGCTTTATGCTCTAACTTAGCTAGTGTTTGGCAACTTTGACAAAGACCAAAGTTTGTTGTTTATCTTAGGGTAATATTAAGATGTGGGAAGTGAGTCCTTGACATGAGAACCTGGTGAGATGACTTTTACTTGATCATGTCTAGATCAAGAAATTTTAGGGAAAACCTAACAATGAATCTTGATAAGTCGAGAATAAGATTTAATTATCTATTTGCAATTACATGTTATTCTATTTTTTATTTGATTTTCATTCTATGTAGCTTATATCTTCCATTACCTGCTTGATATTTGAAATTGTTTGATTTAATATGAAAATCACTTATTTCTAATCAGTTTAAAAAGGATTAGTTCAATGCATGTTTTGTCTTGCACATGTTCCACTCAGTGAATGTGTTTGTTAAGGGTGGTTTAAATATTTATACATACTAATTCAGTTGCAGTTCACCCAAGAGTTTCTCATCCGCAATGATCTTTTCTTCACCATATGAGGTGGAAAATTCTCTTCTTGTTGTAGGTTATATGTATAGGTTGTCCCTGTACTAGGGAGTTCTGGGAGGGTGTGTGCTTGTAGTGATGTACTTTATCTTGATATAGGTCTCTTATGTGAATGTAAAAATATGTTGTATTAGAGTTTTATTTTGGACAATGTTTACATCTAGGGTTTTCTTATATATGATTTGATGAACATGAATTCTACTTTATTTGCTTGTGCCAGATATGGAATTAAAAGGGAAAAAGTTATTTGTGTTATTCATATAATCAAATGTTTTGATTTCAAGATTGAAGTGCTAGTTTGAGGATTAGTGTGTCTATATTGGATAAAACTACGGTGTCTTAGAGGTGGGTCCCACACCACTAGCTTGAACGCTATGATTACTGCATGAATCATCACATTCTCATGATTATTAGTGGTCATCTAGTATATGTACATGAGGACCAAATTCTCTAAATTGTCTCTAACTATGCTAATCGAACATATCCTTTTAGCCCAGTCATTGTGAAAAGCAACATTTGTTTCTATATTCAACTTCACATTGTTCAATTTAGCTGGAATTCATCTCAGTAATCTGATTGGCTGCAACTTCTTTTGTGGTTCTCCCATGCTTATCCATATTAAAATAAAAGCATGGTTCATAAAATTTTTCGAAGGTTTTCATTTTATATTTATATTCGCAATCCTCACTTTTTCCTCCAAAATCTAAGAACTAAGTATTTTTGTTAAAAAAACTTTTCCTTGCATATGTATATCCATATTATCTAACATATCAAGGATGATAAAAAAAAGTAAGAACCCACCACTTGGTGTCAACACTTCCTAGAAAGGTGTGATCTTGGAGAAGGGTCAATGTAGACGTACCCCTTTCTACCTTTCCACTATATCTTCACATCTTCAAATTTCTCCCACAGGAAGGAGGCCACGTCACTATGAAGAAATAGGTAATGCATTGTCTCTTCTTTATGTGCATTACAACAAAGGAATGTTGAGGGTGTCTGGATCTAGTACCTTATCAAATTTTCATATGTGGAATGCACATGACATTATTTTCCCATGGAATTGATTCATTGTCCCAAATACATGACCTTAGTACGGTGGATCTTAAAGAATTAGAGATAATATATTTGTTTGATTTCAACAGGAAAAAAAAATCCCAATGATGTCGTCATACAAAAAAAGATATCATCATCATGGAATTGCAATTGATCTGAGGAGTCTAAACTCCACACCCTCCTTGGTAAGAGCGCCCCCCCAATAATTTCTCAATCACGTCCTTTTCCCTCCCACTAGATATCTTTCTCCCTGATGTCCCTATCATGATATGATAATGTACGTGCAAATATATAGAGGCATTCATCACACCATACATGAAACCATAGGGATGCCTCATCATGCCCAATGTTCCACCTAATTTTTAGTAAAACTATCGGGAAGGATCTCCAAATGCTTAGAATAGTTTCCTATCCTTCAATCAACTTTAGAATAGTTACATATCTTCTTCATATTCCATTCAATAAACTAATGTTTTGGGGCCTTTAGTTTTATATAGGGTTTTAACATAGAGAATTCATTCACTTCCATATTCAAAGAATCACAAATAACATCAAGAAAGTCATTTTTCTTTTACCACAAATTATGGAGTATTAATTGGAGATTATATAGTTCTATGTTTCTCAAGACATTATTGGATAATTCTATGGTCAGTTATCAAATAAGAATGGATCTTCGCATGAAGTGAGAAAAAGTAACTAGAAAATCTTGTAATCTTCATCTTTTAACAAATAAAATTATTAACTTTTCTATGATTGTCCCATTTGAAAAAGGACCATACATATTCAATTCAAACAAATTATCATACATAATACACATGAAAAAGTTATTCATGGATGACAAAGAAGGAAATTCCTTATTAATTCTCTCAATAAAAAACCTAACAACGTTGAAGTTTCTAATGATGTCCCAAGGAGATCATGTATGAATTTTTTGTTATATCTGAGCATAAAGGTTTTTTGAGGAAGCTTATGATTGTGAAGGAGATCTTTCTATCCAAGAGTTACATAGGAAGATCATTAATTTGGTTCAAATTGGTATGTTTGTAAGTTCGTGCTTGACAACAAGATCGCAAAGTTTTCATTTATTCAAGATTATCTACGTATTCTTAAATGCACACAAACCAGATTCAAGAACAAAGTCCATACCTTTCGATTTGAAATTTTTTCTTGGAAAAAACCTTCACTATATTAAATAACCTAGATTTCACCATTAAGATTCTATATGGAGCATAAAAAGTGCTTGTGTGAGATGTTGGAGTTTAAGGACAAGGATGTAACATGCTAGGGAGTTTTTACACCTTTCTAAGTTCTCATTGGCTTTTCTACTTGCATAAACTGGCCTCCTATTTCCAACAACCATTTATATAGGTAATAGAAAAATGTGTTCATCTTGATGAGGAACTTTGAACAAACATGTCCAACTGGATGGAGTGTTAGTCATCATAGTAAGAATGAGTAAGGAAAATTGGTGGCGTCTATCTATTTTCCTCATTGGTCTTTGGGAGGATCTTGGAAGTAGTCAGATGCCTTTGGCACACCCATGTGCGACATCACACTCTACACTAACACTACATAGAAATATAGAATGATGAAAATATTGGTTGCATCCCATGTTGGATTGTGAGAATTAGGATATGAATGGAATTTATTTTTTATCCAATTTTACCTTTTGTGTATGCTACAAATAAAAGTTTCTAAAGAAAGGTATGTCAAATATTCGTGGTGAATGTTGGAATCATTATACCTAATGCATATTCTATATAATATGTTGCATCATAACCAAACTTTTATGTATTATAGATTTTTAAAAACATGTCTAGAACATGTTCTGAGTTTAGTTCTATTGTCATCGGTCTAGAGAATCTCGATATCAAGACTGAAGATGATGATTGATACCTAAATTTATTATGTATATTGCCTCCTTAATATACAAAATTATTTGAAATGCTTTTTATAATGCATACCACCATGGTATATGAGGGTAGATCTTCTTTGCTATCAAGAAAATAGTGAACAAAAATCTCTTGGTTTTTTTGTGGGAGCGATGATGAGTCTAAAATTGCAAGATGAAAATAAAAAAAATATCATAAACAAATTCAATAATAATATCATGTTTAAGAAAATATGATACAATTAAAATGATAAGAAGAAGCTTGATAAGGAAAAAAAACATTGTACCCATTCAACTCCATGATCTGTCTTCTATAAAGCTTGAAGATGGAACAATTTCTATTTGGTCATACATGAAATACAATAGCCAATGTGCATTTTTACTAATTGGGTTTTAGCACTACCCAATGTTGATCTATGGTCGATAACTATCCCACCTAGCTCTTCACATTGGATCTAATATGTGACATATAATTTTCATAGTCATATTTTTATCTCATCATTTACAAAGGTCTCAAGTCCATTAGGTAAATCAATTTTGTAACTTTCATTGGTTTAACTTGATTTTATCATTCACTAAGGTCTCAAGTCGATTGCATAAATCAATTTTGTAATTATATTTCTCAATAGTCAACCTTATGTAACATTCAATAAGTATATTTAGATATTCTAAAATCTCAAACATAAGATTATTAACATTGAGTTTGCTTCGGAGTAGAAAAACTTACGACAAAACTTTGTAATAGATCATTCAATTTAATCATTTAGAAAGGTTGCAAATAGGTGTATTAAACCTTGAACAAATATCAATTGGTTAAAAATCTTACCTAACAATTTTTTTAACTTAATTTATTCACTTTTTATCTCATGGTTCATTATTCCACAAATTGGATCGATGTATTTGATTAATTGTTCACTTGCCCTCAAAATTTTCCATTTCTCTTTATATTGACAGTGAGAACCTCTCTCTCTATAGTTATGATCTCATAGTATAAAAAATAGTTCTCATATTAAAACTAATTATTAATACTAACAATTCTGGTCATTAGAATCATTTTGAAACAACAACACCTGATCAAGTATTTGTTATCTTGTAGACATCTACATATATCAAATGTATTGGTTACTAATTTCTTGGTATGCCCACTCATTCTTAGCTACTATAAAATATTTAATATAGATTTGGAAGACCTCAAGTTTTCAATATGTCTTAGAAAATATATTTTTTATTTCATGTAAATAACATGTTAATTCACCAGAAAGTGAAAATTTTTAAAATGCTTAGACGATAAATATGAGGAAATGACTATAAATGACATTAAAACTAGCAACACACCTGCAACATTAAAACTCTTTTTTATCAACAGAAAGGAAAGAATTTATTACATGATACATTAACTGTATCTAGTGTCACGTTTCATCATATACATAATGTGTGTGTGTATATATATATATATATATATATATATATATATATATATATATATATATATATATATATATATGTATATATATATAAATATATATAAATATATATGTATATATATATATATTTGTGTGTGTACATGTGTGTGTTGTATGTGTATGTTTGTTTGATTTGTTATATTTAGTTTGGTTTATACTGTGGAAATGTTAATGCTTGCCGTTATTATTAACTCTAAGGATGGTCATTACTGGTGGGAGTCAAATGTTTTTTTTTCAATTTATCCACACAAACAATATATATATATATATATATATATATATATATATATATATATATATATATTAATATTCATATATATATATATATTTGTGTGTGTACATTTGTTTGTTTTGATGAATTGAAAAAAAAAACATTTGACTCCCACCAGTAATGACCATCCTTAAAGTTAACAATAATGCAAAGCATTAACATGTCCTTAGTATAAACAAAAGTAAATATAACAAATGAAACAAATTAAATAATTGTAAATTAAGATGAAGTAAAGAAACATTTGTAATATTTCCAATTGCTTAAATATTGAAAATTGGACATCAAAATACTAAAGATATTTAATCTCATTTCTACAACTAGAACTAGCATTTAACATTGACAATGGGGACATCACACCAAAAAGACTAATAATACATCCCATAGTCATGAAGTCTTGGGACATGATAGAAAGGTAACATCTTGTAGTAAGAACATGTTTTCAAATTATTAAAGTAGAATCAATCTTAATATTTATAAAAGGTATGTTTCATATAAAAAAAACTCTAAATAAATAAGAAAGTCAAAGAGTAATTATAAAAATACACACCTCATTAAAGTAAGAGTAAGGATTCATTCAATTCTATCTCATTTTCACCTATTAAACATTTCTTACGTCAACAATTTGTAATTGCAACTTCACTATAAAATATTAAAGCTGGTCTTATGAGAAAAAGAGTCATAATGAGTTATTAAATGACCAAATGAAATAGGATACACTTATTTGATAAGAATTGCGCAAGAACAAGTATATGAAGCCTAAGCATGTATAATTTAGCCTTTACAAGTATATTTGTAGGTAACTCACAAATTTATGTTAAACAAATTAGATAGATAACTATGTAATATAAATATAAACAAATAATGTGAATATTATCACATCTCAATTTTAATAAGATAGAGAATCCAAGATTTTATCAAAACCGGTATCACGATAAACTCACACTCAAGAAGTCGGGTCTTATCATAGTTTATCTAAAGACTAAACCTAAACAACCTTTTTAAAACCTATTTGTAGTTTATTTTAATTGGGAGATAGATAATTAATCAATATAGATTTTTGGTGGATTATATATATTCACTAAGCAAAAAATTAAAGTGAACTATGTAAGAAATGATAAAAATATGATAAAATTTCAAGGCGACATGTTTCACTACTAATACCTACATTCTCTCCCTCACCGCATTATAACATGAATCTACAAAAAAATTAAGCCATGTAAAAGAAAATCATGTGAGAATGAGGATTCATACAGACATATATGACTCTTTCTTATAAGTTCTTGCCATTGTTCTACTTAACACTTATTAATATTATCACTAGATGTATATTTTCTTAGTTTTTATTGTATATGCTTCATTTGTTTACTTTTTTTTTGGATTAAAGTCATAATTTTTTGCAATCTTTCCCATCGTTTGAGCTAGTTTCATGCTTTGTTGTCATTTTGTTACATCACTGGTTGTTAGTCAGACTTATTTTGTTGGTGCTTTTTTTATCAATTGATATTAGTTGATTTAACCCTCGATTTCCTTAAGTGTGATTTTTTTTGTATTGCTTCTATCTTTGCTTGTTCTACACTTATCTAGTTGCATACTCTTTTAAAGTTATTGTGTTCATCTTTACTACTTGCTTTATTTTGTTACATAACTTGTTGTGGTACCCATATTAGTTAAGTGGTGTCACTTACTTTCTTTGATAGGACTTTCTTAATTATGATTCCAATATAGACCCTTGCTAATTCCATTTTTCTGCTTAAAACCAATTTTTGGTAGTTTTATTTTGACTTTTTGATATTTGGCAACTTTATGGTTTCCTTCTACTTGTATAAGTGAATCTTATAGTTTTCTAGTTTGCTTTACACATTTATATTCCCTCATAATTCCTTGATTCTTTTATCTTTTTGAGATCATTTCCTACTTGAATTGATTACTTAACTTGTAAGCAATCTTTTCTTGTTACTTGCATCCATTTGTTCTTTTTTTTTGGTTTGGTTGTATGTTACTTGTTTTTCAAGTACCTGGATATTGTATGCATTGTAGGAGCTCCTTGTTCCCTTGAGTGGTGAACCCTAGCCCCACTTTTGGGTTGCATACTCACATAGCAGGTTCAAAGCCCCAAGTGCTACTCTCCTTTGATAGTGATAGCGAGTTAGGGCATGATGATACTGAATTTAAACTCTTTTGTATCAACAATAAGGAAACAATTTATTATATGAAATATTAACCATATCTAGTGCCATGTGTCATCATATACACTATATATATATATATATATATATATATATATATGTATGTATGTATATGTGTTGTATGTGTCTGTCTATTTGTGTGGGTGGGCTGAAAGAAAAACCATTTGACTCTGAATAGTAATGACCATCCATAAATTTAACAATAATGGAAAATATTAACATGTCATTATAAACCAAACTAAATATAACAAATGAATTAAATAAACAATTGTAAATTAAGCTAAAGTAAAGAAATATTTTTTATTTTTTATATTTTATAATACTTAGATATTGAAAATTGAATATAAAAATACACAAGATATTTAATCTCATTTCTACGACTAGAACTAGCATTTCACATTGAGAACGGGGATATCACACCAAAAAGACTAATAATGCATCCCATAGTCATGAAATTTTAGGCCATGATAGAAAGGTAACATCTTGTAGTAAGAACCTATTTTCAAATAGATAAAATAGAATTAATCTTATTGTTTATAAAAGATCTATTTCATATTAAAAAAATCTAAATAAATAAGAAAGTAAAAAAGTAATTGTAAAACAACATCCATCTCATTAAAGTGAGAGTAAGGATTCATTCTATTCTATCTCATTCTCACCTATTACATCTTTCTTACCTCAATCATTTGTAGTTACACATTCACTATAAAAATTGAAGCCAGTCTTATAAGAAAAAGAGTCCTAATGAGTTATTAAATAACCAAGTGAGATAAGATACACTTATTTGATAAGAATTGTGCAAGAACAAATCCATGAAGCCTAAACATGTATAAATTGTTCTTAAAGGTATATTTGTAAGTAATTCACAATTCTAGGTTAAACAAATTAGATAACTAACTAAGTAATTTAAATATAAAGAAATAATGTGAATATTATCACATCTCAATTTTATTATGGTAGAGAATCCAAGATTTTATCAAAACGGATAGCACAACAAACTAACACTCAAGTAGTCGAGTCTTATAACAGTTTATCTAAAGACCGAACCTACAAAAGAACCTTTTTAAAACTTATTTGTAGTTTATTTCAATTGAGAGATAGATAATTAATAAATATAAATTAAACTTTTGGTTGATTAAACAAATTAACTAAGAAAAAAATAAACTGAACTATGTAAAAAATGATAACAATATGATAAAATTGCTAGATGATGGGTTTCATTGCTTATACCTACGTTCTCTCCCTCAACGCATTATAACATGCATCTACAAAAACCATAGAAGCCATGTAAAATCAAGTCCTATTACAATGAGGATTCATACAAATAGATATGAATCTAGACTCATTTCCTTATTATTATCCATGACCTAAGTAATCACCCATACAAAAAAAATTCAAGGGTTAATAGAAGTAAACAACATCCTAAATTCTAGCTTCAAAGTCTTGGTTAATAGAAGCACTAAACATCCTAGATTCTAGATTCAAAGTCCTCTATGTCAAAAATCTGATAGACAATAATTGTGTTGGTTAAACAATATCGAAAGACAAAAAATGATCAATACATAATGTAATTTTAATACAAATAGATAGGCACTAAGATAAAAAAATAGACAGTGAGGCTACTCCCCAAACTCCAGTAAGAGATGTACTTTTTGTGTGTGATACAAGAGAAAAGAAAAAATTAGAATCTCGTGAAGAAATCAATAGTGTAGAGGAGAAGATATGTGGTGTGTGTCATCACTCCTAGAATACCAATTCTAATCTATGGTCTGACAAATAATATCTCCACGTTAAGACGCCCATTTTTGTATTTCACTCTCTCCAATGAAAAGAAGGATATGAAAATGGGGGCTCGGATGGAATATGATCCTCTTTGGATGTTCCTCTAGTATTTTATAGCCTTGTTGAAAATCTGAAGTCAATACTAAATTATTCGACAACTTGGGTCATTTGATGAATATTTGTGATTCTCTTCTAGTTGACCATCTTAATGACCGATAGATAAATTGCATAAATCTATAATTAAAACATTAAAATATATTAAATATCAAATAAATTGCATCAATTATTAAAATTATAAAATGATTAAAAACATGAGTTTAACCCAAATTAAAAATGCAAAATGAAATAGATATTGCTGTTAAAAACATCATTAATAGATATTCATCAAACAACCCCATTTCTTATCCTCATATAACACAAAATCCAAAATTCTCCTCCAAATAAATACTTTCAACTAATGTACATGCATCATACTCACGTCACACTTAGGTCCCTACCACCAACATGGACAATATACCCATCCTCCAAATATGACAACACATGACTAGTTGTGTCCTCATTACAGACATCATTTCACAACACCACTTCCTCGCCACAATCCCTAATATCGTGCATGTCTTAGGATTTAATGAAAAATTAAGGAATCTCACATAAATCACAAATATGCACAGAATACAACACTAGAGCATGGTAAAATGTATATCAATAGATGATGCAACATGCCTCTAGGTAGAAATATAGTGAATGGAGGTATGGAAGGAAGAATGCACATCTTGCATCTATTCAACTTGAGATTAAATTTTATTTTTTCTTTTTCCTTGAATATTTTTTATTGTCTTGTTTTGGACATTGCATCTTTTGACCTTTTTTGTTAATAGTACATTCATCACATATAGAGGGATATGAAAGAAGTGGATAGGTGGAGGAGATATGGGTGTAACCAGGAGCCTAGTATTTTGCACTTTTAATGGATTTGTTTGGTGGATGAAAGGTAACAAAATGGAAGAAGAATTGTATAAGAGGGTTGGGATCATGGGGAAAACTTATTTATATCATTTAAAATATCCAATTATTTTCTTAAATTTACTCCAACCAAATAATGACATGGTAAGGGGATGTTGGTGGAGGAACATTGTGATTGATCGTAGTGGTTCCTTTAAAACCTTCCACCCTTCCCGGGTAACATGATGCTAATATTCATTTGCTATAGAGGGCAATTTCTAACTATTGTATTGTTTTTGGAAAGACGGTTAACTCTAGTTTTTACTATGAACATAGGAGATTGAATGAAAAATTTGTGTGAAATGCAAAATGAATGTAAACTAGGGAAACTATATAATTTCTTCAATAAAGAAGTATAGCTTCAATGTGAAAGTAAACTAATATTGAGTTGATACCTGAAATGCAAACATGCCGAAGTAAAAATAAGAATGTAAAATATGTTTGAGTCGAAGTGTACCACCCACCCTTCATTCCATGCTTTGAAATTTTCTCATCCCTGAGAAGACACTAAACTTAAGAAGTTGTGTATGAAATACTCAGTTCTCATCTTAATGGCCCTAGCAACTCGAAGAAGGTCTATTTAAAAAAATAAAGGTCTAGCTAATGGGAAAGTAAACAATGCTTGGGACCGTGACCATTAGAGTTCCATGGTGCAAATGTTGCTCGTGTGGTTGTGTCAAGATGCTTGAAGTAGTATTTCTTTTGATGCCATAATTCATCTAGAAGGATCCATCAATACTCCCCCGTTGGTAGAGGTAGTTCAGTAGTTGTGTGTGCATATGAAAGAATTGATGCAAAATAGGAGTGTGCCTTACTTGCGGCCTTAAGATCAAGTCATCTATGAATATAGGTGATGGTTGATCTCTAATCACCATATGTTGGGGTTCAGATGTATAGTTAAGTATTTTTGTTCACTTAATTGTAGTTAGTATATGTTCATTTGTGTTCATTTAGATTTTCTCTACATAATTATTTTTTGTGTTGATTTTAGCTACCCTAGATCATTTCTTGATGATGCAGACAAAACTCTCCAAGCATTTCATTTTATATATTTTTAATCAAATATGATACAAGAAAATGGTGGAGAAAGTATGATAGATCTATGGACTAACCCAGGAACGGATACCTCATTTTGCTATTTTTGCACCCAAGAAAAGACACAAGCATGGTCATGCCAGGCTTCTGTGCTACAACTTTTAGTAGAAAATGATGATTTATCTTGCTTAATTCATGTTCCGCACACCTCCCATGAGGAAAACTCCAATAACATGTCAGGTGTCATAGCTATGACTCTCACACACCCTAAGGAACGTGTTTGAGGTGTATTCACCACTTCACCTGACTTAAAACATGGATATTGTGTATGCACTAATGGAACCATGAGTAACCCATCATGGAAACCTAGTTTTACATCCTTCATGAAGTGGCAACAGTGCAAGGATCTCTATGTCGTGAAGTCCCCCTCCTAGGGTTCAAATCCAAGCATCACTTCTCCCAAATAGCCTATTTTTCTACTTCCATCCTCTACTTTATTATCTCTAACTTGGAGTGAGTGCAGCTAGATTTGAATGCTTCACCTCCACTCCATCACATACCACTATTTCAACACTCATCAAGATAACATGAAACTTTCTAAATTTCTTCCCCATATGCATATATACCATTTCCTTTTCATTATAGGCCTTTCATACCCATAGAGGGAGATGTCGTGTTTTTGGTGGTGAGTTACAATTTTTCTCAAGTAAGTTTATCCACCCACATTTTTAAGGGGTTTTTTACAACTTCATTAATCATCACATCATCCCACCACCACATCATCCTTCCACCAACTATCCCCAACTTATTTCCCACCATAAACAGACCGCTACAACCCTGTAGGAATATATTTGCTCACTTATTTTGAGTCTTTCTTCACTTGATGGACTATTTGACCCCTTCTCACCTTTGACTATTCCTTATACACTCCAGCCAACATCCATTGATTTATATAACCCTTGGGAGAAAAGAGAACCCACTGAGAATAAAGAAATCAATGTGAATGTTAAAGACAAGGAGGTTGGAAGGGGGATCCAATGATGACCATCATCACTCCATACCATATTTTTCTTGTTCACGTATTCATTTCGTACTTATATTCTAATCTTTAACTTTTATTATGAGAATGAATAGCAAATTACTTATTTAGGGAACTAATTGTCTTCTCATGCAGTTCTAGACCTATTGTTCAAAATGTCATGTGATATGGAATGATTTGGATTTAGTTCTCTTCTAAGTTGATCATACCTAGTTATATCTATTTCCATTCTGGTACTTGTAGTCGTGCATGAAATAGTCAATTTATATGACTAAATTACATTATGAATGTTTTCTACGGTGGTTAGCATCTGATGACAGAGCTAATACTCAAACTATTACTAGATCACCTAACTACGCTTCATGCATTATGTATTTGACTAGAAAAATTAGTGTACCTTGTAGGATGCTCTTGTGACCCTAATCATGAGTTTTTGTACTTTGTGAATAGACCTAGATGATGGTAATTAGGTGACCTATGTTTATCGAAACATATTCAACTTGATCTTACTCTATCCTTCATGCATGAAAAACCATAACCAACATCAATTTAGGTTATACTTCATCATTTTTTTAGGCTTTCTTTAGTTTTTAATCTATCTGTCAACCATTGAACTCCACCAACTACCCTAATTAGTAATAGGCTAGTAGATATGATTAGGCTTATTGAGTAGAAAACATACACTACTCAAAATTCAGCCTAAGTCAATCCCCTATTTGTGTTTTGATCACTACTCAATTTTGTATCAATAAACACCATGAGCTAGTGGTCTCTATCCATAGTAAGTTTGGATGGGTCTTTATAAGCTTGGTGTTTTTTCACTCTAATATTCTCTTGGCATTATTTGATAGAATATTGAAAGGCATGACAATATGTTTGGCGTAGTTTCTTGGGATGGGGCACACTTGAGGTTGTTGTGTAGTTTTTTACTCATTTTGCATTCTTTTGTTCTCTTTCTTATAAGTCTTTGGCATAGTTGTACTTACCACTTATTTAAATTATCATTAGATTTACAGTTTCTTAGTTTTTATTGTATGTTCTTGGTTTGTTAACTTTTTTCTTGTAATAAAGTCATATTTTTTGCGATCTTTGTCGTCTTTTGAGCTAGTTTCAAGCTTTGTTGTCATTTTGATACATAATTGGTTGTTAATTAGTTTTCTTTGATTGGTATCTTTTTTATCATTTGATATTAGTTGAGTTAGCCCTAGATTTCCTTCAATGTTATTTTTTTCTTTGCATTGCTTCTATCTTTGCTTGTTCTACACTTATCTAGTTGCATACTCTTGTAAAGTTATTGTGTTCATCTTTACGACTTTCTTTGTTTTGTTACATAACTTGCTATGGTACCCATATTAGTAAATATTGTTACTAACTTTCTTTGATAGGATTTCTTAATTAGGATTATAATAGTGACCCTTGTTGATTCCCTTTGTTCTACTTAAAACCAATTTTTAGTAGTCTTATCTTGACGTTTTGACATTTCACAGTTTTAAGGTTTCCTTGTACTTATATAAGTGACTAATTCAACTCTTATTAGCCCCATAGCCTTATGTAACACATTCTACAAGATCATATCAAAAATCTTGGTTCACACTGCCCAATATTGTTGATACTAACCAATATGTGTGTTTGTCAAGGGGAGGAGTCTAAAAGTTGTTGTTTTACTTACTAATGAAATACTTAGTGATTTTAGAAGAAAGAATTGTGCTAAAATGTCTGTGCAAACTGACATTTTAAAGGCATACGATTCAGTGAGTTGGAGATATTTGTTTTCAGTGCTTTTCAAGATGGGGTTTTCTCCCAGATGGATCGGGTGGATTGACATTATCTTCTCCTCTACCTCTTATCAAGTTCTGGTGAATGGTGAGCCCTCAAAGTCTATCTTTCCTAGAAATGGGGTAAGGCAAGGTGATCCCTTAGCACCCCACTTATTCGTTATAGCAATGCGAGGTCTCTCTGAAATGTTAAGAGATAGTATTAAGAAGAATGATGTTATTCCTATTTCTATTTCAAAGTGTTGTCATTGCTCCCATCTCATCTTCGTTGATGACTTGATGATCTTTGCTAAAGCTAGTATAGACAATGATACCAAGATTAAATTGTTATTGGAAGAGTTTGGAGAGATGTCAGGACTTAAAGTAAATCGAGAGAAGAGCATGGCTTTCATAGGGAATGCTAAGGAATATGATGGAATATCTAGCAAGTTGGCTATGATGGTTGGAGATCTGGACGACACCAAATACCTAGGTTTGCCTCTTTTCTCTGGTAAGATAAGAAAAAAAACACCATGAGAGGTTGATAGATAGAATCAAAAGAAGGTTGGAATGCTGGAAGTCAAAACTTTTATCTATGGCAGGTAGGGTGGAATTAGTAAAATCTACCTTGTTTACCATGCACCTTTTCTGGGTCATGGATTTTCCTATCCCTAGCTCTACCCTTGAGGAAATTGATAAGATTTGTAGGGATTTCGTTTGGGGGCAATCTAAAAATAATAGAAATCTACAACTTATCAAATGGGACCTTATTTCTCTACCTCAAAGCGAAGGTGGCTTGGGTATTAGAAAAAGCAAAGAAGTTGTGGAAGCTTGTCTTGTACATAATTCCTGGGGTATTGCTAATAAAAAGGATTCTTTGTAGGTTAAATGGATTGGAGAAAATTATTTCAAAAAAGAAACATTTTGGAGTTGTGAGCCATCTACAAATTACTCTTGGACGTTTAACTATGTTCTCAGAAGTAGAGGTATCCTAATGACCCATGTGAGCCTAAAGATTGGATCAGGTCGCAACATTAGGATTTGGAAAGATCCTTGGTATTCCAAAAAAACATTTCATGAAGTGGTCGACAAAAATGTCATTATAAGAGTTGGGGTTCCTATGAATGCACATCTTATCTCTATTATTAAAAAAAGGGGAATGGAATATCAGCAAATCTCATTGTTCCCAGAGTATTCTTGAGGTGCTTAGAACTATCAATATCACTAATATAGAGGATCATCACTGGTTATTTAATGGTCAGAAAAAATTCAACTTTATAATTTTTGGGAAAGCATCAGAAGTAAAGGAAAAGAAGACCCTAAATTTACTTGGATCTAGAAGAGTAAAAGTCTGATGAACAACAAATTTCATGTTTGGAAGGCTATGCTCAATAAACTTCTGACATCTGACCATACCAGAAGAAGAGGCATCTCTATAGCTTCTATTTGTTTTCTATGTAGGAATGGCTATGGGGACTCTATCAACATTTTCTTTGACTGTGTTGTTATTAAGGATCTTTGGCAAAAAGCTATGATTTCTATCAATTGGGATGATATTGTAAAAATGAGGAGGAGAATGGCTGGTATTATTTGTCCCCTCATCCTATATAATACTTGGTTAGAAAGAAATTGGAGTCTCCATGATAATATTTATAAATCTTTGAAGGTTGTGTGGAATAGTGTCTATGTTGAGCTATGTGTTCTAACTGATATCTCCATAGGCTGATTTCTCTGATGTTTTCTTGGTTGGGTTTTCTTCTTGCATCTGCATGCGGAAGGTGGCTCTACTCTGAGATTATATCTATCTGTGATTTTCAAAGATGAGAATGGCTTGTTGATTCTATGTATCTTCTCTTCTTGGTGTTTCTTTGCGCTAGGTCCGAAGTGTTTTTAGCATGTTATTATTAGCATGCTCTTGATGGCTGAAAGTCCTATGGTAGTTGTCTTGGGTTTCTAAACCTTGGTGGGAGTATGTTTTAATTCTTTGATCAGTTGTTTTATCTTGGAAAGAAAAGACTGTCTGTTATGCTCCCAGTTTTCCTGAAGCCCTGATTAGTCTTAATAAGCTGCACATGCTAGCAGGAAGAGGTTTTGGATTTGCTCTGCTCCGGTTAGAGTTACATTTGCAGAAATATGTTTAGTGAGCATTGTTCTATTGATGACTGTGTTTCTTGATGCATCTGTGCTTTCTTTTGGTCTTGAGGATTATGGGTTCCTGATCCTTAATATTTGTTAAGAGTATTCGTTATGAGTTCATGACCCCTTTGGTTTTGAAATCTAATTGAACTTTTTTGCTCTGGCCTTCTTTCTCCTGAGATGTTAGTAAGAGCTGGATGATGGTACCTGATGTGGCTTGTTTCTATTTTCTTCTCATCTTCATGGTTTGATGAAGTGTTTCGTTGGAATATGATCAGAAGATTGTTGAAGGATGAGTCTCAGTGCAGGCGTGATGTGTGCCTATATATCTCATGTTAAGGGTTATATATTCAAGGGATATCTCTTTGATGGAGGGAGTTTGTGTGTTTTGGTTCTTGAAGTGGAAGGTTTGCAATTTGTTTTGTTCTTGTTGATTCTTGGGCTGTAGGTTCTTAAAGAACTACTATCTAAAGTCTTATGGAGTGAGATTTACATTTGAGTTCTTGAGTATGAGTCGGACGATGGTGCTTGAAGTTGGTTTGTGATTTCTTTTCTTCTCGTCTGAATGTTTTTGGGTTTATTGTTAGTATATGATCAGAAGGTTGTTGAAAGATGGGTATCAGTGGAGTAGCGATGTGTGCATTTATATCTTCTTTTGAGGGTTAGATATCCACTTGTTCATTTTTTATGAAGGGAGCTTTGTGCTTCATTTCTTGTTGTGGAAGGATGGCTAACCATTTTTGTCCCTGTTGAATTCTTGAGTTGCAATTCTTGAAGAACTACCATATGAAGTTATCATTTATATGTGCCTTAGTTCTAGTAGTTTATTTAGAATCAATTCTTCTTATACACATGGGAAGATTTCTCCTTTTGCTGATGTTTTCATCTAATGCAGTCTGTTGTGTATTCGAGCTCCTGAGATCATATAGCGACTCCAATTTTCCTTTTAATCTCCTTTCATAGTTATGAGATACTCTATGGAACCTTTTGAAGATTCTAATATGGATCGTGATCTAGAATACTTTACTCCCATTATTTGATTGTAACACTTTGTACAACTTTTCTTTATCATTTCCTGATTTTGGAAATGGTTGCATTGTAAATACCACTCCTTTACAAAAATGAAAAAAACAGCATGAGTTTTGACCGACCATTTTTTTTCTACTTGTATAAGTGAATCTTAAAGTTTTCTAGTTTGTTTTTACTCATTTATGATCTGTCATCATTCCTTGATTTTTTTATCTTTTTTGGATCATTTCATTCTTGACTTGATTACTTAACTTGTTAGCAACTTTTTCTTCTTACTTGCATCCATTTGTTCTCTCATTTGGTTTGTTCATATCTTACTTGTTTTTCAAGTACTTGGATAGTATATGAATTGTAGGATCTCCTTGTTCTCTTGTGTGGTGAACCCTATCCCTACCTTTGGGTTGCATACCCACTTAGTAGGTTCAAAGCCCCAAGTACTACTCTCCTTTGATAGTGGTAGTGATTTAGTGCACAATGATTTTGAGTTTATTAGAGAGTCAATGTGTATTTGATTTAGGGTTGAGATTGAATGAGCATGCAGGGGTTTCTTATGTTTACAAGGACACACCACTTGTTCTAGTGGAGCCTAAGCCCCCACAACACCTACTCAACTACTTCATCCCCAATGCCAATATGTAGCCTATAGCATTTTAGTTGGTCGAGGTCAGTGTCATGCAATTTCAAGATGAAGACAGTTGTTTGAGACGTTACCCTCATACCACGGGCTAGAACACAAAATCTCATACAAGCACATCAACAATACCTATAATATTCAATGCATCAAAACCGATGCCACACACGACATAATTTTTTCCTTTATCTCTAAATGACAAGATAAAGGAGTAATAGAATCCAAGGGTGAATTGAAGTTGAGGGATGACATTCAAAAGAAATTCTTAAGAAGTTATACCACATTGCAAAATTGGTATGTGATAAGAGCCATAGTTTCACTCAAGAAGAATAGAAAAGAGTTGTTTCATGAGGTGTGGGAGCATTTTTGTGTGCTACTGAGGGCTTTCCCACACCATGAGGTCCCACTTTGCTAGTTGATTCAGTCTTTCTACCTTGGGCTTCTAGAGATAGACCATGGAACAATTGAGGCCTCACCTAGAGGCATGTTCATTCAAAAGCCACTTGAGGATGCTTGGGATTTATTTCTGATTCTTGTTGAGAACTCAACACATAAAGCCATGTCTTGATGCAACCTTTCACATTTGAATGCTCCTATATCTATTCAGGATCTCTCCACATATGTGGATTCTACTCCTCACCCTTCTTGTGATGACCCCCTCCCCTAGTTAACCACCTTTGAATGCAGGACATATAGACAAGGACCATCATCTCATTTTTTCTAGCATCAAGACTTAGAAAAAAACAAACAATAATCAATAATCCCAAAATAATAACTTTGTTTCATTGCAAAAGAAGAAAGAGCTCCTCAAAGGAGTTACATATATTGTCAAAGGGAAAGAACAAGTTGACATGAAACATGATTTATATACATCTATCTAATCCTCCTTGTGACATTAACTTTATGATGTTCAATGGAATCATTTGAAACTTTATATATTTAATATTTAATGTATGTCTAATACTTAAAACACATATTAACAGAAGTGGATCAGTATATTTCTATATTGTATGTGTGGCTTCAAAAAATGATATCCTTATATGTGCAAAAACATATAAAGCACATTTACTAATTATTAACAATGTTCAAACATTTCATTTTCTTTATAATTCTTAACCAACATTTCTCTATCTCTTAGGGTGCACTAAATTCCCTTTTTCCCAACATTCAACTTGTAGGGTATACCAAAGTTCCCTCTGTTCCAGCATTACACTAGTAAGGTGTGGTGATTTTCCAACATTGGGTATGTCCCACCATTTTTGTTGGATTTCTAGAGTTCTTTGGAGTATTAATCCCCACCAAATTTCCCATAAAATGAAGTTTGGTGTTGGCTTCAATGAGTTATTCTCCATATATGTGACACACAAAAGGTATTGTAATATAACATGGTTGTAAATAAACATCCAAGCAGTTTATAATATGATAAATCATCAAGAAACATATACAATCCTCAAAAATCGATATTGAGCGGTTAGCCATGAAATAACCACATACATTTTCAGTGCAAGAATCATATAATAGTTTTCACGTACTTAAAGTATGTCATCCAACTAGTCAAATTCACATTAAAGCAATCAATTTGAATATGCATAATACTATAGTGTCATAGTTGTATCCATGGTGACTTATAGGGTCTGGCGTAGGTCTATAGTTTATGGCCTTGGCTTAGGGTTGACATTAGGATTAGGTTTTGAATCTGTAATTCACATGCTAATGACTTAGAAATCCTAGAAGTTCATTATTGTAGCTCTATATTTATAATCAACATTAGATTCCATAATCCTTCAGTGTGATCATATTACATTACAGAAAAATGTATTTAATGAATTCAACATTCAATTTATGTAATCTAAGGTTTCCATATGATCATTACGTTAGATCCATGCATTAAAAATTATTTTTGGAATTAAGATAAGAATTAGTCATAGAATATATTATATTTGGATTGTAGATATTTCTGTTCAACTTGACATAGGTCATCATTATGTTCTGAGTTACGAATAGTTTTCTACAATTAAAACAAGTTATTCTATCATGGCCATCACGTGGTTCCATGTCAGTAATGCCATCCCTTGACATACATGATGGCTTGGGGAAAAGAATATATTGACCTAGCAACTTAAATGCATGTGTAGGGGCCATTGGTTCATAATTATTTTAGGCTGAGACCTATTTTCCATAACATCCAACTAGAGAGTTGACTTTGTCTTACAGTGTCCGTACTAACAAAATGGAGGCAATGATTGGCTTTTCTGGGTCTTTGCAAACTTAGCAAGATTGAGGATTGAGTTGAGAGGATGTTGGGCGACCAGTTTGAGGCCAAAATTCATGGTGGAGGTAGGGGTGTATGGGGGTGTATACGATGAGGAATTACCTAATCAATTGTCACTCTGAAGTTTGGAAGGTATTTTCTCGGTCCTCACAAACCTCCTCGTGCTTTCTCTATAGGTAGGGATGGTCAACAACTGTGACCTTCATGAAGCATTAGTCATTGGAAAAGATAATTAATTTGACTGAGGTTTGCAGGGTAACTGGGGTAGCTATGAGTGGCTTCTTGTTATCTCCACCTAGGAGCATCTATAGGACCCCTTATATAGGAGCTAGGCAGTGTTGGGAAATATATCTATGAGATAGGTAGAGGAAACAAAAAAAGTATCTACCATATTTTCAATGACCAATAGATCACGTCAATAACTATATATGATAAGGATGGTTTTGATGATATACCTGGTCCTGGAGTAGGTCCAACGAAAATCCTCATCATTGTAGATGTACAACTCTGACTCCCGATTGCACTGGGACTTGTCTTACGCTCCTCCTAGGACACCACACTCGAGCGTTGTCTTCTACAACAACTCCTCTCGTCACAGATTATTGGTTGATGATGTCCTCCTTAGCTACAGACAACAACCTCCTGCCTCTAGAGAAGTCCACACGTACTGCATAGAACTCATGTTGTCTTGCTAGACCGGACAAGAATGAGTTTTCCCTACCACGGGCATACTAGTCATCATCCTACTCTCCCACAACAATGAACTCAGTTGTTTATCTCCATTCGGCTATCCCTCCCTAGTCGGGTAGTTCTTGCCTGGGCTCTCGTGGTTACCACAACCTAAGAGCACAACATTTGTCAGAGCAACTATTTCTCAATTGTATGTGTTATGCAATGGGAAGCCCCCAATACACCTCTATTTATAGGTGGGGTTTGGGTCTAGGTTCCCAGATGATGTGGGAGTGGAAGGGATCGGAAGATCTCAAATTTTAACAAAAAAATTGGAATTTTTTCAATCTATGAACACCCAAATGACCGTCTGACACACCATGCCAAACGATCATCTGGGATTTTCCAGTCGCACACAAAATGACAATTCATTTTCAATTAATATTCCATATTAATTCCTTGCACAACAAATAATTTGCAACTAAAATGAACTTGGAAATATCTAGAACCTTCCTTTGGCCAAACTAGACCATCTTGCCCATGCGAGATGGCCATCTCGATCACCCAAACGGTCGTCTGGTGACCCGAGTCGAGCCGGCCCATTTGATAAGTTCACTTCCATAGCCAATTCTAACTCCTAATAGGCATGACTCTCCAGACGCCTGTCTTAACATTTGAGACGCCCGTTTGGCACTCTAGACGGTCGTCTCAACACTTGAGATGGGTGTTTGGTAGTGTTGTCAGCCCATTTTTGCGTGAATCAAATACATAAACACTTTAGTACTTAATTCAATTGCCATTCGAGATCTGAACTCCTCTTCTTGGTCGAGACCTATGTGTGTGTGACCCTATAGGTCCCATATTAGTGAATGTCCATAACACTTATGACATCACAAGCAATTAGAGGTGCCTAGTCACACATCAATGCTACCCAAGTAAATGGAAAGTTGAATAACAACATCAATCGACAATTTGTCTATGTTGTTGTAGAGTTTGTATAGTTCCTTTGTCACTTATGTCCATATTGAACTCGAGGCATGGAGAAGTCATCCTTTTCATCATTCAATCTTGTTCCTTGAACCAAGAGAAGACTATTTGAGATATATGTAAGCTTACAATCACATATTGACTCACATGTTCAGGGTCACAAATTTCTTAGTCTCACTAATCAAGAGTCGTAGGACATCAAACTCCTATAGGAGGGACAAATACCATTTCTATCATTCACAGTCTATCCTCATGTGTCAAAGTCACCCAATTATCACCATTATAACAACCCACATTTCAGCACTACATTTGATGATGTCAAAGTGTACCCAACAACATGTGATGAGTGCAATGATTTCAAGTCTAAGAACCACAACCACCACCATCACTATGAGACTTGACTATGACTTCATGAAGATGGCTTCCATGTGTCAGTCTCATGGTGTGTGTGTCTGATACATTATTTTCTAACATGTATCGGTGGGCTTGGTTTGATATCGCCATATCATGAATAATGAGATTTAGTCATCAACCAACTCACACTATAATCTTATGTGTCATTGTTGTGTATCAACCTTCCACAATAACAATCGATCAAGGACATTATGAGAATAAGTATATGTACTCTTCTGTATGATCTCATTTCACAAGGGTAATACTTGGATACATACGTCATTGAGTAATATTATTCTCTAGACATTTATAATGTTACATCATTATCACATAATTGAATTAAACAGAATAAATTGGAAGCTTGCCTTTATTTATTTAATCAAATAATTTACAATTATGACACTACAATCATCACATTATTGGCTCTCTAGGTATACATACCAAGAGACTCTCACTTTCACTTAGAGCCAGTCACCCATGAATCTTATTTCGAGTAACCTAACATGATCATCATTCTTCTATTGTGAAAGTTCCTTAGTTAAGTGATCAGCAACATTGTTCTCAGTTGGTACGTTGCAAATCTTTACATCTCCCTACTGTACAATCTCTTGTATGAGATGGAACCGCCTTTGTATATGCTTTGAGTGTTGATGTGATATGGGTTCCTTAGCTTGTGCAATAGCTCCATTGTTGTCATAATATAGCTCAATTGCCTCGCTAATGCTTGGAATGATCCCAAGATCTGTGTTGAACTTCTTGAACCATACAACCCCCTTTGTTGCACTCGATGCAGCAATATACTCAACCTATGTTGTAGAATCATCAACTATCTCTTGCTTGGAACTCTTCTAGATTACAACACCATTATTGAGGTAGAACATTAATCTAGATTGCAACTTGTAAGCATCTTGATCAGTCTGGAAGCTTGCATCAGTGTAATCCTTTACCAGAAACTCTTCCTCTCCGTCATAGACCAAGAACTGATCCTTAGTCCTTCTCAAGTACTTGAGGATGTTCTTTATGGATATTTGGGGGGCATCACTTGGATCTTACTGATATCTGCTCAAGGAATACAAGATGTCTGGACTGGTACACAACATTGCATACATGATTGATCAATTGCTGAGGCATATGGAATCACACTCATGCATTCCCTTTCTTCACAAGAATTGGGACATTAAGATCTAGAGATGGGGACACCATGATGCGTAGGAAGGTTTCCTCTCTTTGAGTTCTCTATACTAAACCACTTCAACACTTTGTTAATGTATGTGCTTTAACTTAGTCCAAGAAGCCTCTTGGATCTCTCACTATAGATCTTTATCCCAAAGATGTAGGATGCTTCACCCAAGTCTTTCATACAGAATGTATTTCTAAGCCATGTCTTTACCTTTTATAAAGTAGGGATGTCATTCCCCATCAATAGTATGTCATCTACATACAATATGAGGGATGTCACTATGCTACCACTAACCTTATTGTACACACAAGGTTCATCTTCATTTTGAATAAATCCAAACCCTTTGATTGTTTCATCAAAATGAAGATTCCATCTCTGAGATGCTTGCTTCAATCCATAGATTGACCTTTGTAGCTTATAGACTATATTTGCATCCTTTAGATTGATAAACCCTCAGGTTGTGTCATCAACACATCCTCGAGTAAATTCCCATGAAGGAATGTTGTTTTAACATCTATCTGCCAAATTTCATAGTCATGATAAGATGCAATGAAAGTCGGATCCTGATGGATTTAACCATAGCCACTGGAGAAAAGGTTTCATCATAGACAACACCTTGAACTTGTCTGAAACCCTTTAAAACCAATATTCCCGTATAGGTTTGTACAATACCATCCATTTCGGTCTTCTTCTTGAAGACCCACTTGCACCCTATGGGTTTTACCCCTTCAGGTGGTTCCACCAAAGTCCATAATTTGTTGGTGAACATGAATTCCATCTCAGATCTCATGGCCTCAAGCCATTTCTCATACTCTGGTCCCTCAATAGCATCTTTATAGGTAATTGGCTCATCATCTATGACAAATTAACTGCCTTCCTAAGTTACAAGATATCCAAATCTCTCAGGCTCAAGACATGTCCTATTAGATCTATAAGGTTCCTGTATTATTTGAGGAATTTGAGATTCCACAACACCTTGTGAATCTCTTGGTTCCTCTTGTACATCTAACAGTTCAATATTTTCTTGTTGGTCTTGAACCTCTTTGAGTTCCACTTGTCTCCCACTTATTCCTTTGGAAATAATTTCCTTTTCTCTAAATGCAATATCTCTGGAGACAAACACTTTGTTGTCGGATATATTATACAAGTAGTATCCCACAATTTCCTTGGGATATCCAACAAAATAACATTTATCAGATCTTGGGCCTAGCTTTTTAGGAAACATTTTCTTGACATAAGCTTTGCAACCCCAGATCCTCATAAAAGACATTTTGGGATGCTTCCCAGTCCATATCTCATATGGTGTCTTTTGAACCAACTTATTTGGTACTCAATTTAGTGTAAACATGGTTGTTTGTATAGCATACCCTCAGAAGGTTGTTGGAAGCTCAAATAAACTCATCATTGTTTGCACCATTTCTAGTAATGTGTGATTCCTTCTTTCTGATACACTATTATGTTGAGGTGTTCCAGGTGGAGTCCATTGGGCTACAATCCCATGGGCTCTAAGAAAGTCCTCAAACTCTTAGTTTAAGTATTCCCCACCTCGATCAGAATGAATTTCCTTAATAGTTTTACCAAGTTGTTTCCTTACTTCATTCATAAACTCCTTGAACTTTTCAAGAGCTTCTAACTTATGTTCCATTAAATAAACATAGCCATACCTACTGAAGTCATTAGTGAAGGTGATGAAGTAATGATACTCGCCTCTAGAAGTTGTTCTAAAAGGTCCACACACATTAGTATGTATGAGTCCTAATAGATCACTAGCCCTCTCATTGTTACCAATGAAAGTGGTCTTAGCCATCTTTCTGAACAAATAACATTTGCATGTCTCTATTGATTCAAAATCAAAAGAGTCCAGATAACCATCCTGATGGATTCTAGATATGTGATTCTAATTTATGTTCCCTAAACGACAATGACAAAGGTATGTTTTGTTTGAGTTGTTGAGATTTACTCTTTTGGTATTAACTTTATATACATTTTTCTTTAGATCTAACAAATAAATACCATAAGACATTGGGGCACTGCCATAAAAGATCCCATTTTTTGAAATAGAACATCGACCATTTTTAATATGGATTTCAAATGCATCCTTGTTCATACAAGATACAAAAATGATGTTTCTATTTATAACAGGTAGATAATAGCAGTTCTTTAACTCTGTTACAAACCTCGTGGGCAGATATATACTATAGGTTCCAACTGTGTTGGCCACAACTCTTTCACCATTAGCAACTCGTAGTTCCACCTCACCTTTTCCCAAAGGCCTACTTCCTTTCAGATCTTTCATATGAGCACATATGTGAGATCCACATTTGGTATCTAGTACTCATGATGATGAAGTAGATAGATTTATCTCAACATCATATATACCTGAAGTGGAGATCACCATCCCCATCTTCTGCTTCCTGAAGGCCTTCAAGTACAAAGGAGGAGTTCCTTTTGTACTTTTCTTTCTCCTTATCTTAAGTGTTGAAGACTTAAATTTGGGCTCAACCACAGAACTCTTCTTGGCCTTTCTTTCATCCTTGAACTCTCAACCATTGATGACCATCATGGACTAGTCCTTCTTCAAGTTTTCTTCAACATGAATCAACATGGAAAACAACTTTGATATATGTCCAACCGTATTATTCACATGATAACATGAAATAAAGTGGTTATATAATTCTGGCATAGTCTTTAGAATCATATTAGTGGCCAACTCTTAGATCAAGGTGAATCTTATTTCTTTAAGATGATACACATGTCCAATAATATTGAGCACATGTTCTTCTACTGAGGTTCCCTCTATAAGCTTTGACTCAAGTAGCACCTTTAAGATAACGTCCCTTTCTTACTTTTTAAGACCAAGTGTCACTTTCTTAAGATGTATTGCCATCTCAAGAACAATCATGTCTTCACACTACTCATGCAACTCATAGTTCATGCAGCTAAGAATAACGTACTTTATCTCCAAGGCATCATTGACATGCTTACAATAAGCATCCACATGTACCCTAGGTGCATCATGAGGAGGTATTTCAGGCACTAGTTTGTCAAGGACATAGAGATTGCACTCTTCATTGAGAATCATTCTCAAAGTCCAAAACCAGTCATGGAAATTTCTCCCATCAAGTTTGTCCTTCAGGACCAATTGCAAATCTGATTTGTTCGTCACTTGATTCTACAAGAGAACAATTGCATTTTTCAAAAATCATTTTTTATTTGATTTGATTTGAAAAGTTTGACGATATTAATTAGGTCTGAAATCATTATTGCTCCCACCATTTTATTTGAATTGATAGCCCTCAGTATCAATTCAGAACATTGTAGTGTACAATATTCTAGTGGGCCAAGATCCATATTTCATCAAGCCATGAGTTGGCTTTTGCTGATCGCCCGCAACCTGACTATGTAGGTAGGCCATCATGTCAATTTCATCATATGCAAATCTTGGATAGATGATATGTGCAACCCTTTTCCATAATCATCTACATGAATCTGGGCTTGGGCTCTCCAAGTCACTAGTTAAGCCTAACCCAATAGCCAATATGATAGATACACACCATGTTTTGTGAAAATCTACATATCTACCATCACATTTCTACGAGATAGATGGTGCACCATGCTTTATGAAAATCTACTATTGGTCGATTAAGCTTTTCATGTGTATTTCTAATGGAAGGCATCTAAGACTTAATATTTGAATTGAGGGAGTTTGTATTTATAAGTATATTCATATACTTAATCCAATCACCACAAATATATTATGTATCATATACATGTTATATCCCACAATGAAAACATGCAATAAACGAAAGAGATGGTTATGACCAGCATAATATAATCCCTTAGAGACATAAGGAATTATGTCATCTAGGTCTACATCACATGCAAAAACCTCTTGTTGAAGAAGATTTGTGCTTGCCAATCTAGGTTGATTGGTGCAACCCTTGAACCAATCAGATCACCTACTGGTCAGTTGTGAGGTCATCTCACTGATCGTCTAGTTCCACTGGTCCACCATCTATTGGCACCTCCAGCAGATCGGTCGGGTCCACCAGGTGATCAGTATATCTTGTCCACCATGTCCTCCATAGTCCTTCAGTCTGTTGGATCATCTTCAGGACATCTTCATCTTCCTCATAACAAAAATAAAACTATCCTACTTTTACATGATTATTAGGAAACCTTGAGTTACATTCGAGGGGAGAAAGGGTAGGAAAAAATTAATTTTACATGGGGAAGAAAAGATAGAGGATCAGTACGTAGACTGAGAGAAAAGAATCAACCAACCATACAACCATGCATGGATAATAAGGGTTATTGGTTATAACCATGCTATACATCCACCATCAAAACTGCTAATAGGGTGACACATGTAAATCGCATACATATCATATATATATATATATATATATATATATATATATATATATATATATATATATATATATATATATATATATATATATTAGTTTTGGATTGTCGTGGTATTGGATTTGATAAGATATTATTTTCATCACATACAATAATAGAACAACAAAACCAAAATTCAATCATATCAATTGTCCCATAATATAATAAATTGACATTGTCTTTGATACCACTTTTGGAAAATATGGCTATGAGATAGGCAGTGGAAACAAAACAAATTATGTGCCATATTCCCCATGACTAACAAATCACGTCAATAACTATAATATGAGAAGGATGGTTTCAAGGATATACCTAGTCATGGAGCAAGTCAAGTGACAATCCTCATCGTTGTAGATGTACAAATCTGACTCTTAGTTGCATTGGGACTCGTCCAACTGCTCCTCCTAGGACACCAGACTCGAGCATTGTCTTCTGCAGTGAATCCTCTCATCACAAACTATTGGTTGACGATGTCATCCTTAGTGGCAGACAACGGCCTCCCACCTCTAGAAAAGTCCACATAGACCGCCTAGAACTCCTATCATTTTGCTAGACTGGACAGGAAGGAGTTGTCCCTCCTACCGGCATACTAGTCACCAGCATGCTCTCCAACAATAATGAACTTAGTTGTTTCTCTCCCTTTGGCTATCCCTCCCTAGTCAGTTAAGACTTGTCTGGGCTCTCGTGGTTAACACAACAAGAGAGGACAACATTTGTCAGAGCAACTATTTCTCAATTATTTGTGTTGTTCTCTGGGAAGCCCCCAATACCCCTCTATTTATAGGTGGGGTTTAGGTCTAGGTTCCCAGTTGGTGCGGGAATGGAAGGGACCGGAAGATCCCAAATTTTCACAACAATTATGGAATTTTTGCAATCTGCGAACACCCAAATGGCCTTCTGACACACCTGACGATCGTCTGGGACTTTCCCAGTCACACACTAAATCAGCAATTTGTTTCCAATTAATATCCCATATTAATTTCCTTACACAACAAGTAATATGAAACTAAAACAAATTTGGAAATATCTAGAACCTTCCTTTGGATGAACTAGACCATCTCACCCATCTGAGATGCCCATCTCGGTCACCCAGATGGTCATCTAGTGACCCGTGTCAAGCCGGTCCATTTGGTCGATTCACTTCCTTAGCCAATTCAAACTCATAATAGGATTGACTCCCCAGATGCCCGTCTCAACATTTGAGACATCCGTTTGGCACTCCAGACGACCATCTTAACACTTGAGATGGGTGTTTTGCAGTGTTGTCAGCCTATTTGTTGCGTGAATCAAATACCTAAATACTTTAGTACTTAATTCAACGATCATTCGAGATCTAAAATCCTCTTCTAGGTCGATACCTATGTGTGTTACCCTATAGGTCCCATATTACATTGGCAGTGAATGTCCATAACACTTATGACATCACAAGCAATGAGAGGTTCCTAGTCACATATCTATTCTATCAAAGTAAATGGAAATTCAAAGAATAACTTCAACCTACAATATCTGTATGATGTTGTAGTGTTTTATAGTTCCTTTATCACTAATGTCGAGATTGAACTCGAGGCATGGTGCAATCATCCTCTTTATCATTCAGTCTTGTTCCTTGAACCAAGATCATATTGTTTGAGATATATGTAAGCTCAATATCACATATGGACTCAAATGTGCATGGTCATACATTTCTTAGTCTCAATAATCAAGAGGTCTAGTACATCAAACTCCTAAATGAGGGACAAATCCCATTGCTATAGTTCACAGTCTATCCCCATGTGTAAAGTCACCCAATCATCACTGTTATAACAACCCATGTTTCAGGATTGCGTTTGATGATGTCTAAGTGTACCCAATGACATCTGATGAGTGCAATGATTTCAGGCCACCACCATCATTGTGATACCTGACTATGACTTCATGAAGATGGCTTCCATATGTCAGTCTCTTAGTGGGTCTGTCTGATGCACTATTCTCTAACATGTATTTGTGTGCTTGGTTTGATATCACCATATCATGACTAATGAGATTTAGTCATCAACCAACTCACACTCTAAGCTTATGTGTCATTGTTGTCTTTCAACCATCCACAATAACAACCGATCAGGGACATTATGAGAATATGTATATGTACTCTTAACATCATATGATCTCATTTCACAAGGGTGATACTTGAATACATACGTCATTGAGTAATATTATTCTCTATATATTTATAAAGTTACATCATTATCTCGTAACTGAATTAAATGGAATAAATGGGAAGCTTTCCTTTATTTATTTAATCAAATCATTTATAATTATGCCACTAAAATCATCACATGATTGGCTCTCTGGTCATATATACCAACATGAAGATGGGTGTGTATTGGAAGATTACAGTGGAGTCCTGACACGCCAAAATCATGTGTAGAAATGCAAGTGCATGCGTCGAGTAATATAGGCCTATGTGAGACCCGAGTCAAACTCAGGGAGATGTAGTCTCAGTGACTACTACTAACTATGGTGCGATCAGCTAAGCCGATTAAAAAGGTTGAATTTAGTTTGAACAAAACAAAAGAAAATTAAAATGTTTGATTTGAATGAAATGAATTCCTTAGGATTGTCGATTTCACCACGGGGTCTCGTCGTATCTTATTTCTACTGAATTAATACAAATTTATACTTCTACTCTGGATAGAAAGCCTATATTCAGAATTGCTCGCTTTCGCTATGCAATTCACTACTAGATCTAAGCCAATTCCACATTTGTAGTAATTTATCTCTTAGTCTAGGTGCATTATTGGAAACTATGGGTTCTTTCCACTGACCGTACGTTAACTTTTCCAAGGAATGCGTAGGAAAGTATACAAGTTATGGTTTTTTAACCTTTAATCCTAGCAATCGATCTCCAACTATCGTGACCACCTGCAACCCTAACTGTGGGTGTGACACCTTTCCTCCATGCCTCAACAGCCACGATCACAACTGAGCCAAGGCCGCAACCTCCTTCCTCGACTACACCGCGATCAATCGACTCCTTCCCACGATCAAGTGCAACAACACCTTGACCCCAACATCAAACAGACCTCGTGGTCAGTGCATACACCTCGACCGAGGTTTCCAACAGCATACATACCAGCCCCCCTCTATAAATAGCCAGCACCCCCTACTATCCAAACCATCCTCTCCATACATTGTTAGGTTGCTTCTCTGTGCCCATCCTAAGGAGCGGGATCTCCATCACCAAGAGCCAACCTCTGTGGCATTCTTGCACCTTCGTTCATCTAGATCTGAGGTGGAAACCTAGATCTGCAGCCATCCATCTACATCTCCAATGCCTTGCATACACCATCACGTCCATGAGTTGCTCCTCCTGTTGTGAGCAAGGAGCACAAGAAGAGAAGGAAGGTGGAGAGAGAAGATCTGCCCCGTCTGTCATGGTGTTCTTCCCTCCTCGTTCCATATCTGCTCCACTGGTGTGTAGAAGACCATCTCTCCACCAAGTTGCGATCATCTTCTCCACCATGGCCATGGACAAATCTTCCCTCTCTCTTGTTTTTCTTATTTCTCTCACCATGAGCGAGTCATTTCCTTTCACTGTGGTGCGGGGACTAGCCCCATTGCCCATGCTTACATATTCATTTACTAAACATTTGATGGCTTGTATATAACTCTTCATTTCATTGTTAATCGTTTAATGCATGCTTTATAGATTGATCATCTGCCTTGCATGATCTTTTATTTCCTATGTTGCGAGAACTTTAATGCGTAGGTTTTAAATATCGATTAACGTGGTTGACTCCCTGACGAGAACTTCTGAAGGGATTCCCTAAAGACTCAAGTGTGTGATCCATGAGGGGATGAGACATCTAGCCCATGGTGATGCTTCTGTGTGCCTTACTCCCGTATGGGGGGCACAGCTTTTGTTGGATATATGTATCTTTGGAGTAGTAAGTATGTGATCTGTAGGGGATGAGGCATCTAATCTGCAGTGATGCTTCAGCATGCCTGACATCCTAACGGGAGGTGTGCAGCTCCACTTGGATGGTTGTATCTTGCCTGGATGTTTGTGTTTAGATATGTTTGCATGTGTAGTGGTGGTGAAACCCGGGTCCATCCCAGTGATTCCCATCATTAATCTTTAATAAGTTTTTAATCCTGCTCTTTTACTTTCCTACAAGTAGTTAACTAAACTCAAACCAACCTTTGTTCAAAATATTAGTCTTACTTGGACTGGATATGGCTAGTGAGATTCTTAAAAACATTGTCCCTTAGGATTTGATCCTTAACTATACTACGATAGGGCTCTTCCGCTTGCGGGTGGTATTATTTCATGAGGTTTTAGTAAAAACTCAGGGATTTCAGCCCTGGGTGAATTTGTTAGTGCAGTAAGAACCACGTCAAATTCTGGCATCGTTGTCGGGGACAACAGAATCAGCTATTTAAATCTAATTCTATTTAGACTAATCTAGGATTTTACTTTTACTTTTGATACTATTGATCACATACTTGAATTTGACTCTACTCTACCAATATGACTCCCAAAAGATCTTTCCATCCTAGGTACCACCAAAGACTAGCGCATGCACCGCTCAAACAGTTCCGGCCTTGATGCTAGCTTTGACCCTGAGATAGAACAAACCTTTCGTCATAAGAGTAGAGAGAACCCAGCTAGAATGGTACAAGAAGAGGAAATTTCCTGAAGGGTGGCTCAAGGCCTTAATGCATAAAGAGATAGGCTTATGCAAGAAGCCTGAGCTGCAGTTCAAGAAGAAATCCAAGCAGCTCAAGCAGTAGCTCAACAAGCTGAGTTACAAAAAGACCTTAGAGAATTCTCAATCCCTAAAATTGTTGATGTTCACCACCCAGTACAACCTCCTCCCATCAATGCTCCAAACTTTGAGATAAGAGCACATTGGGTGACACTGATTCAGAATAGCCCTTTCTATGGTAAGCAAGGAAAAGATAGCCAAAAACATCTTCTGAGGTTTATTGATCTATATGCTATGACAAAGCGGAATGGAGTCACAGATGATTCCATCAGACTCCGTCTCTTCAAATATTCTCTTGTTGATAAAGCCATCAGTTGGTATAACTCCTTGCAATGTGAACCCATCACCACTAGGGAACAACTTCAAAATGTTTTTCTGGAAAAATTCTATCCTCCTTCCCTCACCTTTGAAATTAGGGGCCGCATAACACAATTCGTTCAGGCCCCTGGAGAAACCCTTGTAGAAGCATGGGAAAGATACAAAGAGATTCTATGCAAGTGTCTACACCATGGAATTCCTAAGAATCAGCTCATCAAAATCTTTTATAGGGGTGTGGATGATGATATCAAGAAATTTTTAGACTCCTCGTCTGAAGGAAACTTCATGCGACAAAGCTATTATAGCGCATGAAAGGTTGTCACCCTTGCAGTTGAAAATCAAGACAACTGGGGTAGACACGTAGGAAAAGGAGTGTTGAAGGTAGCTATGGCAGAAGCTACTCCTGAGTACAAGTCTATTGTTGAATCTCTAAAGCTTCTAGTTGCTAAGCAAGACAATCTTGAATCATATTTTGCCACTTATAAAAGAAGGCGCTCGCCCGCTCGACAACAAGAACAAGTCAAGTCAACTTCTCTATTTTGTGAAGCATGTAAAGGCACTGATCATTCAACTCTAGCATGTAATATTCTCTATGATGTTGTTCTGGGCAATGCTTGTACCCAAGGAGGTAATGTTTAGATGGAAAATATGAATATTATCCACACTATCCCAGGTCAAGGATATTATAATCCAAATCAAAACAAAAACCATCCGGGTTTTCAATATGTAAATCCTTCAGGAGTAGAAAACTCGTAACAACTTGGTTTAGATAATCAACAATGAGGTCCGTCGGGATACCAGTATAACCAACAACAAAATTTTAGGAATCAAGGGAACTTTAGAGATAACTTCTAGAATAGAAACTACAACCAGTATCAAAACAACTCTTAGTTCCAGAATCCAAACCAAATCCCTTATCAACATCAACAACAAGGGCCATAAGCCGGTCCCATCTCTTCTGATGACAAACTGTCAACCATTGATAAGATGCTTCAGTCACAACAGACTATGATAGCAAATCAGCAAGCCCATCAGAAGGCTATTGAATCCCAAATAGCGCAACTTTCAGCTAGCCTCAAGCCACCTATTGGAGCTTTTGCTGGCCAACCAGAGAACAATCCTAAGCATCCAGAGCAACTGAAAGTTGTCACCACCCGATCAGGAAAAGACTATTCTGATCCTCCTGTCAAGACACCTATGGTAGTTACAAAAGAGGATGACTTGGTGATTGTCTAAAACTCTACAGCACCTGAGTCTCAACCGAAAGAACCATTAACCATCAATAAGATAGACAAAGAAAGTTCTGAAGAACCTATTGTTGTAAAAGTAGAAGACACACCTGAGCTGGATGTGACAGTATACAAGCCTCATCCTCCTTTCCCATCTCAAATGAAATAGACAAGGCTTGATACTCGTTTCAATAAGTTCAAGGAAGCAATGAAGAAGCTTCATGTTGATATACCCTTTCTAGATCCGTTGGCTGAGATACCAACCTGGATGAAGTACTTAAAATCTCTCCTCACAAGGAAGTATATAACTTAAGAATATGAGACAGTCAAGTTAGCAACAACTACTTCTGACATTATTTAGAGCAAGATGCCCAAGAAGTAGAAAGACCCAGGATCCTTTGGAATTTCATGTCATATTGGTGATTCCTCATGTAAGAAGGGATTGGCCGACCTTGGTTCTAGCATCTATATCATGCCACTTAACCTTTGTAAGAGGCTATGATTTGTAGAACTTCTCCCAACTGGTATGACCATATAACTTGCAAACAATTCGATAACTCTTCCTTTGGGAATCATTGAGGATGTCCCAGTTAAAGTAGGCAAAGACTCTTATGTCCCATGCGACTTCATCATCATGGACATAAAAGAGGACTCTAGATACCCTATTATCTTTGGTCGTCCATTCCTTTCCACTGTGAGAGCTTTGATTGATGTTGAAGCAGGAACCTTGCTCCTTAGACTAGGTAAACAAGTACTCGAGTTCAAAGTTTTTGAAAGTATGCGAAGACCAAGCATGCAAGAAGAAGTTTATTTGATTGATTGCATAGAGCAAATGTCACTCATCATGCAAGAGGATTATGAACAAGACGATCCTTTAGAAGTGGCTATAACAAATCCATTTGCTGATAATTCCATCAACGAACAAGTTAAGGATTGTGTTCTTCACCTCAACTCTACAAAAGAAGATCCCGAAGTTAAATTTGAGGAACTCAAAGTTGTGAATGTAACTGAAGACATGTGTGGGAAAAAAAGGCCCTCAAAATGAAGTCCTTACATGAGGGACTGAAGTACGTGTTTTTGGATGATCTCAAGGTTTGTCCTATGATCGTAAATTCTGATCTAACATCCAAGCAAGAAGATAAACTTCTAACATAACTAAGGGAGAGAAGAAAAGCTATCAGCTACAAAATGAGTGATCTCACCAGGGTTAGTCAAGAATTTTACATGCATAGAATCCCCATGGTGGAAGACCACAATCAGACTATTGAACATCAACGGAAGCTTAATCTAAATATGAAAGAAGTTGTTCGCCTTGAAGTCATCAAACTTCTCACTATAGGAATCATCTATCCTATATCTGACTCGCCATGGATGAGTCATGTACATGTTGTCCCAAAGAAAGGTGGAACCACTGTGATACAGAATGAAAAGAACAAACTCATCCCCACTCGAACAGTCACTAGAAGGAGGATGTGTATCAATTATAGGAAATTAAACAAGGCAACACGTAAGGATCATTTCCCGATGCCTTTTCTAGACCAGGTCTTAGAGTGATTGGCTCACTAGGAATATTTTTGCTATCTCGATGGTTACTCTAGGTTCTATCAAATACTCATACATCTAGATGACCAAGAAAAGACAACTTTTACTTGCCCCTTTGGTACATATGCCTTTAGAAGGATGTCATTCAGGCTTTGCAATGTGCCTGCAACCTTCCAACGTTGTATGGCAGCCATATTCACTGGTCTAACTAAAACTATTATGGAAATTTTCATGGATGATTTTTTCGTATATGGGGATTCATATGACTCATGCCTGAAGCACCTCTCCCTCATCCTCAAATGATGCAAAGAAGCACATCTAGTGCTTAATTGGGAGAAATGTCACTTTATTGTGAAAGAAGGCATTGTCCTCGACCATAGGGTCAACAATCGAGGGATTGAAGTTGACCAAGAAAAAATCAAAGTAATTTATAAACTCAGTATCCTAACCAATGTAAAAGAGGTCCATGCATTCCTTGGTCATGCAGGATTCTGTAGAAGGTTTATAAAGGATTTCTCTAAGATAACCAAACCTATGACAAACTTATTACTGAAGGATGTTGATTTCCACTTTAACGAAGAATGCATCAAGAGTTTTAACAATCTCAAGCATGCCCTTGCGTCAACCCCTATCATCAGAGCTTCAGATTGGGATCATCCAATTGAAATAATGTGTGATTCCAGTGATTACATAGTTGGCACAGTTTTGGTCCAATATATAGAAAAGAAACATCATGTCATCTACTATGCATCTAAGACTCTTGATGAAGCTTATAGGAACTATGTGACCACTGAGAAGGAACTCTTAGCAGTTGTGTATGCCTTTGACAAGTTTAGATCCTACCTCATTGGTTTGACGGTGATTGTCTACATTGATCATGCTACCGTTCGTTACCTCCTAGCAAAGAAAGATGCTAAACCCAGGCTAATCAGATGGAAAACTATTGCAAGAATTTTATCTTGAGATAAGAGATAAGAAAGGCACAGAGAATGTTGTGGCAGACCACTTGAGTCGTATCCACACCTTGGACACTGAGAAGATCATGATTAATGACTCTCCTCCAGATGACCAGCTCATGAAAGTCTCGCAAGCTACTCCTTGGTACTTGGACTATGTGAACTACGTTGCAGCCGGTGTCATCCATCCTGAATGCACCAGAAATGCACTGAAGAAATTCATGCATGATGTGAGGCAATATCACTGGGATGAACCATACCTCTTCAAGCTCTATGATGATGGTCTCTATAGACATTGTATCACTGAGGAAGAAGCTCAACTTGTTTTAGAGCAATGCCACCCAGGCCCTGTTGGAGGCCATATGAGTTCTAAGAAAATTGCTTAGAAGGTTTTGCAATGTGGCTTCTTTTGGCCATCCATATCCAGAGATGCCTATAACTTTGTCTTCTCATGTGACAAATGCCAGAGGATAGGCAACATTACAAAAAGAGATGAGATGCCCCTCAAGATCTGGCAAGAAATCGAGATTTTTGACGTTTGGGGAGTGGATTACATGGGCCCATTCCCATCCTCACATGGATTCTTCTACATCCTAGTTATGGTTTATTACGTCTCTAAATGGGTAGAAGCCATACCAACTGTAACTAGTGATTCCAATCAGTTATAAATATGTTTAAAGATATCATTTTTCTCCGATTTGGAGTTCCACACACCATGATCTCCGATGGTGGTTCTTACTTCCTAGAAAGAAGCTTCAAAGCCCTGTTAAGAAAATATGGTGTAACACACAAGGTAGTTTCCCCCTACCATCCACAGACAAGTGGACAGGTAGAGGTGTCCAACCCCCAACTCAAAGCTATCCTAGAAAAGATCGTAGGTCGTAATATGAAAGATTGGTCAGTAAAAGTCAATGACGCTTTATGGGCCTACAGACCTTCTTTCAAAACTCCTCTTGGAACAACACCTTTCCGATTGATATATGGGAAATCATGTCACCTGCCTGTAGAACTTGAACACAAAGCTTGGTGGGCAATCAAACAACTAAATTTCGATATGAAGAAGGTTGGCCAAGCTAGGATTTTGCAACTTTAGGAGCTAGAAGAACTTCAAATGATAGACTATGAAAATGTAAGAATCTATAAAGAACGCACCAAGTTATGGCATGATGGTAACCTAAAAAGGAAAGACATACAAGTGAGAGACCAAGTTCTTCTGTTTAACTCAAGACTAAAATTATTCCCAGGAAAACTATGTTCTCAATGGTCAGGCCTATACACTATTAAGAGCATCTACCCACATGGTGCCTTTCTTTTATGGAGTGAAAATTTAGGAGAATTTGTGGCTAATGGCCAACGGTTGAAAAGATATTTCACCTCAACAGAAATGAGCATTGATGCATCGCTATATCTCTCCAAACTAGATTATCTGTCCGAAAATTGATGGCTTCATGTCAAGCCATCGACATATAACAAAGGCACTTGTCGGGAGGCAACCCGATCCTTACTTTAGATTTTACTTTGAGTTCTAGTTTTAGACAATGCATCGCAAGATGCAATCTTAAGTTCTGATAATTTTCATTTTTGATATTTTAGATGGAGGACATGTTGCCGAAAGGAATGCAACCACATCTGGTAGACAAACTGGCATGATTTTTCCCCTCCATTTTGGATTTAGAGTTTGCTCGGTATGAGAAAATTTCTAAATTTGGGGTGAAGGGTGGGTGGTACATACTTTACTTCCCACCTACACCCATTTGTTTCAAACTTAATGTAACAACCCCACCTCCCAGTAACCCCCAATTAAGGGAGACCAGAAGGTCAGAGCCATTATCCCAATTAACAGGATCAAAGGTTCAATAAATAATCAATAAAAATTATCAAATTCTACAAACTATACTGAAATCTGGTATAAATTAAAACTTTTTGCATACCTTTGAAAAACTTGGATTACTAATCTTCTATCCATATGAGAGAATATTCTAACTAATCCTCCTTGATCATTAATCCTCATTTAATTCCACATATGCCACTTTACTGTTTGTTCTTTTCACTTGTACCTAAAACGTCAACAAACAAAATGTCGGTCAGCATAAAGCTGGTATGTGGGGGAAACAATAATCGTAAAACTATAATAACAATGTAATCAGCCAATTATCATTTAACAGCCAAGATTATGTCTTAAGCAATACTACTCAATCCTTACCTATCCCCTATCTTTGTGATGTCCCTGCAGTGGACTTGGATAATACCTCTCTCTATGGTAGATCCTTACCCCCATGGCCCTACCTCACAGGTAGCCAATACTTAGGGTTATAGAGTCACATGGACCTACCTAAAGGTAGACCAATCCCTGACTCAAGGTGACTTGATGGACCTACCCCTTTGGTAGCCATGTACTAAGTCATCCAATGACCTGATGGACCTACCCCATAGGTAGCCATGTACTAGGTCAAATCATTAAGCCATAGAGGGAACTAGGATCTGATCTAGTAGGCACATATCTTAAGTGATAGTTATATCCACATTATACTTTGCATGAATTAAATCCATCCAACAGTTTACTTCAAGTCATCGAGGAAAACTTTGGAAAACCTTGAAAAACTAATTCAAGATATTTATAAGAGTAACCACATACCTGTCAGGATGATTTGAGATAGAAATATTCCATGCAAGTAAGAAATCCAAGCAAGCAAGCACATACAACAAGATCCTGAAATAAACATGCAATTCCCTTTTATTACTCATGTCACAAGATCTATTAGACCTAGCTCGCTTCCTAGGGTTTCTAGTCCACTTTTAGGGTTTCCATTGCAATTAGGGTTTCACTTCATTTTTAAATCCAAATTTTATACAATTACTCAAAAACCCTATTTATCTCATCTATTCTTCACGAAAGATATTAACGTTTACCATAGAACCACATATAACCCTAATCTCGATTTAAAGTCACAATTAACATCAATTAAGTCCATTAAGCCTCTTTTACATTAAAGCTACCATTTTTATCCTTTTAATCAATGACAAGATCATTATGCTCATTTATCTTCAATTCAGAGTTCATTATGGTCTAATGGACATCTATTTGTTATTAATTCAACCTTTATCCATTAGAAAAAACCCAAATTACTACATTAAGGGTATTTATCCACAATTAGAAACTTTTACACTCGAAATAGCTTAGAATTATCATATTTCGACTTTAATCATGATTTTAAACAATTAAAGCTATTAAAAGTCATAATTACAATCATTAGGGTTTCAAGGTCCATTAAAGCATATTTATGCACATGAAACTCTAAATTAACCAATTACGTGCAAAGTTCATCCTTTTTGTGTTTAGTGTACCTTTTTACAATTAACAGGTTAATATCAAGTTTAATCATCCATTAAACCCTACTAAATACATTAATCATCTCCAAATAGGGTTTCTTATCTTTAATTCATTAAAGTTGATAAATTACACTACTTTTTGAATTGTAAGAGGAATTAGCCTTCAAATATATTTTTATTGAATTCCTCTCATTTTTTGAGAAAAATTCATATATTACGCATATCCATCCGAGCTACGGTTAATTAGATATGAATTATACAAAATTAACTTACTTTGGGCCAATCAGAGCACGCCAAGTGTCCTGCTCCATGCAACTTTGTTCGGTTTAGTTGAAAATATTTCGAATAGACCGTTCTGCCCTTGGTTAAGTTACAGGTCATTCAGCCCGCGGAGGGCAAGATAGTCCAACAACCTGAAGGTCGTCTTCCTCCTCGTGACAACGCACTGTGTCACCCTAGCTGCACCTCGTGTGGCTTTTTCTTCCTCTTCCTGGACTCGAAAGCCATTGGTGAGGGTTCCCCTTGCTCTGCCACCCTCTTTCGAACTTGGGGCGCCATCCAGCTCTCGACCATAGCGGTTGGTTTAGGCTAGGCACACCTGCAACTTGTAGCTGCCAAGTGCAGACGTATTGCTTCCTATGGTGCATTGTATAGGGCACGGAAATGCTGGCTTGACCTTGCTCTAACATTGTGGCATATCCAGCTTCCCTCGCAACCCCACCTGGGCTCCTCGCTGCCCCAGGGTCACGTTGCTCCCCACTACTAGGGTTTTGAACAAAAATGATGAAGAAGGAGATGGGGAAGTGAGTGGGTAACGTGAGATCTCTCTGGACTCGACCCAAGGTCTTACCCCTTATATAGGGGAGGGTAGCAACGCCCTAAGATGCTTGCTTACAAAGAAATAAGGTTCTTTCCCACTAGGAATTTGATTCCTTCATGAAGAACCAAGTCTCTCTCTCTTAATATCCTTGATATTCCTTATGCTTTGGTCATTAGGAAATCCGAGAATTATCTCTTTTTATATCCTTGTGCTTGGCTCTTAATCCCTTTGCACGAAATTATGTTTACTTTTAATTGAAAATACTTCTTTTTTATCAATACCACAAAATTCATTAATAATGTATCACATTATTTTATTATTTTGCATTATTGGTATTTTTTCTTTCTTTCTTCTCCATTGGGGCTCCTTGGACCCCAAGAAACTCTAAGATTTCGAAATTCCTTTTTAAGGATACTTATTATCCTTCTAGATGCATTTATATTCAATAATTTTCATTATCTTGTTTATTTCTTATTAAAATATCTCTTTTTGAAGATTTCTCTTTATATTTCTTTTTATTTTCCTCATTGGGATTCCTTTTAATATTAGAAACCTCATGGATACGAAAATCCACCAAGGATAACTCAATTATGCCTCTTTCCACTTATTTTTCACATTTTATCATTGTTTTCAATTTCTTTCTTAATAAAGAAATATTTAATTGATATTTTCTTTTCTTTTTGCATTATCTTTGCAACTTTGGACTCCTCGGACCCCAAGGAACCCAAAAGGCATGAAATCCACCTTTGGATTACATACTTTTGCCTTCTAGAGGTTTCTACATTTTTCTTTTCTCCATTTCATATTAACAATGGAATTCCTTTTGTCTTTTCCTTGTTATTGGGCCCAATAGGCAATAAAGCCCACAAAACAATCATCAAGGCTATTGTAAACGAAATCCATTTATTCAAAACAAAGTATATCTTTATTTGTTCAAATATCTTTAATATGAGAAATCACATTTCTCACCAAATGGACCCAAAAGTTAGGGTTGTAACATCCTTCCCCTCTTATAGGAATTTTGTCCTCAAAATTCCATCAAGCAAACAAACAATTCAGGATAAGATTTTTCCATGTCCATCATTGGCACCTATGTGGCTTTGCCCTATCCATGGTGCTTCCAAAGAACCTTTATCATCACATATTCTTTTCTCTGAGTTCTATCATCTTGGCATCTATAAACCTCAAGGTGACTCAGGTCATTTTAGCCTCCCTTGGGGCTCACTAGGTTCATTGCTCCGCACATGGCCCGAGTACCACACATAGTGCTCTAAATTGGACACATGGAATTCATCACACATCACATTATCCTGAGGGTTAATGGCAAACTTAACCTTCTCCACCAACCATATCAAAAGAACCCATGCATCAGGGACTCAGCTCTCTTCGCTATAACTTAGAGGGGTCGGATTTTCATGTCACATATTCTCCCACCGTGAACTGCATATCAGTCTACTTTGCATCATCTTACAACTCATGTCATCTCTGGGCTCCCTTCAGCCATTGCACGATCAAAGTGACTTCATCTTCACACACTGTGGTCCTTTCTTGACCTTTGCGAGGTCTCATCTTAATGAAGTGGTGACTGACACAACCTGTGGGGTCCGATCTATAAATCACGAAGTAAACTCAGCGGAAGCGTTCGATTAGCAGTGGAATTATGAAAAATCACTAAAAATTAAAACTTTTTGGAAAGTGATCTTTAAACCATAAAACTCTTTTATAAGAAAACAAGATAATTGTTTACAACATGGTTCGCTATTACATCTCTGTGGAATCACCTCTCGAGTGATTACATACATCCATTGCCATGTTGTCTGTACAAGGCAAGATACAATAAAAAATCTCGAGGCATTAAGCCAAAAACCTCAGACCTACTGACTCCTAGGACCTGAGAGTACAGAGACGACATAAGACATACTATCTACGAGACTTGACAGTCAGTATCTCCACCTGAGACTCACTGTTGCCCCTGATGTTGTTGTTGTTGTTGTTGCTCATTCTTAGATGGATTCCTTCGTCCTCGGCGTCTACCTAAAAAGTAGAATCCCACGGGGGTGAGACAATTGAATAATTGTCCCAGCGAGAGTTATAACTCTCCGCCAGAAGCTTTGTTATTACAATGAGGAATAATAATAAGCAATATAATTTAAAACATTTAATAGCAGGCTCAACATGGAGTAAGGCAATACCCTCTTAGCAATCATTTCATCTATAGCATAATTGAATATTAAGTCATATCTCAATAAGGAATATGAAGAACATGTATACTAGTTGTTCAACCAGAACATTATAAACAATGTAACATCAATCATTGTTTCTTGTAGTTCAACCTAAGAAGTTATGCTACATGGCTGATTATGTTTTTCAAACATTATTATGCCCTGTGGAGATGAGGTATACCGCTCATACTCCAACCGACCATTACGAAATCGTGTTGGTACCATACATAGGTCGTCAAAAGAGCCAGATTCTTATGACCTCATCTTCCTTAGTCAGTAAGAGGATTTACTTACAGGACATCTTGTATCTCTACTATGATAGCTATCCAGGGTATTCTGGAACTTCGCTATAGAGTCACAGTGGCGTTCTGTACTCTCTTCGTCATCAAAGGATCTCTTGTTTATCTCTCATCGATGCGACATTGGTGATTCCCTCAGGAGATCAGTGGTACATCATCACGGCATAAATATGTAATGAAGGATTGATAGGTTAATGGTACATCCTACATCAATTCCTACATTAGGACGTAAGGATATTCGCGTCCATAATCCTCCATATACTCAAAAGTATATGTTCCTGGAGTTCCCTTAGGAAAACCTGTTTCACCATCATTTGGTCTCTGACAATGATGGATCTATGGTCAGGGCCCTACATGATATCATTATACTTGATTATTTAAGTACATTATAGCATTCTTTTATCATCATGCATGTTTTCAAACATAAACCATTAAAACATTTGTTATAAAGAAAGAATACTAAATGTATCAAGTTCATTTCACATCCAATTATCATTGGGATGTCAATCCCTAACCATTTAATCATTATGATTCAGGAACATGGGTGTTCAAACCCTTAGATCATTATAATACTTGTTATCAAGTAATATCTTATCATCAGGTCATTTATCAGCATGACCTTGATTATAACAATGCATATATTGCTCATGGCTCTTACAGCCTACCAATTTCATATGTTACCACTGGAACTAGGCAACATAGTATATCATTATTCATAAAGCTTATAACATGCTTTCAATGAATATGACATCATAACCCTTACCTGGTTATGATCATTTCTTTATAAAAACCTGCATGGTACATACATTTGATAATAGTCAATTTATCTCTATATCAGCATAGTATAAAATAGAGATAACCTTTCAATTCAAGAGTTGTACCATTATGCCCTTAATAGGGTTAGGCTTTCCTTAATCAATTTAACTAGGGTTATTCCACCCCTTTTTACCTGTAAGAAGGTATAGTGATTCTTTATTACATGACTCATGCATAGGGTTCCATGCTTAAAAACATAACCCAAACTTTAGGGTTAAAGTACCCCACCTTTCAGTAATTAGGGTTTCCTATTCACATTATCAGTTCAACCCTAACATACTACTCCACCACTCTTGGGAGCATACAAAGATATTATAAGTGTTTACTTTCGATTACTATACTCATTGTATATCATTAATGTTCATCAATTCTAAGTATTAGCCCATTTCTCATTCATATCATGTTATGATTACATCATACTCATTGATTTGTCTTACTCCCCTCCCAAGATGTATTAATCTACACTTATCGAGTACATTGAGTCCATTATATCTCTATCACAGATAACTACTTATCATATACTCTTTGTGTCTCTTGTTTAATTATAATGGTTTAGAGGTTCATCCAGGTATGATACCCTGAACTATCAAATGTGATATCTATCATATCTTGATGTATCACTTTCTTCTCATTACCATCTTACTTGAGATCATTGGTTAACTCAATATTAAGATATTTCTCTTTTGATACTTCATCCACTAACTAGTTTCTTTCCTCATATGGTGCATATATCATATATCAGAATTATCCAATTATCTTTAATGATATAGGTTTAAACATTGTTGATGTAGGATAAACCATTATCAACTATTCTATGTATCTCCATATTCAGGGTGTTATCTACATCATGCTTTGGTACACATCATTTCTAAGGATTTCATGCCCATCCTTATTGTAAGGTGCAAAAACAATTACTCATTCTTAGAGATGTTTGGATCTAGGCATCATCTTACCTCTTAAATCCTTATTTATTGAGATTACCACATTTATCATTCACAGGGCTTACTAACCATATTCTATATGCTTATGACATAATCATCTTATATAATTGATTTATCTACACCTCACTTTAATGTACTATCTAGTAAACCATCTCCAGGGTTCCATAATTAATAAGCCATAGATTAAGCTTACTATTCATCTTAATAGGGGTTTCCTATGACATCACCTCCAATTAGGGTTTCTATTCATATCACGTCTCCCCTAGATTAGGTTTATGATTAATATCCCACCATTAGGGATTACTAATTCTCCTCATGACATTCCCCTAGAATTAGGGTTTACTATTTCACATTACATGATTTACCCTAGAATTAGGGTTTACTATTCACTTCACAGTGAATTGAGCTTATGTCATCATCATATATGAAAATTACTATCATTAATGCCTTCAAATTAGTTTAAGATTCATTAAAAACCATAATTAGGGTTTCCATGATCTCTCTATAAAGGATCATACCCTAATCATGTGTATTTATACATATTGAAGGTATTTTACTTGATTTCCATCATATTAGGAGTCTTCTCTCTCCTCTTATCATTAGATGATGTTTACATCACTCTAAATTAGGTTAGGTCAAATCAACGTTGATTAACATAGGTCAAGTCATCACCATTATGGTTATTAGGGTTTTCTTAATCAAGGGGTGTTGATTGCTTAAACCCTTCAAGGGTACTTTAGTAAGTTCACAATTGATCATAGCATACATCAACTAACTCATTACTTGTTCCCTTAATGTCTTTAGGTATCATTAGGGTTTATATTGAACAACCATTGGACCATCTAAGCCTTTAAATCATTAAGCAATCTTGACCTTAAAAGACCCCAAACGGTTTTGAACTTTCAACCTCCAAACGGTTTTGAAACTGTTTGAAAGGGTTGACCGTTTGGTACCTTTGACCTTCAAGACTGCATGGACAAGATCACACTCAAGACCGTTTGACCTTAAGTGGTCTTGAAACTGTTTGGTCACGTTAACCGTTTAGCCAAGTTTGACTTGGAAACTGTTTGAACAAATCAGCCTTGAAACCGCATAAAACGAAACGGTTTGGAAACCGCATGAATCCAAACGGTTTTGAAACCGTTTGGTCCCAAATGGTCTTGAGACCGTTTGCCCCCAAATGGTCTTGAGACCGTTTGTATTCAAACGGTCTTGATACCGTTTGGATTCGAACGGTCTTGAGATCGTTTGGTCCAAACATCTCAAAACTGCATGGACCTAAAAATTGCATCAACACTTGCAATTGATTAGGGTTTTCAATGTTGAACCCTTCAATCAATCTCATACTTGTTACCCACTTATCAATTGAGCTAATTGGGTTAATCCTTAACCAATTTGACACTCAATTGATCCGCAATTGGTCGCCAATTAGGGTTAGGAATAATTAGATTAGGGTTTGAAATTGATCAACCATCAACATTCATCAACATGAGTCAAATTAAAGTTGAACCCATTGAACCATCACCCAATTGGGCCATGACCTGATCCCAAACGGTCTTGGGATCGTTTGGACATCCTCAAAATGGTCTTGAGACCGTTTTCCCAAAGTCCCATCAAAAACTAAGTCAATTTGTTAAGGGTTGAACCCTAATTAGGTCACAAATCAGCAGTTTGATTATTTCAACAACCTATTATGATTGGACCTTCAATTCATCAAATTCCTTTAACCCTAGACCTCCAAACGGTCTTGGGTGATCACCAAACGGTCTTGAGACCGTTTGGGTGATCCCCAAACGGTTTTGAAACCGTTTGGGCCACTCAACCCAAACTTCAACATGATTGGTCCATTGAAATCAGCAATGAACCCGATTAGGGTTTAAGTGATTAAAGTGCCTTCAACTTGAGATTTACTTGGAATTAGCTAATGATTCTTTGTAGGTGATTAATTCATAATGTGTCCAGAAGACCCTCAAATGGTCAACGCCTAGTCAAACCTCCCAAACAGTCTTGGAGACCATTTGAATCTAAATGGTCTTGCAAACCGCATGAAATCCAAACGATTTTGAAACCGTTTGGTTCCAAACGGTTTTGCAAACCTTTTAGACCCAAAGTGCAAGACCGTTTGGTAAAGTTACATAGTTATTCACGCCCATTATCTTCTACCTTAGATCAGGGTCGATTTCTTCATGGTTTTGGTTGCAAGAAAACGTAGAAGTGTTGGAGGAAGAAGAACTAGCAACGGCTTGCAAGAAAGAAAGATGCATAAAAAAGTTTAAGGGTTTAGAGTTATAAAACCCGCCTTAAATTCGGTCCTAGAGCTCCAAGATTCCAAGCTTTAATGGTGTCTTGAGCTCCATAGGTCGGCCAAGGTTGTTTCTCCAAGAATTGGTTGGAAGGGGATGGCTAGAAAGGAGAACTAAGTAAGAAAGACCATAGAACCAACCTTGCAACATGACTTCCTCCATGAATTCGAGCAAGATGATGATCAAACCTTACCTAAAACTGGTTGGACATTCTCCTCTGCTCCAGAGATCTGTCTTAGTCAGTCCAAGCAAGGGGATAAGTGAAGAGAGAAAGGGAAACGATCCCTTGGTTTGCAAAGAAAGGAGCCTATATAGTTTGGGTAAAATTTACACATAAGGACAACTAGTTTCTTGATTTCTCATCTAGGTCCTTCCCTTCCTTTAGGCACATCCCTTCTCCTATGCTTAGGTAAAAACTCATCTTAAACCCAAGGTCTAAAGGCAAAGAAATCCAACTTCTTATTAAGTTGCACATATAAAAGGGTCTTTTTGCATACAACTTGATTATTGTATTTTCAAGAATTATCCTTCTTATCTGATTATTCAAATAACGTGTTCTTTTCATCATTTTATCCTAAATGATGTCAAGAGTCATAAAAGATACTCTAGAAGGTATATTTTACATGTTCCTCAGAAGCTTTAATTACATATCAAAAGATAACTACAAGCATCTAATCACATATCTAGGTAAAACACCTAGGGTTGGTTCATAACCCACGTCAGGGATGTTACACAACCTCCCTCACAGAGCTTCTTTACAACCTGAAACTAGCTATGGTGGTTATCATCACATCTTACAAAGGACAAAAACTATTTCTATGTATCACCCTGAATGAGCACACATGCTCTCATCAGACCCTCTAGTCTGGATCGTACTAACCATTAGTTAGTGGTGATAAACTGTACTAACATTGAGTTCTTCATGTACCTACTTCCACCTTATGGAAGTGAACCTTTAGGTCATACTCAAGAACTTTTGAACTCGCATCATGGTGTAGTTGAACCATCTCCCTCATATGTAGTTCAACCTAATATGTCCCTTGACAGTACTCTTTCTCTCTCATGTCATCTTGGTAAGGCAATCTACCATAACCCATATTGCATCTTGACCTTCCTTAGTCTAGGGGAGACTCACCACAACATCCATAGTGATGAACTTCCATTCCCTCCCAGGGACTCTTTTATCCTCTATATCGATACACTGGGTTACCGATGTTCGTCCTTCACCTCCTGGCTTGCATGGCAACATACCACATGCAACTTCCTCTTAAGCATCCAAAGTACCATTGTCACTTACTATCTTCGTAGTACCATGGTGTATGGTGATCTTAAATCATGATCTCCTATATGTCATTATTCCTCACGATCGATTCCTCAAAAACCCTAACCACTCTAGTCAGGGTTTCATCACCTTCCTTTCCAGAGATGTGCATCTGAGGTTCTACAACCATCCTTTCATTGCATCAAGGCCTAGGCTGGCTAACCAAACAACCATTAACTTGTTCAACAGATCTCTTTATATCTGAGTGTTAGCCCAAACATATCTCTTTTCAAACTTAGGGTTAACCTAAAAACCTCTTCTAGCCTCCATCTAAACTAGGCAGTTGTATCTCATCCAGAGCATCCATTACCACTTCACATCCTTAGGTGTTAGGTAACGTTGAAGACATACACCTCCATGTATTCCACTTATCATCTCCTCTTGAACTCTAAGTCTATCTGCATCAAGAAAACTCTGAGCTTATTCTCTTGGTTATCAACCTAAACCTTGTAACACTTGCAAATTTCAATATAGCTCATGATAAAAACACCCTCATTATTCCTCTTAGTGTTTGTAAACCATTCATGTACCGTTCAATCCACCCGGACACGTTATCATCTCTGTCCTCATACCTCATAGCAACATTCCAACTCACATAATCTTTTATCCTTAGTGTATGGCTTGTGTATTGTCCTATCTCTCTCTCCCATAACAAGAGGAAATAAGCATTTGGCTACAGTCCAAATACAGAGTTCTTCCTGTTCCAAGAGTAGAGATGGTACATCCCACCTTGCCAGTACACCTTTAAATCTAAGTTGAAACATGCCACATATGTCTCTACATAAAAGTTACTTCCATGCAAAATTGGTCTCGAACCTACTGGGGTTCACACACATCTCTTGGTCATCTCTTCTAGGCCTATAGGGTACCGGCACTTTAGGGGTCACCCCTCTTCCCTCATGCATCCAGAGAGTGCCCCACTCATCTGCCCTTTGGGTGCCATGAGTTCATGAAGGTGGTCAATCTCTTAACCCATGGCCCTCATACAATGATAGTTGTTACCTCCCGACCATATGGTCATGTGCAACTAGGGAATTAGGCAACTCCTACTTCCATAAGTCTTATCTGTACCTGACCCTAGGATAGACTTAGGATTCTAACATAGTACATGTTCAACTTAGAACCTTATCCAAGCCTTCATCATCTCTTTCACTGCATTCATGGGCTAACTTCCATTCTTTATGGTGACATGCCTACATTGGTCAGGCCCCCATACTGGTTACCTCCTTGGTAACACATCCATATGCACTTAGAGATGGTTATCTATGGGTCTACATGTTCATCCTCATACCATGTACTTTTCACTTGGCTTCTCAAGATCCTTTGAGACCTCTTTAGGTTTCCTCAAAACCCACAAAACTGGTATACACCCTACCAAAGGGTCCCTCTCCCAGGATGGGAGGAAACTACAACTCTTAACTACAAGGTAACAAACATCCTTAGGGTTTATATTCACATGAACATGCTTAACTCAGTAGCTACTAAGGCACAAGCAGACCACCTACTAAACCATGCTAGGTCATACTTGTTCTCTTTCCTCAACGCTGGATCAAGATCATACCTTCTCATGTCACCACCTTGGCTGTGAGGGATTCATCAACCATACCTTAAACTTAAGGGGTTTCCCTTTCTTCTAAACATGAGGAGTGTCATGCTCAAGACTATAGAAACTCAACACTCATTAGGATCATCAAGTACACCACTTCCCCTCTTAAGCCTAGGAACCCTAGGTTCATTTCTTTATGCAGTCGCCGTCCAACTGCATGCTCAACCTTTAACCATGAACCAAGCATGTCCAAGGTATGTCATGTGCTTCCCATGATCCTTTTATTTGAGCAACACCCCAGAGTTGAGTCTTCCTCAAGGACAATCAACAAGGTACAAGGCCACACAACATGTTACTAAACCTCTCCAGGTCTAAGGAACTCTTCTTCCTATCTCAGAAGGTAAACACCTACACCATAGGCACATAGGTACCAAAAGCCTCATCCTCTCTCTAGGGTTTGGTTCCTCTAATGCCAACCAGGACATCATCATCCTCCAGGGATCAAGCATGAGGCAACCACAAACATCCACTTATGTCGCATCATCCTCAACTCCCCACTTTTCCTCATATCTCGGAGTCTAGGCTTCCAACCTTCTTGCTTGGGTCCTACTCTCTCTCTCTAGAGCTAACTCCACAACCAGCCTTATACTAAAGGTCCTCTCTCCATGAAGATGGATTAGTCTCACAAGCATACCTCTACATGGTGAAGCCTATGTTCACGCTTATGTTTGCTCAAGGTTATCCACAACTCATTATGCTTATGTCATCAGCTATCCAACATACTCCCTTGGCCAGGGTTCCAACCTACTGCTCACACTATTGACGTATTCTGGGTGCCTACTATGCCATGCTCATATAAGGTCATGGGGCTTCCATAGGTTCTTCTCTAACCTCATCAATGAAGGAGCTATCCTTCACTCTAACATGCACGACCCTTCCCAGGGTTGGGTCACCAAAGGTACTCGGTCATCCAACCTCTCATGGCTCATATGGCATCCAAGGCATGTCCATCCAAACATCGGGTTTACCATGACATCTAACTCATCATGTCATCTCTCTCTAACATTTACTTAGGGTTAGGGTTAACATCATCCTTAGAGGATGTGTCAGGTCTCTACTTATAATGGAGATCTCTACCTCCAAGACTAACTCTCTTTACTTATCCTCCTGACAAGAAGGTCTAGCCTCAGGTCTCTCCTGAGGGCATGACAACTTATGTCATATGTCCTAAGCATGTATCTATTCTTTTATGATTAATCTATTAAGCTTATGTCCATGCCATCTTATTTACATGCTTTTTATTAATTTGGTGGAGGATTCCTTAAACCTTATCAACCTTACCCATACCTCAAGAGGGTGAGGAAAAGAGAGAAAACCCTAATCCTTATAATCCTTAATAGAATTTGAGTTGAGGAGGGATTAACAAGATGAGAGAGTCCTAAAGGTATCTTATTTCGAGTCCAATCTTGAAACATTGGCCAGGCAGTCACACTAATCTAGGAGTCCTCGTATTCTGACTAGCGGTGCGGAGGAAAATCTTGCCAGCCCCCGGATGTGATCCTTTTTTAGACACCTCTATCTTTCAGAAATTCCTCTAATAACTCCCTTGGGTTCTATAGAGTTTGTAAAATTTAATAATTATTAAATATTAAATGAGGAACCTACGCTTTGATACCAAATGTAATGACCTCGCCTCCCGGTAACCCCCAATTAAAAGAGACTAGAAGGTCAAAGCCATTATCCCAATTAACAGGATCAAACGTTCAACAAATAATCAATAACAATTATCAAATTCTACCAACTATACTAAAATCTGGTATAAATTAAAACTTTTTGCATACCTTTGAAAAACTTGGATTACTAATCTTCTATCCATATGAGAGAATATTCTAACTAATCCTCCTTGATCGTTAATCCTCATTTAATTCCCCATATGCCACTTTACTGTTTGTTCTTTTCACTTGTACCTAAAACGTCGATAAACAAAACGTCAGTCAGCATAAAGCTGGTATGTGGGGGAAATAATAATCATGTAACTATAATAACAATGTAATCATTCAGTTATCATTTAACAACTAAGATTACATCTTAAGTAATACTACTCAATCCTTACCTATCCCCTATCTCTGTGCTGTCCCTACAGTGGACTTGGATAATACCTCTCTCTATGGTAGATCCTTACCCCCATGGCCCTACCTCACAGGTAGCCAATACTTAGGGTTATAGAGTTGCATGGCCCTACCCAAAGGTAGCCCAATCCCTGACTCAAGGTGACTTGATGGACCTACCCCTTTGGTAGCCATGTACTAAGTCATCCAATGACCTAATGGACCTACCCCATAGGTAGCCATGTACTAGGTCAAATCATTAAGCCACAGAGGGGACTAGGATCTGAGCTAGTAGGCACATATCTTAAGTGATAGTCATATCCACATTATAGTTTGCATGAATTAAATTCATCCAACAGTTTACTTCAAGTCATCGAGGAAAACTTTGAAAAACCTCAAAAAACTAATTCGAGATATTCATAAGCGTAACCACATACCTGTCAGGCTAATTTGAGACAGAAATATTCCATGCAAGTAAGAAATCCAAGCAAGCAAGCACATACAACAAGATCCTGAAATAATCATGCAATTCCCTTTTATTACTCATGTCATCAAGATCTATTAAACCTAGCTCGATTCCTAGGGTTTCTAGTCCACTTTTAGGGTTTCCATTGCAATTAGGGTTTCACTTCATTTTTAAATCCTAATTTTATACAATTACTCAAAAACCCTATTATCTCATCTATTCTTCATGAAAGATATTAAGGTTACCTTTTAACCACATATAACCCTAATATCGATTTAAAGGCACACTTAACATCAGTTAAGTCCATTAAGCCTCTTTTACATTAAATCTACCATTTTTATCCTTTTAATTTATGACAAGATCATTATGCTCATTTATCTTCAATTCATAGTTCATTATGGTCTAATGGACATCTATTTGTTATTAATTCTACCTTTATCCATTAGAAAAAAAACCTAATTATTACATCAAGGGTATTTATCCACAATTAGAAATGTTTATACTCAAAATAGCTTAGAATTATCATATTTCGACTTTAATCATGATTTTCAACAATTAAAGCTATTAAAAGTCACAATTACCATCATTAGGGTTTCAAGGCCCATTAAAGCATATTTATGCACAGGAAACTCTAAATTAACCAATTACGTACAAAGTTCATCCTTTTTGTGTTTAATGTACCTTTTTACAATTAACAGGTTAATATTAACTTTAATCATCCATTAAACGCTACTAAATACATTAATCATCTCCAAATAGGGTTTCTTAATCTTTAATTCATTAAAGTTGATAAATTACACTACTTTTCAAATTGCAAGAGGAATTAGCCTTCAGATATATTTTTATTGAATTCCTCTCATTTTTCTAAGCAAAATTCATATATTAAGCGTTTCCATCCGAGCTACAGTTAATTAGATATGAATTATACAAAATTAACTTACTTTGGGCCAATCAAAGCGCGCCAAGTGTCCTGCTCCATGCAACGTTGTTCGGTTTAGTTGAAAATATTTCGAATAGACTGTTCTACCCTTGGTTAAGTAACAGGTCATTCAGCCCGCGGAGGGGCAAGATAGTCCAACGGCCCAAAGGTCGTCTTCCTCCTCATGACAGTGCGTTGTGTCGCCCTAGTTGCGCCTCGTGTGGCTTTTTCTTCCTCTTCCTGGACCCGAAAGCCATTTGATGAGGGTTCCCCTTGCTCTGCCACCCTCTTTCAAACTTGGGGCGCCACCCAGCTCTCAGCCAGAGCAGGTGGGTTTGGCTAGGCGCACCTGCAACTTGCAGTCGCTAAGTGCATCTGTATTGCTTGCTATGGCGCGTTGTATAGGGCACGACGATGCTGGCTTGACCTTGCTCTGACATCGTGGCCCCAGGGTCACGTTGCTCCCCTCTGCTACGGTTTTGAATGAAAACGATGAAGAAGGATATGGGGAAGAGAGAGGGTAACGTGAGATCTCTCGGGACTCGACCCAAGGTCTTACCCCTTATATAGGGGAGGGTAGCAACACCCTAAGATGCTTGCTTACAAAGAAACAAGGTTCTTTCCCACTAGGAATCTGATTCCTTCATGAAGAAGCAAGTCTCACTCTCTCTTAATATCCTTGATATTCCTTATTCTTTGGTCATTAGGAAATCTGAGAATTATCTCCTTGTGCTTGGCTCTTAATCCCTTGGCACGAAATTATGTTTTTTTTAATAGAAAATACTTCCTTTTTATCAATACCACAAAATTCATTAATAATGTATCACATTATTTTCTTATTTTGCATTATTGGTATTTTCTCTTTCTTTCTTCTCCATTGGGGCTTCTTGGCCCCCAAGAAACTCCAAGATTTCGAAATTCCTTTTTAAGGATACTTATTATCCTTCTAGATGCATTTATATTCAATATTTCTCATTATCTTGTTTATTTCTTATTAAAATATCTCTTTTTGAGGATTTCTCTTTATCTTTCTTTTGATTTCCTCATTGGCATTCCTTTTAATATTAGAAACCTCATGGATACGAAAATCCACCAAGGATAACTCAATTATGCATCTTTCCACTTATTTTCCACATTTTATCATTGTTTTCAATTTCTTTCTTAATAAAGAAATATTTAATTGATCTTTTCTTTTCTTTTTGCATTATCTTTGCAACTTTGGACTCCTTGGACCGCAAGGAACCTAAGAGGAATGAAATCCACCTTTGTATTACATACTTTTTCCTTCTAGAGGTTTCTACATTTTTCTTTTCTCCATTTCATATTAACAATGGAATTCCTTTTGTCTTTTCCTTGTTATTGGGTCCAATAGCCAATAAAGCCCACAAAACAATCATCAAGGCTATTGTAAATGAAATCCATTTATTCAAAACAAATTATATCTTTATTTGTTCAAGTATCTTTAATATGAGAAATCACATTTCTCACCAAATGAACCCAAAACTTGGGGTTGTAACACTTAAGATTCCATCTTTGCAGTTTTGATCAAAATTTTCAAAAAATTTCAAGCTTTCAAAGCAGTTTTGCATAGAAACTTGATGAAGTTTTGACGCTTCTTTTTCAATCAAAGCCTTTACCTAGCCAGATAGTTTCTTATTCTATGCAATTTTGTATCATTATACCCTCCTTATTCGAAGTAAAGCCTCAAGAGGGACACTTTTTTGAAACTAGCCAATGGTTAGAAATCACCATGTGAATCTTATGAATCCTAACATCATGATCTTTTAGTAAAAATGGCAAGTATCTATCAAACTGAGAGGGATCAAACACATCATGCTTCCAAACTGACCAGTGGAACAATAGCATGGAATCTCCACTAGATCGACATCAAGTCATTATTTGAGCAGAGTAAGATAAAGACAACAACTCGGTGCATTGAATTGTAAATCAAGTTGCATCATGATTTGAACTCTCTTCTACACTTCTTCTACCATTTTCTTACCCCTCCATCCATCAAAAAGAAATAGAAATCCATACAAAATAGTGCCAAACCCTAAGTTTGGGGTGGCACACCATCCTCTCTTTATTCGCTTATTCCATACCCCTCTCTATGAAAAAGGGGTGTATCACTCAAATGAAATAGAAAAATGCCAACATGCACACAAGAAAAAAAATTACAATATCGAGTCGAATAGAGGAGAGATTCACACACAAAAAATGCAATCAATGTAATTGCAACCATATAATAAAATCTCGAGTCGAATAGAGGAGAGATTCACTACTTCCTTCCATACCCCCCTTCACTCCCTTTTCCACCTATAGGTACAATGAATGCCTCATTTTGGCCACTCTTTTGTAAAACACCAGTGTCAAATTAAATGCACACTTGTTATTCTGTGGGTATCTCTGGACTCTTACAAAACTCTTAAACATACTTGATGTTAGAGAAACTGGGGAGAAAGTTCTTTTGAGAAACGAACTCAGGAACGAAGATGTTGTAAGATGTGTTCTATGATCTTAGGAGGTTAAGATGCTAAGCTATACAAAGCAGAAAAGAAACAATCGTGACGTGAAGATGAGGCAATCACAAGAGTTGAAAGTATTCAATTAGCGACTGTTTCAGATTTTGTGCTACTCGAGGATGAGCAACATTTAAGTTCAGGGTGTTTTGCTGAATGCATATTCATCAAGGTTGCAATCGCCATCCTTGGTCCAGTTTTGCTCTGATCATTCACTTTTATTGCCTAAATCTCCTCATATACATCTTTACTTATCTTGATTGGATTATCCTCATTTGTGTTTGGTTTATCCATGGTTTTAATTAAACCTTGCATCTCTATGCAGACCCACGAGCACTATGTCCCATCCTCTAATCAAGGCCCTTTCTGCTGTTCCAAATCAGAGGCACCGCGGGCACCTGCTTGACACCGCGATTAACACCTATCTCCCTACTGCGATCGCGGTCCTCCCTCACAACCAGCAGTGTACGGTCTACGCCTCCATCTCCTCACCCCATCACAGACCGTGACCCCTCCTATTTATAACCGCGATCCTCCTCCACGCTCTGCTACACCGTGATCCCCCTCACCTTCCACCCGCGGTTGGTAGTCACTTCAACCACACCCGTGATAGCAACACCAACCCTCATCGCTGCCTCCTTCGATCGCAGTACTACGCTTCACCACCGCAGTCACAACATCACCTTCTCCACAATCACGGTTTAGGTCTTCCTCATCAACATCCTGGGCATGACACCAAACAACCGCGACCATCTCAATGCCATCCCCAGTCATCCCTTCACACCGCGACCCGCGGCGTACATAGCCCTACCCACAGTGCTTGACACCGTCATCACCTGCCGTGACCACTTGTCCCATCTCCACCTATGGTCCCTCTACATCACGACTACTGCTTCCTCCTTCACCACCTACCACGACGACAGTCAGCAATCAATCTCCAACTATCACGACCACCTGCAACCCTAGCGGCAGGCGCAACACCTTTCCTCCATGCCTCAACAGCCGTGATTACAACCGAGCCAAGGCTGTGACCTCCTTCCTTGATGACACTGCGACCAATCGACTCATGCCCATGGTCAAGTGCAACAACACCTCGACCCCAACATCAAACAGACCCCGTGGTCAATGCATACCCCCTCTATAAATAGCCAGCACCCCCTACCATTCAAACAATCCTCTCTGGACATCGTTAGGCTGCCGTTTTATGGCCAGCCTAAGGAGTGTGATCTCCATAGCCAAGAGCCAACCTCTGTGGCGTTCTTGCACCTCTTTTCATCCAAATATGAGGTGGAAACCTAGATCTGTAGCCATCCATCTACATCTCCAACGCCTTGCATACGCCATCACATCGACGAGCTGCTCCTCCTGCTATGAGCAAGGAGCACAAGAAGAGAAGGAAGGTGGAGAGAGAAGATCTGCCCCGTCTGCCATGGTGTTCTTCCCTCCTCATTCCAGATCTTCTCTATCAGTGTGTAGAAGACCGTCTCTCCACCGAGTTGTGATCATCTTCTCCACCATGGCCATGGTGGAATCTTCCCTCTCTCTTATTTTTCTTGTTTCTCTCACCATGAGCGAGTAGTTTCCTTTTACTGGGGTGCGGGGACTAGCCCCGCTGTCCATGCTTACATGTTCATTTACTAAACATCTGATGGCTTGTATATAACTCTTCATTTTGTTGTTAATCGTTTAATGCATGCTTTATAGATTGATCACCTACCTTGCATGATCTTTTATTTCCTATGTTGTTAATCGTTTAATGCATGCTTTGTAGATTGATCACCTACCTTGCATGATCTTTTGTTTCCTATGTTGCAAGAACTTCAATGCGTAGGTTTTAAATATCGATTAACGCGGTTGACTCCCTGACGAGATCTTCTGAAGGGATTACCTGAAGTCACAAGTGTGTGATCCGTGAGGGAACGAGACATGTAGACCATGGCAACGCTTCTGTGTGCCTTACTCCCGTATGGGGGGGTGCAACTTTAGTTGGATATATGTATCATCGGAGTAGTAAGTACGTGATCTGTAGGGGATGAGACATCTAACCTACAGTGATGCTTCAGCATGCCTGACATCCTAACGGGGGGTGTGCAGCTCCACTTGGATGGTTGTATCTTGCCTAGATGTTTGTGTTTGGATATGTTTGCATGTGTAATGGTGGTGAAACCCGGGTCCATCCTAGTGATTCCCGTCATTAATCTGTAATCAGTTTTTAATCCTGCTTTTTTACATTCCTATAAGTAGTTAACTAAACTCAAACCAACCTTTGTTCAAAATGTTAGTCTTACTTGTAATGGATCCAGCTAGTGAGATTCTTAAAAACATTATCCCTTAGGATTCAATCCTTAACTATACTGTGATAAGGCCCATCCACTTGCAGGTGATATTATTGCACGAGGTTTTGGTAAAAACTCGGGGATTTCAGCCCTGGGTGAATTTGTTAGTACAGTAAGAACCACGTAGTAGGTCAATAAGCCTTCTAGATCTATCTATATTGATCTTGATTCCTATAATATAGGATTCTTTGCCTAATTCATTAATGTAGAAGGTATTACCTAGCCAGTTCTTAACTAATTATAGAATACAGTGTCATTTCCCATCAATTGTACATCATCTACATTCCATATGAGAAATTCAATTATGCTCCCACCAACCTATTTGTAGACACAAGGTTCATCTTCATTTTGGACAAGGCTAAAAATTTTGAATGTCTAGTCAAAAAGACTCCAACTCCCAGATTCTTTCTTTAATCCATTAGTTGACCTTCTTATATCTTAAAACTTTCTTTAATCCATTCGCTGACCTTCTTATATCTTAAAAACTTTATTTTGCTTAATTTTAGAATAGTACAACCTTCAGATTGTGTCATGTACACGTCCTCTAGAAGATTCATGTCTAGGAAAGAAGTTTTAGTGTACATTTTCTATATCGCATAGTCATGATAAGCTACAATAGCAAGCATGATCCTGATGTATTTAACTAGAAATTATTGAAAACATTTCATCGTAGTCAACACCTTGAACTTATTTGAAACCTTTTGCAATCAATATCCCTTTGTAGGTTTTTACATTACCATCCACTTCAGTCTTCTTCTTGAAGATCCATTTGCACCCTATGGATTTTACCCCTTAAAGTGGATCCACCAAGGTCCATTCATTGTTGGTGTACATAGAGTCCATCTCAGATCGCATGGCTTTAAACCAATTCTCAGAATTTGTTCTATCAATAGCCTCATTATAGGTAGTTGTCTCATCATCTTCAATGGTTAACAAACTGTCTTCTTGAGTCAAGATGTGCTCTGTTAGACCTTTGAGGTTCGTATGTTATAATAGGCACTTAAGGTTCCACAATATCTTGTGGTCCCTCTAGTTCTTTATATACCTCTATAGGTTCAATTTTGTCTTGTTGGTCTTGAAATTCATCATGTTCTATTTTTTTCCCACAAGTTCCTCTAAATATAAGTTCATTTTCAAGGAATATTGTAGTTCTGGCAACAAATATTTTATTTTTAATGGAATATAGAAGTAGTAACTCTTAGTTTTCTTAAGGTATCCAACAAAGATACATCTAATCTGATTTGGGCCCAATATTTTGACAAAATTACCTCTTGACATAATCTTTGCATCCCCAAACTTTCATGAAATACATATTAGGTTGTTTTGCATTCAATGTCTCATATGGTGTCTTTTTAAAGATAGAGAAGGTACTCAATTGAGTGTAAACATAGTGGTTTCAAGAGCATACCCCCAAAAGGAAATTAGAAGATCAACTAAACTCATCATCAATCATATCATGTCGAAAAAGTTATGACTCCTTCTTTCTAACACACCATTATATTGGTGTTCTAGGTGGATTCCATTGTGATACAATACACCATTCTCTTAAAAGGGACTTAGACTCTTGGCTAAAGTATTCACCATCTTTATTTGACTGAAGTGTTTTAATTATTTTATCAAGTTGATTTTGTACTTCATTTATGGATTCCTTGGACTTTTCAAAGGAATCTTATTTTTGTTAAATAATATACACATATCCAAATCTACAAAAGTCATCAACAAAAGTGATGAAGTATTGATATCCACCTCTAGCACTCATTCTAAAAGGTCCACATATATAAATATGTATGACTCCTAATAAGTCACTAACTCTCTCACTATTACCATTAAAAGGTGATTTTGTCATCTTGCCCAATAAAAAAGATTCACATGTCTCTATTGATTTAAAACCAAAAGAGTCCAGATAACCATTTTTGTGGAGTATAGAAATGCATTTCTTATTTATGTTCCCTAGACAACAACACCAAAGATGAGGTTTATTTGAGTCATTGATTTTTAACTTCTTCTTATTTATGTTATATAAATGTGTCCCAAAATTTAATAAATAAAAACCATAAGATATAGGGGAACTTTCATAAAAGATCACATCTATAGAACTAAAAATATGACAATTTTTTTATTAGAAACTCAAAATCATTCTTGTCTAAACAAGATGCAGAGATAATATTTCTATTTATGGTAGGTACATAATAGCAATTCTCTAACTCTACTACATGCCCATTGGGCGGAGATAAAAAGTAGGTGCCTACAGTTGTGGCAGCAACTCTCCATTTGCAATGCATAGTTCCTCCTCCCCTTTTTTCAAGGATTGAGTTATTTTTTTATCATGCATATTTGGTCATATGTGAGATCCACACCTGGTATTCAATACTCATGATGAAGAAGAATATAAATTTATTTCTATAACATATAAAATTAAAGTGGATATATCTACAACCTACTTCTTGTTCTTCAGTTCCTCAAGGTAGAGGGGCAACTTTTTTCCAATGCTTGGCTTGGTGACAATGGTAACAATTGCATCCCTTACCCACTCCCTTTGCTTTAAGTGCAGAAAACCTTTGTCCAGCTTTAAAACCTTTCTTAGCTTTGCCTTTTCCCTTGAAATTTATTTTCCTTTCCTGACTATCAACATCAAATTGGGCTTATCTTTCATTTTCCCCTCAGTAATTCTCAACATGTCAAGTAGCTTGGTCAGTGGCTTATCAAAATTGTTAATGTTGTCATTTATAATAAATTTCTTGTATAAATCTTACAATAGTTGTAGGATTACATCTGTGGTCAACTCTTGACATGAAAGATATTCCAATATTGTAGTACTTTCTAGATACCCAATTGACTTTCGTATATGGGAGTCAAACTAGATCACCATCTGCCAATTTTGCACTTAAACTATGCCTTGAAGACATCATACTTCTCTTGTCTTTCTTGTTCTTGATACATGTTACAAAGATGTGTTATCATCTGAATAACATGCATGCTCTAATGTTGCTTTCAAAGTTCTTGATTCATGGAGCAAAGCATGAGACATTTTGTGTATAACATTATCATAATGCTTCTTGTGAGCCCTTGTCCTTTCTGCCCAGGTGGGTTTGGAGTTTGTTCATTAGAAACTAGTTTGTCCAAGACATAGAGCTTATGCTCATTTGTTAGAAGAATTATCATCATCCTGAATGAATCATTAAAGTTATACCCATTAAGTTTCTCTTTCTCAAGGATTGATTGTAGTGAAAATAGATTGTTGCTATTGTTTTCCATTCATCTACATAGAAGATATTTTGCACAAGTCAATATATAGGTTCAAAAATTAATTTTCATTTCAAAAGTTAGATTTAACAAAATTAATTTGGATTTTAATGAATTACTATCCCACTTCTATATTCAAATTAATAGTCATCACTATTGATTCAAAATATTACAACGATCAATCTTCTAGTGAGTCAAGATCCAAAATGCAATTGTCATGATTCAACTATGGTTGATCACTCACAACTTAATTATTAAGGTAGGTACCAATTACCAATTGCATCTTATGCAGTTCTTGGATACATGGTTGACAAGTACATGTCAATAAATCATATGGAAATATGTAATCTTTATACCTCTAGTTTTTATATTCTATAAAAATCACTTAGTCAAATTCAATCCAAGGCCAATACAATAATATATGCATCCTACTTGGTAGGAACATACTTATTATCACTTCTCTGAGGAGACAGGGAACCGCGCTTGATGTGCCCACACTTCGTCAAAAAAAAATGCATGTGTATTGCACTTGTAAGGCATATTCAACATTTAGGAAATGGCGGCTGCACGAGGGGGATGTGGGGGACGAGGGGGACGAGGAGGCGAAGACGACACTAGTCACCATGCCCATGGATGAGAAGGGAGGGGCGAAGGAGGAAACCGGGGAATGACTGGTCTGGAGGGGGAACGATTGAAAGAACCAGACAAAGAGGTCAGGGAAGGAAGTACACCAGGCGTTAGGGTTTTAGTACCAATGATTGGAATCAATTTCCAATTTGTGGGTATGAGGGGCTCAACTATGAACGATAAATCAGAAACGGTTGACACTGACGGCCAAGAAAACAACAAGGAAAACCATATTGAAGCGGCGGTGGACTCCTCTTCTGGGACCAAGCCTTCGTTTAGCACAGTGGTTGGAGGAACTTCACAACACAGCAACTACCAGACTAAGCAGAATAGTTTCTTTCTTGAGAAACTCTTCAAAGATCGACTAGAAGATGAAGTGGTAGAACTTTCCCTAGACGAGGGACAACCGGCAATATACATCGACCCAGAAGCAGAGGAGAACTTGGCTAGGCCTTGGATGTACGCAGTAGTTATCTACCTCCTGGGAGCCGACATAGGGTTCATGACAATGAGAGATAAATTCAAACTCATGTGGAACCCTAAAGGTAGATTTAACATGTACGAACTAAATTTGGGGCATTATGTTGTACAACTTTTGTGCAAAGAAGACTATGAGAATGCCATGACAGGAGGGCCTTGGAAACTCTTTAGTGGTTGCCTTGCAGTCTGGGACTGGTACTCGACCTTTAGACCCACCGAAGAACTACCAAAATACATTGTAACATGGGTTCACATACTTAACCTGCCACTACACTTGTATGTAAACACTTTATTTGAGTACATAGGCATGGCCATCGGCAAATTAATTAAGGTGGACATTCACACCACACTACGAACAAGAAGCAAGTTTTCCCACTTGGCAATCGAAGTTGATACTACAAAAAATCTGAGCCCAACTATCACCATCAATGGAATCGAATACAATGTGGAGTACGAGGTCAATCCCGACTCTTGTTCCTTTTGCAGGAAGATGGGCCATTTGGACAAGTTTTGCAAAGCTAAAAAAATCAAATGAGAAGGAAATAGTAGAGACAGATAAAGGCATAATGGTGTAAGAGAACAATACAACAAAGGAAGATACCTGGAAAGACCAACAAAGGGGAAGGCACGGGACTAGACACTCGACAAGATTCAAGGATCTAACAGGACAGAAGGAAACAACTAATACTAACAACCGTTTTCTGAACCTTGAAGATGAAGAAATCCATAATTCAGATGGCCGCACCAGGATGGAAGAGAACCAGGGGCAGGTGACAAAAATGAACACATCAAACGTGGTGGGGATCAACAAAATCTAGATGCCTAAAAGAAACCTTAATACTGTAGATCAGAAAAAAGAAGCTTTGAAGGAAATCTCTACCCATGAACAAGGCACGAAGAGCAATGAGAAGGAGGAGAACCATGAGGTTATCAATCCTGGAGTAGATGAAGTGATTCATGTTATGGAGGACAACAACTCAAAAGTAACTGTAGCCATGAGGAAGACAAGGAGAACACTGAAGTTGTCGGGTGGATAGAGGAAACGATGCAAACAAACTGGGGGTCGATAACATCAGATCTGCAGAAGCAGACGCTACTGAGGGGCATAGCACGATGGGTTGCGAGGAAGCCAACAACAATGACAGATCTGGCCAGATCACACCGAACCCAATTCCCCCAGGTTGAAAGATGAAGGGGAGGTCTTCCAGATTTAAAGAGTCAAGATCTAAACCACCGTACGAACACTGAAGAAAGAGTCTGAGAATAATGGAGAAGCTGAAAGGATATGTGCAAAAGGTGACCGGGGACGATAATCACAGGAGCACAGACGAGGTGATAGGAAGTTTGGGCAGCAGTGACAATTAGCTTTCTTCATCCTTTCAATCCAATTGAAGATGATAGATTTCCTCTGTTGGAATGTAAGAGGGATCGGTGGAGAGGAGAGACGTCGAGCCCTAAAAGAGATCATTTCTAAATATAGACCTAAGTTGACTGTGATTTTGGAATTGAGAATCAGTAGAGACAGAGCTACAAGAATCATTAAATCTTTGGGATACACACACTCGTACCGAGTGGAGGCCAGAGGCTATGTGGGGGGAATTTGGATCTACTGGAACGCGGGAACTGGTAAAGTGGAGGTGATTTATAGCCACAGACAATTCGTTGCATGCAAAGTTAACAATGAGTGCTACATCACATTCATCTATGCCAGCCCCCAGATCACAACTAGACAAATTATCTGGAAGCATCTTGTTCAGATGGGCAACGAATTTCAAGAGCCTTGGATAGCCCTAGGTGATTTCAACGCTACCATTGATCTAAAGGAGAAGCGCGGCAGTAATACGTATAACTACACAGAGGCAATGACTTTCCAGCATACATTAATGGCGGCAGACCTATCTGATTTGGGCTTCTCAGGTATGAAATTCACCTATAAATATTGCCTGTTGCAGGAACGTCTAGATAGAGCGATCGCGAACAGTGAATTCATTGCCTAGTACATGAATGTCTCGGTTGAACACCTTCCAAGATTTGGATCGGACCACTATCCCCTCCTTATCAGATTCCCAGATACACAACGGGCGCCTAGACGCTTTTTTACCAAGGCATCATGGCAGGCAGATGCATCCTTTAAAGCTATTCTTGAATCCAACTGGAATTCTAATCTGAACTTCAGCAACTCCCTAAAAGGGGCGAAAGGAAGCATTCAACAGTGGGATATATAGTAAGCGAACAAAGGATTGTAGGCGGAGGAAAAATCAGATTATTAACAACATTAACAGACTCCAGACCAAACTAGCAACCCGATATAATGAGATCTCTAACAAGTTGTGCACCGATCTACAGACTGAGCTGGATGAAATTCTTAAGGCTGAGGAGGACGATCTAAGACACCAAAGTCATATAAATTGGCTTAAAGAGGGTGATCGGAATATTACGTTCTATCACAATTTCATCAACTAGAGGAGGAGGAGGAACCGAATTACTGCTCTGAAGAACAACAGGGGAAATGGATCACAGATCAAGAATCTTTACAGACGATGGTCACCGAGTTCTTTAAAAATATCATGACCGCCAAGCCCAACATAGAGACGCAAAGGGCTTTCGAGATCCCGGGAAACTTCAAGCAGTTAAGTACGCCGCAGAAGGAAAGCATCGGCGTGACCCCTACAAATTAAATGCGGAAATCACCCACATCGTGAAGATGCTGGACCCCGTCAAAGCAACGGGGCCGGATGGGGTTAATGGCACCTTTTTGCAAAATAATTGGCATATTATCGGTCCTAGTGCGGTGAAAACGGTTAAATGGGCTATTGAGTCAGGATCTGTGTCGGAAGACATGTACCACAGTACACTCATCCTCATTCCTAAGAATACAGAACCTATTAGCTGCTCCCAGTTGAGACCAATCTCACTCAACAACATTATCTTGAAAGTCATCTCAAAATTAGTTGCTGAGAGACTAAAACCGTATATGGTAGACTGGATTTCTGACAACCAAAGTAGCTTTGTCCCAGGTCGTAACATCATTGACAACATAGCCTTGGTGCAAGAGCTTATTCATACCATGAAGAACAAAAGAGGTGCTAAAACCATGGCTATAAAAATCGACTTGAATAAAGCATATGATCAAATGTCATGGGCGTTCATTGAAGATACCCTGAACAGGACGGGCATTTCGTACAACATTACCGAGTTTATCATGTCTTCTATATTGGGGGGCAAAATTTCCATTGCGTGGAATGGTAGAATGACGAGCCCCTTCAAGGCGAGTAGGGGTCTCCGCCAAGGCGACCCCCTATCCCCATACATGTTTGTTCTCTACCTTGAGAGGCTAAGTAAGATGATTTGAAGAATAGAGGATGAAGGAGGATGGAAGCCAGCAAAGGTTGGAAGACAAGGCCCAAAGATCTCACATGTTTGCTTCGCGGATGATATCATTTTGTTTGGTAAAGCTAGTGTTGCACAGATGCAAATGATTATGAAATGTCTCAAGGAGTTTGGAGACGCCTCCGGACAGTCGATTTCCACCCCAAAATCGAAGGTGTTCTTTGCTAAGAGTGTTAATCGAAGATTCCAGAGACATATATGCAGGAGCTGTGGTTTCCAAGCTACCAACGATCTCGGCTAAGTATCTTGGGGTTCCAATTCTACACAAGAGAGTTAAAAAAGTCTACCTACATCCCCATTCTGGACAACGTTAACTCTCGGGTTAATGCTTGGTCGGCTAGATCTCTCTCCTTAGCTGGTCGAGTTTGTCTCGCAAAGGCCACGCTGGCAGTGCTTCCTACTTATATTATGCATACGGCTGTCATACCAGTGCAAATATGTGATAAGATTGACAGCCTTATCAGGAAATTCATTTGGGGCGGAGCACATAAATCTCACCCCCTCTCCCTGGCAGCAAGGCTGAAGGTGGTCTACGAGTTAAGACCATGCGAGAGTAGAATTCTGCACTCCTTAAACACGCCTGGGACATCGGTAGTGGGCGTCAGTCCCTCTTGTGCCGAAGCATTAGGAAATAAAGGGAGAATGGTTCACAGGAAGCCAGATCCTGTGACTCAAGACTTAGCAAAGCGGCAAGCTCAGGGATGAATTTTATAGACGAGAACTCTTACTGGATACCTATGAATGGCCAGAATATCAACTGTTGGAGCGATAGATGGTGGTAGGACGGCCCCATCCTCAAAGAACATAGAAGCCGATCCCTGTCGATCTTCTGGATGTGAAGGTAGGCTCCATTATCGACCTTGACGGAGTTTGGGACACATCATTTCTGAGAGAATGGTTACCGGAACCCTTGGTGCGGCAAATCATTCGCCTGAGACCCCCCGCCAAAGAACATGGACCAGATATTAGAGTATGGGCCCTTTCCAGCAATGGATCTTATTCGACCAATACTGCGTACAGAAAACTAAGGGAAGGGAAAGGTACACCGGTAGAAGGGAAATGGCAGATGATTTGGAAGCTGAAAACCAGTGCTCGGAACAAGATGTTCCTTTGGCTGCTCCTCCATGAAGCTCTACTGACCAACCACAGTAGAAAGCAACAGACATCTGACAGAGCAAGATATCTACTCGAGATGCAATTCTGAAAGTGAAACTACCCTTCATGCTGTGAGGGATTGCAGGTTCGCTAGATTCGTATGGGATAATTTGCTTACAAATCGCGTTGCTGGCTCATTCTATGAACCTGATGAGATAGGAACGTGGTGATCGGATCACCTGGACAAAGATGATGACTTCAAGTATATCTTCATGGCAGCCTATTCTAATATATGGGAGTGGAGGAACAAATACGTCTTTGAAGATAAGACAACCCACCCCCTACAACAAGCCACGGAGATTCGACGGAAAGCTGGAACTGAAATCGATTGTTTCAGTGATAAAGTTCTACAAGTTTCAGCTCCCAAGCAGACAATGGGGACAAGGCCGGAACCGGGAGTCATCAAACTAAACTCAGACGCTTCTGTGAAACATAAGCGAGGAAGCATCACTGTTGTAGCGAGAGATAACCAAGGAAGATGGATGGGAGGGATGGCTGAGAAGGTGCATTCTGATGACGTAATATCTGCTGAATTACTGGGTATTCTACTTGCCATGACGGTGGCGGCACACAACGACCTGGGCAAGATCCTCATAGAATCTGACTCCCTAGCAGCGGTCAGGATCATCAACGAACCCATCGTCAACAACCCCAGATATGGTAAGATCATGACTTGTATTCAGATTATCAGGAGGTTGGAGTGGAACGTGGAATATGCGAGTAGAAGTTCGAACGAGACTACAGACCATCTAGCTAAGCTGCACTTAAAAAACCAGGAGACGGTGTCTATATACAACACCCCTCCTATAGATATTAGAGAGTCCCTAATAAGAGACCTTTGTAATGGTAGTAGTACTATCATGTTTCCTTTCCATCGTTTGATTAGTGATTGTATTCTGAGATTTGATTTGGCTCACACGGGGAGGACGGGATGAATAAGAGTGCCTCCCGACTTCTTTAAAAACATTCATATTATATTAAGGGATTATATATATCTATATATATATATATATATATATATATAGAGAGAGAGAGAGAGGGAGAGAGAGAGAGTCAGGCTAGAATACACTCAAGTGTACATATCACATTGTACACTGCAATGGTGTTACCTATCTAGACTATATATTTGCAAAATAATCCATTGATATTCATTGTTACAATAATAATAGACCACATATAAAATTTGAGCCCATTTGGATGAGTGTAAGTCACTCATCCAAGGACAACAAAATCAATGCACATAACTAATTTGAAATACATAATTTTTACATCTCTTAGATGCATGAGATATAAGTATCGTAAGAGCTCAAATTTATTATATAGTATGTTCTTTGGATATTTAAGAAGAATAACGGTTTAGAATTCCAAAATAAATGTTTCATGATGAAAAAGCCATTGAGGTGTACAACATCTTCGGTACACTCGAGTGTATTCCAACTTCACTATATATATATATATATATATATATATATATATATATATATATATATATATGTGTGTGTGTGTGTGTGTGTGTGTGTGTGTGTGTGTGTGTGTGTGTGTGTGTGTGTGTGTGTGTGCGCGCGTGTGTGTATGTATGTATGTATGTATCTGATCACCATTACACATAATTATTATGTATCAAATATTATAACAATCGCCACATGTGATAAAATAAGATACGACAACTAGTACAACAACTTGAGCCAAAAGTGTTGTCGAAAAACAACCAAGAGATTTACATCTAAATGTAATCATAAATGTTTGCATTTCAGGATTCATGGTTGGCTGATCGGGCAAGCTGGTCGTCTGTTTAGAAGTCCCTGATTTTGGGTTGTTCCTGTGTTTTTGATGATCTATTGTCCCATCTTGATCATGAATCTTTCAAGGACCATCCTATTTGGCATGCACTTCTAATCATTTCCTCCTCTTCACCATGATCCACTACTAATGACTTCACATGATGATAGTCTAATTTCTTAATTAAATTTACATGGAGAATAAATAGAGAGAGGCATGGCATGCACGCCATATACATGTTACATGATGTTTGATTAAAATTAAAACAAAAATATTATGTGTTTCAGATATCAGTATAACAATCTCATTGCCATATCCACACCTACCAAATAAAATGATTTCAAGGCATCACATTGGTATATGTAATACATACATATATCATATCATATATGATATTAGGTGATTATCGTGGATACAAGTTTGTACATAATTTGTCCTAGAATCATTTGTGCTTCAAAATCCAAACTAGCATTAAAAGTATATGACATCATCTCTACACCACTATAGGATTTTTGAGAAGGAGTACTACTACAGAACACGCCTTTGGCGTCAGTTGTTTAACCCCTTTTAGCGACAGTTTTCAAGCGACGCCTATGTGGGCGCCGCTAAAGGTCGAACTCTTCGGTGTCCGTTTTATACCTGACGCCTATATAACCTATAGGCATCGGTTGTATATAGTAAGACGAAGCCAAAAGGGTTCGCGCCACAAAAAAGGGCGCCATCTAGGACACTTTCTGCGTCGGTTATCAACTAAAAAACCGCCGCTATAAAGCCTATAGGTGTTGGTTGTATATGAATAAGTGACGCCATTTCCACCAAGGCCGTGGTCACATTAGGCGGCGGTTTTATCCAATAACCGACGCGGTAGGCCTTTGATGACGGTGTTCTGTAAATAATCGACGCCTATATTTTATTTTATTTTCTTATCAGTTTGCAGGCCTGTTGTGGCTGGTCAGTAGGATGAGAACCTGCAGTTCAGTTTTCTGAACTACAGGTTTATGACATCCATTGATATCAGCCTACAAACAGGCCACAAACCTGCAAAATCAACATATATTTTTTCACACAAGTAGATACATTCATACATCAATTCAATTTTCACATTCACAAATGTAGAAACATTCAAAACATGTAGAAACATTCAGACATGTATAAACATTCAGAAATATTCATTTACAAAATATCATTCAACTTCGCTATCAGCATCCCAATTATATTTTACAATCGCCACTGTTTGTATGGCTTTTGCCCATTCTTATCTTACTTCATTTAATACTTCCAGCGTATATGGAGCATGTACATTTTTTAAGCGTTTACCTATAGTGTGGTCAGTTTTAAACACCTGCAAAGAGAATGATGTATATATATAAGTAATAATATAAAAATAAGATTGATATATTTCATACTAACTAATGGGACTATATATAATACCTCATGTATGGTATTGATGTCCAATGCGGCATGTTTGATAATCATCTGCATAAATCGCATCACATAGTATGTGCATGCCCAGCCGTTGTCTTGTGTAGCGCACTATAAATTGAAATATACAAAATATTAAAAAATACAACTAAGCACAGTTCACATCAATAATATATACATTGGAGTCGGGAACTTACTTTTACGTTCTCACATATTATTGGCTGGTTCTTTCTCCTTGGGACCGTTCCTCCAGCCTTTTTGAACTCATCTAAACCCCTACATGTTAATGTAACACAGTACATTGCATAATTAAATAGTAATAATAGATGTTAACGGATATAAAAATGAAATATTTCTCACCAGAATAATGGCATTCTCATTACGTGTCCAATTTTAGTATTCAATGTACTCCCCGCAGGATCTAGATAATAAATAGTGAACGTCTCGGGGAAAATAACTAGTAACTCCCAATACCTACCGCTAGAGGTAAAAAAGTTAAAAATTAATAACTCAAAATCCACAATAAAAATGTAATTTTCTTAAGTCCAAATTATAAATAAAGTAAACTTACCTGACATTGAATGGAGCTATTATTATCGTCTTCTTTTGCTGACCGAAAATTGTAAAAGCATCTATACAGTATTATTGAACACTATCAGGGTCTTTAGCTACCATACTAATCAATGATGAAATCGAAAATCCCACATGATCAAATGCAAATTGTTTGCATTGATCTTCGACTAAGTAGCTGCAAAATATGTATTACGTATGCATTAATATATAAGAAACTAGATCATTGGATCTTACACAAGGTATATGGATGTATAAACAAGATCTCACCTTATCCATGTCTCTATCATTGATGTATTCATCCAATCATACATAAACAGCTCAATAATATCTTGTATAAATAAAGAGCTTTCGTATGATTGACTTGCATAATCCACTTCTAAAGAAACAATTATAGGGCAATGTATATTATGTGCCCGTAGCCAACATGCCATTCCCCTACAAGCAGGACCTAACGGGTATGTTAGGTCAGTTGGAACCCAACTTGGTAATGTAGGAAGTGGAGGTGGAGGCCTAGGTGCTTCGGGTGTCTTCTTTTTAACCTGTATATATAATTTCAGAACAGTTGACCTCATATATATACATTAACAATCTAAAGTAATGTAAATTTATCTTACAATTTCATTAGTGTAGACCGCATCTGCTTTGGGCCACAATATCACCTCGCCTTCTGCCTCAGCAAGTGTATCAATATTCGGGTGGGGATATGGCAATGTAGCTTCCCTCCAATCGGGTAATACACGTATCGAGCTCACACGAACGTAGCCCTGTGGCATTGGAGTCCCGTGAAACGTTGCCCCAGGAAGGGATGGGTAAGCTGCGCCTCTGCAACAACATAGTCTTGCATTTTTATGCGGCATGGCTTCAATGCCTACAAATTTACGTAAAGAATATTATACATATATACATATCATCTTGAAAACATATCATCTTGAAAAGACTAGCTACAATTTCATAAACAATACTTACAGTAGACGTGTTAGGCGGTGGTGGGTCTACAGGATTACTCTCAATATGTACATCAAGAGAAGAGTAGGTCGCCATAGGCTGATTGGAAGCCTGAGATGCCTGCCACTACACTATTTCTTCCTTGACCTTCTCAGCAACTATATCATTGACCTTCTTAGCAACTATATCCTCGACTCTCTTATTCTCCTACACATGGATAAAAGAAACATTAGCTTCTTATTATTGAATTTCCTTTTACAGTAACATTCTAAAAAAGAATAGGTTACCTCTTCTTGTGAAAGTCCCGCTCTGGGTTTGTCCTGGGATGGCCCAAAGAATGCTTTGATGCCCACACCAGCGCCTGCACCCCTAACACGTCCAGGATTCTCTGGGTTACCCAGAGCAACTGTCAATTCGTCCCTTGTGCCCTGAGGGATGAACGTGCCTTGTTTCCTCTACTCGTACAGCTCCCGCTAATCACCATCAATAGAAATTGGTAAGTTAACACCACAAATAATCAATATTCAAACGATTGCTCTAAGAGTTGTATTTTACCATTTTTGCATCCGCCTCAGCAGTTGCGGGCTTCCTTATTTCTCCCTTCTTATTTTGCCTCCCAGCTATCTAAACATCATGGAGAGGCAGAGGTGTGCTACTATAGTAGAGGACTCCTGAGTAGCAGCAGACTCCGCCTGTAGTCTTTGGCGAACGCTTGCATAGCCCTTTAAACCCATAGTGTGATCATGCACATTCAGTGCACGCGTTGCTTTTTGTGCCTCACTGAGGGCCTTGTTAGTATGCAAATTAATGATTTGGTTAGTAGCACTAAATGTTAATCTTGAATAGTTGAATACAACGTATATTAATTAAATTGGGAGTGACGCCTAATACCTTGAATTCTTCATATTTTCTTGAAGCAACAAAATTGTCCCAATCTTCTTTGTCCAAGAAGTTTCACTGTTCAAGGGCTGACTTCTTCTTCTTATCACCATCTTTTATGTATTCTCTGTTGAGATTTGTCCTATAGTTCCTAAGCATCTTTCCAGCGCGTTGCATCACGCTTTTATGATGCAGCTTCTCATCCAATGCAAACAGATTCTGTAAAAATAGAATTGTTATTAACTAGTATCCAAAAATAGAATTGCAAATAATAGAATTTGTAATCTACAAAATAGAATTGCAAATAATAATAACTCACGTATAAATCCTTCCATATCAAGTCTTTCTTTGCCTGAGGAACTTTATGCCAATTATCATACTTAACACCACAATGGCTTCGAGTGACAACCCCAAGATAGTTTACAAAATTATTGTGGTTCATTCCAATTGCATTTCCTCCATTATCAAACTCCACAACCAATTTGGATCCACTACCACTTAGCGCTATTAACTTGTTCAACAGAGTGATGCCCCTTTTCTTGTTAACTTTTTGGTGATGCGCATCAAGTTCCTGCAGTGCTTCAGTGGGTACATGTGCATCATCAACCTAAAATTTGACAAAAATAAACACACTGAATTAGCCCAATATAGAAATATGGGATATATGACATAACTAGAAGATAATGAATTTTATAGAAATACAGGATATGTTTTTAGAACTTACGTTGGTATCCTCGCCATGCTCATCATGGACAACATGCTCATCATGGACTTCATGCTCATCATGTACATCATGCTCATCATGGTCAGCCATCTGAAAATGTCATTAAAAAGGCAAACATTTAACATTTGTATTAACTAGAAGATAATGAAACATCAAATCTGAAAATGATATTGATATGAAAAAAGCAAACATTTAGCTTCAATAAAAAAAATATAAACATACATGCCTCTAAAATTGTGATCTTTTATCAATGTATAGGAGAATAAGATTGTTCATTCTAATTTATACTCCATACAAACAGTATATAATTTAGTGATTGTTCATTCTAATTTATACCAATGTACAAGTAATATAAATAACAATGATTGTTCACTTTCTAGGCCAACAAACACATGTGATGTCATTCTGATATATAATAAATGTGTACCACCTATCCCATCCTTGAACACCTAATCTCACTAGTAAGTGTATAATGTGTATTGGGTTTTCAAGAAAATTTTGGCAGCATTTCCCCGCTGTTCTCTAAGTACATATGTACTTAGAGAAAAAATGGGGAAATGCTACCGAAATTTTCTCGAAAACCCAATACACATTATACACTTACATCCTAAGTGAGATTAGGTGTTCAAGAACAGTCCCAAACCGGGGACTATCCAAGATTTACTCCTAATGAGTAAATCTTGGACGGGTTTCTAGGCCACAAACACAATAATAGATATTTAAATCATATCATTAAGAATATGATTTCATGTTAGGTCATCATAGGTCATAATAATCCACTAGAATGAGCAAAAAATGTCTCATGGTGTTAAAATAGCATAAGAGTATTAGATCTTGATTCTAGAGTGTACAAGACATAATAGTGACTACTAATTTTGTGGAATGATATCAATTCATAGGATTTATAGATTCAAATTTAACAAGTGTACAAGTTGCATCATTTTAATACTCTAAAGGTGACTAGGTCATAGCACATAAAAGATGGCATTACAAGGAAAGTAAGAAAACTAGATCAATTAACACTCATCTCAAGGGAACATTAGTTACTGAAGGGACCAGGAAAGAGTGCTTTTAATCACTAGGATCATACAAGTAGCAATGTTGATTAAGTCTATGTGATTAAAGATCAAGCAGTGTAATAAAACAGGGTTTACCTCTGTTTGGGTGAGACGGAGGGTAGGCGAGTAGGCAGGTGAGTAGGCGACGGGCAGGGAGACGGTGGGCAGAAGTAGATGATCAATTAATTCCTGAAACAATACATAAATAAATACAAATCAGTACATAAATAAACATAAATCGGTAAATAACTTAATTTAAAAAAATACACAGCAGCATTGTGCCTTGGCGCAGCCCAAGCATCGCCCAGGCATCCCAGAGGCCTAACTAGGTTGGGCGCCTGGGTTTGGGACCCTAGGTGAACGTCTGGCCTCCTAGGAGCGCCTCGGTGCCGCCTGGGTAGGTCGTCAGGTACCTGGGAAAGCTAGCAGGGCGAGGTCGAGGTGAGGTGAGGTCAACAGGTCGGCGGCAAGGTGAGGTTGATAGGTCGGTTGCGAGGTGAGGTCGAGCAAAGGACCGTCGATGCAGGGCAGGCGCGGCGAGCTCCAGGACCACCGACACAGGGCAGGCAGGTAGCCGCAGGGTGCGATGACTAGGATCGGAGACGGTGGCGCAGAAGGAGAAGGGAGCAGCGGCGGCGCACAAGCAGCAACAGCGGCAGAGAAATTCTCGCAATGAAACAGAAGAAAGGGGAAGAGTTAGGTGATCGTGGGGGTTGCAGTCGGGCGGCAGCAGCAGCGGGGGAGAAATTCTCACAATGAAATAGAAGAAAGGGGAAGAGTCGGGTGATCACGGGGGTATTAAGTTCATAAAAGGTGTCGGTTGTCTACAAAACTGACACCTAAACATCTTCAGTGTTGGTTGATCGTAGAAACCGACGTCCAATTGAACAATATTTGCCCTAAATTATTTGGCGGGAACCATTATCAGCGTCGGTTATCAAAGGATAACCGACACTGTATGTGACACTTTTTGCGCAAATTTTCATCACACATAGGCGTCGATTTGTGTCTAAAAAACCGACGTTGTATGTGACACTTTTTCTTTTCGCTCAAAATTTGGATTTCGCGGGCGATTTTAGGCGTCGATTTGGTTTACCTAGCCGACGCTGAATACAAAGTGGTACCCGTGTTTGGCTGGTCTTCGAATATAGATGTTGGATTTACTAAATAGCCGACGTGGAATGTTATAGGCGACGGTTTTTGTAAATAACCGACGCCCAAAAAAGCGACATTGAATGATGTTTATGTAGTAGCGGAGGTACAATAGAATAAAAAAAATCTTCCCTTTATACCCTAGTTTTGGGATCCATCATAGATATGAAATGTTAGTGAACAAAAGATATAAGAAGGGGTGAAATTTATACATTTGCAAACACTATTTTTCAAAAAAACTAGATGCATCTTTTATTGGTAAAGAACACAAAGTTTTGGCTCTAGAAACTAAATGGCCACCAACAAATTTGTATGAATCAATAAGACATATGGATTTGCCACCAAGTTGTTGTACAATTGTCTTCTAGTGGAACAACATCTCTAAGCCTCTGCACATGTGCCTCAGACTCTACTTTTTCCATGTAGATGAGGGAGAATGTAGTGCACCACCTTGACCACCAAGTCGAAGTAGAACAAGAGTTGTCAACATACTAATCGTCTCAGAATTCTCTTTCTTGTCCAATCTTGGGCAACATCCCTTGGGGTGACTTCCTCTTTTTAAGAGAGATGTTGGCGGTCAACTTTTCTCACAAGTGTCAAGAATATTTTCAACCCCTTTAGGATGTGCCCCTTTATATAGAATGGGCATGGGATTATAAAAACCAAATTTCAATCCCTTTCCTAATTCCAATCCCAAAAATAGTCCATTTATAAAAAAAAAGATTGGATATTGATCGACCAATCACATTTGATTGGCTAATGAGGGTCTAAAAAGAATTGTGATTGGGCGATTAGGTTAGTTTATCATCCAATCATGTCAGTTTAGATCCAAATCTAATTTTCCCAACTTGAGACTTTCTCTGTTGAACTCTAATGGGCCGACCAATCGATCGACCACCCCACACTGATGCAAAACTTAGTCAACCAATTGACATTCAATTGATCCATTAAACCAACCAATCTAATAGACTTATTGGACATTCTTTTCATACGATCATAGGGTTAATCAACTTGTTTATGATCTAAAACCATTCTAATCATATGTTTAATTGTGAACTTCAATTCCCTTATGCATATTTATGTGTGTGACCTGGTAGGTTCCTAGTTATGATGGTAGTGACGTTTAAAGTAACACAAGTAAATAGTAGTGTCTAGCCATAAATCATTCCCACCCAAGTAATAGGAATGAGTTGGTGAACAACTACAACCTATAAGGTGACCAATGTGTCCATGACCATATAATCCTTTATCACGTATATCTAGATTGAGACTGAGGCAAGGAATCCCATCTTGTTAACATTCAATCTATATTCCTTGAACTAGAGAAGAATATTCGAGATATTTTAAGCTCAATATCATATATTTACTCGCATGATCATGACCATGCATTTCATACTCTCTCATCAAGTGATCGGGATGTTGATCCAAACAAGGGACAAATTATGTCTACATCACTCAGAGTATTTCTATGTCATAGTGTATCGCTCACCACCTTTTTGGCAACTTGTATATTAAATCATGTTGGGATAAGTACACATGAAAACATTTTTTGTTGTAGTGACTTCAGGTCTAAGGGATAAAGTCACAACTATCACATTAATATATGACTTTGACATGTAATTATATGACATCCATGTGTCATCTCAAGAGGGGTCTGTCATGTATAACTTGTTCTCAAACAAGTACCCATGTATCTGAGTTGATATCAACTATCATGACTACAGAGACATAGTCATCACTTACCATGCTAGTATTATGTATTATTGTTGTCCTATAGTTTCACAATAATAACTGACTAGAAACATAACAAGAATGAGTACTCTTTATATACATATGATCTCTTGTTTATGTCTTCAACCCAAACCATATGTCATCGAATTTAAAACTATATTAGGACTACCCAAACCATATGTCATCTAAAACAATCTTAGGACATTAAGTTTGTTATTTATCTCAGTACTAAAACAAAAATAACGAATTGAATTGCCTTTTATTAATAATCTAATAAATTACAAAATATCCCTTTTACAATCATCACATGATGTCTCTCAAGGAATATAACCAACAGTCTCCCACTGGCGCTATAGTCAATCATTCATGAACATATGTCTACTCGATCTTATATGATCCATAATCCTTGTGTTATGAAAGTGCTTTCGTTAGAGGATCAACAACATTATTGTTCAGTTGGTACTCTAAAAATCCTTATATCTCCTCACTGTATGATCTCATGTATGAGATGGTAATGCCTTATTATGCAACTGGTAAACTGATGTGATCTCAGTTTCTTAACTTGTACAATAGATCGATTCTTGTTGTAGTAAATCTATACTGCATTTTTAATGGTTGGAACCACTACAATTTCACTAATGAACTTCTTGATCCAAACTGCTTCCTTTACTACATTATAGGAAATAATATATTCAAACTCTATTGTAGAATCAATATTTCCTCTTACTTGGAACTCTATCAGCTAAAGCTCCATTGTTTAGGCAAAACATGAATCCCATTGTGACCCCTAATTGTCCTTGTTAGTTTGGAAGCTTTCATGGGTGTTACCTCTTACAACTAACTCCCCCTCACCACCATAAATTAGGAATTGATCTAGTTCTTCACATGTACCTAAGGATGTTCTTTACTGCTATTTCATCACCCAAATCCAAATAGTACCTTATCATCATGCTCAAAACATACAAGACATCTTGGTGTGTACTTATCATTACATACATGATAAATCTAGTTGTTGAGGCATATGGAATCTTACTCATTCATACATTTTCTTCCAAAAAAGGTGGAACATTAAGTTCTAGAGAGGCTTATTCCATGTGACATGGGTAAGTTTCCTCTCTTAGAATTTTGAATACTAAACCTCTTTAGCACTTTGTTAAAGTATGTTTATATCTATCTTTATAGATCTTGATTCCTATAATATAGGATGTTTTTCCTAAGTTCTTCATGGAGAAGGTATTGTCCATCCAGTTCCTAACCAATTAAGAGTAGGGATGTCATTTCCCATCACCATTATGCCATCTACATACAATGTGAGCAATACAATTGTAACATCCCTGACCTGGGTTATGAACTAACCCTAGGTGTTTTGCCTAAATGTGTAATAAAATCTTGGTGATTATCTTTTGGTATGTAATTAAGTTCCTAAGGAACATATATTCCTTTTTCTGTCCCTTTTGAATAATGTTGTAATATTGTTTGGTAACACAGAGACCTATGTGTAATTTACCCAAATGAGGGGTGCAACTTATAAAATACACCATCTAGAACATCTTTTATGACTTTTGACATCATTTAAAGTAATAATGATGAAGGGGGCACTTCCTTTGAATAATCATATAATAAGGAACACCTTTGTAATTAAATCATCAAGATGTAAGTAAGGAGACCCTTATGTACATATGTACCTTAGTGATATGTTGACCTTCCATGCCTTTAGTTCTTGGTTTTAGAAGGAGTTTTACCTTAGAAAAGAAGAGGAGGGACGTGCCTAAAAGAAAGAAAGGACCTAGTTGTGAAAAGGAGAAACTAGTTGTCCTTATGTTGGATATGACCCCAAGATATATATACACCCTTCCTTTGTTTGTAAAGGAATGTTTCCTTCACTTCCTTTCTTATTTCCTTGCTTAGACCGACTTAGGACAGAGCTCTGGAGAAGAGGAGAACGGCCAAGAAGTTCTAGGTAATCTTTGATCATCATCTTGCTCAAATTCATGGAGGATATCATGTTACAAGGTTGGGTTGCTAGTTTTCTTACTTAGCTTTCTCGTTCTAGCCATCTTTTCCCAACATTTCCTTGGAGAAACACCCTTGGCTGACCTGTGGAGCTCAAGACACCATTAAAGACTTGAAGCTTGGAAGCTTGGATCTTAAGGAACGACCATAAGGCGGGTTTTATAATTCTAAACCTTTTGCTTTGTTATGCATACTTTTATTCGTGCAAATAATAGTTAGTTCTTCCCCATCCTTCTTTGCACCCTTGCAAGCTTTTTCGTGAAGAACAGACCTTGGTTTCAAGTTTGAATACAAGGGGCTTTAATACCTATGTTGGTCCTTATCCAACTTTACTAAACGATCTTGGACCAATAGGTCAAACGATCTCACACTCGTTTCAATCCAAACAGGTTCAATAGGTCGGTTTGGCCAAACGGGTTCCAACCCGTTTGAGGGCATTGACCAAGCATTGACCGTTTGGGTTTTCTGTTCACAATTATGTAGGCTAATGACCCACCAAATTTGAGGGGTTAACTCCAAAGGAATCGTAGGTTGAAGGCCAATCAATTAGGCAATCGAATTGAATTAAGTGCTGTTTTCTAAACTGATTAGCTTGAATCTTTGGGCAAACGGGTTCCAACCCGTTTGAAGGAGTTGACCAAGCATTGACCGTTTGGGATTCCTGTTCATAATATATTGAATTTCATTTCTACCAAGAATCATGATCTAATTCCTAACCAATTAAGAGTTGAAGGCATTTCAACACCCTAACCCTAATCGGGTTAAATTTGCTGATCTTCATATAGATTTTGATGAGTGTTGGGTTGAAGGACCCAAACGAGTTCAAACCCGTTTGAGGGTTCATCCAAACAATCTCACACTCGTTTAGTGAGACCCCAAGACCGTTTGGAGGTATAGGGTTAAAGAAATTTGATGGTTTGAGGGTCCAATCACAAGATATTGATAAATTGATGAAAAGTGCTGATTTGTAATTTAATTAGGACTCAACCCTTATCAAATCAACTTAATTTTTGGTCAAACTTTGGGCAAATGGTCTCAAGACCGTTTGGAGATCATCCAAATGACCTCAAGACCGTTTGGGCCAAGTTTGAGCCCAATTTGAGTTCAATTGATAGGTTCAACCTTGTTTTGATTCACATTGTTGGAAATTGATGATTAGCCGATTGGAAACCCTAATTGAGTTAGACTTAACCCTAATTGGCTTTCAATTTAGGGTCACTTTGGAGTCCATTTGTTTGAGTCTCACCCTAATTGACTCAATTTATAGTTGGTTATCATGGCTTTGGCCAATTAAAGGCTTCAACATAAGAAACCCTATTCAAACATAACCTATGTGTCACCTTTTTGTTCATGCGGGTTGAACCCAAGTTAATCCACAGTCGTTTGAGTCCAAATGAGTCCACACTCATTTGAGTCCAAATGAGTCCACACTCATTTGAGTCCAAACGAGTCCACACTCATTTAAGCCCAAACGATTCCACACTCGTTTGACCTCAAACGGGTTCACACTCGTTTGAACTCAAACGGGTTCACACCCGTTTAGACTCAAACGGGTTCACACCCGTTTAGACTCAATTGGGTCCACACCCGTTTAAGATCAAGTGGGTCCACACTCGTGTAAGGCTCAAATGGGTCCAAGGTCGTTTGAGGTTAAATGAGTTCAAGGTCGTTTAAGAATCAAACGAGTTGAAGGTTGAAGGTTAAACCCTAAACCAATTGGATAGCTTCAAGGTTGATTATACTTAATCACTTGAAAGTGTAAAAGGTTCAATGATGATCTAATCTAAACACTAATGGTAACCTAAGATGTTAGGGGACTAAGTGGCTAATGAATTGACCCATGATGATGGTCAATGGGTAAATTACCAAAATGCCCCTGAAAGATTCAATTGAGTGATACCTTGTTTTAATCAAACCCTTACCACATGATAGTGATGAGTTGACTTGTGTTAATCAATGAGGACTTAACCCAACCTAATCTAGAGTGGTGTAATCACTATCTACTAGTTAGAGGAGAGAGAAAGCACCAATCATGATGGAAACTCAAGTAAAATACTTCAATATACATGGATGTGCAAGTTTAGGTATGATCCACCTATGTGAGATCATGGAAACCCTAATTATGACAATTGATGAATCTTAATCTTATCTGAGGTCTTTAATGATGATGTTTCTCATACATGAGGATGTTATGAGATCATTTCATCATGATGTGAATAGTAAACCCTAATTCTAGGGTGATGACATGTAATGTGAATAGTAAACCCTAATTCTAGGGTGATGACATGTAATGTGAATATTAAACCCTAATTCTAGGGTGATGATATGTAATGTGAATAGTAAACCCTAATTGATGAAAACCAGGGAAACCTAGCTCTTGTATGAGTAGAGAGATACAACTTCTTTAAATAAGTTATTTACTGTTATCAGTTGATTTAACCATGCAGATTCCTTTAAGAGGATGATCATACCCAGGTATGGATGATGATTCTATATTCATTGAAAGCATGTTGTTAGATTTATGAATAGTGATATATCCTGATGCCTTGTTAATAGCATCTTATGATATTGATAGGCTGTGAGAGCCACGAATACCATCAAGGTCATGCTTTAAGAGATGACTTGTCATGAGAATATTGAGAAATGATAATTGGTGAGAGTTAGGCTTGTTACATTTAGTATTCTTCCTTCATAACTGCTATGCTAATGATTAATGTTTGAAAACATGTATGATGATAAAAGAATACTGAAATGTACCTAACTAATCAAGTATAATCATACCATGTAGAGCCCTGATCATAGATCCATCATCGTCAAGAATTAGATGATGGTGAAATAGGTTTTCCTAAAGGGATTCCTAGAGCACATACTTTTGAATATGTGGGGTAATATGGATGTGAATTTCCTTACATCCTAGTGTAGGAATTGATGTAGATGTATCTTTATTCTATCAATCCTTCACTATGTGTTATGCCGGGGTGATGTAACACTAATCTCCTGAGGAAATCTTTTATACCGCATCAATGAGAGATAAACAAGAAATCTTTCGATGGCGAGGAGAGTACAGAATGCCACTGTGACTCTAATAGTGAAGTACCAGAATACCCTGGTAAGCTATCGTAGCAGAGACACTAGATATCCTTCTTGTTGATCCTCATACTGACTGAGGAAGATGAGGTCATAAGAATCCGGCTCTTTTGATGACCTATGTATGATACCGATGCGACTTAATAGTGATCGGTTGGAGTATGAGCGGTATACCTCATATCCGCAGGGCATAATGATGTTTGTAAAACATAATCAACCGCGTAGCATATCTGCTTAGGTTGAACCACGAAATACATTGGTTGATGATACATTACTTAGTATACATGTTTTTCATATTCCTTAAATGTTGTTGTTCCAATTGATAACAATATGTTGTTGGTTACCTTAAAGCTTTTATTGCTTATATTGTTCTTGATTGCTATAATAAAGCTTCTGGCAGAGAGTTATAACTCTCGCTGGCACAATTATTTAAAATTGTCTCACCCCGTAGATTTCAACTTTTTAGGTGGTCGTCAAGGACGAAGGAACCAATTTGCAGGTGATCAGAATCAGCAGCAGTAGCACCAGGAGCAGCAGTGACTTCAGGTGGAAACACTGTGTTGTCTAGTCTTGTAGTCAGAATAGTCTTATGTCGTCTCTGTACACTCAGGTCCTAGGAGTTTATTGATCTGAGGATTTTGAAATCTTGAGATTTTGTATCTGGCTGTATATAATCACTCATGAAGTGATCTGACAGAGATGTAATTTGTTTACCTTGTTTCTTATAAAAGGAGTTTCATGATTTCAAGATCTTGTCTCAAAAAGTTTTAATTTCCGGTGATTTTCGTATTCCTCTATTAATCGAATCGCTTCCGCTGAGTTTAATCGTGTTTATCTCGGGTTTTGGAGATCAGAGCCCACAATTAAGTGGTATCAGAGCTCTAGGTTCGCTGAGTCTACAGAGACATAGGACTTAGAGTGTCAAGTCTATCCTTAGTACTTATTTCCTATCTAATAGAGTCTTCTGCTCCTCAGGAGAAGAAGATAATTAAGGATGTCTGGACCATAGGAGGAGTACGAGGCCGAAAGTAGTGTTGCTGCACCTCGAGAAGGTGCAAGGAACCTAGAAATAGAGCAACCTGCACCTGAGCCACCCATGGAGCCACCTCAGTTTGACCCAGCTGACATGGGAAACCCAGTTGTTCAAACTATGTTCGGGCAGTTTATGACTGCTATGACACACATCACCAACAGGATACCCATGCCTGCACCTAGGGCACCTGCCCAGCCTGAAGGACAAGGTATCGGTAAGACGTTCGAGCGACTTTGTCGTGTCGAAGCAACCGAATACTTAGGAACAGCTGATCCTGTAGATGTCGATCTGTGGTTAACTGAGTTGGAGAAGGCTTTTAGAATCCTCAACATCCCAGAAGCTCAGAAGGTTAGACATGCTGTCTATCTTCTCAAGGGAAGTGCTGGTCACTGGTGGACCATGGAAGAGCAGAAGAGGCCTGGAGTGGAGATCTCGTGGGAAGATTTTCGTCGGGAATTTATCAATAGATATTTTCCAAAGACCTTCCTAGATGAGAAGATCTCTCAGTTTGAGAGATTGAGGCAAGGCATGATGAACATTAGCGAGTATGAAGCTAAGTTTATGGAGTTATTGCGGTTTTGTCCGCACATGGCTGCCACCGAAGAAGAAAGGATCAGAAGGTTCGAGAAGGGTTTAAATGCCGACTTGACTACTCTCGTGTCTGCCCTAGAGAATCGGGAGAGGTTTGCTACCTTCGTTGAGTCAGTCCGAAGGATAGAGAAATATGTAGTCGAGAAGAGACAAACCCATAAAAGATATCCGCAGTTCCAGGGTTCTTCATCTAGAGACTTTAAGAAGCCTAGATTCTCTACACCTACATCTCCACCACCCAGAACTAGTGCTCAGACACAGTGGACACCGAGTAGAGGCAAGGGACGAAGCCTACCACTACAAGAGACTCACAGTTCAGCATCAATGTCAGTTACAGGACCACCCAGACCACAAAAACTGGGGAAAAGTTGTTACAACTATGGGAAGTTGGGACATTTGATGAAGGACTGCCAATCTAGGCCTGTCAGTGTGACACAGCCTCCGAGACAGAGTCAACAAGGATCACAGAGAATTCAATCTCAAGGAACAGCTCGAGGACGTGGACAAGCATCTCAAGCTGGATCATCAGCACCACCTCAACACCAGGCGACAGCGAGGTTCTATGCTATGAACCCACCAGATGCAGTGGTCAATCCACGGGTAGTGGCAGGTCAGATGGAACTTTTATACTCTGATATGTCTAAATCTTGTGTTGTATCTGTTCTGATTGACCCGGGTGCTACGCACTCCTTTGTCACTCGGAGAGTGATTCGTAACTGCAATATAACAGTTAGACATAGGGCAGATAGTTTGTTGCTTGAGACTCCGTTGAGAGGGTCTGATGTGTTGCAGGAGGTATGCTCTCCCTGTAACCTCTTCTTTTCTGACCATCGCATTCAAGTGGATCTTATACCACTTGAGATGCAAGGATTTGATATAATTCTTGGGATGGATACCTTAGAAAGGTATAGGGTTGTCTTGGATTGTGAATCCAAGCAGGCTGTGTTTGCTAATGAAAGCAACACATGGATCTTTCAAGGAGAGAGAAAGATTCTACCCACCTGTCTTGTGTCAGCGATGGTTGGTGATAAGTTGATGAGACAAGGATGTTATGCATTCTTGGCCCATGTGGTGGATACTACCATGGGGAGTCCTAACCCTGCTGAAGTTCCTGTAGTCAGGGAATTTGAAGATGTATTTCCTGAAGAACTTCCAGGTGTGCCACCGCCTCGGGAAATTGATTTTGAAATCAATTTGATCCCAGATATACAACCTATAGCCCAAACACCGTATAGGATGGCGCCTGCTGAGATGGCAGAACTCAAGAAGCACCTTCAAGAGTTGCTTGAGAAGGGTTTCATCCGACCGAGCACTTCACCTTGGGGTGCTCCAGTTTTGTTTGTTAAAAAGAAAGACGGGTCAATGTGGTTGTGCATTGATTACAGACAACTAAATAAAGTAACGATAAAGAATAAATACCTGTTGCCGAGGATTGATGATCTTTTTGACCAGTTGTGTGGTGCAATAGTCTTCTCAAAGATAGACTTGAGATCTGGATATCATCAACTCCGTATTAAGGATAGTGACATATCCAAGTCTGCCTTTAGGACACGATATGGTCACTATGAGTTCACGGTTATGTCGTTTGGACTAACCAATGCACCAGTTGCATTCATGGAACTCATGAATAGAGTTTTTCGACCTTTCCTTGATCAATGTGTTATCGTCTTCATAGATGACATTCTGATTTATAGTAAGGATGCTCAGCAGCATGAACAGCATCTTCGTCAGGCTCTAACTTTGCTAAGACAACATAAGCTATACGCTAAGTTTAGCAAGTGTGAGTTCTGGATGTCGGAGGTATCTTTTCTTGGACATGTGGTATCTGCCTTGGGAATTCATGTCGACCCTAAAAAGGTAGAATTTGTTCTACAGTGGGAACAACCAAAAACACCGACGGAGATTCGTAGTTTCTTAGGGTTGGCTGGCTATTATCGAAGGTTCATTAAGAACTTCAGTTCTATAGCCTTACCTTTAACCAAGTGAACCCGGAAAGATGTTCCTTTTTCCTGGAGTGATAAGTGTCAACAGTCCTTTCAGCTGTTAAAGGAGAGGTTGACAAGTGCACATGTGCTTGTGTTACCTGAGCAAGGAAAAGGATACATAATTTTCTGTGATGCCTCCAAGAATGGACTCGGATGCGTGTTGATACAGGATAAGCAAGTGATTTCTTTTGCTTCACGACAGCTTAAGAAACACGAAGAGAATTATCCGACACACGATCTGGAATTAGCTATTGTGGTTCATGCCCTAAAAATCTGGAGACATTATCTCTACGGAGAGACATTCCAGATTTTCACAGATCACAAAAATCTTAAGTATATCTTCTCTCAGCATGAGCTTAACATGAGGCTTTATATGGTATACGTTGTAGGTCACCCTTGTGTTGGTATGAGACTGGTGAGCATCAGTTGTTAGGTCCTGATCTTGTGCAGCAGACTATGGAGAAGATTAAAGTAATACAACAACAGATTAAGACTGCACATGATAGGCAGAAATCTTATGATGATAAGCGTCATAGACCGTTAGAGTTCCAGGTTGGAGACAGAGTGTATCTCAAGATCTCACCTTGGAAAGGAGTCCTTCGCTTTGGAAGGAAAGGGAAGTTAGCTCCTAGATTCATGGGGCCTTATCCAATCATTAAACGGGTTGGAAAGGTAGCTTATAGACTAGAGTTACCACCAGAGTTGCAGAGGCTACACCCTGTGTTTCACATTTCTATGTTAAGGAAATGTCACCCTGATACTGAGTCAGTTCTACAACCTATGGAGGTAGAATTGAATGATGATATATCTTATGAGGAAGGACCAGTGTCAATCCTTGACAACAGAATTAAAAAGTTAAAGAAGAAAGATATAAACCTTGTGAAAGTCCTCTGGAACCACCGTGGTGTTGAAGAAGCCACTTGGGAACTAGAGGATGAGATGAGAAGGAAGTACCCTGCTCTTTTCTCCTAATATGTTTTATCGATTTCGAGGACGAAATCCTTATAAGGGGTGGATAATTTGTAACATCCCTGACCTGGGTTATGAACTAACCCTAGGTGTTTTGCCTAAATGTGTAATAAAATCTTGGTGATTATCTTTTGGTATGTAATTAAGTTCCTAAGGAACATATATTCCTTTTTCTGTCCCTTTTGAATAATGTTGTAATATTGTTTGGTAACACAGAGACCTATGTGCAATTTACCCAAATGAGGGGTGCAACTTATAAAATACACCATCTAGAACATCTTTTATGACTTTTGACATCATTTAAAGTAATAATGATGAAGGGGGCACTTCCTTTGAATAATCATATAATAAGGAACACCTTTGTAATTAAATTATCAAGATGTAAGTAAGGAGACCCTTATATACATATGTACCTTAGTGATATGTTGACCTTCCATGCCTTTAGTTCTTGGTTTTAGAAGGAGTTTTACCTTAGAAAAGAAGAGGAGGGACGTGCCTAAAAGAAAGAAAGGACCTAGTTGTGAAAAGGAGAAACTAGTTGTCCTTATGTTGGATATGACCCCAAGATATATATACACCCTTCCTTTGTTTGTAAAGGAACGTTTCCTTCACTTCCTTTCTTATTTCCTTGCTTAGACCGACTTAGGACAGAGCTTTGGAGAAGAGGAGAACGGCCAAGCAGTTCTAGGTAATCTTTGATCATCATCTTGCTCAAATTCATGGAGGATATCATGTTACAAGGTTGGGTTGCTAGTTTTCTTACTTAGCTTTCTCGTTCTAGCCATCTTTTCCCAACCTTTCCTTGGAGAAACACCCTTGGCTGACCTGTGGAGCTCAAGACACCATTAAAGACTTGAATCTTGGAAGCCTGGAGCTCAAGGAACGACCATAAGGCGGGTTTTGTAATTCTAAACCTTTTGCTTTGTTATGCATACTTTTATTCATGCAAATAATAGTTAGTTCTTCTTCCCCATCCTTCTTTTCACCCTTGCAAGCTTTTTCGTGAAGAACAGACCTTGGTTTCAAGGTTGAAGACAAGGGGCGTTAATACCTATGTTGTTCCTTATCCAACTTTACTAAACGATCTTGGACCAATAGGTCAAACGATCTCACACTCGTTTCAATCCAAACGGGTTCAATAGGTCGGTTTGGCCAAACGGGTTCCAACCTGTTTGAGGGTGTTGACCAAGCGTTGACCGTTTGGGTATTCTGTTCACAATTATGTAGGCTAATGACCCACCAAATTTGATGGGTTAACTCCAAAGGAATCGTAGGTTGAATGCCAATCAATTAGGCAATCGAATTGAATTAAGTGCTGTTTTCTAAACTGATTAGCTTGAATCTTTGGGCAAACGGGTTCCAACCCGTTTGAAGGAGTTGATCAAGCGTTGACCATTTGGGATTCCTGTTCATAATATATTGAATTTCATTTCTACCAAGAATCATGATCTAATTCCTAACCAATTAAGAGTTGAAGGAATTTCAACACCCTAACCCTAATCGGGTTAAATTTGTTGATCTTCATATAGATTTTGATGAGTGTTGGGTTGAAGGCCCCAAACGAGTTCAAACCCATTTGGGGGTTCATCCAAACGATCTCCCACTCGTTTAGTGACACCCCAAGACCGTTTTGAGGTCTAGGGTTAAAGAAATTTGATGGTTTGAGGGTCCAATCACAAGATATTGATAAATTGATGAAAAGTGCTGATTTGTAATTTAATTAGGACTCAACCCTTATCAAATCAACTTAATTTTTGGTCAAACTTTGGGAAAACGGTCTCAAGACCGTTTGGAGATCATCCAAACGACCTCAAGACCGTTTGGGCCAAGTTTGAGCCCAATTGGAGTTCAATTGATAGGTTCAACCTTGTTTTGATTCACATTGTTGGAAATTGATGATTAACCGATTGGAAACCCTAATTGAGTTAGACTTAACCCTAATTGACTTTCAATTTAGGGTCACTTTGGAGTCCATTTGTTTGAGGCTCACCCTAATTGACTCAATTTATAGGTGGTTATCATGTATTTGGCCAATTAAAGGCTTCAACAAAAGAAACCCTATTCAAACATAACCTATGTGTCACCTTTTTGTTCATGCGGGTTGAACCCAAGTTAATCCACAGTCGTTTGAGTCCAAATGAGTCCACACTCATTTGAGTCCAAATGAGTCCACACTCGTTTGAGTCCAAACGAGTCCACACTCGTTTAAGCCCAAACGAGTCCACACTCGTTTGACCTCAAACGGGTTCACACCCGTTTAGACTCAATTGGGTCCACACCCGTTTAAGATCAAGTGGGTCCACACTCGTTTAAGGCTCAAATGGGTCCAAGGTCGTTTGAGGTTAAACGAGTTCAAGGTCGTTTAAGAATCAAATGAGTTGAAGGGTGAAGGTTAAACCCTAAACCAATTGGATACCTTCAAGGTTGATTATACTTAATCACTTGAAAGTGTAAAAGGTTCAATGATGATCTAATATAAACACTAATGGTAACCTAAGATGTTAGGGGACTAAGTGGCTAATGAATTGACCCATGATGATGGTCAATGGGTAAATTACCAAAATGCCCCTGAAAGATTCAATTGAGTGATACCTTGTTTTAATCAAACCCTAACCACATGATAGTGATGAGTTGACTTGTGTTAATCAATGAGGACTTAACCCAACCTAATCTAGAGTGGTGTAATCACTATCTACTAGTTAGAGGAGAGAGAAAGCACCAATCATGATGGAAACTCAAGTAAAATACTTCAATATACATGGATGTGCAAGTTTAGGTATGATCCACCTATGTGAGATCATGGAAACCCTAATTATGACAATTGATGAATCTTAATCTTATCTGAGGTCTTTAATGATGATGTTTCTCATACATGAGGATGTTATGAGATCATTTCATCATGATGTGAATAGTAAACCCTAATTCTAGGGTGATGACATGTAATGTGAATAGTAAACCCTAATTCTAGGGTGATGACATGTAATGTGAATAGTAAACCCTAATTCTAGGGTAATGATATGTAATGTGAATAGTAAACCCTAATTGATGAAAACCAGGGAAACCTAGCTCTTGTATGAGTAGAGAGATACAACTTCTTTAAATAAGTTATTTACTGTTATCAGTTGATTTAACCATGCAGGTTCCTTTAAGAGGATGATCATACCCAGGTATGGATAATGATTCTATATTCATTGAAAGCATGTTGTTAGCTTTATGAATAGTGATATATCCTGATGCCTTGTTAATAGCATCTTATGAGATTGATAGGTTGTGAGAGCCATGAATACCATCAAGGTCATGCTTTAAGAGATGACTTGTGATGAGAATATTGAGAAATGATAATTGGTGAGAGTTAGGCTTGTTACATTTAGTATTCTTCCTTCATAACTGCTATGCTAATGATTAATGTTTGAAAACATGTATGATGATAAAAGAATACTGAAATGTACCTAACTAATCAAGTATAATCATACCATGTAGAGCCCTAATCATAGATCCATCATCGTCAGGAATTAGATGATGGTGAAACAGGTTTTCCTAAAGGGATTCCTGGAGCACATACTTTTGAATATGTGGGGTAATATGGATGTGAATTTCCTTACATCCTAGTGTAGGAATTGATGTAGATGTATCTTTATTCTATCAATCCTTCACTATGTGTTATGCCGGGGTGATGTAACACTAATCTCCCGAGGAAATCTTTTATACCACATCGATGAGAGATAAACAAGAAATCTTTCGATGGCGAGGAGAGTATAGAATGCCACTGTGACTCTAATAGCGAAGTACCAAAATACCCTGGTAAGCTATTGTAGCAGAGACACTAGATATCCTGCTTGTTGATCCTCATACTGACTGAGGAAGATGAGGTCATAAGAATCTAGCTCTTTTGATGACCTATGTATGATACCGATGCGACTTAATAGTGATCGGTTGGAGTATGAGCGGTATACCTCATCTCCGCAGGGCATAATGATGTTTGTAAAACATAATCAACCGCGTAGCATATCTGCTTAGGTTGAACCACGAAATACATTGGTTGATGATACATTACTTAGTATACATGTTTTTCATATTCCTTAAATGTTGTTGTTCCAATTGATAACAATCTGATGTTGGTTACCTTAAAGCTTTTATTGCTTATATTGTTCTTGATTGCTATAATAAAGCTTCTGGCGGAGAGTTATAACTCTCGCTGGGACAATTATTTAAAATTGTCTCACCCCGTAGATTTCAACTTTTTAGGTGGTCGTCAAGGATGAAGGAACCAATCTGCAGGTGATCAGAATCAGCAGCAGTAGCACCAGGAGTAGCAGTGACTTCAGGTGGAAACACTGTGTTGTCTAGTCTTGTAGTCAGAATAGTCTTATGTCGTCTCTGTACACTCAGGTCCTAGGAGTTTGTTGATCTGAGGATTTTGAAATCTTGAGATTTTGTATCTGGCTGTATATAATCACTCATGAAGTGATCTAACAGAGATGTAATCTGTTTACCTTGTTTCTTATAAAAGGAGTTTCATGATTTCAAGATCTTGTCTCAAAAAGTTTTAATTTCCGGTGATTTTCGTATTCCGATGTTAATCGAATCGCTTCCGCTGAGTTTAATCGTGTTTATCTCGGGTTTTGGAGATCAAAGCCCACAACAATCATGCTCCCACTAATATTCTTATAGACACAAGGATCATCTTCATTTTGGATAAAGTCAAACTATTTAACTATCTCATCAAAATAAAGATTCCATCTCTAAGATGCTTGTTTCAACCCATATATTGACTTTGTAGTTTACACACTTTATTGTCTTTATTTAGAATGATAAAATCTTTAGGTTGAATCATGTACACATCCTCTAGAAAATTCACATCAAGGAAAGCAATTTTTACGTCCATTTGCCAAATCTTTGTCATGATAAAATACAATACTAAGTGTAATCTTGATGGATTTAATGATGGCAAGTGGTGAAAAAGATTCATCACGGTCAACACGTTGAACTTGTTTGTAACCTTTTACAACCAATACACCTTTGTGGTTTGTACATTATCATCCATGCCAACTTATTCTTGAAGACCTATTTGCACCCTATGGGTTTTACACCTTTAGGTGGATCCAACAAGGTCCATACATTGTTGATCTACATAGATTTCATCTCAGTCCCATGGCTTCAAACCATTTCCTAGCTTCTGGTCCCTCAATAGACTCATTGTAGGTAATTGGCTCATCAATGACCCACACATCGTCTTCTTGAGTCATGAGAAATGCATATCTCTATGGCTGAAGACATGTTCTACTAGACCTCCAACTTTGAGGTTCCTACATCACAATAGGGATTTGAGATTCCATAATAGTTTGTCATGCCTATTATTCCTAATCTACCTCTATAGGCTCAATGTTTCCTTGTTGGTCTTGAACTTCTTCAAGTTCTATTTTGCTCCCACGAGCCCTTTAAAAATAAATTTATTTTCAAAGAATAAAGTAATTCTGACAATAAACACTTTGTTGATAGATGGAATATATAATTAGTAACCCTTAATTTCCTTAGAGTACATAAGAAATACACATTTATCTAATTTGGGTCCAAGCTTTTCATAGAACTGCTTCTCAACATAAACTTCACATCCCCAAACTTTCGTGAAAGAAATAGAGGTACATTTCCCATTATATATCTCATATGATGTCTTTTCAACAGATATGAAAGGTAGTTTATTAAGTGTAAGTGTAGTGGTTTCAAGAGCTAACCCTGAAAGGAAATCAGAAGACCATCTAAATTCTTCAATGGCCACACAATATTTGACAATGTGTGATTCTTTTTTTCTGAGACACCATTATGTTGTGGTTTTCTTGGTGGATTCTGTTGTGATATCATACCACAATCTCTCAAAGGGCCTCAAACTCTAGGCTTAAATATTCACCACCTTGATCTGATCAAAGTGCTTCAATTCTTTTTCCTAGTTGGTTTTGTATTCATTCATGAATTCCTTGAACTTTTCAAAGGATTCTGGTTTGTGTTTAATAAGATACACTTATCCAAATTTACTAAAACCATCAATAGAAGTGATGAAGTATTGATATGATATCCACCTCTAGCACTTGTAATCGACGGTCCACATATATCAATATGTATGAGTCCTAATAAGTGACTAGCACTCTCATTGTTTCCATTGATAGGTTATTTTGTCATCTTGCTCAGCTCTCTAATTGTTACCAATGATATGTTCTTTTGTCATCTTGCTCAATAAAAAAGATTCACATATCTCTATTGATTCAAAATAAAAAGAGTCCAGATAACAGTCTTTATGAAGTCTATAAATGCATTTATCATCTATATGCCTGAGACAACAACACCAAAGATAAATTCTGTTTGATTCTTTGAGTTTTAACCTTTTAACATTTATGTTATGTACATGTGTTTCAAGATCTAATAAATAAACACCATAAGACAAAGCGTCATTGCCATAAATGATCTAATCTTTAGAATTAAAAATACAACTATTCTTTATTCTTTATTATAGCTGGCGAGCAGTAGCCCAGCTGGTCGTAGCTCGGGGCCCCTCATGAAGGGTCCCGGGTTCAAATCCCGCTGAAAGCGCTGCTCGAAAATGAATTTCCCACAACGTCAGCCAACCTCTGATGTGACTTATTGAGATACCAGTGTGCGGGCGCACAGGTCTCCCCGGTTTACCATCCCTTCTATCTCGGCCTTTGCCTTGGGGGTGGGTTCCCTCGGTAATAAAAAAACTATTCTTTATTATAAACTCAAAACCATTATTATCCAAATAGGATACATAAATAATGTTTCAATTTATGGCAGATACATAATAGTAGTTCTCTAACTCAACTACAAGCCTACTGAGTAGGATATAAATAGTAGGTGTCTACTATAATGGTAGAAACTCTTCCTCTATTTATAACGCATAGTTCTACCTCCCTTACGTTTGAGGGTCTTGTTCTTTTTAAATCCTGCATATTTGAGCATATCTGAGATCCACATCCAGTATCCAATACCCATGATGAAGAAGTGGAAGTTTATTTCTATTGCATATATACTTTAAGTGGAGATCTTTATTCTGTTCTTCTTGTTCTTTGGTTCCTAAAGGTAAAGATGAAAATTTCTCTTCCAAAACCTTTATTAGCTTTTCATTTATCCTTTGGTGACTACCAACACCGAATTGGGCACATCTTTAATGTTCCCCTCAACAATTATCAACATGCCAAGTAACCCTTTCAATATCTTATCGCAATTTTTCATGTTGTAATTTATGACAAATTGCTTGTATGAATTTGAGAATAAGTGTACAATTACATCCACGACCAACTCTTGACTCAAAGGAAATCCCAATCTTGAATGCATTTCCAATACCTAATTAGTTTGAGTACATGGGGTCCAATTGGATCACCTTTTGCCATTTTGCACTTAAACAACACCTTGAGACATCATACTTCTCATACCTTGCTTATTCTTGATATATGAATCTGAGATGTGTTATCATCTCAATAACATCCATGTTATCATGTTGCTTTTGTAATTTATGATTCATGGAGAAAAGCATGAGTCACTTGATGTCCATAACATCATCAAAATGCTTCTTGTGAGCCTCCCCTCCGCTCTAGGTGCATTCGGAGTTGGTTCGTTAGGTACTAGTGTGTCTAGGACATAGAGCTTATGCTTATGTGTGAGAACAGTTCTTAGCGTCTTGAACCAGTCATTAAAGTTTTTCCCATTAAATTTCTCTTTCCCAGAGTGATGGTAGTAAAACACATTATTTCTAGTGTTTGTCATTGGTCTACATAGAAAATTTTACACGAGTCAATAAAATGAATTAAACATTAATTTTGATTTCAAAATTCTGATTTGATAAAAATAGTTTAGACTTTAATTAATTACGATCCCAATAATTTATTCAAATTAATAGCCCTCAATGTTAATCCAAAAGATTACAATGAGAAATATTTTATGAGACAAGATCCAAAATTATGTCATGAGTCAATTATTGTTGACCACTCAAAACTTAATTATCAAGGTAGGTAACAATTATTAATTGTATGCTATGTAATTCTTAGATAGATAGTTGCACAACTCTGTGTCAACAAATCACCTTATAAAAATATATCATCTTTATGCCTCTAGGTGCTAAACCTTATTAAGATCACCTAATCAAGTTCAACCCAAAGTCAATAGAATAAGATATGTACCCTTCTTGGCAAATCCACATACTTATTATCACACTTTCCTGAGGTAGAGGTTTCACCACGCTTATCATGCCCACCTGAAAATGTGAATGACTTAATTTTTATCATAACCTTAGGGTGGTCGGCTAAACCCTAAGGTATGGACATTGAGTTGTGAATGTAGAAAGATTCAACTAGGTTAGGTACATGGCAAGTAGTTTCACGGCATAATTAAAAGATCAAAAGTTGATAAATAATTTTTACTATAATAGTGTAAAGCCCTTGAACTAGCTTAGTGATTGATTATTCTTTTTTCTTAATAATATGCTAGAAACTTAATCTAATCCTTTGATATGCTTTGTTAACATGTGATAAGCTTACATTTTTAGTTTGGTCCTGTTTGGATGATGTTTGAGCTATGTATCCTTATTTTGGACCAAGTTGTATTTTACCCATTTTGAGGGGTTATCTTGCAATTTGTTGCATGTAGAGTGTGCCTCTCGTGCTTTAGCATGGTGAGAGAGAATATGATGTAGATGGGTGTCTTGCTTGGACCATGGTTGATGATGTGGCATCATGTGGTGATGTTAGGGTTCCTAGGGCTTTGGCCTTGATGATATGTTTCGACCTCGAGCTTGAGTTGAGAGTGTTGAGACCACAACACCTCACTTAGAGGAGTGTTGCGAACCCAAAACTTGCCCTAGATGATGGTTGTTTCAACCATAATGGTCTTGGTGAGGTTTGGTCAAGATGGTTTTTCATCTAGTGATGTGTTTCGGCCATGTTTGTCTGGTGATCTTTTATAGTGGTCGATACATGGTTCCTTGATGTTTGTGTCATCCCCTAGGGTGGTGGTGACTCATGAGGTTGATACCCCACCTAGGTTGTATCACTATGTGTTGTGTGCAAGTGTTTAGTGGTTGCATGGTTGTTTTCTTAGTGGACACGTGTCCTTTTGGTGCTCTCTTGTGTTAACACCTCATACCCACCTTACCTCCCTTTCACCTTGAGTATATAACCTCTCTCTTCTTCATGCAAGAAATCCTTTTTCTCTCTTTCCTTCTCCTTCCTTGCTTGGCCAACCTTGGAGCTTGGTGGAGCTACAAGGTGTTGATCAAGGTGTCTTGGTGGCCGATCAACCTTGCATGTGGTGCTTTTGGTCTTGATCATCTCCTTTGTGGTGATCTTTGGTGATCTTCTTCCTTGGTAAGTGGTTTTGAACCCTTTATCTCATTTTCCTTTACACCCTATATTCTTCTTCTTTCCTTCTCGGCCATGAGACTATGGTTCTACCATGGTGGTCATCTTGAGAGAAACTTCCATTCACAAGGGTCGGAGACTATGTTTGATATGGTAGTAACCAAATGGAAGGAAGCTTTCTTCTCTTTCCCCCTTTCTTATTCTTTGGTTTGGCCTAGACTTTTTCACCTCTTGCCTGAGCTCTCCTTTGATCATGGTGTTCTTCTCTTTGGAGTAGATATTGTGGCCAAAGTGTTGCTCTTGGTTGGAGATTCATCTTCTTCCTTGGAGCTCGTGATCCTTAGAGCTTTCTCTCCATAAGGTGGGTTATACAACTCTCCACCTTATTCTATTATAGCACTATAATATTTCTTGCATGCTGAAGTTTCTACCTCTAAAATGTGATCTTAACATGCTAAATGATGTTGTCGTGACTTAGGGTTTATGATCTTGTAGTATTTTCATATAGATTGCTCTTTTCTTAAATCCTAAATCCTTGAAACCATTTTCTAAGTGATGGAGAAGTGAAGTTTTTGCATGCTCTACGATCCTTGTTTGTATCACCATGTTATTGTTCGGCTCTCATTGATCAGTTTTTCTTGAGGTTGAAACTTGGTCTGTTTTATCCTAGTTTTATTTCTTACTGGATCATGTTGGAGATTGGTTTTAGGACTTTGACTTTCATCTTGTGTGGAGTTTTCTCTCCTTAGTAGTGCTTTGTGTCCTTGATGTTTACCACTTGCTTTGATTATTATTTATCCCTATTTTGAGGATGGATATGTGCCTTTGTGGTAGCTTGACCTTGGTGGTTGCTACAACTTTGTTTTAGTTTCAGTCGACACACCTTGACCTTGGGTAATGGTCATGATGCTTGGTTTTGTTTCGGTCGAAACACATCTCCCTTGTATCTTGGGTCATTACACTCTTGTTTTATGATGGTCATACGCCCGTTTTGGGTTGGATGGTCGAGACTTCCCTTTTGTTTCGATCGTGACATATGCTTTGATTGATGTTATGTTTCGGTCGAGACACTTGTTTTGATGGTTGGTCGAGACACATGCAGGTGTTGCGGTTGCAACACCATGTTTTGAAGGATGGTCAGCACATACATGGGTGCATGGTCGCTACATATGTGTAACAAGAGTATGGTTGCTACACGTGTACATGTGATTGATGGTTAACACATAGTGTTGATTTGATGATGGTTTATTTAACCCTAATCATGTTCCTTAACCCTAACGTGCTCTAAACATATAGGAGTTGATGAATCTAGGGTTGGTGGTTGAATGGTAATATGGAACACTAATCGGCTAAGTGTGTGAAACCCTAACCCTAATTCTAGGGTGTGCTATAGTTGTAGAGATTGTTTATATAAATAGCATGTGATTGTACTTTCTCTCTCCTATTTGTATGAATCTAACCATGCATGTGAAACAAATGGCATAGCTTGTGATTGCCATTGTGATGGTTACGAGCCTTTTGAGACATGTTGAGGTAATAATGTAACGCAGAGATATGTGATTGGGTCTTATGACCTGGAAACGGCTTTATGCCTAGTGTAAGGTGCTATCCTCCAGTGATACAACGAGGGATTGATATCCCATGATAGTGTGATTATGGTGATGACCTTATGTGGTTGTGTGATGGAAGTGGTATCATGATAAAATGTGACAATTTTTGTTATAAACGTTTTATATCTTCTGGAGTTGTATTATGCCATTATCTTTGTAGAGTTTATTTAGGGTTTGTATGTTGTAACTTGATTGATGCTAAAAGATACCCAATTGTCTTAATTAATTAAGTGAAATCCTAATCATGTAGTTTCCATGTGTCATAGATCTATCTTCAGCGTCAGTATTAGTTAGATGGTGAAACAAGCAATTCTTGTGGGAAACTCAGAGTGCATATTGTTGAATATGTTGGGTGCAAGTTGAGGTATCTCCTTGTATCCTTAATATATTGGAATGGATGAGGTCATACCCTGGAAGGAGAATGGTCGAGACCGTATCTCAGATGATGTGATTCACTACATGTGATATGTTTACTGGGATGTGCGGTCATACCCTAACAGTGAGAGCGGCTACGGTCGTATCTTATTTCACTATCTTCGTGACCTATATACCGAGGTGGGCTAGGTTGTTTTGCAATTGGACTTGATATGTCACTGTGACAAACTCAGACTAATCGAGGGTATGCAGAGATCATGGATTCTGGCTCTTCCATTGATCTTGTATGGCATGATTTTGACTTAGCAGTGGTTAGTTGGAGCATTGGTGGTATACCTCATCTCCTTAGGGCATAATAAAAGATGTAATGTATTTGTGTAGTATATTTGCTTACAGATAAATACGTCTCACATTGGATGACCATTTGCTTTATCTTTGTACTGTTTTCTTGACTTATAATATGGTACGTGAAATCAACTATTATACATGTTCTTCATATTCCTTCTTAGAATATTAAGTATTCTACTGCTTAGTGGTAACTGCCTAACTTACTTAAACTACATTATCGATTTAATACATATCATTTAGTTGAATCTGCTCAACCTGATACGTATGTTATATATCAGATTTAATCTACATATACTTTTAATAGACGATGGCAGATAGTTATATCTCTCACTGGGACATTTAGTATCATCCTGTGGGTTTCTACATCATTTATGTGGTCAGACACGAAGAGGTATAGATCGTGTTGTCGAGGCTGAACAGTAAGAGGAGCAGTAGTTGAGTATAGGTTCGATAAGATTCTTGTGTTTTGTAGTAGAGTCTTGTGTGTCGTCCATGTACTCTCAGGCCCTTGGGAGAGTTTTGTAGATGTTGTATCGCGTCGATGTTTTTGGCTCTATGTCTTGCTGTATAGATATGGCATGCATGTATATGAATAGGTTATCATATGCACAAGTTGTGTCTAGTGAGCCAGTGAACAGTGTTGTGTAATAATCTTTTGGCATGTATTATGTATATGATACAGGTGCCTTTTGTGGACTCCGATGTGATAAATTTCAGCTTTTCTGCTCATGCAGAAATAGTTTTATTTCTTGTGTTTTCTGGTAACCTGATTGTTAAGTTTTAATTTCGCGATTCATTTTGAGTGATCTCTCTTTCGTGTGACAAGGGTATCACAAATAGTAAATACATGCATGAGTTGTGATGTTTGAAACTCATAAATGACTATTAATATCTTATTGAATGCATGTATATATATTATGGACACACTTTGGGATTTTTAAAGACTTAAAGGCAAATGTACATATTACAAACAAAAAATGAACTTGTGGTGAAAAATCCTAAAATGTTATATTTCAAACATGAGCATCTGTAATAGTTTCCCTATAGTTTTCATTGCTTCTTTTCATTTGAACATTTTGAGTAATTAAATTTAATTATTTTGTGTTCCTAATTTTATATGTATTTAGTTGGAAGATTAAGTTTCGCAAGAAGTCTCATACATTATCTTATTCACTCACTAAAACAATGGCCAATAAATCATTGACAAACTTTTTAAATATAAGGTAGAAGTCGCCCAGTTGGCTGCACTCGATCACTAAAGTTATATTTTCTCTTGATGTGAAGTTGTCTATCAGGGAGATGTTTAGTAGAGTCGTTTTTGTACTAATCTCCTATTTGGTTCAAGATCGAGATTATGAAATCCAGATTGGATTAGTCGATAGATCTAGATTACTTTATCTAGATTCGATCATGTTTGTGTTTGGTATCTTATCTCATTGCAAGCATTCATTAAATTGGACTGGCCTCATAACTTGTATTTTTTAGTCTGGCATATAAGACAAAATAACACAAAAATTAGAGTCAAATCTGGATTGGGTTTGAAATCATGCTAAGAGCAAGACTGACTTGGTCTGAATTAGAGGGCTACGGAACCCGAAACGGACCCTATCAGTCCGATTTCTGCCAAACAAAACAAGACTAGAACTAAGTTGGGTTAGTCGGGATCAACACCTACGTGACACAAAAAGACAACACCTAACATGGATCAGGTCCTAAAACAAACATCACCTAAGAGTCTTAAGGAGAGTGCGTTTTGATTATGTAAAGTATATCCATGTGAATCATAGGTAACCAATATCCCTTGTAAAATTAAAGATACAATTAGTTCTTTATATCTTACTATTAAAAAACTCTTAGTTTATCGGTAACAATTTCGTCGAGCATTTTTTTCCTTATTAACGTAACGGTAATTCTAGATTAGATGGTGATTTTGGACTTTACGTATATATTTTCTCCTAGAAATACTCCTAATAATCTAGTTTATGAGGATTATTGGAAGCAAGATCACATGTTTTGTTACCTCGAATGAATGATCTAACAAGGAATGGTTGAGCTACTGCGCCTCTACTAATAGGATCTTTGTGGTAGAGCAAGGTTGACTTGGAGTATAACTACCACGGCTGATTTGTCGATTTTTTTTCTTCTATATCGTGTGTGTGAGTGAAGATAAAGTGCGTAAGAGATACTAATATTGATCACTGGGTTCAGTTATCATTTTTAAAATTCTGCATCAGCCTGGGTTCTGAAAAATCTCATGTTAAACTTTGTTTGTTAACTGAAACACGAAAATCAAAAGTATCAAACAGACTAGTATGGACAGTGTCTAACTTCGGCCACACCATAAATATCAGACATTGATCTCGGCGTATATACTCTGTTTGCTAACTGAAACACGGTGGTTTTTCTCAAATCCAACCTCCACTTGCTCGTTGTCTAGGACCCAACTCTGTTATCAAAACATATTGCAGTACTTCAATTGCACCTCTGTAATTAGTACATGTTGTCCTTCGTTCCAAAAGTTAGATTCTTACTTGAGCCACTATAATGCTCAAATGAGTGGAAGGATACCCACATTAACTGGTTATGCTCAGCTGGAACACAGTGTAATGAACAAAGATTCGACGTTCTTTATATATTTTAGTCTGAATGATCATCGGTGCGATGAAGGGGCGATCCCAAGCACTTTGGCGCCTTTGCTAACTATTGTTATTACTTCAGGGCATCAATTGCCAAAATGCAACGTAAATTTCAGTAAAGTCGCAATGTACTTTCGAAATAGTCTGAATCGGACGTATTTGAGTTAGAGAGTTAGCTAGCCACGTGGCAATGGGAAAATCAACAATGAACAGCATCAGGTGAGAACCGAAGCCAGACACGCAATCCATGTCAATTGATTGTAAAAACAGAAACAATCTTAATACCCTCGATAAAAAGGGAAAACTTCTAGCATTTGATTATTAAGTCAACACGAAAAACTAGCATGAACAAAAAAAATCGCACTAGTTTATATGCGCCGCTTCAATTCTAAAGAATGTCCCAAATACTACTCACATTTTCTATACCCGCAAAAGAGTTGAAAGAAAAGAAAATTTCAACTGCAATAACTTACACCCCATACACCTCCCATACCCTACCTTCCTACTCAACAGAGAACTTAAACAGCATCTTGTGCCGGTAAACTTGCCCAGGGTACACAATCTGCGAGGGGAAATTAGGCTGGTTCACAGCATTAGGGAATCCCTGCGTCTCCAAGCACAGCCCATCGTACTTGCCGTACACATACCCACCTTTCCCCTTAGCATTATTCAACATGTTGCTGCTGTAGAACTGCACTCCTAGCTGGTTACTCCATAGTTGCATCACCCTCCCTTTCTTCGCCTCCTTGACCACCGCAACCTTCCTCAACCCGAACCTGTCAAAGGGCGAGTCGAGCGCGTAGTTGATGTCGTACCCGCCAGCCTCTTCGATCCTGCCGCCTATGGTGTGGGGTTGTCGGAAGTCGAACGCCGTGCCGACAACAGGCTTGATCTCGCCGGTAGGTATCAGGGCGGAGTTGGTCGGGGTAACGTCGGAGGCGAATATCTGGATCGTGTGGGATAGGATGGTGCCGCTGTTGTGGCCACCGAGGTTCCAGTAAGCGTGCTGCGCGAGGTTCACTGGGGTGGGTTTGTCTAGTGGCATGGCGAGCATGTCCACCTTGAAGTCGTAGTCGCCGATGATCTTGTAGGTGACGAAGACGTCGAGATCTCCGGGGAAACCTGTAGGAAGATGAGAAATTAAACGATGGTATAAGTAAACCATGCACCATTCAATGCAAACGTGCATCTTTCACAAGCTTTCGTACTTAAAAAGTTGTCATGCTCTATGAGAAAATTGCAATAGCAGGAAAGCAAAAGAGATCAACTATGTCACCCATCAACTAACGAGGAGCAGATTCACTGTTCCGAACACTGGGACCCCAACTAACTATATGAATCATGATAATGATATTCCTGTTCGGTTCTGGAATTCCGTCAAGCACATTATGTGCAACTATAAAATGGTATGAAAGTTGCTTCGCTTGAGAAAAACTAACACTCGGTTTGCCTTTAAAATAGATAGAAACAAATTAAGCATAAGATTAACTTCAAGGAAGTTGACGAAATACAGAGCTTCAAATTCGTCACCGAACACAAAGATGAAAGAAAATCTAGGACACATGCAGGCACGGCCCTCACAAGTCATAACACTGTAAAGATACCAGTTCCTATAAAGGTAAACAATATCAGCTCATAATCGGAGTTGTACCTTGCTCCCCATCAAAGCTCCGGTAGTAGTACGTAATTGAAGGGAAATCACCATCCTGTACGTCCTTCACGGACCAAAGCACATTCCCAAAACCTCTGTGTCCGCCTGTTGCAGCATGGCAGTGGGGTAAAAATCTCAAGACTCTATCAACAAACCTCAGAACAAGGTAACAAATTATTAAGCACCGAATGTACCATGAAGACTGTTATTCCCATTATTGGGATAGAGATGGTATACTTTTCCGTTCAAGCTAAACTTCGCCCCAGCTATCCGGTTTGCCACTCGTCCAACCAGAGCTCCAAAAGAGGTATTGTCAAACTGAAAGCACGGAAAGAATTTTGTATTTAAATTCAGCATTGATACACCATGAAAATTTGGGTTTCATCCAGCGTGTCCTTAGTAGTGTATTAAAAACAAGTTACATACTAAAAGTAAACATATGGGATATCCCCTTCCCCTGTTAGATCCCTACTCCAATACTTCTTTGATAGAAAAAAGGGTGGCATCTTTCCACCCTCAACTGCATAACGGTAGTTCAACATATAAATATGAATTCACAATAATTTTCCACTTTCAATGTTAAAATTTTCAACAGAAAATCTAGAAGTGCAACTTGTTGCCCGCTTGTTTCTATTTCGATGTAAATTTGCCTTTTTCAATTTAAGACCTTATAAGAGCCTGGCCTAATCTAGGTATTAATATTATAGTTGATGGATATACAAGGTGGGAAAAAAATCATGAACACTTCTATCTGATTAACCCTGGTCTAAGAGTTTCTTAATCACCTGCCTAACCTTTGAAAACCTTTGTTTTGGCATCCAAAGTTGCTAGGCTATATGAAAATTATCTTATAGTACTGACATCCCACCTACGGGGGAGTTATAATTTTTCTTAAGGTATTTTTTTTTCCAACAAGCGTCTTACACATACTGACATGATCAACTCAACTTTTCTTGTTTCCTTATTCTGCCTGATTGCTTCATTCTGCTTCTGACTACTCGCTAAACTGTCATCTACAAAAAAAAACCGTATAATAACCGTGAAGAAGATTTGCCCTTTTTTGTAAGTTCTGCCTCTAGCAGAACCGTCAGACTCTGTTATCTTGAGCCTATGTTCTCTACCAGTCAAAAAGTTCACTGAAATCAAAGGCGAGAGATCTAAGAAATTGGATAATCTAACACTACAATGAAGAAATCTAAAAATAATTCCAAAGAAATAAAAGGCAAACGGACAACAAGCTAGACCATTAGCCAATTTTAGATGGCAAAACCAATACTCCCAAACACCACATCTATAAAAGTATTGCCAAGAACGATTTCTTTCTGGGCTAACGGATATAGGTAGGTAATAGGTATTCTCAATGTGATTAAATCAACCTATAAAAGCATAAACATGCTCTTTCACACATAAAAATTCCAAACATATAGAGAAGAAAAAGCTATCAGTATAACAGAAATTTACCGTGAAAGCACTCTCAAACCCATAGAAAAGATGGAGATATTTTTTCCATTCTCTTACATGAATTATATCTAGTGCGTAAGGGAAACACTACTCCACATGCACTGTTCTCTGACTAGGTAAACATGGTGTACTCTACAAAATCAAAACCACCTCACTATTTATCAAATGGTTGAGGAAACTGTGTTGTCTAATAACATGTTTGCTGGACCACAGCAATATCTCTGCTGGCATGGGGCTGAAAAATTTAGCCATAGATGTGATTTAGGGATCATCTTAGAGCAATTTGCTATGCCGTATTGGACTAAAAATCTAGGCCAAGATTGTGCCATAAAAAAACGGTACAGTGTTAAGGTTGAAGCTATAAAATGCATATAATATCATTAAGAACTAAGGTAGAAACGAGGCAAGAGAACTAGCATTAGTATTTAGAACTGACGCCAATAATTTCAAATCAATCTTCATTGTCTGATCAATATCCCAAATGAAATATAAAATTTTGGAAGACATGATCCAGAATAAAGTTCGTCTTGTCAGATGCCCTAGAAAATGCCTCAAAGTTAATAACAAAATTCGATATTCAATCTTGCTCCATGAGTCAGACTGCCAGCTACAAATCCCAGGCTACAAGACAAAGAAACTGAAACTGCAAGTTGCTGATGAAAGCCTAAACAGCTATCTAGAAGACACACTTATAAAGTTTCTTGGTGTACAATCCTAGATCTCTAGTACAGATGCCAACTCGATATTTAATATGTTTTATCTTGACAGTATGTATTTCCTATGAAGACCATGTTGTCGCCTGAGGTTCCTAATGCACAATATTCACACCTGAGTCTGTGACAATCAAGGAATACTTTCTTTAATGTAATAACCTCTGTTTTAGATCAGAGCAAGTTCCAGGTTTATCTCCAATAGAACCCAGTTTTAAAGCGAGAATATATCTGGTTGACGACGGTGTGGTTTAGCTTTTGGATCACGACCCTAGTGCTTTTATAGCATCTATGTTCTGATGAAATAGTAAATTAGAGAGGTGCTGAAAATCCCTATTTTCACCAAACAAAAAAAGAAATAACAAATTAGAGAGGTTCTGAAAATGCAAAATGAACTCCATTCTGTGTCATGACACCTAGGAGTTGGTAGACATCACTCTTGCATGTCCTACTATGAGGTGAAAATTGACCTTTACAAGAAATCGAGAACAGATGAGATTAAAAACTCGATGCTAACTTGTTTCCAAAATATTTTCTTAGGTAAACTGAATTTATCTGAAACTTATTCTCCAGTGACCTAGCTCATTAAATCTGAGTTTTCAGTGCATTGACTTCTACGTTTCAAATAGTCATTCACCAAAGATGTGCCCTTAATGAAAAAAAATACATATGATAAGTAATACACCATCAAGTGATGCAGACTCATTGTGTATTTGGATGGTCAGAAACAAGATGACAAGTAATACACCAAAATGTTTGACCCTCTTATTCAATCATTTGGATTCTAAATTTTGTGCGATCATGCTTTTTTACAGATTTATGGCTATACATGAGTCAGCTTATGCCTTATATTTTTTTATTAATGAAAGTTTATGGCCTTATTTAATCACTGTGATCAAATATCATAAGAGGATTGAATGAAAAGGCTCAATACAGAGTTGGAAATTGGCACTCTCTGGTCTAAAATACTTAGTGGTCTAGATGAATATAGGGAGTTTTCATGTTCCCAGTTGATGGGCATTAATGCTCATATTAAATGTGCACATTAACATTTCTGACCGATACTATTCAAGGCCATTTATGAAGTCGTGCGTCTACTTGTTATACAGAAACACAGAAACAAACCCCTATTCAAATGCGGTCCAACTGCACCACACAATTGATGTCGGCTTCAGATTTTTTCTGTTTTTTAGATGATTGTAATGTAAATAAGACATGTACAAATAAATTTCACACAGCAATATGAAAGGGAAGAAAAAACCAAGGTACTTTGTGATTTCCTGTGGACCGGTGGGTGCTCCACTGAGAATATCATATGAGTTTTGCTATACATGCCAGAAATTGAACCAGAAATGGAACTTCATTTGTCATCTTGCGTGCATGACACAAAAATGGATGCAAGATGACAAATGGAGTCTATTTCTGGTCCAGCTTCTCACATCATATCCACCACAGAATCGATTTAGATGAGACAGACACCGATCAACGTGATTCCATAAAGCTGGCATGGTCCACTGACACTCGCACACCAAATGTCATTAGGCTTTGGTATGCGCAATCGTGAAGGGCCCACGGCGGACCCCGCATCACATGGTTGCTACATGCAGCCAAATCGTCAACAATTTATATATCTTCCCATTAGAATAGAAAAATATGAAAGTAACAAGCCCCTACAGATCCGGCCAGCACTTGGGACAAGTTGCGTTTTATATGTAATAAAAGAGGAAGATAACTCCAGGTTCCGGAATGATCTTGAGTAATCAGAGCTCTAGGTTGTAGTCCAAAAAACAGAACCAGGAAGACATCTAAACAGTAGGGATGAAGATTCCCCAAGTTCAGAGCGATGCCGGAGATAAGAAAATTAACCAGGGAACAAACAGATGTGCCGACTCTGAAATTGTTCTGGAAGCAAAAAGATAATAGATAGCAAAGGGGACTTACAACATAGTCGGCAATGGTGTGGCTGACATCATATCCCAGAACAATGTCGCCCAAGTTACCTATAACAACAACAACACAGATCAAAGTTATGCGGGTGTTTAGACCATCAACCCAATCCCCAGAGAAGCCGGGGATAAGATAAACATATTACTCCTCCTCACTCACCTTTATTGTCCGGGACGACGACGGACAGGATGGTGGCGCCCCAGTTGGTCACGTTCACGGAGAAGTCCCCACGCTTAAGCTGGTGATACTCCACCATCTTCCTCGGGTACTTCTCCTCTGGGGTGCTGCTGCTGCTTGAAACAGGGGAGGCCGTGGCGGCGGCGGCCAGCGCCAAGAGCGCGAGGAGGGCGTACAGGGAAAGGGAAGGTTTTGCCATTGTTGGTAGGGGGACTGGGACAAGATCGGGTTACAAGAAGGTGGTGGTGATGGGGTGATCTGGAGTCCCACAAGTCCGTGTCACAATGTCTCTTTTTTCCCTCGCTCTCGTGGTACAGAAGTAGCATATAAAGGCCCCGCCCCTCTCCATCATTGTCGCCAGTATCGTGGGAAAGCCGGGTTCCGACCTAAGCTTTGAGTCCGGATATATCAGGTAAGTTACTAAAGAGGCTACAGTTTTACAGATTAATGATGTGTGGTCTTTGCTCATTAGTCGTCCTACCTGAAATGGACTCTTGGATAGAGTAACGCTTCAGATATCCCTCCACATCTCCGGGAGTCTACTTGGTAGTTGGGAATGGCAAAAAGTTACTGAAAAGTTAAAAAGAAAAAATAAAAAGAAGAGAGAGAAACCGGTTTTGCTCATAACTTTCAATTCTAAATGAATTATTTTTTGAAATAAAAAACAAAAGATTCCTAATGAAAAATACTTTCTATCAAGACCAATGTTGACATACTTTGGAAAAAATAATATTAGAAGTATATTAAAAGATGAGAGAATTATACAAAATTACAGTACGTTTTTAGATACTATATTAAGATTGATCATTCATGTACAATATTTATTGCCTCTTTATTTCTTCATATTCCATATTATGTCATACATACATAAATACTGTACATGTTATCATTCATATTAATTTTTGCATACATTTAAAATGTAACGTTTGACAATAATCATAAACAAGGATACTCAAGGTACCGTACGAGACATAACAACAGTACATAATTTGATGATCTTGTTATTAGAAGTACATTACTAACGACCACATTTTGTAATACAAAGTATAGTATTTGACGTATAATACTAGAGGTATTGTACGAGACACAACAATAATACATGATTTGATGATCTTGTTGGTATAAGAAGTACAGTACTAACAGTCACATTTTGTAATACAAAGTATGATATTAGACGTACAGTACTAGAGGTATTGTACGAGACATACAATACATAATTTGATGATCTTGTTGGTACAAGAAGCACAGTACTAACAGCCACATTTTGTAATACAAAGTATAGTACTAGGCGTACAGTACTAGAGGTACTGTACGAGACATACATTAATGATTTGATAATCTTGTTCGTACAAGAAGTACAGTACTAACAACCACATTTTGTAAAACAAAGTATAGTACTAGACGTACAATACTAGAGGTACTATACGAGACATACCCAAAATACATGAATTGATGATCTTGTTGTTACTAGAAGTACAATACTAACAACCACATTTTGTAATACAAAGTATAGTACTAGACATACAATACTAGAGGTACTGTACGAGACATACCAACAATACATGATTTGATGATCTTGTTGTTACTAGAAGTACATTACTAACAACCATATTTTGTAATATAAAATATAATATCAAACGTATAGTACTAGAGGTACCGTACGAGACATAAGAACAATACATGATTTAATGATCTTGGTACAAGAAGTACTGTACTAACATCCACATTTTGTAATACAAAGTATTGTACTAGACGTACAGTACTAGAGGTACCGTACGAGACATAACAACAACACATGATTTGATGATCTTGTCGGTACAGTACGAGACATATCATGTATAAAAGATTGTCAATAACCACATGATGTACCTATATAAACTAATTCACGTTTCATTAAAAACATACACATTTACTAAACTACAATATTTTCACCTATGTTTAAGAACAACTAATCATTGATCTTATTCATTCAAAAGTATAATACTAAACTCATTGCTAATGTTAGTCAATCGAATTCATAGATGAACAAGTAAATATTGTATGTGATTTGGGAGAAACACGAATGTGATGTACTATACTCACAAGTAATGTACGTCTATACTCAAAGCATGTGTATGGTATCCTAAAATATGGATACTATATTTCTGTCATATTATCATTATTTTAAAGTATGTCAACACTAGTCTTGTTGGAAAGTATTTTTACAAGGATTCTAATGTAATTTATTTCATTAAAAAATATGCTCTAGAGTGAAAATTATGGACAAAAATATTTTCTCTTTCTTCTACTTCTCTCATCATCCTTTTCTCATATTATTATTTTTTCAAAATATATCAACATTGGTCTTATTGAAAAGTATTTCTTATTACGAATCCAGTGCTATTTATTTCATTGAAAAATTCATTGTGACTTGAAAGTTATGATCAATACAAGTTTTTACTTTGTTTCTACTTCCCTCCTATTCAAAATTAAATAAAATTGATCCATGTTGGACTTTGCAGTAGACCCAACCGGGTGAGTAGCAGGTTACGGCTAAAATTACTCCTTGGATAGCTGTTTCTCGGGAAACCATCCGGCCACACCTCATTTAAGTTTGGTCGCATACTTCGGAAATCCCAGTGATTAATGTAATAATTGGTAGATCATCACGTTGTATAAAATGTCCTCACAAGATAGAATAATGAACGTCGGGTGATAATATAAGTTAGTGTTTTCGTATCATAATATTCATCACGCATAATCAACATATCCATAATATATATCACGCATAATCAACATATCCATAATATTTATCATGTTATGAACATCGTTTTACCACATTCAGAATCATAAATCCATGAACATCATCATGACCATATCTTAGATTGTATTGCAAACGATCTCTTTGTCGATCCATTTAGCCATCAACAAGTCCAAATTGTTCTCATTGGTTTATAAATAGGGATGTAGTTGGACTACTACATACCCTTATTCTTTAATTTTGGCTCCTCCTAGACATATTATATTGATGGACGAGGGTGGAAGCATTTAGTTTGGAGGTATTTTCAGTAATAACTTCATTCCATCATTTTCTTAGGACTTTATCACCCATATTTATAGGTTTCCTTATATGTAGGACTCATTGAAATACCAGGGTTTCAATAGACTTTTTAAGAGCTTGCTCATAGAATAGTCATAAACCCAATATGGTGATATAGTCCTCAGGCCTCCTAATGGTCAAAAGTTGCCATTCCCATTTTTTCATAGTTTCCCTCAACTGCTCAATATGTCCTTTTAGTTTGTATCTCAATTGAAACTTGTGCATTTGACAATGACTCTTCTTAAATAACATCTTAAGCAGGGTAATAAAAAATCTTACCAACTTTCTTGGAGTTTTGTGAGTGTTATTGGATTAATAAAAGTTTCACGAAACATTTTATGTAAATACTCATTTTTGAAGTATGCATTTATCAAAAACCAAAAACATAAATGTCCCCAGTAACATCAAAAACAAACACCATTTAATAGTACTCAAAACTCAATTATTTTTTATTGGTTCATATTAAATATATTTTCCAATATGTATATACATTATATTATGTGACTCTTCTAGCATAATGTTATTTATGTATAGATAGGATATATACGATAAATATCAGTTTAACGTGGTCATAAATATATGATCGCAAGGCTCAATCACATGCCACCACCAAATACATGTGTCACCTGCTGCATCCCAATTGTAGAGGATGAAGTCGTCTTTACACAATTAGCTAGAAGATTCTAAGTGAAACACACTCCCCCTTTTCTCTTCTCTTGCAAATAGTTGTCATACTACCATAGTTTCTACTACATAGCAACCCTCATATGGATTAGATGAGTTTCATAATGGAGAGGTATGAATGATATTTGTAAACCTACCTCAAATCCATTCGTTCAACCTCATGTTACAAGATGCTAAGAGATCTAGTTTGATGAGCTCATTAACAATAAAGAATTGAAGATTGATGTGTGCAAGGCCTTCACATTGCAAATCCGCCATGGGTTTGGCTACAATACCCTTTCAAGGCGTTAGCTGGGGGAGAGATTATACATAATACCACTTCAGATTCTATCCCAATATCACTCTAAATTCTTCTCTAGATGGAATTAGGATTTGCCTTATCTCTCAATAACCACACCTGATTTAGGTTCAAGTACATATTTCTTGAAGCTAAGAATTTACAAATGAAGTTTTGATGAGTATACAAAACCCTCCATGATTCCCCCTTCTTATCCCTTGTATTTTATTTCTAGTGATATCTCAAGCCAAAGATAGCAGAGGATTATGTAGCTTCTTGATCTATGCACCACACAATCAAGAAATTCACATGCCAGTTAAACATGATTGTGTAACAACCCATAATTTAATAGAAAAATAATGTCATGTGCTTCATGATTAAGAATAAAGTAGTGATACTAAATTGAATCAAAGAATCTAACTTCAAGGGAGTTGGTCCTAGTTAACCCACTGAGGATGTAGTTGACAAAAGGGTTAAAATGCATTTGGACCATTAAAACATGTATTGTAAATCTTGATAATAACTAATAATGATATTTTGAAATGGAGAAAGAGATTTGGCTAAATATGGAAAATAAATCACATTGAAACAAGAATATTTGTATTATTCTTCCTAACCAAAAAAGGGTTTTGTAACATAATAAAAATCAACCAATTATTAATGGCATCCTGACAATGGTATTTCTCGCATCATGTCAAGTAAATAATTCATGATTGGTTAAGTTTGGAGTTTTTTTATAAGGTGATAATTAAGGTAAGATAATATATTCATTGGTGTTCCCATTTTAAAGGGTGGTTTGAAATTTACTTATCCTAATTGAGACAGTTTATTCTAGCAAGATTTGGTTGGAACTTAAAGGTGATTAATGGGAAGTTTGAAATATTTATGGAAAGGATATTATTTCATATTTATTTAATTAAAAAATTAATTAATAGTGCACTTGATACTTTAGGTATCATTAGTATTATGTCGGAAATGAGATTGATCCTATTTCTTTGCGAGAAATGAAGTGTGATGCCCTCTAAGTATATAAACAACAGTGAAGGAAAACCCCATGTTTTCCATAACGTGGGTCACTCAACTTGGAGGAACCTCACAATATATGATATTTGAACCAACAAAAGTATATAGTAACCACTATGCATTAATAAAAAAGATATTCATAAAAGTAATCTGAAAAGAAAGTGTCTCAAAAATAAAAATACAACATAATACATGAACCCTAAACAATCCTAAAACATCAAATAATGAACCAGATAAGATAGCTGCTCTTCTAAGCGATAGACAACATTCCACCAGGATAAAGTATCTTCTATTGTCATCTATGCTAAATTTCTCACGATGATCCTCATTGTCTACTTGGTATAGGAACATTTCATCCCATGGTAACTAAACCACAATGTAAGTAGTCAACATTGTGTATGTTATATAATGGAAAAATAGATATAAAAGCTGACCTATAAACTTGATATGACTTTAATTAATTATTTCTTGGGAATATTTCATTATTTTAAATACATAATTTAATTTAAAACATGACTTATGCTTGGATAATCCTTGATGCATGAAAATCCCTTAAATAATTTGATCGGGGAGCATATAACAATATTTTCACTTTGTTTAGTTACATCATTATATTATCTTGATCTTTAAGATTGTGTGTTTACTCCTTTCTGAACATGATGGGATTTCTCCCTCTAAACATAAACATGATTCTTGAACTTGAATATAAAACTTGAATGTGACATGAATCTTTCAATCATGAACATATTTTTTGTTATCTTGTATCATGTTCATAATATCAAAGAGCATGTATATGAAGTAAACATAGGACATTATTATACATCAAGAAATAAGAAAGATATAATTATGACTTAAATTTTTATCATCCCTTTTCATGACATTAATCTTGAAAAGAAACCAACAAGATCTTAACTCATATCTAGAAAACAATCATAAAAAATAAATATACACAATGGCATGACTTGGTTACTTGGTTCTAGAAAATCTTAAATTAACTTTCGTCATATGTTCAAATCCTAATTATCCTATAAGAAGACCATTATTCATAAATTTCCATAATATTAATTATCCAAACCCAAACGAGTTGAAATCAAAGTCTAGAAACCTAAAATTTGAGTTGTCCATCAATAGTCACTTTCAAATCATATTTATAAACTTATTTCATCACCCTTCATGTATCTATAGTGATTTTCAAAAATCATAGCCAATCAATCGATAAGCCAACTTATCTAGCATGTTGTTAGCACATCCCCAATGTCAAGGTGGCCTAAAGACAGTCTTCCACCTTGCTTGGGCACACTGAACAAACAACATCGTGGCTAAATGAAAACAAACATAAAGATCCTACTCTGTCCACGAGTGACTGACTGACATATTACATAATTGAGGCATGATTGGTAATCCACCACAACCATTGTTCAAAGTAAGAATATTAGGAGCAAAACTTGTGATCCTCAAAAAATGGTTCCAAAGTGATGAAAATACAAGTTACTAAAACTAAAATTGACTTCTTAAGATCATCATGGTCTCAATCATGCCTACCTTGGCTCCATTGTGGCAAGAAATCTAAGAAATGTCTCCCTCCATGACAGGTTGGGAGGATGCACTCCATGCTCTTTAAATTGGCAAGAAAATGAGAACCACAGATGATTCTAACCTTATAGAGACCCAATAGAGTTGGAAAGGGAAAAGCCAAGGGAAACATCATCAAAATTATTGAGATTGATTTCATGTATTAAACAAAAGACTAAAAAGGGGGAACTACTTTTACTGATCAATTTTCTAAAAAAATTATGGAAACTCTTTTAGTGGGTATTCTTATCAACAATGGATCATATTTAATAGTACTAGAGGTCACAAGACCAAGAATAAACCTCTGGTACATGAATTATCTAGAGTTGTTAGTTTTGTCAAGAATCAACACAAAGTAAAGGGGAAATGTATTTCAATTTTGAGGGGTCTTGCATCATTTCTGGAATCATGTCTTTATAGTTGAGGATCTATGATGTTGTGGGTGGGTGATATACTTTAGATAACATGGTAAAGGGGAGTCCTAGTTCATTGTAAAGTGTCTAGTACATGAAGTCCTACCATGTTTATGATTGGGTGGATAATGGTGATGGTATGAAGGAAAACATGGGATTTATTGTGGGTGGAATTTAATAAAGAGAGAGATATGGGGGTGTAACATACTAGATCTTGGAACCTGCCCTAGAACTTTGACCTTTTGGAATTAGCCAAACAACGTTAAGGTTTTATACCTAAAAGATGTTTAGTATAAACTAATGGGCTAATGCATGTATAAATCAGCCTAATGTAACTTAATGTCTTCACATTAAGTCTTAGGCCAATAATGGACACATAAAATATGTCATAATAATTCCTTTAGTGTTAATATGAAAACAAGGAACATAATTGGATGGATAATTGGGTTAATGGTGAAATAATAAAATAATGGGACATAATAATATATGTGACATATCTCCTAAAAATAAATCTCAAAAGTGGAATCTAAGTTAAGAATTGTGTTCCTTGGGTCCCAATTAACTTGGGAGCCAAGCTTCACCTTTATGCATAATAATAATAATTCTTGTAATTTTTAGAAAAGAAAATATGAGTTTTCCTTCAAAACATGAAATAAAATATTTAATGATTTCTAAAGTAGAAAATAATCTTGGATTCTTAATCTACACATTAAAATATGCCTTTGAGTGAATTTTCATCCAATTTGGAAGATGTATTATTAAAAGATGAGATAAAGAGAGAGAAAGTGTGTAGAACCTTTAAAATATTAAATAAAAGTACAAACAACTCCAACATGTGAAATTAATGGTAAATTCATATCCAACACATTAAATATGACTTATGGGTGAAGTTTCATCAAATTTGGAGAATCTTGTAATCATTAATGCAAGAGAAAAGAGAAAAAATGATTTGATTTATTTAATACATCAAAAGTTCTCAAAAGGTAATTTTAATTGCATATTTATATTCCTCATATCAAAAATAGGCTAGGTGCCATATTTCATTAAATTTGGGTTTTTTTTGACCCTCAAATAAAAGAGGAAAGAAAATGAATTTTGAATGGCTTTATTTTGCAAATTGTTTGATCATCGGATTCAATTTCCTAAAGTTCTATGATTATTTATGTCACATGAGTTATTCTTTGATTTTCCTTTCACACGCAAATCAAACATATCATATTCTTTTCCTATTTTCTTGGCTTAATTCAACGTCTCTGGTTCTTTCTTCTTCCTCGACCCTCTTTCCGCTTTCGCAGGCTACAGAGCACGGTATGTGCCCTGAGATCTTCTCATCTATATATCCCTCATTTCCCAATGATTTTCAAAGATTTCTTCTTCATTGATTTTGTCCTTTGATTCCACACCTATAGGTACCCATCTTGAACCCTAGCACTCACTATATGAGAAAACCCCAAATCACTGTCCTCCTCTCTTGACGCCATGGTCTTGCACACCCCTTCACAATGAATCACAACCATGTTCGACTACTCAAAAACCACTGTCAGGTCTTTCTCTATCATTCTCCTCTGTCAATTTCTTCCTTGTCTACTGACTTCATCGCTGCAAACTCAACTTATGCCACCAGTTACTCTGCCTTCTACTGGAGAACTCTGACGACTGTGGATCAATGAAACTCGTGGTAAGCATACTCGACACTATATAGTTCATTTTTTATCTCTGCCCCACCACGTGTTGTTACTTGTTTCTTTTCCCTTGAGGTCCGGCTCTGATCACCACTGACACTCTCTACGGGGTGTTTCTAGTGTGTCCCTGACATTGGTATGATACCTAAAGAGTCCACAGAGGATCAAGGAAGGTTATACTGATCTGGGTTGATGCTTTCACATTTTGTTTTGGGGATTCAAAACCTTGACTTTCCTATTTTTGAACTTCACGCTATTCTTGGCCTCGGTGGACAACAGTGTGTGAGCTGCAGTTCACTGTAGGCCTTGAGTTTGGGCTCGTTGAGATCGAGAAGATGGTGTGGAGCTGTTGAGCTTTAGTTGTAGTGTACATGCCTTCAGTCATGGGGATTTGGTATTCATGAAAAGCCCTAGAGATTCCCTACATTCAGTGTGGAGTTGAGTATTGGGGATGGAAGATGATCATCTGTTGATTCCCAGTTTTTCCCTGACCTTCCTTCATGTTAGTTTCTTTCTACTAAAGGGTATTTGTGCCTTTTTGCCCTTCTCGTTTTGTTTTTGGCAACACTTTGGTTTTTCTTGGTTGTCTAGTGGGCCATACTAGGTGGTGAATCCCTATTGGGACAACTAAGCAAAGGATTGACTGTTGATCGGACTTCTATGCTGACAAAGATTTTGGTATTTTCTGATTGGTCAGACTTTCCAAAAATCATAGTAAATAATCTATTGCTCAAAAAAATAAAATAAAATAAAATATGATATGGAATTATAAAAATAGTATCTTTCTAATGGTACTAATTTTTTCACTTAAATCCAATGTTAAAAATATGTGATTTTTAATGGATTTTCCTAAAATGGTTATAACTTGTAAAATTCATAACTAAATATCTATAAGTTAGAAAAATATAATAAAATATGTTTTGGACTCAGAAAAGGTAATCTAAAATATGGCATATTTTTTATAACCTAAATCACATATAAAGAAAAAGGTGATTTTTAGGGTTTGAATAATCAATGTAAAATTGACTCAAAATCTACATATATGCTTAATAGGTTCTATGGAGACCTAGACTTGGATCTAGAAGTTACCTTGGACTGTTTAGACTCTGAATAGAGGTATGTTTTGCATCTCCTATTATTTTATGTTGAGCAATTCACCTATATTCTCTTTCTCTTGGTCCCATGGACATTAGCCTATGCACACTGTCTTTTCTTTTGAAAATCATGGTTCATGTGAACTACCTTATTTGATATTGATCTTGTGATCATGGATATACTTTTGGACTCTCTCTTATGATTTTAGCATGTTGGACTTATTTGATGATGTGTGCTTCTTTTCCCACCATGATAGTGGATGTGTATATGGCACATTATGTGATGGTATTTAGATGGATGTTCTCATCCTTCTTGTTCTCTTATGCTCTTAATCTCTTGTATTCTTGCTTATCTTTTGTTATGCATCATGTGGTGAATACTAGTATAATGTTTCATGTGTTTTTATGTGGATGTTAAATTCCCAGATATGAACGCAGATGTTAAATTCCTGCATATTTATAAATTTGCGCAGATGTTAAATTTCTGCTCAGGTAGATGTTGACAGACCCTACCACCCCATATTTAGGGTGGATGTATATAGTTCCGCTCACCCCAAATTTATTGTAGATGTGTTATTTCCTACCTACATGTTTATATTATATAGTTGTGTCACAGGTAAAAGACATGGATGCTTTGAACTTATCTTTTGCTCTTATTTATCATGTTTTGACTTCTTTTCTTTTATGCCCTCTTGGGTAGTACTTTACTTTTCTATGGGAAGCCTTTTATATTTTGATTCCCTTATTCATATATTTCTCAATTTTCTTTTAGTATGCACATACTGGCCTTTGCTAATGTTATCTATTTTTCTCTTCTTACTGGGGCAAGCTTCCAACCCTAGGTGGAGGACAATGAGGATATGGCATGATGATGTGGATATAGCTTAAGGAGTTAAAGCTTGGAGACAATCTTGATATGGTTTAGATTTTCCTCTACATGGATCCTTATGATGTACCTTTTATGTAAATCCTTATGGGACATGATGTTGAGGTACTTTTGTAATCTTATGATAAATTGAATATAGTCAATGTTTTTATTCTGCTGCTAAACTTTGGGGTTATGATACATTCATGTTAAATAAATTGGTTTCATCCCTTTTAAGAAAGTTTTTGTGTTGGTGTTTGGTTTGGAATGTTGCCTTTTTATTTTAGTAGGGAGTGGTTCCCCTCTGGGATCCCACTCCTTACAGGGGGAACTCTTATTATCTTATAGAGTCCCGAAGGGACTAGGACGAGTGAAAAATATAATTTCTCATCCATTTATGAATTCCACTTCAACCAAGAAAATAGTAACATGGGTAGACCACTGTGTCTGGCACTAAGTGAAAAAAAATGAAAATTTTAATTTATGTTGAAATTATTTAGTTCATCTTATCCATTATATGTATCAAAAAAATTTGGGTTCTAGAATATCCTTCTACAATGAAAATATATAGCTGACTTAGTTTGACTAGGATGATTTAGAAAATAATGTTACTCTTTAGGTTTTAGATTCAAAACTTCTAGGTTTTCCTTTTTAGAATAAACATAAACACTTTCAATTAGTTAAAATTGTAAAGAAGGATTACTATTCATATTTGAGGAGAGTTTAGGTTATATGGGATCAAGAGGGGGTGAAGTGAGATATAAAAACCTACAAGCTTGTTAAACCTTGAAATTATATCACATCTAAAGTTTTGGGTTAATATATAAGTAAATATATATCTTAGTAGTAAAACCACATAAATGATATCTAGGATTGTGGGCAAAGATTCACAAATTTAACCCACTTCTAAAATTCTTCCCACATACAGATAACTCAAGGGACTTTTGACAATAAAATTGCCATGAAATGTTGAAGAAAGTTAAGGTTGATTGGTATGATATAAAGAACTACATTGATGTACATGATTACAACTAAAATAATGTAGGTTAAGACCATATGTTGATTAATTAGATGTTATCTAGGCACATGATATTTTTTATATAACATTGTTGTAGAGAGAGTTAGATAGATAGAGAGAGAGAGAAGATAAAATGGCATTCTATGTTTTGATAATAAGAATATTTGATACAATCAGGAAGTAATGTGGACAAAATACTGGATAGTCTAGTTTCTCTAAGGACATATATATACTAAATAGTAGTTTATAGGTTCTACAAAGTGGATCAATTATATAATAAACCTACCAATGACTACATATAAGTTATTGTGTGAATATTTTGGTATATAATTATCTTTACAAAAAGAACCAAGTTTGTATCATGTACACATATCTAAACTCACTTTGGACTCTGAATTTAAAACAAATTTCTGCAAAGAATATAATGAACAAATTACTCTTATTCATAAACCCAAGGACATTATGTTGGTATGTATATCCTGAGAGCCAATCATGGGATGATTGATGGGATACATTAAGATTGATTTGATAAACATCAAAGGCAAGCTTCCAATTCTTTCTGGTTCAGTCATGTGAGATAGTGATAGAACAGATTGAATGTCTAGAGAATGACAATACTCAATGACGTATGCCTTCAGGTTCAGGACCTGAACGATGAGATCATATGGATGCTAAGAGTTTGTACATTCTTGTTATGTCCCTAGTCGGATGTCATTGTGGAAGGTAGATAGACAACAATGACACACAAGACTAGATTGTGGTGTTGGTTGATGACAGAATCACATTAGTCATGATATAGAGATATCAAACCAAACACATATGTACTTGTTAGAGAACAAGTGTACCAGACAGACCCACCGTGAGTTTGACACATGGAACCATGACATGGTAGTCACAGTCAGTACTCACAATGATGGTGGTGAGTGTGATTCTTTGACCTGAAATCACTACACTCAACACATGTCGTTGGGCACACTTTGACATCATCAAACGCAGTCCTGAAACATGGGTTGTTATAAAGGTGATGATTGGGTGGCTTTGACACATGGGGCTTTTGAGGGGTGAGTGATAGATATGGGATTTGTCCCTCCTGAGGGAGTATGATATCCATGGCTACTTGATGAGTAGGATTGAGAAAGGCGTGCACACATGTGTGAATCTGTATGCGATATTGATGTCATACATATCTCTTCCAATCTACTCTGAGATCAAGAAAGTGAATGAACGTTGACAGGATGACTATTCCATGCCTCGAGTTCATTTGGGATATCAGTGACAAAGGAATTATACATTCACTGTAACACCATTCACAGATTTTAGGATTGAAAGTTGTCCTCCAACTTTCTATTTCACTTGGGTGGCACTGATGTGTGACTAGGCACCGCTCTTTGCTTGTGAAGTCATAAGTGTTATGGACTTTCACTGCCAATGTGAAATGGACCTACAGGGTCACACACATAGGATTTAACCTGGAAGAGGAGTTTTGTCCACAAACAATGTTTAGATTGATTACTAAAGGAGTTTAGTAGTTCAATTAAACACTCAATCAATTGATAGCTCAATGACATGATGTTCAAGGTGTTGGACATGTTGATTGGAGTATCGGATTGATTGAAACTCCAATTGACTGATTCTGCACAATCTGCACTCCCAACCAATCGACTCATGTGATGAACCGATCGACTCAGCTTGGTGAACCGATCGGCTCAGCTGGTGAGTCGATCGACTCATTGACAGGGTGAAACGATTGCTTCAAGTGTTGAAACGATCGATTCAACTGATGCAACCAAGCAAGTTGGGAAAGTAGGATTAGTGAGAAATTTCTTTTCGTTTCACTTGCCCAATATGATTGGAACAAGGATTGGTATTTGATACCAATTAGAAATAAAAGATAGAAAGTCAATCAGGAACTGACTAGGACCACGAACCAACCGGTTTAGAAGTGAACCGACCGTTTCATGGGTCCCAACCGATCGGTTGAGGTGTCAACCAACCGGCTCATGTCCCCAAACGACCATTTCATAAATGAAACGATCGGTTCAGGTTGCGCAGTTGGTTGTTTTTGTGGAAAATCTCGAACCCTTCTACTCCTGCTTTAGTCCCGCATTGCCCGAGATAGAGAACCCTGTCCCATGACCCTCCTATATATAGGGGTATTGGGGGCTTCTCAAAGTATAAGTCAGTGCAAACCGGTTGCTCTGCAAAGTTGTTGTTCTCTTTGGTTTTGGTAACTGAGAGAGCCCGAGCAAGTGCTACCCGATAAGGGAGGCACAATAAGGGAAAGACAACTGCAGAAAGCGACTGGTGGCAGGAGAGTGTGTCAGTGACTAGTACGCTGACAGGAGGGTGTGACTCCTTCCAATTCCTTGTGGGACAAGGAGATTGGAGTTCCAGGTGGTCCGTGTGGACTACTTCAGAGGCGGGAGGTTACTGCCATTCGGAGGACAACTGTCAATCCCGACAGTCCCGGTGAGACTAAGAGTCTTCAGTACCGGTGCGACCAGGAGCTGCACACACACCGTCCAAGACCGGAGGTGAAGACCGTGCAAGCCGTGAGGTATTGTCGCCGAGCAAGCCTCGGGACAAGGTATGATTCCACAAACCATCCTTTACTATTGTATAGACGTTGACGCGTTTCCTTGTTCTGGGTTTGGGGGAGAAAATTTTTGTGTTTCTGCTGCCTTCTCTGCCTCCCCTAAAACCCAACAGTGGTATCAGAGCCACATCAACTGCTCTATACTTTAGGATTATCGATATGATCGATTTTGGTTTGTCGTCTTTATTTATTGCATACAATGCAAATAAAATTGGCTTTATGCATATCCAATCCTAAATCCACAAATCCCAATTTACATATATGATATGTATTATGAATGCACTCGATACGCTCCGCCCTTAAACGAGTTTTGTGGTGGATGTATAGCGTAGTTATGGGCAATAAACCCTATCTGTGTATGGTTGTATGTGGTTGCTTTCATCTCGATCTGTGCACCGATCTTCTTTCTCCTATTCTTGATGTAACTCGAAATAATTTGAGATTTCTTTCCTAACTTTTCTCTCCTCGAATGTAACTCGAGGTTTCTCTTTTTACAATGTAAAATAGGATAGAATTTTATTTTCTGTTATGTCAAAGAACGGAGGACATCCTGACGACAGCTGAGATGATCGGTTCAAGGCGTGAACCAATCGGTTGACGTTCTAGATGATCGGTTCAAGGAGTGAGCCAATCAGTTGATGACTAGTTCGAGGAGCGAGACGAGTGGGTGGCATCCATGATGAGATGCATGACGACCAGGCGAACTGATCAGTTGGAGGAGCCAACTGATCAGCTGGTGGAACCCAGCCGACCGGCCTGATGGCGAGCCAATCAGTCATGTGATGAGTTGATCAAACCCAGAAAGGCAAAGCATAGAGTTCATCTTATACAGGTTACATGTGATGTAGACCTAGATGACCGTGATTCCTCTTGGCTTGAGGAATCACATTAGGATGGCCATAATCATCACTTTTATCATTTTGCATGTTTTCTGTGGGATATAGCATGTATATGATACATACTATTTATTGTGGTGATTGGATATGTATATGTATATAAAACCAAATCCCTCATTAAATATTAATGTTTTAGATGCCTTCTAAATGCAACACACGTGAAAAGCTTGATCGACCAAGTGTAGGCATGCCCTAGCGTGGTGCATCGTCAATCTCGTGGAAGCGTGAAGGATGGATATGTGGGTTCGTCCTAGCAGGGTGCATATTCATCGTGTTTGCTTTGGGTCAGACTTAACAAGGTGACCTAGATGGGATCTAGCACCTTGAGGCATGGAGATGATCATGGCAAGGAGTTGCATATGACATATTATCAAGAGTTGCATATGATGCAATTGGGAAAAGTTGCCTACATGAGAGATCTAAGTTGTGGGTGACTGCCCTAGCTGGTCCATGACTTAGAGGATTTCAGGATCTTGCCCACTAGAAGGTTGTACGTTGTAACCTTCCGAATTGATGGTGAGGGCTATCAATTTGAAGTAAAATAGTGGGAGCGATAATTAATTAAAGGCCTAATTATATCGTAAACTTTTCAAATCAATCAAATAAGTCAAAAATGAGTTTTTGGACTAAAATTGCATATTTCCTTTTTTAGTACAAATGACAACAAACAACAATCACTTTTCTTTGCGATCAGTCCTTGAAAAGGACAAGCTAAATGGGACAAACTTCCATGACTGGTATAGGACATTGAGAATTGTTCTCACTCAAGAGCGAAAGCTCTATGTCCTAGATACTCCAATTCCAGAGGAACCTGCTCCTAATGCACCAAGGACAGAAAGGGATGCTTACTAGAAGCATTCTGATGATGCCATTGATGCAAAGTGCTTGATGTTGTGCTCTATGAACCACGAGTTGTAGAGACAACATGAGAACATGGATGTCATTGAGATGATTTAGCATCTCAGGAACATGTATGAAGATCAAGCACGACAAGAGAGATATAATGTCTCAAGGGCACTGTTCAAGTGCGTCATGACAGAAGGAGATCCAGTTGGTCCTCACACACTCAAGATGATTGGGTATGTGGAGAACCTGACAAGACTGGGATTTCCAATGAGCCAAGAGTTGGCTACTGATGTGATACTGCAATCGTTTCCAGAATCCTACAGTCAGTTTGTGATGAACTACAACATTAACAACTTTGATAGGCCACTGTCAGAGTTGGTGGGCATGTTGAGGACAACCGAGATACAGATGAAGAAGGACAAGCCTAAGTCTATGATGGTGATCACGAGCAAGAAAGGCAAGTCCAAGCGCAAGGGCAAGGGCAAAGCTAAGAAAGGTTCTGATGCTAGCCAGGAGTCCAAGTCATCTTCAGCTCTCAAGGCCAAGGGAGGCGTGACCAAGAAAGGCAATTGCCACCATTGTCAAAAGCCAGGACATTGGAAAAGGAATTGTCCTCTCTATCTGGAAGAACAAAAGAAGAAGGAGGCAACAAACGTCTCTACTTAAAGGTGTCATGAAAGTAAACTTGTAACACTTTTTGAGGTATATGATACCAAGATGTAAAGTGTAAAGCACTCAATAAATGGGGCAAGTGTTGCCGCCATAGATAGGAGTACTTTAGTTTATTTTCAGCCTAAAAGGCACGTAATACAGTTATGAACTGCTATTTCATATTTTCCAATAGATAGAAACACTTTATTTTGCATATTGTATGACAATGATGGCAATCAATAAAGAGATGTTTCATTTTCTAAAGATATGATCTTTGTGGCAATGCCTTGTTTATCTTTTGGTATTTGATATGCATAAGATAAAATGATACCTAAAAGTTATAGATAACTCAAACAATCAAATTAGCATCAATCATGAGAAATTCATTTCTAGTTTCCATATGATGGATAAATCTAGACTCTTTTGGTTAGAGACCAGTAAGAGACATGAATATCTTGGACATGATTAATCAATCTTCACTAATGGTAGTGGGAGAATGATTGTCCTATTAGGTATGATACATGTTATGTATTTACCTATTGGAAAAAATGCTAATACTTCAAATGGTGTTTAGAGAAATACCAATATGAATATCTTGAAGTATTCAAGATTATCATAGATGAAGTGAAAATTTGGTAAAGTGTTAATTCTTGATGAGATCAAAGAATGAAATACTTGGACCAAATGTTTGAGATCCTTATGAGTGATTATGATAGTGTATCATAGTGAACTCATGATTAAGGCATGGTGATGTCTAAATCAAGAGGGAATCATACTCTAAGGAGTTAGAGAATGATTATCAAATAACTAAATTCTTCTTAATAAAAGAATACCCCACACTAATAAAAGGACATTAAGAATCACAAGGAGTTGTAAGTTCTTATGTCCTTGACGGATACACCTCGTTTATCTATGTGATGAGTTGTTGATGTGATGAGTCAACTATCTAGATGAATATGAGGAACCAAATTTTGAGTTATGGTTTATGACCATTACATCCTAAATGACATCCATGTGAACCATAAGGTATGACCTTAATGGTAGCACACATTGGTGGAAATCCATAAGTGCAAATGAATCTTAAGTGTTAAGACACATGGATAACATTTTGAGAAGGATGATGCTTGTTGATTGCAACTTAATGACTAAGACATTTAGCATATGGATACTAAAACCGCATTCCTATGAGGAATAAAACAAGGATGTGTACGTGACACAACCTATAAGGTTTATGAATCCACTAAAGCAAATGAAGTCTATAAGTTACAATGGACTAATCAATGTGATTGATTGAGTACAAGCAACTCAGAATTGGATCTTTACTTTGATTATATAGTCAAAGGGTTTGACTGATATGTCAAAGATAAAGAAGGGATCTGTGATTTAGTGGGAGCGTGTTCACATTCCACATGTTGATGTGAAATGGAAATGTTCTAGAATGGAAATCCAAAAGTGGAAATTATCTTTAAGGAAGATAGAGATGTTTCCTATGTGATAGGAATAGAGATCTATAGAGATAGTTCTCAAAAACCTCTTGACCTGAAAAAAGAAAGCATACATTGGCCATCTATACTGAAGGGTTCAGTATGCACAGATTCAGTGGGAGAAAACTTATCCATGTTACATGGAGTTAGTATCCCAAGGGCCAAGTGTCCAATTCTTATGAAGTACGGGAACAGTAAGAATAGATATGGATCTATCAGGTATGTAATCATCCCATTATCTTGCATGGCAAGAACAAAATGCATTCATCATCTTGTATGTAGGACATGGCAATATGATGTGCTCATCCTGATAACTCGTATGTAAGACATGATGAGTGGATGTCTGTCTATTTCAGTAAGGGTTACTAGAATACCATGAGAACTTGATAAGTACTTGAGAAGTACTAGTTCTATGGAGATAAGGAAGAGTTCAATGTAAAGAGTTACATTGATGCGAACTTCTGAAAGGATAGAAAATTGATCGCAAAATATATAGGATATATAAAAGTGAAAGTCTGTTGATAATTGGAAGTGTTCCAATAAAACCATTTAAAAGGAAATGTCGAGTATCTATGCGTTAGAGAACAACAGTGGATACTATATGGATCTGGAAGTTCATGAGATGAACTTATAGATATTCCACTCATTGATGACAAGTATGGAATCCTTGATCATGCAATGTGGCTAAAGGTTAGCAAAGGAATACTAGATCGCATATTATGACAACTCCATCTCATACGTGTGACGTACAATGAAGAGATGAAAGACATGCAATTTATATTGACTTTGGCAAGGTGTTGCCATAACTCACTATGTTTGCACTAGAGCACAGTAACATGTGGGACATGTTTGAAGATCACTATGAATATAATTCAAGGGTGATTGGCTCGCAGTGCAAGTGGGAGTCTGTTGGTATGTATGCCCTGAGAGCCAATCATGGGATGATTGATGGGATACATTAAGATTGATTTGATAAACATCAAAGGCAAGCTTCCAATTCTTTCTGGTTCAGTCATATGAGATAGTGATAGAACAGATTGAATGTCTAGAGAATGACAGTACTCAATGACGTATGCCTTTAGGTTCAGGACCTGAACAATGAGATCATACGGATGCTAAGAGTTTGTACATTCTTGTTATGTCCCTAGTTGGATGTCATTGTGGAAGGTAGATAGACAACAATGACACACAAGACTAGATTGTGGTGTTGGTTGATGACAAAATCTCATTAGTCATGATATAGAGATATCAAACCAAACACATTGGTACTTGTTAGAGAACAAGTGTACCGGACAGACCCACCGTGAGTTTGACACATGGAACCATGACATGGTAGTCACAGTCAGTACTCACAGTGATGGTGGTGAGTTTGATTCTTTGACCTAAATCACTACACTCAACACATGTCGTTGGGCACACTTTGACATCATCAAATGCAGTCCTGAAACATGGGTTGTTATAAAGGTGATGATTGGGTGACTTTGACACATGGGGCTTTTGAGGGGTGAGTGATAGATATGGGATTTGTCCCTCCTGAGGGAGTATGATATCCATGGCCACTTGATGAGTAGGATTGAGAAAGGCGTGCACGCATGTGTGAATCAGTATGTGATATTGATGTAATACATATCTCTTCCAATCTACTCTGAGATCAAGAAAGTGAATGAACGTTGACAGGATGACTGTTCCATGCCTCGAGTTCAATCAGGATATCAGTGACAAAGGAATTATACATTCACTGTAACACCATTCACAGATTGTAGGATTGAAAGTTGTTCTCCAACTTTCTATTTCACTTGGGTGGCACTGATGTGTGACTAGGCACCGCTCTTTTCTTGTGAAGTCATAAGTGTTATGGACTTTCACTGCCAACGTGAAATGGACCTGCAGGGTCACACACATAGGATTTAACCTGGAAGAGAAGTTTTGTCCACAAACAATGTTTAGATTGATTACTAAAGGAGTTTAGTAGTTCAATTAAACACTCAATCAATTGATAGCTCAATGTCATGATGTTCAAGGTGTTGGACATATTGATTGGAGTATCAGATTGATTGAAACTGCAATTGACTGATTCTGCACAATCTGCACTCCCAACCGATCGGCTCATGTGATGAACCGATGGGCTCAGCTTGGTGAACCGATGGGCTCAGCTGGTGAGTCAATCGGCTCATGGACAGGGTGAAACGATTGCTTCAATTATTGAAACGATCGATTCAACTGATGCAACCGAGCAAGTTGGGAAAGTAGGATTAGTGAGAAATTTCTTTTCGTTTCACTTGCCCAATATGATTGGAACAAGGATTGGTATTTGATACCAATTAGAAACAAAAGATGGAAAGTCAATCGGGAACTGACCAGGACCACGAACCGACCGGTTCAGAAGTGAACCGACCATTTCATGGGTCCCAACCGATCGGTTGAGGTGTCAATCGACCGGCTCAGGTCCCCAACCGACCGTTTCAGAAATGAAACGATCGGTTCAGGTTGCGTAGTTGGTTGTTTTTGTGGAAAATCTCGAACCCTTCTACTCCTGCTTTAGTCCCACATTGCCCGGGATAGAGAACCCTGTCCCATGACCCTCCTATATATATAGGGGTATTGGGGGCTTCTCAAAGTACAATTCAGTGCAAACCAGTTGCTCTGCAAAGTTGTCATTCTCTCTAGTTTTGGTAACCGAGAGAGCCCGAGCAAGTGCTACCCGATAAGGGAGGCACATCAAGGGAAAGACAACTGTAGAAAGTGACTGGTGGTAGGAGAGTGTGTCAGTGACTAGTACGGTGATAGGAGGGTGTGATTCCTTCCAATTTCTTGTGGGACAAGGAGATTGGAGTTTCAGGTGGTCCGTGTGGACTACTTCAGAGGCGGGAGGTTTCTACCGCTCTGAGGGCAACTGTCAATCCCGACAGTCCCGGTGAGACCAGGAGTCTTCAATCCTGGTGTGACTAGGAGCTGCATAGACACCGTCCAAGACTGGAGGTGAAGACCGCGTAAGCCGCGAGGTATTTTCACCGAGCAAGCCTCGGGACAAGGTATGATTCCACAAACCATCCTTTCCTATTGTATGGACGTTGACACGTTTCCTTGTTCTGGGTTTGGGGGAGAAATTTTTTTTGTTTCCGCTGCCTTCTCTGCCTCCCCTAAAACCCAACACATTAGTTGTATTACCTTTCCCCAAGATACTGAGTCTCAGTAGCATGATTTGGTTTATCATGAATAAACACAAGTTACACCTTCATAGATATAGAAACACACAATTTAGTTTCTTTATTCGTTGGTGTCATTAGACAATAACACTATTGGATATTTTCATTCCACACTATCATATATATTATGGTGTTTCTGGGAAACCCAAACACTGATATCCAAAAATATGTAGGAAACTACCTATATACATGACTTTGGTGATGCCTGGGAGAAGGTGCAAACACCATGGCACCATGTGATCCTATTTGTCACAACCAGGATGGAGCTCAAAACTGTGGTGGTGGATTCACCAATAGAGCATGAATAGTATGGCAAGGATGGTTCTAGAAATCTTATACAAGCCAATATTTCCTCCAACAGAACCAACAACTAACAAGCAAGGAGCAAGGAAGATAGGAAAGGGATGATGAACCTAGATGTTTGCTACAGTGAAGGGTTTTCTTGGCTATCACCTGGTGCCACCTTAGAGGAGTGTGGATGTCATAGAACTATTTATTATCTTGATCATCACTCCATATGCTATACAACCACATGATAGAGGACCCAGATGTCTATCCCTAGAATGACACAAAAAATTTCACACAAACAATATATCTGAAAGGTAAAACATAAATAATGTAGATAAAATGATCACTATGTAGAATATAGACTCATGTATCCATTTCTATTTCAAGGGATATCCCATCAATGTTTAATTTCAAATCTTAATTCTCTGAAGTGAGGGGAATCTTTATTTGGCATCTAAAATTTGATAAACAAAATTTATTAATGTTAAAACATTACATACGCTATGTAAAGACATGTAAGCACGATTTAAGAGTATAATAAAAGTTTCTTGGCTTAAAACTTTATAATGAGTAATAGAAGGAACAAGATGAGAAAACTTCAAATGATATTCTTTTATACAAACCATATTTTATGTTGCATTTTCCATTATATCAACATTAGGCCTTTGGCCAACTTCCAAAGGAAGGATCTATGAAACATATTTGAGGTTACAATCCAAAATGCAACCATGTTTCTATGTGAGGGGCATCAAGATCAAATTCAATGATCTAACCCTATTTCAATATGCCTTGTGACCTTACCCCAAGAATTTAGGCAGGTACATAAGGGTATCTAATAGATTTTTAGATTATGTTCAACGTTTGTAAATATATTATGATCCATCATGAAAATGATATTCATACTAATAATAAATCAGACAAGTAATTAAGTATCCAAGCATTCATAAGTTCATAAATACAAGCAAGCTAATATCATAGTAGGTTCAAGAGATTAAGTGTACCATATGAGCAGTGAACAAGTTCTGATCCTTGAGTAAGGTTCCTAGAGAAGGACCAACACAAAGGGTACCTAAGATGTAAAAGAGATAATATAAGGTCTTAGATCAGTAATGTTTTGATAAAATAAACAACATTTGCATGTGGATGTTCTCCTTGGCCTAAGTTTGAAACTAATTCATTATTTGATCCATTCCAAACATGCATGCAATTATTCAACATAATCCAACTACCAACATTAAGCCCTAGGTCGAGGTGAACCATCCACATTATGACTAGTAATACAAGATAAAGATAATTGTGGTTTAGAAAAGGGGAATCATGAGATTTGGATTATAATCATAGTATAATCATGTAAGATCATAACTAGTCATATTAGGTCAATCTCATGCAATATTGTCACATTCCCAAGTTATAAGAACATAAAGGTGAATTACGTATATCAAGTAAGGATTTAGGGTTGTATTATGATAAATCTTTCGATTCTAAGTCTTACGATAGCATTTGTTACATTTTAGAATGATTCCTACAAGATTAGAGTCTAATAAACAACATATATTTAGATCATGTTATGTGTCTCATGTATGTCATATGTAATCAAAAGATTACATGAGTGTATTACATGGTATTTCATGTCATAAACCATCTTAAGGACTAATTTGAAGGTTAACATATAGGTTTGAACAATTATGCTCACTTTTGGATAAGGATTTCGAGATCCAACTATATAAATACTTGGGCCTCACATTTTTTGGCATAATAAGGTACAAAAGTGACTCTATTGATCATAGGAGTTACTCATGGAAAAGTAGCATAAGGTCTTAGTATAACATGGCATAAATCATTATAAGGTTTATTGATTTCAAGATTAATGATTAAATGATGTGTGTCGTTGTGCACCAGTGTCTGGGAAAAATCCTAGAGTTTAACCTTCTAACCAGGTTGTCAACTTGTTGCGAACAACAAGTTAACTTAGTATAGACATGTATCGATCCAAGGGACAATGAAAGAAAATGGTCAAAATCCAAAACCAATCACAAGAACAAGAAAGGAAAATTTGGTTGATAAAGTTTGGTTATGCTAAGAACAGAAGTAAAATGTTGAATTAATATTTTTTAAATAATCAAAATGGGAAGAACTGGGTGTCTGAAGGATCACCACTAAAAACCATGTCTTTATTCAACAAATCAACTCTTAAGATCTAAAGATCAAATTAGGACCTTGTGTTTTCATGTCCTTACAGACAAACTCACAGGGGTTAGACTTCCCGTAAACCCATTGATCCTGACATTACAGATCCTCGTCCAATAGTCCAACATGCTACTATCCAAGATCGTGTCAAGAAACATGTGATTCCTATTCGACATTCAAACCCATGGATCGGGTGATCGTGTCACCATGATTTATAACGAGTATAGGATTACAAGGACGTAAAGAAGATAATCACAATAAAGGGATTATAGTTTCCTTCTTATGGGAATCATTGATCATATCACCCCATAAGAGTGTAGCTACATTTAATCATTTGGTTCAGCCCAAAGTCAGATTGCTCAATCCTTGACCACATTTATAGTTTTATTATTTTGACATTTGACTGATTCTTTATTTGAATCTTTCCACCACTTCCCTATACAAAAGAGTATACTTTTATAATATTAATTTTTTGCCCACAAATGGAGAGGTTTATTGAGTTTTCTTCTTTTAATATTTTGACCATGTGACTCTCATTGTGTTGATTCCTGAAATGATAATTCAATTGACTCATAAGGCCATTCTATTGGTTGGAAATCCATCCAAAATACATTTTTTATGTAGAGAATCAAATTCCTTTCCGATGCATAATTGTATGTTAAATTTTGCCATAGGATGTAAAAGTCATGAACTTTTTGACGTGAGGTATATATAGCAGGACTGGTAGAAATTGTGCAAATATATTTCAAGAGTATTTAATTATTGGAGTGTTTTAACCATTTCCTACAAAATCCAAGAGTATATAATTAAGACTCCAATTAAATAGAGAAAATGTAAACTAAGATAATTATTTCTGATACTAAAAAAATAATGAACAAAACAATTCTAAAGTGATATCTAAATATGTAAATAAAATACATAAATATACCTTTATCAAAATACCTCAAAGTTGAACATTGCTCACCCTTGAGAAACATTGAATTAAAATAACTACCACATAATATTTTTGACCTATCATCCTCACTCGCATAACACCACTTATGTCCTTCCAGCCTCCTATGGCCAAGCAACCTTAACTTCCTGTATTTATAAAAAACCATTTTAATATCCCCTACTTCAAGATTATGTCATAACTTGGTTCCTTTTCAAGACCTGCAATAAAACAAATCTCATAGTTCCTTTGCATTTGGTACTCCTACATATTTTTATGAGTCATTATACAAGAATAGGGCTCAAGGATTTGATGGGGTCATGTAGATTCCCTTGGACATAAAATTTGAGTGAAGGAGGCATGAAGTAAGCGGCTTCTCCTCTATTCAACCTGAGGCCTTTTATTTCTTTATTTGCAGTTACATTGAGTGCAATTTTAGTGTTCTCTTTTGACATCTTTTCTTGATGGTACACCCCAATTAAATTTATGAGGAGTGTGGAAGAAGTAAAAGAGGGAGGAAGAGGTGGTGGCCACCCCAAACTTAGAGTTTGGCACATTGGCTTTTTTTCTTATTTTGTGGATAAAGATATAAGAAGATGATGGAAGAAGTATATAACCAGACTAAATCGCACATCTGAAATAGAGAAGATCTAGAGTAGTCGGACTCTTAAATTAGTAACCCGACACTTACCCCACAACTATTAGACGGGGTCTAATGTTGTAGATTGGGGTCAAACCATAGGGACAAGGGTGATAAGTGCTAAGAATGTAGAATATTTGGCTCAGATACACCAAATGAAGGGGTATATTAAATTGGTGTTCCAAATGGAACGAGATTACTATAAACAAATAAAACAAGTAAAGAAAATAAAGAAACAAAACAAAAGAACAAAAGTAGATAAGAAAGTAACAGGATATGGATGTGGACTTGGGATTGGATTTCACCTACTAAGGTCTCTCACCAGCATGCAATACTCACACCCTTTGTATACCCTTATCAAGATTACAAGTAATCATCATATATGTATATTCCCTCCTCTCTCGAGCTTTGGATCGGTCTATATCATAAGGTTGTTTGTCCCTATGGAGATGGCAAACAAACAATCACAAAGATAACCATATGATCATAAGCTTTAACATCCCAACATTCTCATGCATTCTCACAAAGATAACCATATGATCATAAGCTTTAACATTCCAACATTATCATGCATTCATGTAACTCCAAAACACTTAGATAACACTGGTATTACTCTTTTGAGGAAATAACATTTCAAACATCACAAGATGGTAGATAATCATACAAATGAAGCATTATGACCACGAGAATGAAGATAATCTTTTCTAAGAGCATATATATTCAAATGGATGTAAGTAAATACATGTTGGGAGAGCCTTAGTAGATACTCCCAAACCAAGTAAAGAGATTAGCCATGCATTTTCATGAGCAACATTATGGATCTACAAATAGATGATATGGAATGCTGGCAGAATAAGGAAGTCAAGGAGGGGGGAAATGAGTTGGTGATATAGGGGAACAAGGGATACACCAACTGTGACCAGGTGTTGTCCACAACCTATCATTGGTTCTCCTACTCGTGGACTTGGTGTGGTGGTGGTGGTGGTAGTGGCTTGCTCCTCTACCTCCTTTCACCGAGGGAGAACATCTAGAGAGAATCAGGTTGTGTAGGCAGAAGCACTAGAATAGGTCTGGAGAATTCTCATCCTCCTTCCTTGTCAACCAATGGTGGTGGTGATCGGACAGTGAGGAACTCCTACTTTGGCAGTGTCTCCAAGTCTTCTTTGTAGCATGACAACATCGGTGCGGCGCAATCCCTTTCACGTAGCTAGTGTCATATATATAGGTGTCGGCTTGGGGTCCTTACACTCTAAGCCTCCCAAGTATCGTCATGGGGCCACATGCTTAACAACCTGGAGTGACAGCTCTATCAGAGCTGCCATCAAATGGTAGGCACTGGACGATAGATATTGGTAGGTCACCGGATGATAGGCGCAGGCGGGCCACTGGGTGTTGGGTGCAAGGTGACCATCAGGTGATGGTTGTAGGTTGACCATCAAGTGATGGTTGCAGGATGATCACTGAATGATGGTCGCAGATATGCCTTGGGGTGATGGTTGCAGAAGGGACACTGGATGATGGTCGTAGATGGTTCACTGGATGATGGTCGCAAATGGGAAATCAGATGATGGTCGCAGATGGGCCCTTAGGTGATAGTCAGAGACGAGCCATCGGGTGATGGTTGCAAATGTGTGTCAGACGACCATCAGTTGTCAATTTGCTATGGTAACTGTTTGGTAATGCGTCAGAGCACTACTGGATAGCGTCCGGTGGTGATGGACCAATGACTGTGGGGGGGGATGATCGATTGCCATCTGGTGGTAGTCTTATCCTTGGTATCATGCTTATATTCTTTTGTTTACCTACATGTGATGTCATTGTCATCCTCAAATAGGGTAGAGAGAGTATATGCAAGATAGGAGGGAAGTGAATATAAATTTGCTTAAATAGGAGGAAAATATGGATAAAATTTAAGCATATAATATCTACAAAATTGATGTTATTAACTCCCCCAAACTTATAGTCTAGCTTGTCCTCAGGCTAAAAAATAGAATTAAAGCATCAAATGACTTCAAAGGGCTTTATTAGTTATTGTTTTGTGAGTGTGAAAAATGTGATGATGTCAGCCTAAAGTCAAAACTTATGCATCATGACAAGGTGTTGTGGGCTCCTAGGCTCTTCCTTTCAGGTTGGAGTTGTAGTATTCATATCGCCTATTACAACTTTCTTTAGTAGAAAAATATCTTCTTCATGATCGATGTACCAATGGTTCTTTTCTAGATTGACAATGTTTTGGAGGAGGTAGCTTTCACACCCATCTTTTATTTTTTTGAGAGTCTTAACTATTGTGTTGGGTGGGCTAAAGCTGATGTGTTTCCTACATTCCTCAGGGTTGCTCAATCATGTAAGTTGTCTTAAGGGAAATGCTGCTTGATTGGGTCCTGATGTAATGTCAAGTGGTTTTGTGAGTTTCCCCTTTGGAAAGAAAGTGTGTAGAAGTTGGCTTCCAGACTCCACTACTGGGCATGACATATCTGCATTCATGAATGTAGCAATATACCGGCCAGGCAGAGTCCTTCGACATCTTTCCAAGCACAACTCTCATAATTTTATTCCTCTCAACTTTTATTCATCCTCACAAGCTTTAGGATGATAGGATTTGGGAAACTTGTATCCTGCCATGCCTCTTTTGATCCCAAAGCAGGGATTACTACACTACATGGGGGTAGATGTTTCCTCATTGCCAAGGTTATGCACTTTCCTACATGTACTTTGAAGCGTGGCAATCAGTCAAGAGCATATTAGACTGAGTCCTCCTTGCATAGAGGTTTTTACCCTTGGCAACAAGCATCCTTGTGTATTCTACATTATTTCGAGGTAAGCCTAACACTAAAATATTATCAAACTCACGGTTTTAAGTAGATTAAATAGCTCAAGTTTGTCATTCTTGAAATAATTACACTAAGTGTTAGCCTAAAGACAACAAAGTCTAAGATTTGGGGTTATGACACTATCTTGATTCAAAATTTTCCTTTTAAGACTATATGTGCATTAATTAGCAGACATATATACATAGATAGAGACTAAGCCAAAATTGACCATAGGCCGATCAAATTTGTCAAAAAATTGTCGAAGATTTACTAAGTAGGGGAAAGTTTGAATATTCAGTGTGGAGTCATACCATGTTCTCCTGTTTGGACCCCCAAACTTATCTTTCACCAAGTCCCTAGGGTATGAAAGGATGAGGTTAATCTAGAACATGCAATTTATAGCTGATTTGTTGAAATGGACAATTCTGAAGCTAAGATCTTCATTGTGTATTTCCCTCGAAGGTGGTGATAATATCCATCTTGATAGTGCTCAACCTTCTGTTCTAATGTAGCTAGCATTTGCATCCATAATAGTATGTAAAAGCCACATTCATTTGATAAAGGTTCTTGATGTGGGTATCAGTGATAGAAATGTGATTTCTCGAAGATGAGGTCATTTGGAATGCAACGACCATACATTGAAATTAACTCAACAATTTTGTTAGCGACCTTTGTCACTTTTTCTTCGATCACACTGTTAGTAGTTTTATAATATTTTGTGCGCTTGTTACTAAACATTGCATCTGAACTGTTATAAAAAAATGAATGTCATGTTCATAGTATCAACTATTAGCAGAGCCCAATGGCCATCATGTAAGATAGGCACAAATATCCATCTAGGAACTTTGTACTTTAAATGTTCAGTGAGACGTTATAGCTCGCCGGATTCCTTTTCTAATATGACATCGCCCACAATGTCATAGAATGCCATGTACACATTGGAGAGACCATCGTCCAGAAGTAACTGGCACGCTGTCATGATGTTGATCGTCATGTAGCCTCCTATTGTCAATATGTCACAGAGGTCTGGGAGTAAGATTTGTATATTTTCTCTTCAAAAATGACAAAAAAGTCGTGCTCCCTTGGTTGAAGTAAATCCAAAAGGAATTTAACTTCTTCCACAAAAATTCCATAGCATGCTAGTTTATCGAAGTTCTCAAAAATAGGCATTATTACATCTATCGTTCGGGTGTGTCAACAGGCTGTTCTTCTTCTTCTTCTCTATGTACCTCACATCCTTCAACAACATGTTCATGTAGATGTGAGTTTGGTGCTACGATGATCTTAGTTGAAGGTGGAATATCAAAAGGAGGTTTTGTTGGTTCACACTCCTTAGGTGATGCCTCCTCAATAGTTCTAGGGGCTTGAACAGGGATGGTAGGGATAGATGTGGAGGTTGTAGGGATGTCAATGGGCGGTGGGGGGGAGAGGGGGGTTTATTTTAACCTTCCTTAGGTGCTTGGTTTCCAATTGTCTCTTTTCCTTTCTTTAACTGATCCCTCTAGGGCATCTTCTCAGGCAGGGGGATTAAGGAGTATATGTGTCTACGTATATCTTCCATTCATTCGTCGTAGAAGAATCTACTATCATGAATTATTTCCATGACGTATTTCCCTCATAGGGTGTGGAAATCTTCATTGGCAATCTAGTCCATCTGAATACTTTTTTTTATTCGATTATCCTCACTGCTACGAAAGCACTGTCCCCTGAATTTTGTCTTTCCTGAGTGAAACTGTAGTTGATGGAAATTTCCTTCCAGATCGGGCGATACCACCTGCTGACTTCTTGTATCAGTTTATTTAGGTGGGTTGGGTTTTCTTGTATCATCATGTAATCTAATTTTTCAAAGACCATTCTTTCATAGGGTATGTCATTGGCACTAAAGTTATAAGTGATCACTCTTCTTTCAGAAAGGTTAGCCACTTTGAGGAGCAAATGGTTGAATGCCTTGAAAGGTAGGGTGACAAACTTTAAGGTTCTTCTTCTGTCTAGGGTGTCCTGTTGTTCTTGGATAGAAATTTGGTGTTGCCTCTTTCTTTGAAGAGGTGGGATACTTGGTTATATGTTCCATTAAAAATTGACCCATCCTTGTCTCTATACATGAACTCCTCAATGATTGTCCCATGCAAAATCTTGAAAAAGGATCTGCTTTATTTAGCTGAGGTACAAAAGTGATACTTAGATAGTTTCTTGTTAGATTGTAGAGGTTGTTGCAGTAGATGATATCTTGTCTTGGTTTTTCATCATCCAAGATATCATCTATGACATGTATGCCACTAACCAGTATGCCTACTAATGGAGTTTCTACTTGCGTGGATTTGCGTGCACCACTAAAAATACTAAAGATAGTAACTCTTCATGTTTAGCCTTGCTTATACTAGATTAAAAACTCCACCCACGTATGCTAGGATACGTGGAAGTCTTATTGTAGTATAGTTAAGTGTCGAATCCACAGGACAACAATCTTGTCAAGATCAACAAGATAGAAAATGTTAGAATTTCATTTAACTCCTTAACAGTTGGTATTTAGATCAAAGAGTTGGTTTGGTTTTTCAAACTAAGTGCAAGTAAAGTAAAATCAAGAAAGTAAATTTAGGGTTGTAAACAATGTTTAGAAACCACTAGGATGTGATCCGCTTTCACCACCACTACACATGGATCAAAACATGCAACATAGTAACATAACCTGCAATAAGAGTCTAAGCAGTTAGTATCTTTGTAGATTTAGTTTCATTTCAGAGAACTAACTATGAGAAGTGTGGGAATGTTGCAATGCCAGTCATCCCCAAATGAATGGTCACTTACTTTGCATCATTCCCTTCACAAAGTGTGTTCCTCGACTTATCAAGATTGTACTTTCATACGTCAACTGATTCCATTTCATAGTATGAAGGTACAACGATGGAAGTGAGTTTACTCCACTTCTTGAAAAACACTCATAGACACCAAAATAGATGCATGGTGGCTACATGCATCAAGAACCAACATTCAATTGAGATTCGAATCTAATAGTACAAACGTAGACAATTCATACTAAAAGATAATAGGTAACACAAGTTGGTGATCAAGCAACAAGCATTCATTAAACTATTGGTGCAAACTTATGAATTACAATGCATGAAATGAAAACATGGGTAGCGGGGCTACTCGCCGCACCCTAGTGTACAAGACTACTCGCTCATGGCAAGAACAAAGAAGGGGGCGAGAAGAGAGAGAGTGTGTGTCATCTCCAAAAAGGAGGGAGGAAGGTCGACCCCTTGGAGAGAGAGAGAGCAACGATCTTCACACTTTGTAGCTTGCTTGATGATGAATCCCCCTCTTCCCATCTTCTTTGTCGATGAGAGATAAACTAGCTTGGAGATGGAGTATGGATCTTAGATCGGCAGCCTCGGGGTAGTGGATGAAGGATGGAATGGCTCTGGAACAATAGAGGTAGTCTTTGGACGTCTCAAACTTGATGATTTGTGAGGACCCCTCGAGTCTTATTTATAGGATTTGAGTGAGACTCAAACAGTTTGGGAGATTTGGGCCCAAACGGTCGTGAAGACCGTTTGGACTCTCTCTCGGTTTGGAGATTGTTTGGACTTTCTCGGTTTGAAAATCATTTGGACTCTCTCGGTTTGGAAACTGTTTGGACTCTCTCGGTTTGGAAACCGTTTGCCTTTATTTGGTCTTGGAACTGTGTAGCTTCATACGGTATTAGGACCGGTTGATCTCCATTTGGTCTCGAGACCGTTTGGCTTCATACGGTCTTGGGACCGTTTGGCTTCATTCAGTCTTGGGACCGTTTGGTGTCCATTCGGTCTTGGGACCGTTTGGCTTCATTCGGTCTTGGGACCATTTGGTGTCCATTCGGTCTTGGGACCGTTTGGAGCTTTTGTATTTTTTTTGTACTTTTCTGTAAGAAATAAAAGTGGAAGAGTTAGTTTGATGATATATTTACAATAAAGTGGAAAAATTAAAGATTGTATCTAATTTATTTAAGAACGAGTATGGAAAACTAAGGAAAATTAGTAAGATAACATCGCAAAATGGGAGGTTATCACCCCCCTAACTTAGAGTCTAGCTTGTCCTCAAGCTAGATAGAGATGAGGCATGTAGTGGCGAGGCGATTTTATTTAGTGAAGATTTCCATACTTTTTCTTCAATTGTAAACCAAAGATCTCTTTAGGTTTTATCGGGCTTCTGCTTGCACTAACTCTTTCAGGTATTTGTGAGTTGTGTGGACCTCAGATTTCTTCCTTATCACGTAACTCGCATTGGGACCACTGTTTCCTCGATCGCATTCTGTGCATGTTTTCAACTCCAATCAGTTTTATACTTCTTTTTAAAAAAAACTACTGGAAACTAAGGTAGGTATGAGGGTTTGCTAAAGGCTGGTGTGTAACTCCTCCTTTTAGTGGGGGAGGGTTTATCTAAACTTTTAGGATCTCACTACCGGGTGCGACACATGTGCCTTTATGAGGTTAGCTAAATGTACCAGCCGGGCGAGTCCTTTATCAGCCTTTTCATATATTCAGAGACCTTAGGATCTCATTACCGTGCGCAACACATCTACCTTTGTGAGGGTAGCTGAATGTACCGGTCAGGTGAGACCTTTATTGGTCCTTCATATAGTTCCTTAAGTGTGGCACAACTCTCATGTTTTTATTCAACACTCTGTCTTTTATTCTTATACTCACAGGATTAGGAGTTGGATATAAAGGGATTTTGTTTGGGTTGTTGGGCCTCTTTTGAAAAGAAAAAAAACTGTTCTTGGAGTCTCCTGACATGCACTTATTTCAGTTTTGTACTTGGTGGTCCACTTGTGAGGTTCCTTGATTTGGATTTTACCTAGTTCCCTCCCGTCCTTGGAAGAGTTTTGGCTGGCTTCGGCCATGATGTTAACTTGTGGAGAGTCTGGAGTAGAGTTGAAGCAAAAACATGAAAATCGGGTGTGAAAGTAATTTATTGATTCACCATTACATGCCTAAGTGTTTTTTCTGTTATTGTTTTGAGGACTACTTTGATTCTAAATTTAGCTGGGGTGACTTTTTCTAAGAGTGATGTTATACTTATGTGCAAGAATTATTCTATTCAAAGAAATTACTGAAAAAGTCCAAATGTGAAAAGAAAAATAAAAGCAGTGCATAGAAAAGAAGAAGGGAGTAAACAGATCAGAGGGAGAAAGGTTGAAAAATGATACCTCACCCTTGTCCAGTGTACCTCCCCCCCAACTTATCACTCACTTTGTCCTCAGAGTGTCAAAGTGATAGGTTGAGAAGTACATGGACAAGGGCATTAGGCTTCTGTTAGTCCTTTGTTAGCTCCATGTGTTCGGAGAAGATTAGCTGTGAACTTTCCATGTAGAGAGTGGTAATCCACATTCGTCATGTCCTCTACTGGTCTTCCAAGAACGGTGAGGGTGTACATCCAGTAAAGGACGTGGAAACTGTAGTCATGTGATTCTCGGAGCTGCTGGGGGCATCTGTGGCTGAAGGTTAGGTGATGAAAGTGTGCTATATCGTACGCCCTTGTGTGCTTGCTTTGAAGATTGTGTAGTTTGTCGGAACACTCCTTCGCCACCTCCTCTGTGGGCGTCTTTGCTATCACATCATACTACTTTTGATCTGGATCAAATTGGCTTTCGGAACTGTTATAGATGATTGTTGTTCCTTCATGAAGATTTGTCGCCATTAACATCCAGTGTTTTGAATGAAGGAAAGGGAGCATAATGAACTTCAGAGTTGTATTCTAGAGGAAAGAGATAAGCGCCTCTGTGGTTTTGAAGTTCTTTATCTTGAGAAGGTCATCCTTCATGTAAGCTGATGCCATGTAAATCGTAGGATGGTTCCGTCCGAGGAGAAATTGATAAGCAATCATCAGGCTCACGGATAGGGATCCTTATAATTGTACGGTTTCATGGAGGGTATCTGCCATGACTAGAATATCACCCGCTAGAAAAATGAGCTCATCTTTCTCGACATATAGCCTTGACATTATGAGTCAGAGTTCATTTTCAGAAAGACTCTTGCAAGATGCAAGGTCGAAGTTAGGAAATGTCGGTTCAATGGCAGGTAGGGGCACCATTTTTGTAGAAGGTCTGTTGATGGTGACCCCTGTTAATAACTCGATGTCCCTTTTGTCTTTTGTCATATCGAAATTGTAAGGGTCCCATTGTCTATTTTCAGGAACCATGGCGGGTTGTTGTTTCTCCAACTCCTGTAATGTTTGCCGGAATGGTTGTTTCTGTGGACGTTGGATAGCCGAGTAGAGGTAGCGAGGGACGTCGTAAGGTGCCACAGTTGGGTCCCGAAAGAACCTTCTGTCACAAACGAGCTCCATGGCATCACGCCCTCAGAGAGAGTGAAAATCTTCTGCGGCCATCTCGGTGAAGGGTATTTGTTGATTAAGTTCTTATATGTGGCGTATAGTGTAGAAAGCGCAATCCCCGGATCCTTCTTGCGTTTGGACTTGTGGGTTTATGATTCAGAACCATGGTTGGTTCCAACCCTGTCGGAGTGATGGCTTTGCAGCCCAAATTAATTTTAGGAGGCAGAAAGGGATGCATCTTGCCTCCCCGACTCCTAGACCAGCAAAATTAATGATTCCAGCTTTAAGCTCACTGGCGCAAAAGTTGTACACTTTGGCGTCGCGATCCTCAGTGTCAACGATCATGAGCAGCCAGTGGCTGGAAACTTGGAAGGGTACTGTGATATATCGTACCTTCCATTCAATTTCCCTACGCAGCCACTCGATAGTCTTATTGTAAGTCCTTCTACAGTAGACTTAGAGCCAAAGCAGGTGAAGCATTGAGAACTGGCTGCGGCCGTTTTGAGCTTCTGTATGTTTTGATAACATTAGCAAGAAGGAAACAGAAGATTGCCATCGTCACTTTTGATTGATGTCAGAGGATGACGTGGAAATCTTCACGTGTCAACTTGTGCTTAGTCTTTATATTTGTGTAGATGATGTCCCCCCCTTCTTTGGCATCGTCTATGATAGTGTTCAGAATGAAGATATCCTAGACATCTAGGGTAGAGATGGCCGCCATGTCTAGGTCATGCATCTTCTTAGGTAGAGGTGGCAGCGGGGGAAGCTCTTGCAGTGGCGAAAAAGAAGTCTGCTCTAGGTCGTCCATATAGTGTTGTAGAACTTCATCGTTTTTTGATTCAGAATCAGAGTTGAGTTCATCATCTGTGTCTAGATTCACTCTGTCTGACTCTTCTTGCTCTGGGGGTAAAGGCACCGATTCTTCTCGTACAGAGTAATGATGGGCTATTGATGTTGGTGGACTAATGCCGGTTCCTAGGATACATTGCTGAAACTCAGCAAAAGCCGCTTCTTTGGAAGCTTCCCCCATAGATCCCATGGCAGAATAGTTAAGGAATTGATCCCCATAAGATATGTTAATGTTATTAGTGTGATCGGGGGATTTGGGATCGTGTCCACCTTCTTGGTGGCCTTTGTATGCTCCCTTCTTTGAAGGTTCTGATCCTCGGCTGGTTCCCTCCCCAGCATGTCCTGGGTCATCAGGTTTGTCATCTGAAGAGGAGGTGTCATCGTTGGAGTCAGCAGAGGAGTCAGAATCTTCTTCTTCGTCTTCATCTTCGTCATCTTCCGCCTTATCTTTTATTTATTTTGGTGTTGTTTTCTTGCACTGTCAGTGAAGTGCTTGAAGTTCATCAAGAGCCACTTGCACATGCTCGTGTGTCTCAAGAAGTGCGTCGTGGGTTTCCTTGAGATCAGAGTATCGTGCCTCAGTAGAGAGGATTCGTGTAGAAAGGTCTATAACTTGGGCTCGTAGGTGATTGATTTCATTATTTGACGACACCTCTTGGCAGCTATTGAGTTGTGCAAGGGTGTTAGTGATGTCGTCCAAATGCGTGCTGAAAACATTTTGTTGCTGCTTGAGCTCGCGAAGGCTCTCTGGCAGAGGTTGAGTTTGCGTAGAGATCCTTTTGACTTGTTGAGCCAATGTTGCTTGCTGGATTTTCACCTCAAGCACCAACTGTGGAAATTGTTGTAGGTAGTCGTTGATGCGTTCGACTTGCGTGGCTACTACTTCCTACCATTGGTTGATGCTTGAGAGGATACTAGGTAGGGCGCAGTTTTGCTCGTTGATCTTGGCGACCTATTTTGTAAGACCCTGCACACAAGAAAAAATAGATTGCATTATGTTAGAAGGGTCAGTGAGGAGGTTTCGGATGGCGTCAAATTGACGTCTGAATTCCTCACTGATGTTTGTAAAAGGGACCCCAGAAAAGGATGGGTGAGATGGCTGGGGTCGGGGTGGAAGGGTGGTAGTGTCTTATGAAAGAGACACTAAAGATGGTCCCGCGAATTGCGTGGTGACTGTAGAAGGAGTCATCAGCGGTGTCGGGGTGGTGGCGGATGCGAAGAGTGACGACATTCTGGGAGAAAAGGGTTGATTTGTAAATGTCGATGGGAAAGCGGTGGTGGTGGATGCGAACGAGGTAAAAGCGAGGTCGGGCGTTGATGTAAATGGAATGCCCGATGGGAAGGGGATTGAGGCAGAGGATGTGGGTGGAGGTGCGAATGTGGGGAAGGGATTTGGTGGTGGAATTATTGTGGAGACTGATGGGAGGGTGGTGGATTGTGGATTGGTGGAGGATGGTAGTGTGGTGGGGGTGGTGGTGGAGGTAAGATCAACATTTAGACTCATGATGAAAGAGTCTAATGATGAGGTGGTGATGTGTTCTTCAGGAAGAGGAGGTCCTGCCTCTGGATTTGGTCATGATGTCAGCGTCCCCGATAGCTGTTGTGGTTGTAAACACCCTTTGGATGGTCATTTCATCAGGATTTTTGTTATTCTAGCTGCCGGGGCGGTGATGCTATGCTCCGTCTATCCTTCTTTTACTTTCTTTTCTGCTACTTGGACTAATGCGAGGAGGTTGGTAAGCTCCTCTTCAGTGAAGAGGAGCTTATCCTTATCATAATCTGCGAGCTCCGGTAGAGGAAGCATCGTCCTAGAGGATTTTACTTTGGGAGAGAAGATGTAGTGTAGCTTATCATGCCTTAATGATGTATGAATTCTTTAAAGTATGCTCGTTGGTAAGGATGTCGCCCTTGATCTTCGTGCATCTGGGAAGTAGTCTATCCATCTTGAGATAATGCAGAATTGAGGTTATGTGTCCTCTGACACATACTTCTTTCCCGAGGGCGTAAGTTGTGTGCTTGTGCATCAATTGTTGTCCTATGTTGACCGGAAGCCCATTAAGGACGGACCAGAGGATGAAAAGATCGGAAATTTTAACATTTATGCCCTCTGTCCTGGGGAAGAGTGCGCCTGTGAGGAATTTGTGTAGAGTGCGCACCAACCCAGAATGAATATTGGAGGCCTTGCAGGTCTTTGCCTCAAAGGTTGGGATCCCTATCAGGGATTTCCAAAAGATGTGTTTGTTGAACTGGGAGCTGTCGACGCCTACAACTTTGGCTTTTTCAAACTACTCCTTGTTGTCTATAAAGATTTCATTGAGTAGGTTTTCTGTTATGACAACTTTGTTGCCGAAGAGTTTGGTGACCAGCTTGCGGTCACCTCCGTCTCTTGATCTGTCCATTATGTCCACTGCTTCTTTGTGGAAGAAGGTGAAAAATTCAGTTGTTGGCTCAACATAAGAATTCTCTGCGACAAAGCAGAGTCTTGCGAGGTTGGAATTGTCGAGCAAGGTGAGGATTCTGTCATAAATCCCCATCTTTTTTAGTATGCTGGAGCAGACATACTTTGTCAGCTTCAGTGTTTTGTCGAAGGATGGAAGGGTGTGGATGAATAGGTTTGCTGGTGGTGGTTTTGTAGTGGTGATGGTGGAGAAAACAAGAATAGTGGTGGCAGCGGGAGTGGTAATGGCGGTGGTGGTAGTGGTTAATGGAATGTATCCCTCCAGGATTTGTTCCCTTGCAGTGGCGGGATGGACATGCTTCCTTGCTCGTTTCTTTGTAGGTTGTTCTTTGGTAGCTTCCTGGGCCTTCCTTTTCCCTTTGGACTTTGTAGTTGGGGATTCCTCCTCGGGAGTTGGCTCGTGTTGTGAGCCTTCATCACTAGAAGAAATTTCTTCCACTTTTTGATCAGGCTCCTCAGTTAAACACATGTTGATGCGGTCAATTTCGTTCATGACCACAAGCAGGTTGACTTTCGGTGGGACCTGTCCAGAAGGGAGCATCATCAGTTCCGGTGGCTTCTTTTGCGGGTGATGCCATATCTAAAAAATGTGCAGAAAATCGTGTGTTAAAAGGTTTTGAATTTGCAAAGATAACAAGTTTATTAAAAGAAAAAGGTACATATGTATGTGTTAATGTTTTTAGGTTTTAGTGGAATCCAAGCGGTTTGTAAACCCAAATAGTTTTAAGACTGTTTGGCTCCAAACGGTTTCAGGACCGTTTGGCTCCAAACGGTGTCGAAACCATGAGGAAGGTGGAACGTCGGGGTCGTCGATGGTTGGTTAAAAAGGTGGTGAAAGCAGCAAAAGATGGCAGCGACACCTGTGTCGGCGGCTAACAAGAACCTCGTCGGCGATGCAACGTTGGTGACGGCGAAAACAAAGTGGTGTGGTGACGAAGAAAATGACAATGGTGATGGTGTCGAGCTCTTGGTTCACCTTGCTATGCGACGATGACTCTGACGGAGAGAAACTCCATGAAAATACATGGGGAAGATGGCGGTGTCGTCAGAGATGGTGGTAGAGAGAGCAAGCGTCATGAGTTGTGCGGGAGCGAGAAACGGAAGGGATGAAACAATGCTCGCGTGAGGGTTTAAGGAGTTCGAGATTTTAGAAGAGGAAAAAGGGAGGGGTTGGGGTTATATTTATAGGATATGGGGGGGGGGGGCGTTACAAATTCCCAAAGGCAAATGATTTCGAGACCGTTTGGGGTCCAAACGATTTCGAGGCCATTTGGGTTCCAAACGGTTTCAAGGTCGTTTGGGTCTAAACGGATTCAAGACCGTTTGGGACCAAACAGTTTTGAGACCATTTAGGATCAAATGGTTTTGAAACTGTGAGGTTAAGATTTAATTGGATTTTATATTTTTATGTTTGTTTTGGTTATTTATGTGAATTTTTATATTTTCAGATTAAAGATGATAAACCCAAATCAAATGAAGAGATTAGAAAAAACTAGGCAAAATAAAAGTTGTGATACTCATGTCTTGGGTTGCCTCCCAAGTAGTGCCTGGGTTTTACGTCACAGGCCCGACAGAAATCCGATTTGGTTATGTCTATGCTGAGGGATCGTAGATCTCGATAGTTTGTCATGGTATTTTGTCTGCTGGTGTGTAGTATCTCTTCAATTTGTGGCCATTAACGGTCCGTTCTCCCCTATTATTGTCAAGGATGATGACTACTCTGGTGGGGTAGATGTGTTTAATTGTGAATGGTCCAGACTACTTCGTGCAGAGCTTTTCAGGAAACATCTTAAGTCTGGAATTGAAGAGGAGGACCTTATCTCCGATAGCAATGTCATTTCTCTTGAGGTGGCCATCGTGCCACATCTTGGTTTTTGCTTTATAGATTTTGGCACTATGGTAGGCTGTCATTTTAAGCTCCTCAAGTTCTTGTAACTGGAGTTATCTGTATTCGCCAGTGCTTTTAAAATCAAAATTCAGTTGTTTAATGGCCCGCCAGGCCTTATGTTCCAGTTCAACTGGATGATGGCATGATTTCCCATATACCAGTTGGAACGGGGTTGTTCCAATTGGTGTTTTATAAGCTATGCGGTAAACCCAAAGGGCATCAGGAAGCTTGGTGGACCAATCGGTACAATGTCTATTGACTGTTTTCTCTAAAACTTCTTTCAGTTGTCTATTTGAAACTTCGACGTGGCCACTAGTTTGTGGATGGTAAGGTGTGGCGACCTTATGGTTGACTCCATATTTTTTTAGGAGTGCTTCGAAGCTTCTTTCAAGAAAATGGGTCCCTCTTTCGGATATGATAGTTCAGGGGACTCCAAATCTGGGGAAAATGATATCTTTGAACATCTTAATGACTGGCTTTGAATCGCTGGAAACGGTGGGTATAGCTTCTACCCATTTTGAGACATAATCCACAACGACCAGTATGTAAGAAAATCCATAGGATGAGGGGAAGGGACCCATGTAGTCTATTCCCCAAACATCAAAAAGTTCAATTTCTTGCCACAAAGTGAGATGCATTTCATTCCTTTTAGTTATACTGCCAGAAAGTTGACATTTATTGCAAGATCTTACAAAATCATAGGAATCTCTTGCTATTGTTGGCCAAAAGAAACCCGATTGTAGAACTTTCAGAGCGGTCTTTTTCGAACTCATGTGTCCCCCAGTGGGGCCAGAATGACAATGCTCTAAAACATGAGTAATTTCTTCTTCTGGTATGCAGTGACGGAAAAGTTCGTCTGCACATAGACGAAAAAGATACGGTTCATCCCAGTAGTATTATTTAACATTATGGAGAAATTTCTTTTTATCGCGGTGAAAGGTGGAGGGGTGGATGATCTGTAGCCAGATAGTTCACTCTGTCAGCATACCAGGAGAATCCAGTGGTAATTTTCATAAGCTGGTCATCAGGGAGGGAGTCTCGAATAGGTACATTGTTGTTGTCTTGATATTCGATGCGACTTAGGTGGTCAGCGACGACATTTTCCACTCCACTCTTGTCTTTTATTTCAAGATCAAATTCTTGCAGCATTAATACCCAACGGATGAGTCTGGGTTTTGCGTCCTATTTCTAAATAAGATATTTGATGGCATAGTGGTCTGTATATACTATGACCTTTGATCCAATTAGATACGGATGAAATTTTTCGAAAGCGTAGATGACGGCTAAGAATTCCTTTTCAGTAGTAGTATAATTCTTTTGCACCTCATCTAATGTCTTAGATGCGTAGTATATTACATATGGCTTTTTGTTTATTCTCTGCCCCAACACATACCCTATGGCATAGTCGCTAGCGTCACCCATTATTTCAAACGGTTGTGACCAGTCAGGTGCTCTTAGAATGGGTGCTAAGATTAGATCATTCTTCAAAGTTCTAAAGCTATGCATGCATTCCTGGTCAAAGTTGAAATCAACATCCTTGGTCAATAGGTATGTCATAGGTTTTGCTATTTTTGAGAAGCCTTTGATAAATCTTTGGTAGAACTTGACATGACCCAAGAAGGCTCACACTCTCCTTATGTATTTGGGTGGTGACAACTTTGAGATGACATCAATTTTTGCCTTGTCTACTTTGATTCCTCTTTCTCTTACTCAATGTCCGAGGACAACACCTTCGGTCACCATAAAGTGACATTTTTCCCAGTTTAGGATACTGTTTGTTTCCTCGCATCTCTGTAGGACTTTACTTAGGTTGTGCAGACAGTTGTCAAAAGAATCTCCATATACTGAAAAATCATCCATAAACACCTCCACAACTGTTTCGGTTAGTCCCACGAAGATAGCAGTCATGCACCTTTGGAAGGTTGCAGGTGCATTGCATAGCCCGAAGGGCATCCTTCTGAAGGCATATGTTCTGAAAGGAGAAGTAAATGTCATTTTTTCTTGGTCTTCAGGGTGAATTGGGATTTGGTAAAACCCAAAATATCCATCGAGGTAGCAGAAAACATTTTGGTGGGCTAGCCGCTCAAGGACTTCGTCAAGGAAGGGTAAGGGAAAATGGTCTTTCCTTGTTGATTTGTTCAGTTTTCTGTAATCTATACACATTCTCCAACTAGTAATGGTCCTTGTAGGTACTAGTTCATTCTTATCATTTAAGACAACAATGGTCCCCACCTTTTTAGGGACCACTTGGACAAGACTAACCCACTGAGAGTTAGAAATTGGATAGATAATACCCGCTTTCAAGAGTTTAAGAACTTCGAGGCGAACTACCTCTTTCAGATTTGGGTTCAATTTTCTCTGGTGCTCCCTCGAGGGTTTGAACTCTTCTATCATAGGTAATTTATGCATGCACAGAGATGGGTTAATGCCTATTAGGTCAGTCATCTTGTACCCATTTGCTTTCTTGTGCTTCCTTAATTCAGTGAGAAGCCTCTCTTCCTGATCGTCATTCAAAGAGGAGCTAATGATAACTGGACATAATTTTCCTTCATCTAGGAAGACATGTTTGAGCCCAGTTGGTAGGGTTTTCATTTCTGGGGCTTTGGGTGCTTCTGTTGTCTCTAGTATGGAGACAGATTTCAATTCTTCAAAAGTGGCTTCTGGGGTTTTTTCAGCCTACTCCAAGTATTGCAGGCATTGCTGAACTAACTCGTTGGTTGAAAATTCAGCTTCTGGATTTATTAGGGTGTCCTCTAGGGAATCTGTTGGTTCTGGAGTTGCTTGCTTGAGTTGAGACATTGTATCAATAGCTTCGAGCAGAAAAACCTCTTCATGGATACTAGGGCTCTTTAGGCTGTTGAAAACCCCGAATTGAATAGTTTATTTTCCCAGCCTCAAGGTAATTGTGCCAACCTCGACATCAATTAATGCTCTAGCTGTGGTGAGGAAGGGTCTACTGAAAATTATCGGGTACCTTAGGTCTTCTTTTATATCCATAATGACGAAATCACAAGGGACATAAGAGTCCCTCCCCACTCTTACTGGAATATCTTCAATGATTCCCAGGGGTGCAGTAATGGTGGAATCGGTGAGATGGATGGTCATTGTTGTAGGCAACAAGTCCATAAACCCCAATCTTTTGCACATGGAAAATGGCATAATTGATATGCTGGCTCCTAAGTCAGCCAATCCATTTTTACAAGAAGTGTTCCCAATAGAGCATTGTATGCCAAAAGAGCTGGGGTCCTTCTATTTTTTTAGCATTTTATTCAGAATGATATCAGAAGTGGTTTGGGATAGCTTGATAGTTTAATGCTCCTCTGTCATATATTTCTTTGACAGCAGGGTCTTTATATATTTGGACCAGGCTGGGATTTCAGATAAGGCGTCGAGGAAAGGAATATCAACATAAAGTTTCTTCATTGTCTCTTTGAATTTCTGGAATCTAGAGTCTAGTCTGGTTTCCTTTAGTCTTCCAGGGTAGGGTATCCTTGGCTTGTATTGTGGAACCTCTGGTTCTTTGGGACCTTGTTCCTTTTCTTTCCTTCCTTCAACATCTTGACCTAATTCTTCTGTTGGGATGATTTCAATTACATCCCCATCTTATTGATTAACTAAGATGGCTTCAGTGAGAGCACGACCAGACCTTGTTGTAACAACATTTAATTGTTCTGGTCTATGTTGGTCGTGTCTTGGATTTGCTTCTGGCTAGCCAACGAAAGTGGCCACTGGAGGTTTTAGCTGGGCTGCTATCTATGCTAACTGAGTTTCCACAGTTTTTTGCTGGGCTTGTTGGTTAGCCAGCATGGTTTGTTGTGATTGTAGCATTTTCTTTATCAAGGACATTTCATCAGTCTGCTGTGGTGGGGCATTCTTCTGTTGAAATTGAGTGAGTTGTTGCTGCCCTTGAAGTGGTTATTGTTGAGGTGCCGACAACTGAGGTTTTTGCGCCTGTTGCAGCTGAGTTTGTTGTAATTGCGGGTGTAGAGGAGGGTGAGTATACTGGTAGTATGCAGAGGGATTTCTTGGGTAGTTGGATCTTTGGAAATTGTTTCTAAGATTCCCTTGATTTTGTTTATAGTTTCTTTGAAATCCAGGTGGTAGTCTGTTGGAGGATCCGCCTTGTGTTTGATGTAGCGGGTTAGCAGTACCCGCAGGATTTCCATATTGAAAACGAGGATGATTTCTTAGTTGATTTGGATTGTAGTAAGCTTGTCCTGGTATGGAATGAATGGAATTTACTTGTTCTGGCATTTGATCCTCAGGGTGTTCAATAATCGACTCATAGTGTGGTTGAGGTGGTTGCAAATCCATCATCACATTGTATAGTAGACCACATGACAATGTGGGATGATCTGATGCATGACAGGCCTCGCAAGTTCCTGTGGTTGCTTTAGCTTGTTTGGGGTTCTTTTTTCTATCATACTCCCTAAATGATGCTTCGAGGGCTTGTTGTTTGTTGTCTATGGTCTTCAAAGCTTCGTCTATGGCTTTCATTTCTGTAGATTCTTCAGCTTTACAAACCTTTAGAACTCCTCCTGTGGTCACCCTCCCCCAATTGGATTGATTTTTTGCTCCAAGAGTGACGATTCTCCAGGCATCTTCGTAGTTCTGTCTCATAAAGTTTCCTCCAGATGAGGAATCTAAGAATTTTTTAATTTCATTGCTTACTCCTCTGTAAAAAGTTTCTATGAGTTGATTTTGTGAGATTCCATGGTGAGGGCACTTCCTCAAGAGTTCCTTGAACCTTTCCCATGAGTCATCCAGTGACTCTCCTGGTAGTTGAAGGAATTGGTTGATTTGCCCTCTGATTTGGTAGGTTAGTGAAGGTGGGAAGAATTTCTCCAAGAACTTCTCTTCTAAGGGAGCCCAGGTGGTGATTGGCTCCCCGTCCAAAGAATTGTACCAGCTTAGTGCTCTTCCAGACAAGGTGAAATTGAAGAGTCTAAGCATGATTGCGTCCATGGTTGTTCTAGCTTGTGGTACCAGCCTGCAAAGACCTTTGAACCTCTTCAAATGGTCCATACAGTCATCTATGGCACTTCCAGAGAATGAGATGCCCTACATTATTTGGATCCATTGTGTCCTAATATCAAAATTAGGTGTGTCGATGAGTGGTGGTTGGATAGGGTGGTTGTCTTCGTAGTTCTTGGGAATAACATAGTCCCTTAGTTGCTTACTCCTTATCAACAATTGCTTCATTCTCGGCACGGATGCAGGCTTGTTCTTCAGCTCGTACTTTAGTCTGAACTTGGGCACGCGTGTCGGCGATGAGTTGTGCTTGCTGGCTGATATGGCAATGTTGAGTCTTTCCATCACTAGTGCAGCTTGGCGTTGATCTTCGACCATTTGTCTGGATCTTTGACGATTGAGTCTAATGCGGCGGTGGAAACTTCTCTCTACCTTAGAGTCGTACTCTAGATCAGGGGAGAATCTGAGATTATGCTTTGGTTGCATACATGTCTTATACCTGAGTAGAGGAAGGAACACACTTTTCAGATGGTGCGGGAGATATGATGAAATCAAGAGAATATGGAGTAATATTAAAGGAAAAGTGTAAAACCCTAACCAACTAGCAAGATGATAAATGAAATTAAAATGTTCCGCTGTCCCCGGCAACGGCGCCAATTTTTGATGGAGCTTCCACTTGCGTGGAATTGCGTGCACCACTAAAAATCCTAAAGATAGTAAGTCTTCAGGTTTAGCCTTATACTAGATTAAAAAATCCACCCACGTATGCTAGGATACGTGGAAGTCTTATCATAGTATAGTTAAGGGTCGAATCCACAGGACAACGATCTTGTCAAGATCAACAAGATAGAAAATGTTAGAATTTCATTTAACTCCTTAACAATTGGTATTTAGATCAAAGAGTTGGTTTGGTTGTTTAAACTAATCGCAAGTAAAGTAAAAGCAAGAAAGTAAATTTAGGGTTGTAAAAAATGTTTAGAAACCACTAGGATGTGATCGGCTTTCACCACCACTATACATGGATCAAAACATGCAACATAGTAACATAATCTGCAATAAGAGTCTAAAAAGTTAGTATCTTTGTAGATTTAGTTTCATTTCGGAGAACTAATTATGAGAAGTGTGGGAATGTTGCAATGTCAGCCATCCCCAAATGAATGGTCACTTACTTTGCATCATTCCCTTCACAAAGTGTGTTCCTTGACTTATCAAGGTTGTAGTTTGATACGTCAACTAATTCCATTTCATAGTATGAAAGTACAACGATGGAAGTGAGTTTACTCCACTTCTTGAAAAACACTCCTAGACATTGAAACAGATGCATGGTGGCTACATGCATCAAGAACCAACATTCAATCAAGATTTGAATCTAATAGTACAAACGTAGACAATTCATACTAAAAGATAATAGGTAACACAAGTTGGTGATCAAGCAACAAGCATTCATTAAACGATTGATGTTGAACTGAAAAGAAAGCATATCTCTATTGTAAACTTATGAATTACAATGCATGAAATGAAAACATGGGTAGCGGGGCTACTCCCCACACCCTAGTATATAAGACTACTCGCCCATGGCAAGAACAAAGAAGGGGGCGAGAAGAGAGAGAGAGCATCATCTCCACAAAGGAGGGAGGAAGGTCGAACCCTTGGAGAGAGACAGAGCAATGATATTTACACTTCGTAGCTTGCTTGATGATGAATCCTCCTCTTCCCACCTTCTTTGTCGATGAGAGAGAAAGTAGCTTGGAGATGGAGTATGGATCTCAGACCGGCAGCCTTGGGGCAATGGATGAAGGATGGAATGGCTCTGGAATAATAGAGGCATCCTTTTAACGTCTCAAACTTGATGATTTGTGAGGACCCCTCGGGCCTTATTTATAGGCTTTGAGTGAGACACAAACGGTTTGGTAGATTTGGGCCCAAACGATCGTGAAGACCGTTTGGACTCTCTCTTGATTTGGAGATCGTTTGGACTTTCTCGGCATGGAAATCGTTTGGACTCTCTCAGTTTGGAAACCATTTGGACTCTCTCGGTTTGGAAACCGTTTGCCTTTATTCGGTCTTGGGAACGTGTAGCTTCATACGGTCTTAGGACCGGTTGATCTCCATTTGGTCTCGGGACCATTTGGCTTCATACGGACTTGGGACCGTTTGGCTTCATTTGATCTTGGGACGGTTTGGTGTCCATTCGGTCTTGGGACCATTTGTCTTCATTCGGTCTTGCGACCGTTTGGTGTCCATTCGGTCTTGGGACCATTTGGTGTCCATTCGGTCTTGGGGCCATTTGGTGTCCATTCGGTCTTGGGACCGTTTGGAGCTTTTGTAAATTTTTTTTGTACTTTTCTGTAAGAAATAAAAGGGGAAGAGTTAGTCTGATGATATATTTACAATAAAGTGGAAAAATTAAAGATTGTATCTAATTTATTTAAGAAAGAGTATGGAAAACTGAGGAAAATTAGTAAGATAACATCGCAAAATGGGAGGTTATCACCTGCTATTGAATTCATGTCCATATTTTCCATCTTGCATGGCAATGGCAGTGGTGCCTCAGGACTCGAAACTTTCTCAGTTGTAGGAGTTATAGGGGGTTGGGGAACACCGGATGTTCCCACTTTAGTGGTGCATCCAGAAACATGTGATTTGTGTTTCTGTTATCCAATTCCAACGCCATTTCTTCTAGTTCAGTGTTGAAGGAAAAATTCAGCCTTTTACTTGTGATTGGCTCATCAAGAAGCAATTCAATCATGAAACTTTCATAATCAGGTGGAGGGGTGGGGCCTTGTAATTGAAAAGTGGGTCGAGGTCGTCTAGTACATCTTCGGTTGTTTCTGTCATCTCCACCCTTGCATCTAGTTGTATGGTCCTGACATTATTCTCACCTACTCCTTCTCCATGCTCTGATGGAATTGCAGATTCAGGTTCTGGAGTTTGAAGGGTGTTCTGCTCTGGCGGTACTTCGAGTCCTTTGTCCCCATTATTTTTGGTTGAATGCCCTGGCGAAGTTGGGGATGTGGTTGTGTCATTTTCCCCAATGTGCAATCCTTTGTTTCTGGTGGATATTGTTGTTTCCTCTTCCCCCAAAGGGAGCATGCACCTAGATGTAGCCACTTAAGTATGGAACACTTATTTCCATGTCTGCATTTTGGCTATCATCATGTTTTCCATTAGGTGGAAGTTTGTGTCTGACATCTGTTCAGCCGGTGTTGTCTGATGTATTTCAACGGACATGATGTTGGTTGTGGGGGAGTCCTCCTTTCTTTTTGTTGCCTCCTCTAGAAGCTTCATATTCTCTTGGCGCAACTCGTCACATTCTTTTTCTAGGGTGGTGAGTTGATTCTCATCCCAGCTAGTACCTGCATCACTTGCATTTAGTTTGTAGCTAGTTGCTGCACCTGGAGAGGTAGGTTGAGAACAAGTTGAATGTCCATCATTAGCTTCTGTACCTACGTGGTTAGTGCTGACATGTTTTTAGTTATATTAAAAAAATCAAGGTAGAGTTTGAGACAATCTCACAGAGTTCATCGATCTCTTGTCCTACTTCCATGAACTTTGTCATTGTTGTTGGCTATTGTATGGGCCTGACTGCGAAGCTTACTTTGTGTACTTATTCATTGTCTTTGGAAGATTCTTTGTTTCCTTTACTCAGGCATGCACTTCATTCTAGTTGCGGCGCCTCTTTCTCAGGGATCTTTGTTCCCTCCTTTCTTTCTATCGAAGACTCACTTATTCTGCCTTCTTTCTCTACTTCATTGGCAGTTTCCTTTACTACTGGTTCACCAAGGATGGATACCCTTTATTTAGGCACAACTACTTTTGAAGAAGTGATGACAACATGTCTCTTTGAATTTTCTACTTTTTAAGTTTCCATATCTATGACTTTTAGAGAGGGGGGTTTCTTTGCTAGTTTCTCAAGGATTTGCACCAACACCCTTTTTTGTTCGTTTGTTTTGTGGTCATATCCTTAGGCTATTTCTGTTGGTGTTTAGATGATCTACTGGTGTTTACACCTTGTCTGGATACCAATATCCTAATATCTTCTTCATTGAAGACTAACTTTTCCTTATCATAGTTGCTTAATTTTGGAAGGGGAATCAAGATTTTCATCCTATAAAACCGATAAGTATACCCCTATTTTGTCCTTGCCAGGATGTTTGCTGCAACTAGGTTTCAGGAGTCCACCAGAGTATCTCCTTCTGACCTCAAGAAATATTTTATCTTGCTAGGGTATCCTAACTGGTGAGCAATATAAGTGATTATTCCTCCCATACCGAAGTTACAAGGACTGTCTGGCCCTATTTCTGCAACTAACTTCTCAATTAGTGAGTCAGGGTATGCAAGAGGAAGGACTGAAATAGGTCTGGCAGACTCTCATCCTCCTTCCCTATCAACCAGTGATGGTGGTGATCAATCGGTGGTGAACTCCTACTCCAACAGCATCTTCAGGTCTACTCTGTAGTGCGATGACGTCGACACGGTACAACCCCTTTCACATAGCTGGTGGTGTCGTATATATATATATATATATATATATATATATATATATATATATATATATATATATATATATATATATATATATATATATATATATAATATGCATCGGCTTGGGGTCCTTTACTTGCGCCCCAAGCCTCCCAAGTATTGTCCTAATGACACGTTCTTAACAACCATGAGTGACAACTCTATTAGAGATGCCATCAAATGGTAGCCACTGGATGATAGATGATGGCGAGTCATTGGATGATAGGCACAAGTATGCGACCGGGTGATGGATGTAGACTAACCATCATGTGATGGTTGCAGACTGACCATTAAGTGATGGTTGTAGGTTGATCACCAGGTGATGGTTGCAGATGGGCCATTGGGTGATGGTTGCATATGGGTCACCGGGTGATGTTCACAAATAGGTCATAAGATGATGGTCACAGATGGGCCACCGGATGATGGTCACAGATGGGCCACCAGATGATGGTCACAGACGGGCCCTCGGGTGATGGTCGCAGACAGGCCATCAGGTGATGGTCGTAGACGTCTGCCGGATGACCATCAGTTTTTGATTTGTTACCATTTGGTGATGTGCCAGGACACTGCTGGATAGCGTCTGGTGGTGATGGACCGATGGCTAGGGGGGACCATTGGTTGTCATCCGATGGTAGTCCTACCTTTGGTATCATACTTCTATTCATTTGTTTACCTACGTGTGACGTCATTTCCATCTTCAAATAGGGTAGAGAGATTATATGCAAGATTGGAGGGAAGTGAATATAAATTTACTTAGATAGGAGGAAATGTGGATAAAAATAAGGCTTATAATATCTGCAAAATTGGATGTTACCAATATTGAAAAATATTTTTCATTGTACAACTAGTTTTATTGAATTTAAGTGCATTGAGAATATCATACATTGGATCACTATGCAAAATCAAGAAAATTTTCAAGTTAATCTATAATCCAGATATGTGAACTTTTTTTTAATCCTATCATCCCTCTATGGCTTGCCATCTTTTCCTAGGTGATATGATAATTTCTATCAATGTAAATTTTATAATTTATGTTACAAAATAAGTTGTGTCATTAAAGGGGGTATATTGATCAATATGCATATCATCATGGTCAACTAGATAAAGGCCAAAACTAAAGGATTTTTTTAAAATAAAGATAAACTACATAATATAATGGAAATTGTAAGAAATTTAAGATAGAGTGGTGGAATGAGCACACACCACCCACCTCCACCCCAAACTTATAAATGTTCTCATCTGGAGCAAAACTTAAATCTAAAATGGAGGGGACAATGGTGCAAATATTACCAAGTGGTCCTGATAGCTCGAAGAACGTCCAAAGGAATGGAATATGTATGAGGACAGGAGCCTTAATTAGTGGAGTTTTATAGTGCACCCAATGGTTGTTCGATCGTGGAAGCTCAAAGAGACTTTCATATTGCCTTTTACATCATAGTCCCTCTGTAGGATCTACGGATCTTCCTTCAGTAGTAAAGGAAGTGTAGATTGGGGGAGATTGACAGATGTCTGACTGGTAGAACATGTAGTGTCAGTTGTGCAAGATTAGGCAAAGAATTTGGCTCTAGTTTCCCCCTGTCATATTGATCTATGTATAGGAGAAGTGGTTCTGATATGAAAGGAACAATTTGATTTAAATCAACATTATAAAAAAAATTCTCTTCAACATTCATGCAATCAACATTGTAATTAACAAGATTAGTGGATTTCCTTGTTGATGCAGCATGTGGCTCAAGTACCTCTATACAAGATGTTCCCAAGGGTTCAGGAGGAAGTAAAATGGGAACATAATATTTGTAATCAATGAATGGTTGAATGTGAACTATTTATAAAGGTGGTGCCTTCCCATCTAGACCAGATTGTGTGAAATAGAAATTGGCAGTGACAGAGTGTGAGGAATTATTTCATCATTGGAGGGTGGTCACTTATTATCTAGGATAGATTCAACCAAAGTGGATTTATCATTGATATCACATGGATTTATGTCAGTGATTAGGAGTTATTTAAGCTTTAAAATAAGGACGAATCTCCTGGTTTGAATTTTCATACTCAAGTAATAAAGCCTCTAGCGGAAGGGTCATAATTCACTTATTATCTAGGATAGATTCAAACATAGTGGATTGGTCATTGATAGCATGTGGATTTATGTTAGTGATCAGGAGTTATTGGAGCTTTAGAATAAGGACGAATCTCTTTGTTTGACTTTTCATACTGAAGTAATAAAGCCTCTAGAGGAAGGGTCATAATACCAACATTATCATTGCATAAAGACTTTGACTCCTTAGTAGAATCTGACATTATTGACTTAAACGTGAGATCATCATCATCATCATCATCATCATCATCATTAGGAAAAAATATCATGGGCTGTTTTGATATCTCAAGGGGCCTCTGTGATTGGGCCTCTAGTAAAGTAGCTAACAGGACTTGTTGGGTTTCTAATATTTCATGTTGCTCTACTAATATTTTTTCTAGAGCTCTGATCCATTCCTCCTAGTGAGGTGTATATCAGTTTTAACAATAAGGTTCATGCCCCTAAAAAAATTCTTAGTTATCCTCATCATACCCCGTAATATTCTTCATCATAGCACCCCTCATTTTGCCTCATAATAGTCTTGGACAGATTGTGGATTGTAATTATTATTATATCCACCTTAGCAGGAAGACTGAATATTACATTATGCCACCAAAACATGAGGGGACACATTAGGATAATGTAGTAATGTATGGTTGTAATAACCACACAATTGATATCGTGAACCATAATGTGTTGACAATTTCATTTGAAAAGATCCCTTTTTTGAAAGAAATAAATTACAAAAAGGAATCTAAGATTGAAAGAAAAGATTTAAATTAGAAGAAATTAAAAACTAATTTTACAAAACTAGAAATTGCAAAAGAACTAAAAATTACAAGATGAGCTAAGAAACAAGACTAAAAATTACAAAAATAAACTAATAAAATCATTGTCAGAATGGAAACTCGAAAGGAGGAGATACACTACCATAATGAGTCGCAGTAGGTAAAAATAAATTACAAAAATCTAGGTAATGAAATTATTGAACAAGATAGAAATTATTGAACAAGCCTAAAAATTATAAAACTAAACTAAGAAATTGCAAGGAATTGAAATTACAAAATAAAGTAGAATGAAGGGAAGAAATTATGGGACAAGTCTAAAAATAATAAGCAAGCTAAGAAATTATTTAAAAAATATTTAAATTATGGAACAAACTAAACATTATAAAACCAAATTAAAATTATGAAAATAAAAAAGTGAAATCCTATATACACAAGCGATCAAGTTTGAAAAACAACGTGTGTCGTCTCTGGCAACAACCCCAAATTGATGTGTGTCGTATGCACACCAATCACTAGGAAAACTCCTAGAGTTTCACCTTCTAACCATGTTGTGAACTTATTGCGAACAACAAGTCAATTTAGTATAGACATGTGTCGATCCAAGGGATAGCTAAAGCAAATGGTTGAAATCCAAAATCAATTGCAAGAACAAGAAAGGAAAATCCAGTAAATGAAGTTTGGTTATGCTAAAACAGAAGTAAAATTCTTAATTTAATTTTTAATTAATAAAAATGGGAAGAACTATGAGTCTAGAGGATCACCATCAAAATCATGTCTTTATTCAACAAATCAACTCTAAAGATCCAAAGGTTAAATTAGAACCTCAAGGTTGTATGCCCTTATGGACAAACTCATAAGGGTTGGAATTCCCACAAACCCATTGATCTTGAGGTTTATGGATCCTCATCCAATCGTCCAACATGCTACTATCCAAGATTATACCAAGAAACATGTGATTCCTATCTAACATTCAAATTATAGATTAGGTGATCATATCACCATGGTTTATAATGAACATGAGATAGAAGGATGAAAAGATGATACTTGCAATAAATAAATTGTAGTTTCATTCTTATGGGGACCCACGATCATATCACCCCATAAAACTATAGGAGATCATCCAACAATCAAGAAAAAATAGAGAGAAAATATTCTTTCAATAGAACACAAGAGCTAGTTATATTGAATACAAACATTTTTTATGGGGCTACTCATGCCCCAAAAGAAATTTACTCAAGAACAATGTAAAATTTACAAGATATGCAAACTAAAATGAGAATCAGAATGATACAAGATGTAGTCTACAAGCTAAGACAGGATGCCCTTTTTCTTTGGAGTCTTTCCTCCTTTTATAAAGGAAAGGAGGCAAAAAACCCTATAGGATTGAATGTTAGAAACGACCAGATTGCCTCATATTTGGTGTTTGTCAGTCAAGTGCATTTAGTCACTTGCTTTAGCCCGAAGTCACATTGCTCAAACCTTGACTGCATTGATGATTGTATTGTTTCGACATTTGACTGAGTCTTTATTCAAATTATTTTCACTAACATAAAAGCATATATAATTATACAACTTTCGTAGTCAAAGGAGTAAATTTTTAAAATATTAATTGCTTTTCCAAAAATGGAGGGATTTATTGAGTTATACTATTTTAATATTTTAACTATGTGATTATCAGTGATGTTGATTCCTAAAATGACAAGTCCATTGACTCATAAGGCCAGTAGACCGATTGGAAAGCCAATCAAAATACATTTTTCATGTAAAGTATTGAATTTTCTTTTGAACACATACTTCTGCATTAAATTATGCCATGGGATGCAAAAGTTATGATCTTTTTGGGGCGGAATATATATGTCAGGACTACCAGAAATTATACATACATATATATATATATATATATATATATATATATATATATATATATATATATTCCAAGAGTATTTAATCATCAGAGTGATTGGGCCATTTTCTTACAAAATCCAAGTACATATAATTAAAACTCCAATTAAAGAGAGAAAATATAAACTAAGACAATGCATTCTAAAACTAAGAAAATAATCAACAAAACAATGATAACAAGATATCTAAAAGATGTAAATAAAATTGATAAATACACATTATCAATAAATTCAGCTAAACTCCCAAACTTGACCAAGTCATATCATGTATGCACATAAATGGACCATCCTTAGGGTAAAGATATCCCTAGAAGGCCATGATGATAATTTTGGTGCATTTGGATGGCCCATGACATCAATTACAGTATAAGTGAACTAATATTACTAATTTAGTGTAGCTTAGTATCTAGGGGTCATTAATGATACAAGTAACACATGACTGAGAGCAAAACTTACACTAATTATCATAAGGGTTTTTTTAATAAACTAAGGATAACTCTTAAAAAATTAGTAAGAGATTCTAGCATAATTAGAAATATGATGATTTTTTGGTCCAAATGGCGTATGACATCACTAGATTTCAATAAGGGAGATAAGAGATATAGGGGTTTGAAAATGATCATTGCAAGAGTATTTTAGGGTGATTTTACAATGATTGGGCAGATATTAGGCTGTTGGGATGCTTCCTGGGCCTATGCTAGCAAATTATGACATGCATGGCCCTTGATGGGTGTGAGTTGATGGTGTTAAAGGGCGTGATGGAGTGGTGGGTGGTGGAATGTGGTTTGGCATGGTGCATGAAGCTAGAAAATGGTTTAGAGCGGTACAGGGAGAGCATGGTTGGGTGTCATCTCCTATCTTTGGCTAGGGTTTCCCAAACCACTAAGGGTAGCAACGGCTAGCACAAATGCTAGACGAGGGGTGAGAGGTGAGGAAAATCATGGGAAGGAAAGAAGGGAGGCTAGCAAACAACATGGGGTATTTTCTAGGTGTTGAGGGGCACTAGAGGGTCTGGTTTAGGGTTCCCTAGGGCCTTCAGACATGGAGACAGGAAAAGGAGTAGGCTTGCACACCTCCTACCCTACCCAAAGAGATAATGCACCCCATTGTCTATGGCCACTGGCCATGCAGACTAAAGAACATCAAGGACTGTCAAGAGGTGAGTGGGGTAAGCATTGCCATGGTGGAAGGTAAGCAATAAAGATGTTGTGTGACTTAGAGTAGATGATGATCAACAATCATTGGATCCACCCCCATAATTTTGGCTCACATGATCCAAACATACTCACTAACCTAGATAGAAGGGAGAATAGAAAAGGGAAATGAAGGAGAGGGGGACCACATAAATCATGATACTATCACATAGATAAGAAATGTGAAGAGATCATAATTTAGACCAATTGAATAGATCTCTTTACATAAAGAGTAAATCATTACCTCCATTTCCAGCATTATGATCCTATATTCTACATTAGCCTAGGAGTCATTATGCATCCATGATTGAGACTTTGTATTGTAACAATTTTTAGGTGACATCATATATAAACATAATGATTTCAAATTGATGTGTGTTGTCAGCAGAACAAATTTACTTCAGAAAATTGTTCCCTAGATTTTAACCTTGTAACAGATATCAAGTCACATTTAAACAACCAAGTTAACTTTAGTATAGAAGGGTATTGATCCCATGGAACACTATTTTTAAGAGTTTCAATTTGAACCCATTGCTATGAGTAATATTTAAGATCCAATTTTGAAGAGAGTGGCTAAGACTAGAGCAAGAATGGAACTTGTAGAAGTAAAAATGGTTAAGTTGGATTTTAATTTAATATTAAAAGATATTGGAGGTCCGTAGGATTACCACCTGTGATCACATATTTACTTTAATGAATTCAAATCCTTGACCTCAATTGACTAAATCAAGACCATGTGGATTTATGTCCTTTTGGAGCACAAATCTCACAAGGGTCAGACTTCTCTCAAACTCGAGATCTAGATATTTTAGGATTCTCATATAACCATCTAGTGAGTTTTATTCTAGGATCTTGTCAAGGTAAAATGAATATATTGATGATACAACTTTATCAGTTGATTGCGTCCATGGTTTCACACAATGTTGACTTCTAGACACTCAACAAGGATATAATCAATTTGAATAAAGAATGAATGCAATTAATAGGAATAAAGAATATTTAATTGACAACATTTTGGAGTCAAATACATCTATAGCAAAAAAATGGCTATGGGGCTACTCCCATGGCCCAATTGAGAAACTAACTCAAACATTATATGCATAATAAAAAAGAAACAAGTAATAATGGGGAGATTCATGTTGACGGATCTAGAAACAAGATGGTATCTTCCACAAGGAAGACGACAACTCCTCCCTTCCCTGTTACCCTTGTGCACCCATAGGAGGCTCAAGGGTGATAGACAAGGATATCCCTTTGTGCTTAGACTCCCCCTCCTTTTACAAAGGGGAAAATGGGGCCTGGAAACTCTAAAAATGCTCCAAGCAGTGGCTGGGGAGACTTGGTCCATGACGCTAGTCAGTTGACTAGAAGGCCAGTTGATCAATTAGCTTTAATGTTTGCTTTGGCCTAAAGCCAGGTTAGTTGATTGGTTGATGATCAATTGGTCAGTTCATCTGTTATAACAAGTCTTCTTAATTATGACTTTGACTTAGTCTTACTAGGGAGTCGATTGACTAAAGTGTTAGTCAATCACATAGAATGTCAGTCGATCGGTTGGAGTTTCATGACTTGACAAATTTTGTATGTGAGTTGACTGACTGTGATGTTAGTCGAATGACTAGAAACTTTGGCAGGCTGAATGTTCAATTGAAGCCTCTGTTTCTTGAGTCTTTTTGAGCTTTGGAGTGATTGAGTCATTTTCCTGCAAAATCCAAGCAAATCTAATAAAAATCTAATTAAAGAGCAAAAAGCTAAACTAAGATAATTAACTTCTAACTAGGGAATAATAAAAAATGCTCCTATGTAATGATCTAAAATGATGAAATAAAAGTGATGAGTATACATTCATCAAATACCCCGAAGTTGAACTTTGCTCATCATTGAGCAACATTGAATTACAAACAATACTAATGAATATTTCCATCATGCCCTCCTATCTTTCCTAGAATGACTTGAATCCTTACCACCTTCCATGGCCAAGAGACATTAATTTCCTAGAATCATGGAACACAACTTTTAATTCCCTATAACAAAGATGCTCATGACTTGTTTCCATTTCAAGACTTGGAAAGAAACATATGTCATAATCCTTCTTCTTTTTTGTACTCCCACATATTCTCACAAGTGTTTGTTTGCACAAGAACAGAGTTTATTGATTGAATGTTAAGGGGTTATGTAGATTCCCCTAGGTAGAAAAGAGGAGTGAATTGAAATATGGAATAAGTCAGACTCTCCTCTATTTGACTTGGGAGCTTTTTATTTTCTTTGTTGTATTTTATATTTCTATGTGCTCTTTGGCATCTTTTCTTCGGGCATGCCCCTATTATATACAAGGGTTATGGAAGAAGTGGTGGAGGGAAAGGCTATACCATCCTGAACTTGGAGTTTAGCTCATTTTGTCTTTTGATTTTTTCATGAATGGAGGGGTAAGAAGGTGGTGAAAGAAGTATAGAATAGACAGGACTTGTGCCACTTTTGTTTGAAATTTAGTGCACGGGTATCATGGCATTAGTTCTATTCTTTCTATAATTTGCAGGAATCAAGAAGTTTGAGAAGTTATTTATAGATTTTAAGTAGGGAGACATTATCTTTGATTTCTATCTTTCCATTATGGTTTCCCACCATTTCCAAGGAGTAGTGCTATTTAAGTCCCTAGGTGAACAAATGATTTCCAAAATGTCACTTTATGAAATTGTTGCAAGAAGATTCACTTATTCAAGAGATGCATTGATTAACATACATAATTAGCTAACTAGATAAAGGCCAAATCATTAAAAGAGAAGGATTTTTTTTGAAAATTTTGAGCTAATAATAAAAATGCTAAAAAGGGAAGATAGTGGGTGGATTGCGCACATACCACTAAGCTCCACCCCAAACTCAAGATTTTTCTCGTTCTGAGCAAAACTTAAGTCTAGGATGGAGGGGAAAAATCTCAAAGATAAACAAGTGTCCTTGGTAGCTCGAAGAATGTCCAGTTGAATGGATTATTGATGAGAAATGGATCCTTGAATAGTGGAGCTTTATGCTGTGCCCAGTGATTGGGTGGCCATGGAAGCTAACATGGGCTTTTTGATCGATTGAATTTATGTTTCATTTCACCTCGCAGTCCCTCCAATAGGATATTCATTTCTTACTCCATTGGTGTAGGAATTTTTGTTGATGGATGTGGATTGGCGACATGATTGTACTAGTTGAGTGTATTTGGGGTTAACTCTTCCCTAAAGATATGTGGTGGATCACCTTTTTGAAAGAATAAGGTGGTATAAGATGAATCCACTATGTGTAGTATTGGATGTGGTAGATCAGGTGGAGGATCTGGTTCATATTTCTCCTTGTCACATGGATCTACATGTAGTAGACTTGGTATTGGTATGGGAGGAACTATCTTACCAACCTGGTACAACTTTTTATATGGTTGTGTGTCCTCCTTATCTATCATATCATCAATATTAAGGCTAATGGAGGCATTGGTGTCCTTTAAATGCTTAACCGTGGCTCTAGTTCATTCATGAATCATGTGCCCAACTCAATAGGATTAGAAGGAACCACATCACAATCTAATAAAGTCATGCAAACTTTTTATGTAGGTAGAATCACCTCATCAGGTTCAACCTGATATGGACTTTTGGGCTCTTGATGATAAAGACTTTCTTTAAAAGGATCCACCAGTACATGATCTAGAATAGGCTCAACTAAAGTTGGTTGGGCACTGATAATACCTAGATCAATGTCTATAATAGTGGTGGTCGTTGGAGCTTCAGGTTCTGGAGCCATTTACATTGGATTCAGCATAGATGACATGAGAATTGTGTCATCATCATTTTTATCAATCAAAATCATCCTTGGCTGCTCCATCTTCCTAGGGAAGGGAGAACTTTGATTTCCCTTTAAGGGATACGACTGGCTGAGAGAGTTGTGTTGTCCCCCAGCTACCATCATCTCTATGGCATCAAGTTTTTTGGTGGCTCGGGCCTCCTATTGAGGTGCATATTAGTTATTATGGTAAGATTCTACATTATTATGGTAATATTGTTGTACATAGTCCCACTCCTTAGAATATTGATATGTGTAGCATTGTTCCTCACAATAGCCTCTAAAATATGGTTTATTATAACTTGCAACATATACATAAGGATAGGATGGTGTGGCATCTTACTCAGCAAGGATCTTATTGAGTGTTGTGTCTCCTCCGGCTTCCTACTCCACATTTGTGGTAGCTCTAATCTCAACCTCTATGGCCTCTTTTTGTATGCAGAGGGCATGTTCTATGCAATGGTTGGCTTCTTATTCCTCATCTACAAGGTTTGAAACTTCATATCTATCCTTGGGAGTTCTAATATTATGCACGAGGTAGAGTCTCACATGTTTACTTCATGTGGAGACATCTTAAGGAGTCCCATATATAATAATAGCAGGGTCACATCTCTCACATCATACATTCTACGGTGCCAACCAGTCTATTCAAATGAATGCCTAAAAACTAGAAAATAGGACTATCTTTAATACAATAGAGTAGGATGAACAAATTACATAAATCTTATCTAAAAACAAAATTATGGAATGAAACTAAAAGTTACAAACATAAACTAAGAAACTATGAAACGAAACTTAAAATTGCAAAACCAAACAAAGAAATGACAAGACTAAATATCAAAAACCCAAAATAAAATTATAGTTAAAATAGAAAAAGGAAATCTTAATTATTCAAAGAAAATGGGGTTCAAAAGAAACTTTGTTGTCCCCGGTGATGGTGCTAAAATTTGATGTGTATTGTCAGCACAACAAATTCACTAGAGAAAATTATTCCCTAGAGTTTAACCTTTTAATCACTATCAACTCACTTGTAAGCTAGCATGTTAACTTTAGTATACAAAGGTATCGATCCCATGGAACAATAATTTTTAAGAGTTTAAATTCAAACCAATTGCTATGAGTAGTATTTAAGATATAATATTTTAAGAGAGTGATTAAAGCTAGAGTAAGAATGAAAATTGCAGAGTAAAACTAGTTAATTTGGGCTTTAATTTGATATTAAAAGATATTGGGGATCCAGAGTATTATCACTATAGACCACATTTTTTACTTTAACTGATTCAACTCCTTAATTTTAATTGATTAAATCAGGATCATGTGGATTTATGACCTTATGGAGCACAAATCTCATAAGGATCGAACTTCTCTCAAACCTGAGATCTCAGCATTTGAGGATCCTTGTTTAACCGTCTAGTAAGTTCTTTCAACATCTTATCAAGAACTCATGATATTCCACCATATTTTCAAACCATGCATCATATGATCTTGTCACCATGAGTTACAACAAACAAGATAAGATGAATAGATTGATCATGGAAATCTATCAGTTGGTTGCGTCAAGATTCCATGGTTTTATACAATGTTGAGATCCAAATCTCATCACTAAACATGGATATAATCAATCTGAATAAAGAATGAGTGCAATTAATCAAAAGAAAGAGCATTCAATTAATAGCAGCTTGAAGTCAAATAAAACTAAAGTAAAGAATAGTCTATGGGGATACTCCCCATGACCCAGAAGAGAAACTACTTGCAAACAATAAGCATAATCACAAAGGAAAAGGTAAGAATGGGGAGAGTCATGTTGCCAGATCCAACAACAAGATGGTATCTTTAGTGAGGAATATGCCAACTGCTCCCTTCCCTTTTGTCCTTATGCACCTAGAGGAGGATCTAGGGTTATAGAAAAGGAGACCCCTTTATCCTTGGACTCCCCCTCCTTTTAAGGGATGAAATGATACATGGAAGCCCTAAAAACTCTCCAAGAGGCAGCTAAAGACTTCCTCGGCGATGACAATCAGTCGAATGGAAGTCCAGTCAGTCAATTAGCTTTAATGTTTTCTTTGATTTGAAGCTAGTTCAGTCGGCCAGTTGGTGATCAATAGGTTGGTTCATCTATAATAATGAGCCTTCTCGATTCCAACTTCGATTGAGTCTTGTTGGTGACTCAATCATCTGGAATGTTTGTCGATGGGCTAGAGTTTCTGAACCTGACCAATTCTTGCATGTGTATCTACCGATTGGGATGTCATTCGATCAACTGGAAAGTCTGGGAGGTTGAATGTGCAGTTGAATCCTCTAATTCTTGGGTTTTTTTGGGATTTGGAGTGATTGGTCCATTTTCCTACAAAATCATAGCAAATCTAATAAAAAATCCTATTGAAGAGAGAAAAGCTAAACTAAGACAATTAACTCTAAACTAGGAAATAATCAGTAAATGCTCCTAAGTAATGATATAAATGGATGAAATAAAAGTGATAAGTATGCATTCATCACATATCGAGAACATATAAGGTACCAACCCAATCCATATGTGATATTATCCCTAATTCATAAATTGAGAAAATCAACAGTCATATTTCTAATATAGGGGTTATGAAAGTTAGTAATTATATATCGAGGCTGATGTGAAGTCCTAAAAGGTGATCATAGAAGTCGAGATCATTCATCACAGATTCATATTTGGTAAATCAATACTAAGAGTCAATATTTAGACAACAAGAGTCATATGCCCAATATTTTCAAATCTATAATATAGGTTCCTACCTAGAGCATAGGTGTGATCATTCATCGATAACTAGAAATTGAGAAACATTTTGTGATATCAACACCAATTTCAGTATTATAGTGTTCAAGGTTGATGAATGACCTAGATCTAGGTCCTTTTAAAAACTTCAACCAAAAGTTGTAGTCAACACTATCATGGTCAACTTGACCACCAAATTGAGATTCAAGATTTAGTGTCAATTCATAGATCTGGATTATTAGAGACTTAGGTTGAGAGATCAAAATTGTTGGAAAGTTTTACCTTTTAAATCTATAAATATTAAAGATGTGAAAATGTTGAGAAAGTGATAATAGCAATGTGACCTATGTTAGGGATATCATGGATCAAACTACCACTCTAATCTAGCACATTTTTTCTTTAATTAAGAAACATTGACCATACAAAAATAGGGTGAGCAATGACTGTTGATTTGTATTACAACACAAAGATAAGGATCAATCATCCATTTTTTGAGATTTTTAAAACAAATTTGAGGGTCATAATATTGCTCCATTCCTTTCATAGATCAAGGGAAGGGGTATATAGAAATAGGGAAGTCAAAATAAGGCATTCCAAAAGTTAAATTATCATAGGCCATGGTCAAAACTTTATATGATTCACATCATTCAAAATTGAGCCTTACAAAGAGGCATAATAATCAATAGGGTATTTGTCTCCTATAATCCAATGTGATGTATGGTTCTAAAGACATAGTCATATTGAAGTATGGGGCATGATACATATCAATAGGGAGGTATTTTCTTAGTTATGTTTGAGGTTTTGATAAAAATGGGGACAACATATGTTTAATTATGTAGTGACTTCATCAACCAGGAGTTATAAAACATGACTTCCACCATATTTCAAAACATCTAAGATTTTTTGTGATCTGCCTCAGATATAGAAAGCACATATGCTAGATTTAGTAACATTGAGTTTGCATGATCTGAGATATTACAAATGAGTACATTACTTTCAAGAGTAATTTCATTAATCAAAATAGGGTTTTGAAGTTAAGATCAGATCATGGCATTATCATCTTAATCAAATTTTGGAAATTCCATTGAATTTTAGTTTTCCCATACATAAGTTGCCCATAATCGAGAAAAATCATGTGATCAATGGTCATGAGAGAAGAAGCGCATGAGTAGATGAGAAAAATAACTAATAACATCTAATAGGTGGCTTAGGTAGTCCTTAAAGAATAGATGAGATGATATATGCCTCTCAAGATTGAAGAGAAGAGACTTAATCCAGTCTTGGGTCCACTTTGGGTAGGTTGGCATTTAGAGGAACCTCAACCACAACAACTAGGTGGATATGAGGTGATTACTAGCCAAGACATCTACATTTAGCAGCATACCCATTGTTTTAATTTCACCATTATAGATTTTGGTTCTCTCTAGGTTCATAAGATGTGCTATGAAATATTCATATATAGAGGCCTATGTGTGTAGATCTAATAGCATTTGTCATGGAACCTTATTATTGTAATCCTCACTCCTAATGGCTAAACAGCCAAAGGTGAGAAGACATGAGCATCTATCCCTAGAATGACACATTACACACAGGCAGTATATATGAAAGGAAAAACTTAACTAACAAAGATAGCACAATCCATTATGGAGAAGAGAGAGTCATGTATTAATTTCCATTTCAAAGGATATCCCATTGGTGTTTTATTTTAAAGTTTAGTTGTATTGAGAGTATTAAATATTCATTTGGCACCTAAAATTTTGATAAATAAATATACTAATGTCAAACAATTAAGTATAATATGATAATACATTTAAGCATAGTTTAAGAGTAGAATAGAAGTTTCTTGGCAAAAAAACATTATAAGTAAGAACAAGGAACAAGGAAAGAGAAATTTAAATAATATTCTTTTAAGCAAAAAATATTTTAGGTAACATTTTCTACGATATCAACATTAGGCCTTTGACCAACTTCGAAAGGAAGGGTCCTTGAGGGGCATTTGAGGCTAAAAGCCAAAATGTCACCCTATTTCTACGTGAGGGACCTCAGGAGAAAATTAAATGAGCTAACCCTGTTTCAATATGCCTTGTGCCCTTACCCTAAGAATTCAAGTAGGTACACAAGGGTATATAATGGATTTATAGATTATGTTCAAGGTTTGTGTAATATGATCAACAATAAAAATGTTATTCATAGGAAAATATATCAAACAAGTAATTAAGTAGCTAAGCATTCATAAGCTCATACATATAAGCGATGCAGTATTATAGTAGGGTCAAGAGATTAAGCATACCTTGTGAGTAGTGAGCAAGTTATGATTATTAAGTAAGGTTCACAGAGAAGGCTCAACACAAAGGGGACCTACGATGTAAAAAAGATTATTTGGGGTCATATATTAGCAAGGTTTCAATAATATAAACACCATTTATGTCATGTGGATGTTCCCCTAGGCCTAAGTTTCAAAGTAATTCATTCTTAGATCCAAGGTTCCATACATGCATGCAATTGTTCAACATAATTCAAGTATCAAAGTTAAACCCTAGGTCTAGGTGAACCATCCACTTTATGAATGATAAAAAATAAAGACAATCTTTGGTTTACATATATTGGAAGCATGATATTTGTATTAACATCAACGTTTAATCATGCAAGGTTAAAACTAGTCATACTAGGTCAATCCCATGCAATATCGTCACATTCCCAAGTTATAAGATCATAAAGGTGAATTACATTGATCAAGTTAGAATTTAGAGCAAAACTATGATAAATTTGATGATTTTAAGTCTTAATATAGTACATGTAACATTTTAGTATGATTCTTTCAAGTTTACAGTATAATAAAAACATACGCATTTAAATCATGTAATGTATCTCATGTGTGTCATATGTAATCAAAAGAGCACATGTACTTGAGCATGACATTTTTGGGCATAATAAGGTAAAAGTTAGTCTTTACATCATTTGAGTTACTCATGGAAAAGTAGCATAATTCCTTAGTCAAACATGGCAAAAAGCATCATTAACTTTTATTTATTTGGTATTAAATGCTTAGATGATGATAAATTAATCCAAAGTCCTAAACTTGATCGATTCATATCATATATGCACATAAATGGACCGTTTTTAGGGCAAAGACAACCACAGAAGGTCAAGATGATCATTAGGGTGCATTTATATGGTCAAAGAAATCAATCATAGTAGAAGTGGTCTAAGATTACCGATTTAGGGGAGTACAGTTGCTAGGGGTCATGGCTAATGCAAGTAATGCATGATTGAGAGTGATTGTTACTCCAAAGAGCATAAGGGGGATTTTTTAAGAAATCAATGATACATCATAAAAAAACTAGTAGGATATATTAGTATCATTAGAAAGATGATGATTTTGTGGTCAAGTAGTATATTATATCATTATATTTGAGTAAGGAAGCTAAGATATCTAGGGTATTGAAAATGATAATGATAATAGGGTTTTTAGTGCAATTTTACCCTGATTAGGCCAAGATTGGGATATAGGGACACTTCTTGGACCCGATGTTGGGGTGTTGCATCATTCATGACCTATAGAAGGTGTGGTTTGGCAATGTTAAGGGATGTGTAAGAGCAATGGGAGGTGATTGGGGTGATGGACACAATGCATGCCATTATAAAGTAGTCTAGAGTGGTAGGGGGAAGAGGGGTTGAGTGTCATCTCCTATCTCCAACTAGGATTTCCCATACCCATTCAGGGTGGCAGAGACTAGCACAAGGGCCATACAAGGGGATGAGAGGCAAGGAAAATAGTGGGGAAGTATAGAAGAGAGGTTGGATAAGGGTGTGGCTTATTTTATAGGTGTCAAGGGGCACTGAAGGGTTTGGTTTAGGGTTTCCTAGGGTCAACAATCATGGAGAAGGGAAAAGGAGGAGGGTTAGTGCGCCTCCTGCCCCACCCAAAGAGCTAACACACCCCATTTGGCTAAGGCCACTAGTCATGTGGAGCGAAGAACATCAAGTACAATCGAGTGGCAAGTGGGGTAAGGGTTTCCTTGGCGGAAGGAAAACAAAAAAGCTACTACATGAAATAGGGTAGAGGATGACCAAAAACCATTGGATCCACCCTCAAATCCATGGCTAGAATGATCTAAAAGTCATCACTCACCCCAGTCTAGAAGAGAGGATAAGTCAGGGAAATGAAGGAGAGGGTGGGGGACCAGTTGGCCGCACACCCTCTCCTAAGCTAGTTGGTCGGGTCCAAGATCCAAAAAGATAGTAAACTGGATGAAGCAAAAGTTTTTAACATAGGGATTACAAATATGTTTAACTAATTCCTCCTAGCTATGATTTGAGAAAAAAGAAGTGTTAGAAATGTGATATATCCCTATACCTTATGAGGAGAAAAATTAGGGTGGAAAGAGAATCACAGAGGGGATCAAAATTGCGATGAAGGGAGTAATGTATCACCTAGGTGCAACCTAGGTTTTCTCATCTAAATGAAAGTCAATATATATATCATGTAAAGGTAACTTCACTCAAATAAGCATCAAGATGCATCAAAGCATGAAACTAAAGGAAAGAATAAGAAATTAGTGCAAAGTAGAGACATAGTGTACATTCATGAAGAGAGAGAAAGACCCATTCTATCATAGTGGAGTTCATACAAGAAGCAACCTCTGTTGCAAGATGAGATCACATTCAAGATAAAGGAGATGAACCATTAGAGTCACCTACACAACGATGTTCTATTCTCAACCTACGATGGCAACACTGGATGGAAAGAGAGATGAGACTAAGAGAAGAGATAAGTCCACATGTAAAAGACTTTCATGTTACGACTTTGCATCATCCTTGCATATGCATCAAGTGTAGATATAGTGCCAGGCCATTGTGAATAGACAACAAGGCATGTGAGTCATAGAAGATATGTGACCATAATTCTTATGAAGCTTCATAGAAGTCAAGCATTGGCTTTATCGTGGCATATGGTGGTTGAGCCATGCGTCGGGCCTCTGGATCCCACATAGTGGTGCTTTTTTGTGGTCACATAGATTTGAAAGGAGCCCCACATAGTTGTGCTCTGATATAGTGTCAGGCCATTGTGCATCTGATATACAAAGTAGGAGGTTGCTATATGGGCATGGTTTATGCATCGAACCACTGGTTGTGTGGCTCAAGGACCATATGGCATAGTGAAAAATAAAAAGATTAGTTTAAATGATTTTTCTAGATTATTTCATCTTGGAAAGTTTGCAGAAACCAAATTATTTGTCAAAATAGGGCATGTAAGAGCTCATTGGAAAGATTGTGAGATGATTATCATCTTGAAGATGTTCTAGACCCTATTTGATATTTAGGGAATTTATAAACTTAGGCTTTAAAAGGATTTAGACCTGATCATAGAAACTCAACACATAAGTTTTATTCTCTCTGACCCATGGTCCATGGCCAATGAGTTCATATGATATACACATCTTTTGACTAATGATCATGTTTACAATTTTTCCCTAGTTGTATCATTTACTGATCAAATTTATAGGGCACTTCTTTTCCATTTCAATAATTTCCTTACCTCATACATCTTGTACATAGACATTCTTTAGTTTAGGTTCAAGTTTATGTTCTTGCATTAATATTCAGAAAATTAAACATAATTATCTGATCTTAGAATATAAAATGTATAATTTGTCTTAGTGTATCAATGTGTCGTTATCTTTTAGAATTTATATTTTTCTTAGAGTATCAAAATCAGATAAAGAATTTATAATTTCATATTAACATCTTTACTTACTAATTATTATTCATAATTCAGAACATAATCATCAACATTTAAAATAGAAATATGAGATATATCTCCATCCTTTCAGTTCCTTATCATTATAATAGAACACATATTTCTCATATATATTAGACTAAAATTTAAAATTTGGAAATTTACTAGAATTCATCTCAATTGCATGACATGAAGAATAGAAATACAAAACATACTTAGAAAAAAGGAATAAAAATAGTAAAATAAATAGAAACAAAAATAGACATAGAAAAGACATCAGAACATAACTTAATATTATATAATAAGTCATAAGAGAAGAGAAGTACTTTGGCACACATAATAGAAGAAATTTTGTGGGATAGAAGACATTTTATGCCATAGAAGGCATTTTGTACCACATAATGGAAGACACCATGGTGTCACAAAATGGCACATAATGCCAAAGAAGGTGCATTTCACTAATAGAAGGAATATTGTGTCATAGAAGGAGCTTTGTACCACATGAGATGACTTATTATATAACAATGGCTATAGAACGATAGAAGATATAAATAAAAGATGTTTATTTTAGTTATACATATCAAGTTATTCCTTGCATAGTTATGTTTTTATGTTTCTAGAATCCAATTCCACTTACATTAATTTTAGATTTTCCTTTGTGCATGGCTTCAGACAAGACATCCAAAATTTGAAGTTTCAGAGAGAATAGCTAAGTCAGAGTTTGCATGTGTAGATTTAGGATGATTACTTGGTGGGGTGCCATCTACGTTGTCCAAGATTAAGATTAGAGTTTTACATATTGCACCATAGTATTATTTCATATTGTATATAATGATGTATTAGGACTCCTTTTCTATGAATATAATGAGATATTTTTTCATATATTGTATGAAAATTGAAATATTTGAATGTCTTGTCCCTATACATGTACAAATCAAAATCTAAGATTAATGTAAGTGATATTGAATTCTAACAATATCAAGAGATTAATTGTGTTAGGAAAATTTTGAGATGTATAACTAAATTAAACATACTTTATTAATATTTTTATCTTTCTATACTCACTATTATACATTAATTATCTTATGTGGTGCCAAACACCACAATGTGTCTTTTATTGGTGAAGTACACCTTCTTTGGAATTATATGTCTTCTGGTGACACCGATGTGTCTTATGTTTTGTGGTACAAAATGTCTTCTATGGCATAAACTTCTATCATACACATTTTGTATGTGTAGATTTAGGGTGATTTCTTAGTGGCGTGCCATCTACACCGTCCAAGATTAAGATTACAATTTTACACATTTTACCATAACATTAATTTCACATTGTATATAATGATGTAATAGGATTCCTTTGCTAAGAATATAATGACAATTTCTTTCATATATTGTTGTAATGGTCTTGTCTATTATTATTCTAATACATATTATGCTTGTGGAACTCCCAAGAAAAAGTGTTTGAATGGTGTTTATGCTTCCGCTAAAAAAATGGGGTATCACGATGTGGTGCCAGAGAGTAATAATGTAGATGGTTATCAGAGAAATTCTTATATTGTTAGTTAAAATTGCCCATTAGAATCTAGATGAGATAAGATTATAGATTTAAAAAGACAGTTAGTAATCCTATTTATAGAAGAATTAAGTATATGATACTAGAATGCAAGTTGGGGTCTGGTTAAACAATAGAAATTGAGATATATACTAGGGTTATGTATCTATATGCTTTGAAATTTACATTTTAACTCTGTATATGCATATAGCATGCTCCCTCTCTTTTCCACATGTTTGTGGCATGGGACACAAATTAATGAAATATTTTGGAGGGAACATTACATGTATAATTAAATAATTATGATTTTATCTCATTTTACAAGTACATGTGGTATTTGACATGTGTACTAATGCAGTGTTAAAGTAAGTACGACACAACTTCATAGGCTTGGACTTCTAAAATATACACATGACTTTGGTGACGTGTGGGAGAAGGTGCAAACAACATGACACCGTATGACCCTATTTGTCACAACTGGGATGGAGTTCATATCTATGGTGATGGATTCACCAACAGAGCATGAGCAGTTCGTCAAATATGCTTCCAGGAATCTTATGAGTCAATCTTTCCCCTAGCAAAACCAACAAGTAACGAGCATTGTACAGGAAAGACAAATAGGGGGCACTCAACCTTTAATGTTTGCTACGTCGCGCGTGAAGATCTACCCGATGAGTGTGCAGCTTCACTCAGGGTAGTGTCAATCTGGATTGTTTGCGAGGTTGTTGCTTCTGGGTGAGGCGTCGACACTTTCGCGGTTGTCTCTACCTCGCCTGCTTGTGGTGGTGGAGAAGGGCACGACGTGGGTGGACGTTGCTCCACCTCTCTGTTGTCGGCGACCTCCTCTGCAGCTTCCACTGGAGATGCTGACAATGGTTTTGGCGTGGGCTGCTCAACCCTGAGCTCCCTCTCAAGGATCTCAGCGAACGCTCTCCATTACTGGCGTCCGACTGCACCACTTCTTCTGCCACTGGAGGCACTACAGAAAGCTCGGGAGCTGCGACCATCTCTTCCGCGGCAACTTCCCTCAGGGCTATCGAGGTTGTCTCAGCCCCAGTTGTCATGGCGACCTCCATGATCGCCAACACTTATTCAGCCACGGCAGCTATTGTTGCGGTTGCGGCTGGTATGGTAGGAGCGATGACAACTATATCGATGGCTGTTTTCGGGTGCTCTAGAGCGGTGGGTGGCTCGATCGGAACTGTGGATGATTTATCCTACCGAGCATCGAGAGGGACATGCCTTCCTGTTGCGGATGCCCTCTCTTGTATCCTTGTGGTGGCAACATAGGTGGCTTTGACTACCACAACTTCTATCTTGGATGTGGTAAAGACCAACTTTTCTGCGTCGTAGGTGGCGCATCGAGGGAGTGGAAGGAGGGTGTTTGTTCTTGTGAATTTGTAGAAGTAGTTTCGCCCCTCCTTTTTAATGATGTTGGCCCTCATGAGGAACTTGAGGTTGATCTTCTCGTCGCCCTTGTCCTTGAAAGGTTACGCGGTTCCTTTGGGTATCCTAACCCGACCACAATCAGATTGACGATGCCACCCATGCAGTATTCCTTGGTGGCATCCTTTATGGGGTGCAACCTATTCAACAAGAAGCGTCCCAGGTTGACCACACTGCTCTCCATCATGTGCCACATGAGATGGAGTTCTTCGGTGTTGATGTTTCTTGATTCGTTCTCGCTGAAGAGCAGGCATGCCACGAATTTGTGCACTATTCTCCAGAAGTAGGAGTGCACTACTGCCACCTTGCTTCCCAGCTTGAATGATGATTCACCGGTCAGCTTTCTCCAGAGCTCCACCGGGTTGAACCCGTCTCCTTTGGTGATCCTTGCACCGTTGTTAAGTACTTCTTTCTCTGCCTCCCTGGAAGAGAATATTTCATTGAGAAACTTCTCAGATATGACGTGCTCGACATTATACAGCCGCCCTTGTAGTCTGCCTTCCCCGCCATATTCTTTGATTTCCTAGGGTTTATTCTGTACCCGACGGAGAGATGACATGAACTTCTTGGTGAGTTCAGTGTAGGAGGCGGAGTGGCTGAGGCAGATCTTCCTCAACCTGGCTGCAGCTAGGACATTTTTCAACCTGTCAAAAATGCCTAGCTGAAGGAAGGATGACTGGTGGCAGAATCTGCTTGGCCTGTAGATTTTTGTTGCCAATTTTGAGTATCGACGCTCGTGGTCAGTGTCTCTAGGCACGAACATGCCTGGTGAGTGATCTAATGGTTTTGTTGTCGCGGTTGAAGCTGTTGTTGGGTCTGTTACTTCTTCTGTCCTTGGTCTCTTTTCAGCTGTGGATGGCCCAACTGCTTTGGGGTTTGGACGTTTCTGACCGACTATTGTAGCTTCTGCTGTGGCCTTGGTGTTGATCCTCCGACCATGTTCATCTACTTGGACAACGGTTTGCTTGGTGCGGGCCATTTCTGTTGTCATAAAACAAAAGTTTAGTAAGCATCTTGGATGGTTCACCTTACCCGATATCGGGCGGCTGGGTTGTGTCGCTCGATAACAGTTTGGTGATATAACGAAAACTTAACAAAACCTGAAGGCGTTAAGTCGATATCAGTGACAAAATCGTGATAGCCCGAAACGGTCAAAAAGATAAGATGTTTGCACGATATGTCAAAAAGCCTGGCCCGATATAAGAGCTACCCGACACAACCGTATCAGGCTACAAATCTGGACGATATGATTCTTGCTCGATATTCTTGTGTCAGGCGACACAAAGTTCAGACCGATACAAGTTTATCGTGCAACACCGGGTGTCACAAAAAATAACTATCCTGCCCGATACGGTTGCTCAGAAAAAGGGTGTCGCCCGATACGTGCTATACGCGAGGCGATATAAAACTGGGCGACACGGTCATTGCCCGATATAGGGTATCGGGTGGGTGCGCGAAAGAAGTGCGTCGTGCGACACGGTCAAAAGATAGAAAACCTGATAGGTAGAACCCGATACGGGGGTGATGTCTGACGCAAGCTTGTATCGCGCGATACATAAGAACTAAGGTCTTGTGCCTAATATAGCTAAAGTACATCGCGTGCCAGGTGATACTCTAAACCGCCGGGTTCGTGCTCGATAAAACAAAGTCACGCGATACGAAGCGCCCGATACGTGCTACGCGACACGAGTGGCGTGTCGCGCGACTATCGCGATAAGGATATCGGGTTATACCTTTAGGTTGCTGCGCGACACGGGAACTGAATAAGAGATGCCCAATACGAGAGCAAGAGTGAGAGTTTAACTGCAAGATACGGGAGTAGGTGAGAAAGTAAATGCTGGTGCCCGACACGGTTAAACCACAATTACTATATATAGTAATCGAGGGCGGGGGTAAAACGGGTAAAGCCAGGGCACGTGTCGCTCGAGGAGGCAAATCATTCTCGAGACGAGCAGTAAAATCAGTCCCGTCTGTCAAATCAAGGGTCATTACTCATGCCGTCCGACACGGATGCCCGCTAAGCGGTGTATCACCCGACTCGAATGCCCGCTAAGGTTTGCTGCCCGATACCATAGCCCGATAAAGGCGTGTCGCGTAATGCGCCCGGGTGTTTTCCTGATATCGGCCATGGAGCAAGGCATCTCAGCCCGATACAAAGCTTCAAACAAGATAAGAGATGAAAAACTAAAACTAAAGCGAAGGAAAAAGCGATTGATGGGTAAAACATCATTGGCCTAAGGTGAGGCCCCCAGCCTCAGATAGTATTAATCATCAATGCTTATAAAACCGAGCAGTGGCCCATAAAATAAGGGAGTCTGAGCATGAGGTGCATGCACTGACTCAGGCCTTATTACAATCATAATGTTCATAATGTTTTTCTTGTAGGAAAGGAAATAACGTCCTATTCTAAGAAAAGTAAAGACTCGGGCTGCCTCCCAAGGAGCATTGTAGTTAGTGTCGTCAGCTCGACAACTTCATATCCTTCACTTTGCACCTTCTGTTGTTTCAGCATCCTGCAAACTTATCTCTGATCTTCTCACGAACGCTTCATCTTCATAGTACCTTTTTACTCTGTGCCCGTTCACTGGAAAAACCTTTGCTGGATTGTCCTTGTCATATAGCTCCATCATCCCTGATGGATATATTTTTGCTATGGTGAAGGGTCCAGACTACCTCGTCTGTAGCTTACCTGGAAAAAGGCGGATAGAGGATTTAAATAACAAAACTTTATCACCTTCACTCACGTCCATTTTCTTCATGTGGGCATCATGCCACACCTTGGTCCTCTGCTTGTAAATCCTTGCATTCTCCTATGCATATATTTTCAGCTCTTCGAGTTCCTGTAGTTGTAGATACCTCTTTTCTCCTGCCTTCTCCAGGTCCATATTTAGGAACTTGATTGCCCAAAGAGCCTTGTGTTCAAGCTCTAAGGGTAGATGATATGATTTCCCATAAATCAATATGTAAGGGGTAGTACCAATGGGTGCCTTATATGCAGTTCTATAAGCCCAAAGAGCGTCATCAAGCTTCATCGACCAGTCTTTTCACGTGTGACTGACAGCTTTTTCTAGGATCTACTTGATCTGTCTATTCGAAACCTCCACCTGCCCAAAAGTTTGAGGGTGATAGGGTGTAGAGACCTTGTGCTTGACCCCATACTTCCGTAGAAGTTCTTTGAACTATTTCTCCCTGAAATGTGATCTGCCATCTCTTATCACAGTACGAGGTACTCCAAAGCGAGGAAAAATAGTTTTGTCAAATAGCTTGATCACAGATTTGGAGTCGCAAGTTTGGGTGGCAACAACTTCCACCCATTTAAACACGTATTCCACCACGACCAAAATGTATTGATACCCTTTTGATGGGGGAAAGGGACCCATGTAGTCTATTCCCCATACGTCAAAAATCTCAACCTCGATCCAGTTGGCCATAGGCATATCGTTCCTTCTTCCAATGTTTCCTATCGATTGGCATTCTTTACAAATTTTTACATAATTTGCAGCATCCTTGAACAACGAAGGCCAGTAGAACCCTGATTGCAGTGCCTTAGCGGCGGTCCTTTCACTTCCTAGATGTCCTCCATATGGTGAGGCATGGCAATCCTTCAATATCAGCGGGGCTTCTTCTTCTGGTATGCATCTCCTATACAAATTGTCTGAACATTTCTTGAATAGAAACGGGTCATCCAAATAGTAATTTCTCACATCAGACAGGAGCTTCTTCTTCTGGTTGTATGTGATATCTGGCAGGAACTCCCCGCAAGCAAGATAGTTGCAAATGTCTACGTACCATGGCAAGTTGTGTTCTTTGGATCTTATCATGAGCAAAGACTCATCTGTGTAGTTATCATTAATGGGTGGCTCATTTTCTTTTTTGACAATGATCCGTGACAAATGGTCGGCCACAACATTTTCTGCTCCTTTTTTGTCAATGATCTCATGATCGAACTCTTGGAGTAATAGGGCCCACCTCAGTAACCTAGGTTTAGTGTCCTTATTTTGCATGAGGTATCTGATAGCTCCGTGGTCGGTATAAACTTTTACCCTTGCTCCGATCAGATAGGACCTGAATTTGTCAAAAGCAAAAACAATTGCTAGCAATTCTTTCTCTGTGGCTGTACAATTTACTTACGCCTCATCCAAGGTGCGACTGGCGTAGCAGATAAAATGATGTTTTTTGTCCTTCTTCTGCCCTAGGACTGCCCCTACGGCATAATCACTAGCATCACACATTAGCTCGAAGGGTAATTCCCAATCTGGGGCACAAAGGATAGGTGGAGTTACTAGGGCTTCCTTCAGGGTTTGAAAATCCTTCAAACAATCATCCGTAAAATCAAATTCTGCATCTTTAACCAGCAGGTTTGAAAGGGGTTTTGATATCCTTGAAATGTCCTTTATAAATCTTCTATAGTAACCAATGTGTCCAAGAAAACTTCGCACCCCTATTACGAACTTTGGTGGGGGCAAATTAGAGATAGCTTCGACCTTGCTTGTATCTACTTCAATACCCCTCTTTGAGACCTTGTGCCCTAGGACTATGCCCTCTTGCACCATAAAATGGCATTTCTCCCAGTTAAGGACTTAGCTCTTCTCTTCACAACGTTGCAGGACTAACGATAGGTTCCTCAAACAACTGTCAAAATATCTTCCGTACATTAAAAAATCATCCGTAAAGATTTCCACGATGTATTCCAAAAAATCCGAAAACATTGAGATCATGCAGCGTTGGAATGTTGCAGGGGCATTACATAGTCTGACCGAAATTCGTCAGAAAGCATAGGTACCATATAGATAGGTGAAGATGGTTTTCTCCTGATCGTCAGGCAGAATAGGAACTTGGTAAAATCCGGAATAACCATCTAAGAAGCAAAAGTATTCATGGTGTGCCAGCCTTTCTAGTACTTGGTCGATAAAGGGAAGAGGATAGTGATCCTTCTTCGTGGCTTGATTCGGCTTTCGATAATTGATGCACATTCTCCATCCGGTAACAGTCCAGACAACAACTTCATCTCCTTTATCACCTTTTACCACGGTCATCCCTCCTTTCTTTGGTACAACGTGAATTGGGCTCACCCAATTGCTATCGCTGATAGGATAAATAATACATGCATCTCTCAGCTTGATGACTTCCTTCTTTACAACTTCCTCCAGCATTTGATTTAGCTTCCTATGGGGTTGAACCAGAGGTTTTTCTACTTCTTCTAGATTTATGCGGTGCATACATAGAGCAGGGTTAAGCCCCTTGATATCATCCACTGAATAGCCTATAACTTTCCTATGTAGCCTTAGCTCATTAAGAAGTCTTCCCATTTTCTCCTTGGTCAAGCTAGCATTGACTATCACAGGATACCTCTCTTCAGGATCAAGAAACTCATATTTCAAACCTTCTGGTAATTGCTTAAGTTCAGGTTTGGGTTTTTTGACTTCCTCTTCTTCACTTGTTAATTCTAGAGAAGCATACTTGATGATCTCTACAGCCTCCTCTTCATCGCTTAAATCTTCATCAAATTGATTTAGGAAGGTCTTGACAACCTTAGTATCTTCGGAGTCAGAGTCATGACTTCTCAACGCCCTCATAAGAGGGTCTACCATTGCAAAATCTTCTTCAACTTCTTCACAAGACTGGTTATAGCTATCCATGGAATAGGCAGACTCTAGCAGGGACGACCCTTTCATCGCGTCTTTTATCCTAAAATCTATGTGATCATTTCTGATTCTCAGAGTAATGATTCCTTCAGCAACATCAATCAGTGCCCTGCCGGTAGCCAAGAAGGGGCGCCCAAAGATGATAGGGCAGTTGGGGTCTTTAATAGTGTCTCTATGACAATAATGTCATAAGGAATGAAGAATCTTCCTACGCGAATCAGAACATCCTCAACGACTCCCATAGGTCTTTTGAAGGTATGGTCTGCCAATTCGATCCTCATGTTGGTCCTGACCATATCAGTTAAACCCAAACGTTACGCGAGGCTTAAAGGCATAAGGCTTATGCTAGCCCCTAAATCAGAAAGACCTTTCCTTTCTATATTATCTCCAACAGCAAAAGGAATAGTGAAGGCTCCTGGATCCTTCTTCTTGGTAGGTAAATCCACCTTCACGAAGAAAGATGACATACTGGCTAGGTGTATCATCTCAATCCTCCGTCCTCTTTTTTTTCTTGGTGATAAAATCCTTGAAAAACTTGGCGTAGGTCGACATTTCCTCCAAAGCATCCAGAAATGGCACTTTGAGGTGAAGCTTTTTCACTAACTCCATAAACCTTTCATAGCGCCTTTTACGATGTGCTTTTATGAGCTTGTAAGGGAAAGGCAATCTTGGAGAGCAAGGACTTCTTTTACCAAATAGGTCCTCCATAGATCTTGTTTCTGGCTCCCTGACATGAGCTCATTGGTTTTCGTCCTCTGTTGGATTCTCTGCCACAACCCTTGGTGCAGGTTCTTCAGGCCTGGCTATTTCAGGGCATTCTACTATCTTCTCTGATCTGAGTACTGCCATTTTGGAAGACTCAGTGCTGGATGGTATCTTACCCGGGGGATTCTTTATTAACTCGGCCATTTGAGCTAGCTGCTGATCTATCTGGCATTGATGCGTTTGCATATCTACCATTTGAACCTGCATCGTATTCAGAACCCCTGAGTTTGACAATGCACTCTGTGCCACCTGGTTGTTGATAGTATCTTGTCTTTTGACAAAGTCAAATAGGTGGCCCACCAAGTCCAGTTGATTCAAGTTCTTGTCCTGACTCTGCTCCTTAGCTTGACCCTGGCCTTGACTAGGGTTAGCTGCTTGGCGGTTTTGGTACTTCCCTTGCCCTTGGAAGTTCACCTTGTTTGTTTGGAAATTGGTTGTTCTAGTGAACTGAATTTGTCCACCTCTTTTCTTGAAACCTTGCGGTTGCTTGGGCGGATTATTCAACTGATGCGAATTCTCCGCCACATCCTTGTTGCCATAGCTAAAACCAGGGTGCTCTGGTCTTTTGAAGTTGACAAAAGAGATGTTCTCAGCTTCTTCTGCTTCAGATTTTCTTTCACTTGAATCGTCGGGTCGGGTGTAAATACAGTTATCAACACCGTGTCCACCTTCTCCGCAGGTGACACATTTCATCACTTTCTCAATCTGTTTCTTTCCTTTCCCACCTGATTCTTTTAACTGTCTGACGTCAGTGGCTATCTTTTGGATTTGAGTGGTGATAGCTTCAAGAGCTTTGGATTCGACTGACGACCCTTCATTGGCAGCCTTCTTAGCATATCCTCTATCAGTCCTGTCATAGTCGGTACCGCCTTGTAGTTCATCCATGTTTTCGATGATCTTTTTGGATCTACTGGGCTTCTTTCACAGAAAGTCACTTCCTGTAGCTGCATTCAGCGATACCCTTTCTTCAGGGGTCAGACCATTATAGAAGGTGGTTATTAGGAAACCTTTCTTGTAGTTGTGATGAGGGTAGTCTCTCTGATACTCTTGATACCTTTCCTAGACTTCATGAAGATTCTCATTTGGCTTCTACATGAATGACGTGATCCTTTGCCTATTCCTGACAATTTTCTCCGTAGGGTAAAACTTGTTCACAAAAGCGTCTGCCAGCGTGTTCCATCCGTTCAGAGCTTGATGTGGTAGCCCGAGGTACCAGGATAGGGCCTTGTCCTCTAAAGAGAAGATGAAGCCCTTGCAGTAAATGACTTCTTGTGGAACTCCCCGCATTTTGATGGTGTCACAGATATTCTTAAAAGCGTCAAGATGATGGTAAGGGTTATCGTTCTTTGAATTCCCTTGAAAGCTCTTGTTTTGGATCATAGATATGACAGATGGTTTCAGTTCAAAGTTTGTTGCATTGAATGTTGGGATGACAACAGGACATCTTGAGTTATTGGCCTTCGTGGCAGCCAACTCCCTGAGGGTCTTTTCTTCTTCGTTAGAATCTTCACTGTTGCTGTCCCCATGGTTATGCTCTTGATTATGTTGATTTCTTCTGTGTCTATGGCGATGATGACATCTCTCGTGACGATGATCATCCTCGAATTGTTCTGACTCAGGTTCTTCATTATTATAACAGTCATTGTTCCCACACGGAGGTGATTGTTGTTCAACTCTAGTGTTTTGCTCACCCTCGGAAAGAGGTGGTTCCACGTGAGGTGGCATGACCAACGGTGCTCAACTGAGCATAGTGCTTTTTTTTTCTTGAGTACCTGAATATAATGTTTAATCAGAAAACTCTTGTTAATGAAAAAGACTACTCTATACTCATTCAGGTTAGGAAACTAAAAGAAACAGTGCTGTCAAGCTTATTACTAAGCTTGAGGCACGTGAGTGTAGTCAGTGGATTCAGGTTCGTTAACAGTACCATTTTTTCTTGTCCCCAGCAACGGTGCCAAAAAGTTGACCGGCCTAAATCATGCGTCCAAAAGGAGAAGATTTGAAGTAGTCGAACTTTAAATAACCCAACTCTTAGGCCCCCGCAATGATGATGGGGTTCGAAGTAGCAATCAGGGTCAAACCACAGGGACAAGGGTGGTCGTGCTAAGAATGCAGAATCGACACTCTACACTCCGGTAAAAGAAAGATGAGGATAAAGTTCCCAAGGGAACGACATGTGAAGATCGGTAAAATAAAAGAAAACTATCTCCAACTGGAGTTACAAGGAAGATTAAGGTTTTTGGCATTTATCAGTTTTTAGGGGTTTTGCGCAATAGAACCGGAGGAGATAACGTGATTGCCTCGGTAAAGAACGAAGAAAGAAAACTTCAGCATAACAAGCGACAATAGGAAACCTCCCATACCCCTTCTCTCAAAGAGGGTACCTCCAACTAAGCACCACCACCTTCTCTCAAAGGTGATGGACTTGGGTTGGAGTGGAAAGATAACTGAAGCAACTCCAACACTGGGTACTCTCGTACTCCCTGATTGGACCAAACACTAGAGTTACAACTCCTCTCTCGAGGGAGTTGTAATGGGAAACACGATTCGATAGCTAGTCAAACATGATCCAAGCATACAAGCTAGCGTTCAGATGCTATAAGGCAATCATCCAACAAAAAGGGACCAAACATAGAGCAACATGTATTAAAACTCCTCTTTTCCATTAGCATACGCATTGTATAAAAGGTTTGGCTACATTGCGTAAATAAAGAAAGTAAATGACTGAAAAGGGGAAGATAGGTATCGCCTCCTTGATTTAGGAGGGCGACATACAATAGCATACCCCTAAGGTGCCTCTAACCCAGTACCGGGCGGGAGCTCTGCCCGATATGCCAATGTTGAGCGATAGGCTGTGACGGGCATACGTATCGATCAAAGTACTCTACCTGATACGGTCATATCGGGATGCCACCCTCTCGGGCGACACACCGTGATGGGTTGTCCGTATTGGGTTTGGTATTGTGTCGGGTTGGAGAGGCCTTAGGTTCTCAGGTTCCTCGTATCGAGTGTAGAGGGCAAGATGTCTCAGGCGGGAGCCCATCTAGGAACCCGACACATCGGGTGGCCTTCTTGGTCGATATCAGCTGTTGCGGCTACCGGGATGGGTCCTAAGTGAACCACTCCTGCCCCTCTCGGGTGGGGGTGCTCACCTAGTATCACCCGATACTCCTCGGGTGCGCAACACACTAGCTCCAGGTGCTTGCCAAAGTTAGCTTTCGCGGGGGTCCGACCTGTCCCATCGAGGTCCTGTAGCTACTATTTATAGGCAGCGGTTTGGAGGAAGTTGCGGATCTCCAACCGCCACGTATCCTTCATCGATTCCCTCTACATGGCATCGGGGACAGACAACACCTAGGTATCGCCTGACACACCTTGGCTATCGCGTGTCGGGATGCGGTGGTATCGGGCGACTGTGACAGACAGACTTTTTTTTCCGGTGAGTGGCTCGTGTCGTGCGATATGTCCGTGTCGGGATGACTGATCATGGCGTGATAATGACTCTCTGTCGGGTAGTAGCGCGTCGCTCTTCGGATTCAGCGCTGCGTGATACGCCAGTGTCGGGTTGCTGCCATATTGGGCAGCGACCTGCGATGGGTAATGGACGTGTCGTGCAGCTAGAAAAAGGCCGATTCTTTGTAAGTGGGCCGGGATGGACCAATTTCTTGATTTTGAGTGGAAAGGCGAGGAAAACTCTATAAAAGATGATAAAAATGAGTTAAGACCATAGTGTGACTCATTTATTCAATAACATGACAAAAGGAAGACGAAAGCAATTTAAAAGGGTTGTTTTAACAACAAAATATGGGCTATAAATATCACAAAAAAATGGGTGTTATCACTCATTTACAAGTAACCAATTTAATCTAATTGATGTAGCAAATAATCAAGCTCAAGGGAGTGATCATGTGATATTTGACAAATTTTTTCTCAAGTATAGCATAGGATCCACTTGGTAACCTTGAGAAGATCCAAAATAGATCGTAATTATAGTTGAGAATGCCTACTAGCTAGTAGACTTGATTAGGGATAATTATTATAGTCATTTGTTGTGGAGTAGATAGATGTACAATAAATATATTTCCATTGTTTGTCTTCTGCCCCAAATGTATATATTTCATTTTTAAAAAAGCTACACTTGTAGTACAGTCAATCAGTTTAGATTTATATTTTGAACTTTACAAGGTCATGAATTTATTTATTCCATCCGTTTATGCCTTGTTTTAAAATGTTACATTTCTCCACTTGCAAATTTCTAATCCACCATTTATTTGCACCATCCTTTCTATATCAAATTTCATGTTATATAGAGATGCATTGGACAATGATGAGGTTCACTACAGTATGCCCTCTAACTCCAAATATATACTCTAGGAGATGGGGCACTTGGATCTTATGGACATGATGGCGACATAACTCATGTACATGAGTGAAGGAATTTGTCTACAAGATAGTGGTTTGTATACATGCCTTCTTCACTACAATTCACAACTCACTATTCATTTGTGTATTTTATAATTAATGTTGTCAATATTTTGCCTGTATATACCTAAATTATAATTTTTGTGTTGTAAGTTGATTTCATTTTGCTTAATTAAACACAGTTCCCTAAAGTAAGTTATGAATTGACACACAAGAACCAAACTCAGCGAGATTTGTGAATTTTATGATTTTTTCACTACATAATTATTATTAGTTTGACACATCAAAAACTAATAAGGTGTCAAAATCGGGTTTGTGTCAAAATTTTCACCACAATATTGTATTGAGAGCATGGGGAACTACATGTTTTGGATCCAATAATCACAAACTTTTGTGCATAGAAGTGGAAGAATCTATCTTCATGGTAGTGATTTAAAGAAAAAAATTATCTCAAATATTATCTTTACCATGATACTTTAATTTATTGTAATATTTCTTTGTATTGGTATTATAGATCTATATAAAGTAGTTCTTATACCTTATTCTTTGATCTATTATTATTTTATTACCAATATTTGAAGACACATATAATTGTTAATTAGGTTTTTTTTTAAATTCCAAACATGGTAGTATACAACATAACTATATTTATGATATCCTATATGTGCATTGCAATAGTTTCATTACCTCATAGTTATTCTTTAGTTTAGACTCAAGTTAATATTCATGAATGAATGTTCAGAGATTAAAATGTAATTATCAGAACTTAGAGTATAGTAATTACAATTGTTTTAGTATATTAATTCTCATTATCATTTATTATTAAGAATTTTCTTAGAATATCAGAATCGAATAAAGAATTCAGAATTTAAGATTTATCCTAGTTACTCATTTTCATTCATGATTTAGAATTGAATCAACAAGACTTAAAATAAAATACCAGATTTATGTCCATTCTTTTTAGTTCCTTACTATTATAGTAGAATTTAAAATTCTCACAGGTAGCCCAACAGTGCGGCTCGACAATCCCCGATGAGGGACCTGAGTTCAGCTCTAGGCACCGACCGTGATGCAAATAATGGTTGGCATTAGATTGGGCGCGTCGTGGTGTCCCCCATGCACATAAAGGATACCATAAATTTGATCATTAGATGGTATAAATAGGGGAAAATTCTAAAATTGATCATTAGATTATCATTCTAACGATATATATAATATGAACTCAATAGGCATGGACCATTACCTGGGTAAGAGAGAATACATTTATTATCTTGAGTTACTTTGATCAAAGTCTAAATCCTTTTGAAATTTAAGCTTTGCAAATCACCTAAATCTCAAACAGGGCCTGGAACCTCTTCAACGTGTTCATCATATCACAAGCTTTCTAACGAGCCCTTACATGCCCTATTTTAAAAAAAATATTTGGTTTCTATGAACTTTTCAAGATCAACTAATCTAATAAAATCATTTAGACTAAATAGCGGCCTTGTCCTTTTGGTCACAGATGTACGGTTGGGGCTCCTCTAAAATCTATGTGACCATAACAGTGCATCACTTGTGTGGCTCTGATGGTTTGGGGCATGGCTCGGCCACCACAGGCCGTGAGAGAAATGATGTGTGACCCTGATGAAGCTTCATAAGGATGATGGTCACATATCTTCTATGACTCACACACCTTTTTCCAAGACGTACGGCTGAAGACGGCGAACTTCGATCCTCTTGATACTCCTCTACGTTTGCTGCTTTTACCAGGAGACTGCAGATCCCTAGCATGCAACTACACTTGTGGACTTATCTCTTCTCTCACCCTCATTTCTCTTTCCAGCCAGTGCGGTCACACACATTGAAAATAGAATGTCGTTGCACATGTTGATTTGGCGGCTCATCTCCTTCATCCTGACTATGACCTCGGCCTGCAATGGGGCGTTCATTGCTTCTTGAACGGACTGGCCACATGACTCCGCTAGAGCGACGCACACCAGGTGATAGCCAGGAAAATCCTCCACAAGAATGAATACTCTTATTACACATATGATCTCAAGTTTATATCTTTAACCTAAGTTGTATTTCATCAAGTACAACATTCTTAGTACATTATTCAGTTTATTGTTATTTCAATATTGAAACAAACGTGATAAGGGATATTGCCTTTTACTAATGAACAAGTACAAAACATTTCTTTTGCAAACATCACATCATGGCTCTTACGCCATATAACCAACAATATCCCATTTTCTCTAGATCCAATCACTCATGAACCTAAAGTCAAACAGATTTAACATGTCTATCATGTTTGTACTATGAAAGTGTTTTAGTTTGAAGATCAACAATGTTTCTCTCAGTTAGCACTCTACAAAGCTTTTATCTCTCCTCATTATATAATCTCACTTATGAAATGGTAACGCTTGAATATGTGCTTGGAACACTGATAAGATATGGGTTCCTTAGTTTTTGCAATGGTTCCATTCTTGTCATAGCAACACTCTACTTTGTCTTCAACGGTTGGAACCACCCCAAGTTCACTAATAAACTTCTTGATCTAGACTTTCTTTGTTGAACTAGAGGAAGCAATGTATACAACCTCTATTGTAGAGTTGGCCACAATCTCCTTCTTAGAACTTTTCCAGTTTCTATCTCCACCACTTAGGCAAAACACAAATCTAGTTTGCAATCTACAATCGTCCTTGTCTATTTGGAAGCTTGTATTAGTGTAACCCTTTACAACTAGCTCTTTCTTTCCACCATAAATTAGAAAATTGATCCTTAGTTCTTCTCAAGTACTTATGGATGTTCTTTACAAATATCTAGTGATTATCACACACATCTAACTAGTACATGCTCATTATGCTCAAAGCATAGGAGACATATGGGCTCGTACATATCACTGCATGCACGATAGATTCAATTACTAAGGAATATGGAATCTTACTCATGTGTGCCCCTCTTCCAAAGAGTTGGAAAAAAGAGTCTTACAGAGACTTATTCCATGAGACATGGGCAAGTTTCCATTCTTATAATTATCCATGCTAAGCCTCTTTAGCATATTGTCAATGTATGTAGTTTGTCTTACACCAAGAATCCTTATATATCTATATCTATAGATCTTTATTCCTAGAATATATGATTCTTCACCTAATTCCTTCATGGAGAAGGTATTACTCAACCATTCCTTAACCAACTATAGAGTAGGTAAGTCATTTTGCATGAATAGTATGTCATCTACAAACAATATGAGATATACATTCATGCTCCTACTAACCTTCTTGTAAACACAAGTAATATGAAGATTCCAACTATGAGATGCTTGCTTCAATCTATAGATGGACCTTTGTAGCTTATAAACTTTATTGGCTTCATTTTGAGTGATAAAACCCTCAGGTTGTGCCATGTACACATTCTCAACAAGATTCTCATTAAGGAATGCAGTTTTAACGCCCACTTTCCAAATTGCATAGTCATTATAAGATGCAATGGCAATCATGATCTGGATGAATTTAACCATGGGAATTGGTAAAAAAGCTTCATCATAGTCAACACCTTAAATTTTTCCAAAACCATTTGTAACAAATCTACCTATGTAGGTTTATACATTACCATCTATGTCGGTCTTCTTTTTGAAGACCCATTTGCACCCTATGGCATTGTACCCCTTTAGGTGGATCCACTAAGGTCATAGCTTGTTGGTATACATGGAGTTCATTTTAGATATAATGGTTGAAGCAATTTCTTAAAATGTAGTCCCTCTATAGCCTCATTGTAGGTAATTGGATAATCATCTTCAATGACCAACACATCATCTTCTTGAATCACTAGTAATCCATATTTCTCTGGATGAGGAAATGACCTACTAGACCTTTGAGGTTCCTATGCTATGATAGGAACTTGAGGTTCCATTACAATTTGTAGTTCCTCTTGTTCCTTGTCTACCTCCATTGGATTAATGTTATCTTGTTGGTCTTAAACTTCTTCAAGATCTATTTTCCCCCCAATGGTTCCTCTAGAAATAGATTTCTTTTCAAGGAATACAACATCTTTGGCAACATACACTTTCTTGTCAGATGGAAAATAGAAGTAATAACCCTTAGTTTCCTTAGGTTACCCAACAAAGATACATTAATCTGATTTGGGTCCAAGCTTTTCACTGAACGTTTTCTTGACATAACATAAGCTTCAAATCCCTAAAGTTTGATGAAAGATTTATCTAGATGTTTCCCATTCCATATCTCATATGGTGTCTTTTCAACAATTTTGGACAGTACCTGGTTAGGTGTAGACGTGGCAGCTTCAAACATGTCCCAAAAGGAAATCAGAAGATCTGCTAAACTCATCTTTATCTTATCATGTCCAACAAGTGTGATTCCTTCTTTCTGACACATCATTATGTTGTGGTGTTCCACGTGGAGTCCATTTTGATACAAAACCACGATCCCTAAGAAGGGACTCAAACTCTTGGATAAGATATTATCCACCTTGATGTGATCGATGTGCTTTAATTCATTTGCCAAGTTGGTTTTGTACTTCATTAATGAACCCCTTGAACTTTTCAAAATATTTTGATTTGTGTTTCATGATACACATCCAAATCTACTGAAGTCATTGTAAAAGTGATGAAGAACTCATACCCATTTCTAGCACTTGTTCTTAAAGACAGTCACACATCAATATGTATGAGTCCTATTAAGTCTCTATCTCTCTCACTATTGCCAGTGAGAGTTGATTTTTCCATCTTGCTCAATAAACAAGATTCATATGTCTTTATTGATTTAAAATCAAAAGAGTTCACATAACCATGTTTATGAAATTTAGAATTGCACTTATCATTATGTGACCTAGAGTTTTAACTTCTTGGTATTTATGTTATATACATTTGACACAAATTCACCGTGCGTATAACGCAAGTGCATGCGCCAATTTAATATAGACCTTTGTGAGGCCTGATTCGAACTCAGGGAACGGATGTTCAGTAGACTACTACTAACTGTTCGCAATCAGCTAGACCGATTAAAATGGTTTGAGAGTTGATTGAAAAAAAGGCAAAACAATCGATTAAATGGTTGGTTTAATCAATTAAAGATGGAATCTTTAGGATTGTGGTTTCACTGTAGGTTCTCATTGTACAAATTCTTACACAATTATCCTAATTTGTCTCCTCTTCCAGGTAATGGCCTGTAGTCAGAATTGTTCACTGTCGCGATACAATTCACTACCTAAATCTAGGTCGATTCCACGGTAGTAGTAACCTATACCCTAAATTAGGTGCGTGAAGATCACACTCTGGGTTTCCACCATTAACTCTACATCACCTTGTTCAAATGATTTATTATTTAATGTGATATTCGTCTCTTTTCAACCGTTAATTCTTCTTTCAAAGTCTCTTTTCAACCGTTAATTCTTATTTAAAAGTAATTAAAGGTATTAGATTATCATTAGAGTGATCAATCATAATGATATAATGGTGAAAACAAAATCATACCACAAATTTTAGAGACAAATTATGATAACTATGTCAAAACTATCATACAACGATTACCCAGGCTACTCCTGATCCTAAAGATAAAGGGGATTAGCCCTGCATGTTCATCTCAATGAAAGACATGATGAGAGAAACGGAAAACATATGGAAAATGTGAATAGATGTGATGTAAACCCCTGAATGGAGGATATTTGGGTGTTCCCCAACATAGGATGAGTGATCTACAACCTTTCGACAGTGGGAAACTCCTTCTGCGGCTCTTGGAACAATCAGGGCATGGATCTGGGCTCCATTCTTCTCTCCTTCTCCTCCTCAAGACTTGTGCAATGGATCCGGACGTGATAGGTTTCTTAGGGCCGCCGTAATTAGGTATATGCACCACTTTAGGTCGCCCAAAAGATCACCACCGTACGATTTGACACGATCTTTAGTAAAACCTGATCTGACGGCGTTGACACACATATAACGTGCGTGTAATACACAAGTGTACGTGTCAAAGTAATATGGGATTATGAGTCCCGAGTTATCGAACATGGGGAGTTGTGAGGTTAAAGACTATTACTAATTAGGATTGATCAGCTAAGCCAAAAACAAGAGTTGATTGAAAAATAAAATAAAACAAAAGGAAACAAAACAATCGATTAAATGGTTGGTTTAATCAATTAAAAATGGAATCCTTAGGATTGCGGTTTCACCGTAGGTTCTCATTGTACAAATTCCTACACAATTATCCTAATTTGTCTCCTATTCCGGGTAGTGGCATGTAGTCAGAATTTCTCGCTTTTGTGATACAATTCACTACCTAAATCTAGGTCGGTTCCACAGTAGTAGTAACCTATACCCAAAACTAGGTGCATGAAGATCATACTCTGGGTTTCCACCATTAACTGTACATTGCCTTGTTCAAAGGATTTATTAGTTAATGTGATTATCGTCTCTTTTCAACCGTTAATTCTTCTTTCAAAGTAATTAAAGGTATTAGATTATCATTAGGGTGATCAATCATAATGATATAATGGAGAAAATGACATCATACCATGGATTTAAGAGATAAATTATGATAAACTATGTAAAAAGTATCATACAACGATTACCCGGGCTACTCCCGGGTCCTGAGGAATTACAGTTTTTAGCCGAAAATAGATGACATGGTATCACAGTAAGTTGAAAAGATGTAAAACATGAAGTTTGAGATACAATAAATTAGAGAAAGGGTTAAAGAGTGGATATGGAGAAGATGTTGAGAATTTGTCGTCGTTTCTACCGCAAAAACGCCTCCGAGGTCTTCCATAGGGTTCCTCTACTTTTCTCTCTCCGTTCGGCTGCCGTATCATCCCGCCGTGATAGATCTCCCAATTTCGGTTCTAATGGTGTCTTTTATAGCTGTTGTACATGTTTAGGTCAAGAGGAAACCTAAAATGTAATTTTTAATACAATATGTGTTTGATTTAACACATTAAAATTTGGTCTGCAGCGTCTGAGTCGATGGTATTGAGTTGGAAGTCGATAGTATCGACTTCTTCACAGTAAAACATCCTTGTCCTTTTCAATCTGGAGCAAAAAATATTTGTACTCTGATGCCATGTCGCTACCATCGAGTTGCAAGTCGATGGTATCGACTTTGCTCCAGTAAATAATTATTATTTGGAATAAAATAATCAATGAATAAAATCAAATAATTACTATAATAATTAAAACATGTAAAATACATGTAAAAATATAAGAAATGATGCACAAGTGATTTTTACTAATTTGGTAAAATATGTATTAAAAAGATATTCAATTAAGCACAAATGACAAACAAAATAACCAAATTAGATATCAAAATAACGACAATTTGTGCATACATCAGGCGTCGATACCATCGACACGGGTCGATGGTATCGACCTGCATGAGGCACCGGTGCTTGCGTGATTCTTGGGGTTCTCTCTGATGTTGCCTCAATACCATCGATGGTGTGTCGATGGTATCGACACCTTAGGCGTCGCTTTTCTCTGGAATCTGACGCTGAAGCTAAGTTTGCTGAGGCGAGGTCGATAGTATCAACTTTGGGTTGATAGTATCGACATCTGGAAATCTAGCTCACTGACGCTCTCTCGATACCATCGATGGTATCGACTTCTGGTTTCTCTTCTCCGGCAATGCACTGTGACCAGGTCGATGGTATCGACCATCCGTCGATGGTATCGACGTATTCAGATATCCAAATTGCCCGAAATGAAGAGAGGAACACCAATCAAATCCAACAAATATGATCTTTTATACAGAATAAGATGAAACAAGGTAAATTTGATGCAAAATGAGATTATAGACTAAAGGTAGTGAATCATGCGATATTAATCACAAATATGATCATAATACACATAAAACGTATGCAAAACCAGTCTATAAAAATGACTCAAAACCCCTGCATCAAACTCCCCTAAGCTTGAACATTGCTCGTCCTCGAGCACAAAACTATAGAATAGAATTGTGAGAGTCAACTAAAGAACATATTAGCATAAAATACAACTCAATATGACTCCCACCTGTCATGCACATGTCAGCCCTCACTGACCACAGAACGATAACTACCCTAGAGGTGACAATGATCGTCCATAAGAAATGTCCACCCCAAGATCATCAAACATTATCAAATAAAGAAGTTGATATAATGAATTCCTCTGGTTCAGACTTAGTGCATCTTGTGATCTCCTATCGACGTTGCTCAAGTCTTAACTACCATCTAAATGGAAGCAGATCTCCTGGTATACAATAATGAGGAGATAATAATGGGTGGCCTACCATTTTGAGGAACGGGTGGATGAAATGGGTGGATGTGGAAGAAAGAGAAGCACCAAATATTTTTATCATGCAAAATCAACAAAATGACCTAAATGATGCATATGCATATGAAAATGACCTAATGCCTAAATTTTAGGTAGAATGGTGCATGCACTATCATTCCGTCTCAAGATGAGATGGAATGACTACTAAAACTACATTATGTGCTTCTTCCTCTTTTCTTCATGTATACATGCAGATGAAACAAGTTCCTTTCTCCCTCTCCTTTTTTTCACTTACATTTCTTCTCTTTTTTTTTTCAAGCCCTCATTTTTCAATTGACTAGAAGAATATTCACAATATTTTTTTTTTGGGCTTATTTCCACTTAGCTAACATCATTGATGCCTTACAAATTACTTTTCAGAGGGTATAGAACAATTTTCCAATTTTTCTTATTTTCTAGAAGAAATAAGGCACAAAAAGTCCTATATGCTCTAGAGTATGCAAAATGCAACTATAATGACATGCACTTGAGAATGTGTGAATGCATAGATGCAAAATCTAGCTACAATGAAATCCTATCTACATGTCATGCAATCAAGAGATGAAAAACTATAAGTGCTTCCAGTTCTTATGGTGGATATTGAATGAAATGAAATGGATAGATCACAATACTAATGTACAAAATCATTGGAATAGATTATATTTCCCTTTTTACTGACCTATGTAACAATAAATCAAAGGGTTTCTCTCTCTCACTTTCAATTAAAGTCCCATTTCCGTTTGGTCAGTTTTAGGCTCAACATCCATGCCCATCCACATTTCTTGAATCATAAGGATGTAAAATTATGATCTTATGTTTTAAAGTTGACAAACCCAATTATTTTCATAGGTTAAGTGCTCAAGTTCAAACAAATTCAACTTGCAAATTCTTGAAAAAATTTCAATTATGCTCTGATTTCAGATAATGGCACCCATAACTCCCATGTGAAAAACATTGAGATGACACATTAACATTAGACATCCACGGATACACTAGATAGCATGTGGATCCTAAAAACTAAGAAAATTGCTAAAAAGAAAGGGAAATAAAAGATAGAAACTGTTCCATCTCCCCCCCAAGCTTGAATTCGACTATGGCCCCATAGTCAAAAACAATCTCAGCAGGTGGAACAGTGATACTATGTACTGCTCAGGTGGTGGGTACTGTGGGGCACTGGGATCCCATGATGGATATTTCCCCTGGAAGTTTGGATCATATGGGGGCATCAATGGTGGTTGTTGGTAGCCCCCAAAGTAACCTTGATTCCAGTAATGATCATAAAACAGTTGTTTCTGCTGCTCGATCCTCCCCAACCGGTCATAGACATGTTGTTGATTTGCGAACAGCTAACGTTCATTCTCGAAGATGGCTTGCTGATTCACATACAATCGATTTGTGGTATCCTAGATATCGGTGAATGACACAGTGTGATGTTGTTGCGTCTCCTGGATGCTCTGAAGCAAGGTATACATTCCCTGCATCGAAAAGGCATCCTCTCCTTCCTGAGGGGGCTGTGGAGGCAGAGGCTGCGAGGATGATGATGCACCCGAGTAGAAGCGGGGCCACTTCCTCGGTGCCACTCGTGCCCGAAGAGGAGTGAAAGTCTCATCTTCCTCCTCATTCTCATCGTCGTCGTCATTGTTACCCGTGTATTCTTCACTTTCTGAATCTTCGATTGCAATAATGGGCCACCTGAAGTGTTGGGCCCCTTGAATGTTGAAGATGGGGTCTGGAAGTGCACACTCCCGATACTCCTTATTGACATGGAAATGTGCATATACCATGCCATCACGAAATGTGAGAAGGTTGGACCAGTGGAAGTGAGCAAGATTGACAGAGCTCTTGCTGACCAACGGAGGGAGTGGAAAGATCTAACCCCAGGAAGATGGCTATCAGTGTAATATGCCCCCCAAAGTGAATAGGGGCTCGTCTGGTACTTCTTTTTACTACCATCACACAAGTCAAAAAGAACATGCCCCAATTGAGCTTCTCCTTCTTCAGCAGCTTGTCAAGGAAAAATAAATCCATCTCCTAAAACTTGCTCAGTGATAGCTCGCCTAGAGGAAAGAAGGTGATGCAGAGCATACGGTGTAAAACCTACACAAACGGATGCTCGAAGTCGGTGACGGCTGCATTATGGTATCTAAGTGTCTTGCTCGCCGAAGTGGTTACCAAATCCGCAAACATGGCATCGTAGTCGGTCTGGTTCTCCGGCTATTGGTGCTACTCGGGTGAGTGCCACTAGTAGTAAATGGAATTGAACTGCTCAAGTGTAATTGTGTAGTTGCGGTTGAACAGCCAGAAAGAGACCTGACCCTGAATCCACTCTCGATCGGTGGCATTGAGGTCATTGGGCATGACACAGATGTCGAGCGATGCCATGAACTCCGTCACTACTTCCTTGTAAGTCGGCCATTCACCAAAAAAGGATGACCCACTTCATGATAGGGAATCCGCTCTTCGTTCATCATCCATCTCCCAACTTGACTATGGAGGACAAAATTGAGGTTGTCCTAAAACCCAAGGTCATAGATCATATCCCAATCAACATATTGGGTAGGCTCTATTTGTAACGACCCCGCCTCCCGGTAACCCCCAATTAAGGGAGACCCAAAGGTCGGAATCATTAATCAATTACAGGATCAAAGGTTCATCAAATAATCAATGATAATTATGAAATTCTACTACTAAACTGAATATTGGCAGGAAAATTTAAAACTTTATTTACCTTTTGAAACTTTGGGAAACTATCTATCCCTTACTGGAATTGCTCTAACTAATCCTCCTTGCACTTTACTTCTTATTTTGCAAGGTGACAATTTACTATTTGTTCCTTTAGGGTTTGTACCTAAAATGCCGACAAAAAAATATGCGATCAGCATAAAGCTAGTATGTGGGGGATTACAAAAATTTGTGCAACTATATTAACAATGTAAACAACCAATTATCATTTAACATTCAAATTACATTTTAAGTAGTACTTCTCAATCCCTTCCTATCCCCTTCCTCTGTGCTGTCCCTGCAGTGGACATGGATACTACCTATCTCACATGGTAGCTCTTCATTAAACCCCACATGATCCTACTAAACAGGTAGATCAATATCTAGGGTTGAGTCGCATGGCACTACTCATAGGTAGTCCAATCTCTAACTCAATATGACTTGATGGACCTACCGCATTGGTAGCCATTTACTAAGTCATTTAGTGACCTGATGGGCCTACCCCATTGGTAGACTTTTACTAGGTCAACCCATTATGCTACAGAGGGGACTGGGATCTGAGCTAGTAGGCATAATTCTTAGGTGATAGTCATATTCACACTAGAATTTGCATGAATTGAAACATCCAATAGTTTAATTCAAGTCATGATGGAAACTGCGACAAAATCCCAAAAAACTAATTCGTGTAGTCATAAGCGTAACCACATACCTGTTATGCAGACTTGAATGCAGAAAAACTCAATCAACCAGGAATCAAGCAAATTCACACACACAATTTGTTCCTGAAAAAGGCATTCAATTTCTATATTATTAATCATGTCATCATGACTCATTAATTCTAATCGTTTCCTAAGTTATTTGCCCTTTTTAGGGTTTTAACCATAATTAGGGTTTTATTTCCTTTTTATTACTTTTACCTTACTTTTATCAAATATTCATGAAACCCTAATTATCTTGTCCCATTTTCCATTAAGGTCCTAAAGATCAGGTTTGGACCATATAAACCCTAATTTTTAGATTGCTATATCTTTTTCTTCTTCTCTAATTTAGGATTTCTAAACATATTAATCAATATATTGAATTAAAAACCCTAAACATATAATTCTATCATCAAAATAGGTTAAAAACCATCTTAATCATTAATCAGGTTAAACATATTCGAATTAACCTAATTGCAAGACTAAATATATCCTTGATAATCAATTAGGGTTTTCTTTTTACAAATTAACTCATTTTCCATCAAAATATGTACTTTTGCAAAAATATATAGACTCAGATATCCAAATAATTTTTAACGTATTCCTCATATTTTTTTGATCATTTTTCATGATTGACTTTTTGCATCCGAGTTTCCTAGCTCAAGATATGATTTTTATAAGAAAACTCATTTTATTCAATTTAATTGCTATTTTTAGAAAAACGACGGGCGTCAGATCCGTGGTCCGCTGGTCCACTCAGGATCCAGTGACCAGGATCACGCGCACCATAAGCGATCAAAAGAAGCAAAGGACTGAACTGTCCTTACCAGCAAAAAGAGGCGCAGAGGGCACGTTGGTAATTCTCCAGTTCTTCTTCTACCTCTCGTCTCTGTTGCGGTAGCAACGCCGGTCAACCGCAGGGTTGACTCTGGGCTTCAGGGCACCTTTGCTCGGGTCGATGGTCCAGAGAGCTCTGTCGCCCCCCTTCGAACTTGATGACACCCCCAATTGCTCACCGAGGACACACCAAGGTCGTCTTCCACCCGCCGGACTTCGGTGATGATCTTTGAGCAGTTGAGAGTGCAGGTTGACACGAATCGAGCAATTGAACACACGTTCATGATCCTTGCGCCGTTCCGCAACAATTGGGATAGATGAAAGAGATGTCGGTGCCTCAGATTATCCTCCCCTATTTATAGGGTCGAGGCAGGGTACCTGCTGGTTTGGGCGTTTCCCAAAACCAGGGCCAAAGCGCATCAAACCGGGGATGTTTCCCCGTGGTTTCCTCTCCTAGATCCAGTGGAAAACTCAGCCAGTTGGCAAAACCAAAGGATTACGAGAAAATCAAGAGGGAAAGTCCCTCTGGTGTCTCGAGAAACGCAGTCCCAGTGGGACTCAAGCGAAGAGCGCCCAGCGCTGGATCATGATCCAATGGACCAAATTATTTGCGGTCAAAGCAAAGGGAGGTCTTATTCTGTTAATTCAGAATTAATTCCCAAAACCAATATAACTTGCAAAATTGATTCCTCCTAAACCATAACTCCTTTTTTTTCTCAAATTTTAAGGAAAGTTTTGTCTTGTCATTATCTAACTTTATACGAAATTTGGGAAACATATTGCAATGGATGAGAAGGATTACTTCTCTCCCAAGTTTCTCATTTATTTATTCAAAATTAATTTATATTCCTTTTTCCTTTATGATTACCTTGTTGTTTTGGGTCCCTTGGACCTCAAGAAATCATAAAGGCATGAATTCCCATATTGGGGAATATTGGTTTGCCTTTATCTCCTTTTAATTGTCAATTTCTCATATTTCTCTTTTATTAATCAATTTCTTTTCCTTTTTAATTCCCTTTTCTTTTCAATTGGGCTTAATGACTAACAAATCCCACAACCATTCAATCAAAGCCATTTCGCACGAAATCTATCACAATTCAAAGAAAAGGATATCATTTATTCATTAAAAGGGAAATACACCTTACATTATGTGGGGTTGTAACATCCTCCCCTCCTTATAGAATTTTTTCCCTCAAAATTCAAACAATCAAACAAACAATTCAGGGTATGCTTTCTCCATGTCTACCTTCAACTCCCATGTGGCCTCACCCTCTCCATGGTGTTTCCAAAGAACCTTTACCATCTCTATTTTCTTGCAACTGAGCTCTTTCACCTTGGTATCTAGAATCCGCAAATGTGACTTGGGATAAGTCAGCTTCCCTTGAAGCTCAATAGGTTCAATGTTCAGCACATGGCTAAGATCTTGCACATATCGCTTCAAGTTAGACACGTGAAACACATCATGCATCATTCTATACTAAGGGGGTAACGCCAAATGGTAAGCAGCTTCACCAATCCGTTCTAACACTTCAAACAGACCCACGTATCGGGGACTCAGCTTTCCTCTATTCTTAGCTATAGCTCGGAGCGGTCGGATTTTCAAAAACACATGATCTCCCACAGTGAACTGCACATCAGTCTGCTTTGCATCAGCATACGAATTTTGTCGATCCTGGGCTCTCTTTAGCCTTTGCTTGATCAAAGCCACTTTATCAGCATACACTTGGAGCTCATCTGACCTCAACAAGGTCCTCTCACCCACATCATCCCAGTGAAGTGGTGACTGACACGGTCTCCCGTACAAAGCTTCATACGGAGGCATCCCGATACTGGCTTGGTAGTTATTGTTGTAGGCGAACTCTGCCAACGGTAAGTATTGCTCCCATGAGCCACCCCAATAGAGCACACAAGCTCTCAACATATCTTCTAATGTCTATATCGTCCTTTCTGACTGACCATCTATTTGGGGGTGATAAGCGGTACTAAACTTTAACCTTGTACCAAGTTCCTCTTGAACTTGCTTCCACAACTTGGAAGTGAACTTCAGATCTCTATCTGAAATGATCGATCCTGGTACACCATGCAACCGTACTATCTCTCTGATGTACAACTTAGCTAGGTCTGCCACCTTAGCAGTGGTCTTCAAGGGAAGGAAGTGTGCTGACTTGGTAAGATGATCTACCACAACCCATATCGCATCATGACCCTTCTTGGTCCGGGGTACACCCACCACAAAATCCATGGTGATCTGCTCCCATTTCCACTCTGGAATCTCTATTGACTGTAAAAGTCTGCCGGGTCGCTGGTGTTCAACCTTCACCATCTGGCACGTAAGACAACTGGCCACCCATGACGCAATGTCTTTCTTCATTCCTGGCCACCAGAAAAACCACTATAGGTCCTTGTACATCTTAGTAGTTCCTAGGTGCACTATGTACTTGGATCCATGAGCTTCTTGCAAGATGCATTCCTTTATTGATGAATCCGCTGGAACCCATACACGATTCTCAAACTTGATTCCTCCGTCTACTCCCACGGATAGACGAGTCTGTGGTTTCATCATTAAACCTTTCATCTTGTCTAGCTCTCCACTGGTCAACTGTGCAGCTATGATCTCACTCAACAACTCATATTGTATCTGGATATTAGCCAACCGAACTCGGTCCTCTAGTAGCTGTGGAACCCATTCCACAAGTTCCTCCAAACTTTTCCACTGACTGGCCAGAACAACTGCACACTTAAGCTGCTTCTGACTCAAAGCATCAGCTACAACATTCGCCTTGCCAGGATGGTAGGCGATGGTGAAGTCGTAATCCTTCATGTACTCCATCCATAGTCATTGTCGTAGGTTTAGGTCTCTCTGTGTCAGCAAGTACTTCAAGCTCTTATGGTTGGTGAAGATCTCGAAGGTAGCACCGTACAGGTAGTGCCGCCATATCTTCAAGGCATGGATTATAGAAGCTAACTCCAGGTCATGTGTCGGGTAGTTTACCTCATTTGGATTGAGTTGTCGGGAAGCATATGCAACCACATGCCGATCCTGTTCCAACACACAGCCAAGTCCCATCTTGGATGCATCAGTGAATATCATGAAACACTCATTGCCAGAAGGCAAAGTCAACACAGGAGCGGTGGTCAGCTTCTTCTTTAATTCCTAAAATTGAGCTTCACATACTTCAGACCACACAAACTTCACATCTTTCTGAGTCTACATGGTTAGCGGTAGAGCAGTCTTAGAGAAATCCTTGATGAAGCGATGGTAGTATTCAGCCAACCCCAAGATGCTGCGAATCTCGGAGGGGTTCTTTGGTGCCGGCCAATCTTGAACTACTGATACCTTGGCTGGATCTATGGCGATTGTTCCTCCTAAGATGATGTGTCCCAGAAACATGACTCGGTCCAACCAAAACTCACATTTCGAGAACTTTCCGAAAAACTTATGCTTTCTCAGGATATCAAGGACTCTACCCAGGTGGTCACGGTGTTGGGCTAGGTCATCTGAGTACACCAAAATGTCATCTATGAATACTATCACAAAAGAGTCAAGGAAAGGTTGGAACACACTGTTCATGAGGTTCATAAAGACACTAGGTGCATTGGATAATCCAAACGGCATGACTACAAACTCATAGTGGCCATAACGGGTTCTGAAAGCTGTTTTGGGTATATCCTCACTCCTTACTCTCACCTGGTGGTATTCGGATCTCAAATCGATTTTGGAAAAGACTCGAGCTGATTTGAGTTGGTCAAACAGGTCATCTATTCTGGGTAAAGGATACTTATTCTTAATGGTTGCCTGGTTGAACATCTGATAATCAATACACATCCGAAGCGACCCATCCTTATTTTTCACAAAGAGGACTGATGCTCCACATGGTGAGGTACTAGGTCGGATGAACCCCTTATCCAACAACTCTTGCAACTAGGTTTTCAACTCAAGCAACTCAGCAGGGGCCATTCTATAGGGTGCCTTAGATATAGGGTTAGTCCCAGGAGCTAACTCAATTGAGAAGTCCACCTCCCTCTCAGGGGGAATCCCTAGTAGATCATCTGGAAACACATCTGCGTACTCCCGAACCACCTCTATGTCTTCTAAGGATTGTCCCTTAACCTCGGGTATGGTAACTATGGCTAGGTAGGCTCGACAACCCTTGGATACCATCCGCTCAGCTTTCATGGCAGACACATAAAGGCTGGTTGTTGCATCCTTCCTTCCTCGAATGGTGAAGTGTGGATAGCCAGTTTTCCTAATGAGAATCTTATTCCCTCTACAGTCAATCTGGGCCCTATAGGTGGACAGCCAATCCATACCGATGATCACATCAAAATCACTCATATCGAGGAGGATGAAGTCAGTGGGAAGCTCATAGTCCAGGTACTTTACTGGCAAGATAGGGGTTTTCAAAAGAGAGGTATAAATACGACCACTCGGGGTTGTGACATCCAAAACATAACCCAAATCCTTGATATCCAAACCAAGCATAGTTGCTAGATTTCTCGAAATAAAAGTATTAGTTGAACCAGAATCAAAAAGTGCTTTTACATTTTGTCCCATGACTTCCAGCAAGCCTACAAAGTTATTCCATAATAGAAGTTATTACATGGTTTACTGAACTAAAGAAAGACTCTATGGGTTATTACCCTCAATCAACTTATTAGAATTTGCCTGAGCTTCTTCATTGTCGATGGCGAACACTCTAGCTTGCCTTCTTTCTCCAGCTGGGGGTGCTCCGGCTGGTGCTCCTGCTGGGGGTGCTGCAGCTACTGGCTGTGCTTCCACAGGGTATGACCCCAAGGGTCCTCTAGGGTCGGGTTGAGGGCAGTTGGCGATGAAGTGGCCCTCTTACTGACAACGGTAGCAGACTCTTTTCTTGTGGCGGCACTCACCGATATGCCATCTTCCGCAGGTGCGACATTTAGGTCAGTTGTTCTGTTGGTGGGGTTTCCCTTTGTTTCCATGTCTTCCCTTGGCCTGATTCTGCCCGTGACCTTTCTTGTGATTGTTCTTCTGACCTTGGGTTCCTTCAGTGAAACCCAAAAATCCCTTGGGTGGATTCTGAACTGGAATCTCCGTCCTCTCCATGTCCAAGGCGGTGTTGTAGGCTTCAGCGAAGGTCTTCGGCTTACTAGCCATCACATGCGGCTTGATGGCAGGGTTCAGGCACTCTATGAAGTGATCCACCCTTCTTTCTTCATCCATTTTGTATCTGAAACGTTCCAAGATGCGGAACCTACGACCAAAGTCCGCAACTGATGAACTTCCTTGAGTCATGTTGGTGAACTCTCTTTCTTTCTCCTTCTTTGCTGAGATGGGGATGAATCTGGCAGTGAAGATGGTTTTGAAGTCGGTCCATGCCATCAGTTCCTCACTTAAGTCTCTTCTCGTGATATGGTTCTCCCACCATATCTTGGTTGCACCTTCTAAAAGGTGAGTAGCAAACAGAACCTTCTTATTCAGCTGCACCTCAAGCATCCGGAACCCGTTCTCGACTGCAAGCAGCCAAGCTTTAGCCTTGTCAACCACTTCAGTCTTATCTTCTCCCCAGAACTTCTCAATGTTCAGCTTGACGAAGTCCAAGATGGTGGCTCCAAGTCGAGGACGAACAGAAAGGGGCTCACCATTCTCAGTCCTAGCTATGTCCCTAAGGGCCAGGGCATGAATAGTCTCAGTCAGTTTCTTTTGTTGTTCCATCCAGACTGCATCTGTTGTATGAACCACCATGGTTGGTTCTGGACCACCAGGCTGGTCCTCCTCCATTTCGGCTTCCTCTTCATGCATCTGGTATTCCTCATATTCTGGTCCTTCCCATGGCTCTCGATTGCTGTCGGGCATTGGTTCATGGTTGGGAGCCTCATGCACAGCTTCCTCAGGCCTCTTCCTCTTCTTAGAGGTCTCTCCACCATGGTTCTTCTTCCTCTTCTCAGAGGATCCATTCTCCTTACGGGGTGGTCCACCATCACTGGCGGAAAAAGGGATAGCCACAACTTTGGTATGAGCCATCTGCACACAAACAAACTTTTAGTTTACCTTTAAACTAATTACACTTGTACAAATGACATCTTACTTACATATCTTTTATTAATTTGGTGGAGGATCCCTTAGACCTAATCAACCTTAACCCATACCACATGAGGGTGAGGAAGAGAGAGAAAACCCTAATCCTTACAATCCTTAAGAGAAAATTGAGTTGAGGAGAGATGAGAGATGAGAGAGTCCTAAAGGTATCTTATTTCGAGTCATATCCTAAGACATCGGCCAGACAGTCACACAATCTGGGAGTCCTCGTATTCCGACTAGCGGTGCGGAGGAAAATCTTGCCAGCCCCCAGAAGTGATCCTTTTCTAGACACCTCAGTCTTTCAAACACTCCTCTAATAACTCCCTCAGTTCTATGAAATTTGTAAAATTTAATAATTATTAATGATTAGATGGAGAACCTAGGCTCTGATACCAATTGTAACGACCCTACCTCCCAGTAACCCCCAATTAAGGGAGACCCGAAGGTCGGAATCATTAATCAATTATAGGATCAAAGGTTCAACAAATAATCAATGATAATTATGAAATTATACTACTAAATTGAATATTGGCAGGAAAATTTAAAACTTTATTTATCTTTTGAAACTTTGGGAAACTATCTATCCTTTACTGGAATTGCTCTAACTAATCCTCCTTGCACTTTACTTCTTATTTTGCAAGGTGACAATTTACTGTTTGTTCCTTTAGGGTTTTACCTAAAACGCCGACAAACAAATACATGATCAACATAAAGCTGGTATGTGGGGGATTACAAAAATTTGTGCAACTATATTAACAATGTAAACAACCAATTATCATTTAACATTCAAATTACATTTTAAGCAGTACTACTCAATCCCTTCCTATCCCCTTCCTCTGTGTTGTCCTTGCAGTGGACATGGATACTACCTCTCTCACATGGTAGCTCTTCATTAAACCACGCATGATCCTACTGAACAGGTATATCAATATCTAGGGTTGAGTCACATGGCACTACTCATAGGTAGTCCAATCTCTAACTCAATATGACTTGATGGACCTACCGCATTGGTAGCCATTTACTAAGTCATTTAGTGACCTGATGGGCCTACCCCATTGGTAGCCTTTTACTAGGTCAACCCATTATGCTACAGAGGGAACTGGGATCTGAGCTAGTAGGCATAATTCTTAGGTGATAGTCATATTCACACTAGAATTTGCATGAATTGAAACATCCAACAGTTTAATTCAAGTCACGATGGAAACTGCGACAAAATCCCAGAAAACTAATTCGGGTAGTCATAAGTGTAACCACATACCTGTTACGCATGATTGAATGCAGAAAAACTCAATCAACCAGGAATCAAGCAAATTCACACACACAATTTGTTCCTGAAAAAGGCATTCAATTTCTATATTATTAATCATGTCATCATGAATCATTAATTCTAATCGTTTCCTAGGTTATTTGCCCTTTTTAAGGTTTTAACCATAATTAGGGTTTTATTTCCTTTTTATTACTTTTACCTTACTTTTATCAAATATTCATGAAACCCTAATTATCTTGTCCCATTTTCAATTAAGGTCCTAAAGATCAGGTTTGGATCATATAAACCCTAATTTTCATATTGCTATATCTTTTTCTTCTTCTCTAATTTAGGATTTCTAAACATATTAATCAACATATTGAATTAAAAACCCTAAACATGTAATTCTATCATCAAAATAGGTTAAAAACCATCTTAATCATTAATCAGGTTAAACATATTCGAATTAACCTAATTGCAATACTAAATATATCCTTGATAATCAATTAGGGTTTTCTTTTTACAAATTAACTCTTTTTCCATCAAAATATGTACTTTTGCAAAAATATACAGATTCAGATATCCAAATCATTTTAACGTATTCCTCATATTTTTCTGATCATTTTTCATGTATTGACTTTTTGCATCCGAGTTTCCTAGCTCAAGATATGATTTTTATAAGAAAACTCATTTTATTCAATTTAATTGCTATTTTTAGAAAAACGACGGGCGTCGGATCCGTGGTCCGCTGGTCCACTCAGTATCCAGCGACCAGGATTGTGCACTCCATAAGCGATCAAAAGAAGCAAAGGACTGAACTGTCCTTACCAGCAAAAAGAGGCGCGGAGGGCACGTTGGTAATTCTCGAGTTCTTCTTCTACCTCTCGTCTCGGTTGTTGTAGCAACGCCGGTCAACCGCAGGGTTGACTCTGGGCTTCAGGGCACCTTTGCTCGCACCGATGGTCCACAAATCTTCGCCGCCCCCCTTCGAACTTGACGACACCCCCAATTGCTCACCGAGGACACACCAAGGTCGTCCGCCACCCGCCGGACTCCGGCGATGATCTTTGAGCAGTTGAGAGTGCAAGTCGACACGAATCGAGCAATTGAATGCATGTTCACGATCCTTGCGTCGTTCCGCATTGTTTGGGATAGACGAAAGAGATGTCGGTGCCTCAGATTATCTTCCCCTATTTATAGGGTCGAGGTAGGGTACCTGCTGGTTTGGGCGTTTCCCAAAACCAGGGCCAAAGCGCATCAAACCGGGGATGTTTCCCCGCGGTTTCCTCTCCTAGATCCAGTGGAAAACTCAGCCAATTGGCAAAACCAAAGGATTACGAGAAAATCAAGAGGGAAAGTCCCTCTGGTGTCTCGCAGAAATGTAGTCCCAGTGGGACTCAAGCGAAGAGCGCCCAACACTGGATCAGGATCCAATGGACCAGATTATTTGCGGTCAAAGCAAAGGGATGTCTTATTCTGTTAATTCAGAATTAATTCCCAAAACCAATATAACTTGCAAAATTGATTCCTCCTAAACCATAACTCCTTTTTTTCTCAAACTTTAAGGAAAGTTTTGTCTTTTCATTATCTAACTTTATATGAAATTTGGGAAATAGATTGCAATGGATGAGAAGGATTACTTCTCTCCCAAGTTGCTCATTAATTTATTCAAAATTAATTTATATTCCTTTTTCCTTTGTGATTACCTTGTTGTTTTGGGTCCCTTGGACCTCAAGAAATCATAAAGGCACGAATTCCCATATTGGGGAATATTGGTTTGCCTTTATCTCCTTTTAATTGTCAATTTCTCATATTTCTCTTTTATTAATCAATTTCTTTTCCTTTTTAATTCCCTTTTCTTTTCAATTGGGCTTAATGACTAACAAAGCCCACGACCATTCAATCAAAGCCATTTCACACGAAATCTATCACAATTCAAAGAAAGGGATATCATTTATTCATTAAAAGGGAAATACACCTTACATTATATTTTCAAGAAAATGGGGTTGTAACACTATTGGACGCTTCATCAACCCGTCGAAGATTGTTTTCACTTTGTCTGAGGGATGGGCAATCCTCGGATAGGGAATAGAGCCCGGAGGTGGTGGCATGAATGTGTCAATCTCCATGGGAGCAGCCTGCGAGGAAGATGACTCGACGTTCCTCACCATGATGAAAGAAAGGAGACATAAGAATGGAGCTCGGTGAAGGTCGGAGTGGATCAGAGAAGATGATCTCCAATGTCGATGAAGAGCTCGGTGATGATTGCTCGATTGCCAGATGCTCGGTGAAGATTTCTGGTTGCTCGGTAATGCTCAACGCAAGGGTTGAGGGGATTGGCTCTGAAGGTGTGAGTAGAAAAGAGAAACTATCCCTCCTTTTATAACTGAAATTGACGCCACTATCGCTTTGTCGATAGCATCGACGGGGTGTCGATGGTATCGACACCTGTAACACAATCTTCCACTTCGTGACCATCGACGGTCGTCTATTGCTGGATGCGGGGGCCCATATAGGTGACGTGTGGATACTATCGACATGTGTCGATGGTATCGACCCATCCCACTGATCGACTTCTTGATTTGGCGGGCTCTATTGATATCTTCTTGCAGATCGGTGACGTGTCACATCGATACCATCAACAGGTGGTCAATGTTATCGACCCTTTCTATTTCAATTACCCTCACGAGGCCCGGGTGCCGCTTCCTCACTGCTTTCGGGTTGATACCATCTATAGGGATGTCGATGGTATCGACTGTACTGAGACGGATTTCTCTGAAAAGCTTCAGGGATCTCGCGAGCATCGACTTCTTGGTCGATACTATCGACTCGATGCTCTCTTTTTTCTGATGTCGCTGATGGTAGGTCGATACCATCGACAAGGCCGTCAATGGTATCGACTTAGAAATTTTTTTGTAGCTTCTTGCCTACACCCACATCACTACCATCGACACTGTGGTCGATGGTATCGATTTTCTATCAGTACTGCACACTGAGCAAACTTATTAGGGTATCATTTTTACACTAAAAATGAAATTAACCAAAACTAACTTGAAAACACGATAGAAAATAAAATAACTAGAAAAATGTGAACTACCAATGGTTGGGTTGCCTCCCAACAAGCGCCCTACTTTAACGTCTTAGGCTAGATGCAATCAAGCTCATCATTCTTCCTTAAGTGCAATGAGTTTAACCTCATGCACCTTTCTCGTGTAATCCTCCCCATAGTAGAGCTTCAATCTTTGACCATTCACTAAGAACGTTAGCTCTCCATCTCTCACCATAATAGCACCATGTGGTCGGACATCTTCCACCACAAAAGGTCCACTCCATCGAGATTTCATTTTCCTGGGATGCACTTTAATCTCAAGTTGAACAATAACACACGATCACCCTTTTTGAAAATGCACATTTGAATGTGGCAGTCATGGAGTTACTTTGTCCATTCTTTATAGATCCTTTGGTTCTCATAAGCATTCATCCTAAGCTCATCTAACTCATTGAGCTCTAACATTATCTTCTTTCCTACATCATCATAGCTCATATTAAGCTTCTGTAACGCCCAGTGCACTTTGTCCTCTAACTCGACCGACAGATGACAAGCCCACTCGTAAACCATCCTAAAAGGCATAATGCCTATAGGTGTTTTAAAGGCGGTCCTATATGCCCATAAAGAATCCGGTAGTAGTGCACTCCAATTCTTCCTAGAAGATGCCACTATGCATTCCAATATCTTCTTGATCTCTCGATTAAAAACCTCGACTTGGCCTTGCGTCTGTGGGTGATACGGGGTACCAACATTATGTTTGACCCCATATTTATTCAATAGTGTAGCAAATTTCTTATTCATGAAGTGGGTTCCTCCATCACTTATAATCATCTGTGGCACACCAAACCTACAAAAATATATTCCTTCACAAAACTGCACACTACTACAACGTCATTAGTCCTTGTGGGTATTGCCTCTACCCATTTCGAGACATAATCAATGGCAAGCAAAATATATAAGTTGGAATTTGAGGACACAAATGGTCCCATGAAATCGATGCCCCATAAATCAAATACCTCAACCTCTTGAAACACGTTGAGGGGCATCTCTTGCTGCCTTGAGATGTTACCCGCCCTTTGACACGAATCACATCTTTTCACATAGTCATAGGTATCCCGAAAGAGTGTAGGACAATAAAGGCCACTCTCCAACACTTTGGCCGCTGTCCTTGTGCTCGCATGATGACCGCCAATGGGTAGTGTTTGACAGTGACTGAGCACACTATCATATTCACCTTCTGTACACACATGTGTAAGATGCCATTCCTGCATTGTCTCAACAAAATGGGGTCATCCTAAAAATAATATCTTAAAGAATGAAAAAATCTCTTCTTTTCTTGATAAGTCCAATCGTCCGATATTTCCTTACATGCAAGATAATTAACAATATTAAAAAACCATAGATCCTTAGATTTTATTGAAAGGATTTGCTCATCGGGAAATGTCTCGGTAATGGGTATATTGATATCTCTCTCATCTACGCATTCTAACCGAGACAAGTGGTACGCAACCACGTTTTCAATGCCCGCCTTATCTTTAATTTCGATGTCAAACTCTTGCAAGAGAAAGATCCACCTAATCAATATAGGCTTGGCATCTTTCTTTTCCATTAAGTATTTGATGGCAGCGTGGTCCGTCCAAACCACAACTTTTGACCCCACTAAATATTGCCTAAAATTTTCAAATGTGAAAACCACGTCAAGTATCTCTTTTTCAGTGGTGGTATAATTAAGTTGTGCATCATTTAAAGTTTTAGATGCATAGAAAATCAATGTGGGTTTATTCTCAAAATGCTACCCAAGAACAGCCCATACAACAAAATCTGACGCATCACACATAAGCTCAAAGGGCTTAGTCTAATGTGGCGTTTGGACAATCGGTGTAGAAATTAATTTTTATTTAAGGACATTAAAGGCATGTATGCATTTCTCATTGAAATCAAACATGACATCCTTCTCAAGTAATTCAGAAAATGGTTTAGCAATTTTGGAAAAATCTTTGATAAAATGGCGATAGAAACCCATGTGACCAAGGAAACTCCTCACTCCCTTCACCAAATTCGGTGGTGGTAATTTGGAAATAACCTCAATTTTTACTGGATCTACCTCCAGTCCTTTGCTAGACACCTTGTGTCCAAGCACGATTCCTTCGCTAACCATCATATGACACTTTTCCCAATTTAGGACTAGATGTGTGTCCTCACATCTTTGTAACACTTGATCCAAATTATACAAGCACTCATCAAATGACGCACCATAGATGGAAAAGTCGTCCATAAAAACCTCTAGGCAGCGCTCCACCATATCAGAAAATATAGCAAGCATACAACGCTGAAAAGTGGCTGGTGCGTTGCATAACCCAAACGGCATGCGGCGATATGTGAAAGTCCCATAAGGACAAGTGAAGGTGGACTTCTCTTGATCCTTAGGGTCTACAGAAATCTGATTATAGCCGGAATAGCCATCCAAAAAGCAAAAATGAGAGAGGCCAGCCAGCCACTCTAAAATATGATCAATAAATGGGAGAGGGAAATGGTCTTTTAAAGTGGCAGAATTGAGGCGACGGTAATCAATGCACACTCGCCACCTGGTTACCAATCGGGTAGTGACATGTTCAATCATAAGATTCTGAGTTATAGTGATTCCCCCTTCTTAGGGACTACCTGTGTTGGACTTACCCACATCGAGTCTGAAATGGCATAGATGATGCTCACAGAAAGGAGCTTGATCACCTCCTTCTTAACAACCTCCATCATACTCGGGTTGAGTCGACGCTGCGGCTGAATCATAGACTTGGCTCCTTCCTCGAGCCGGATCTTGTGCTGGCAAAGAGTAGGGGAAATCCCCTTAATATCAACAACTGACCACTCGAATGCATCACAGTGGTTCTTCAGTACGATCATCAAATATTTTTCTTCATCGACACTCAGATATGCTGAGATAATCACCGATAGATTTTCACCATCAGCTAAGAAGGCATACTTTAAGTGAGGGGGCAGTGGCTTCAGCTCTAATTCCGGTGGACAGATCAATGACGATTGAAGCGGTGGTGGGAGTGGTCCAAGATCCTCATAGTGCTTGGCATAATAGCAAGGGAGCACTTGAAACATCTTGACATATTCTTGTAACGACATGCTTCTCATCCAATCATGCATGATGTTGACAAGGCAAGCTTCAAGGGGCAGTTTCAGATATGAATGAAGCATAGAAACTGCTACTGCATCATCCTCCATAGATAGAGGAATTTTCTCCTCTTCATCGTTCGGATAACCCATAACTTTACAAAGAGATACAACTTTTGTTTGTTCCATGATATCCACGACCATTGTCCCCTTGTCTACCTTAGTCATCACATGAGCCATATCCAGAAATGGTTTCCCTAAATAAAGAGAAATGTTCTGAGCAAAGTGCTTCACCATACGACATTGCTCCTTTGCCTGTGATTGTTTTGTACTTGGTAGCATGACCATCTCAAATCTGTCATCTGCTATACCCAATGTTAGACGGCCTCTACCCATTTCCAGTATCATATCAGCGGTGGCTTGGAAGGGTCTTCCTAGGAGTAGCTCATTCCCTTTCTCATCTTGCATCTCCATTACTACAAAATTAGTTGGAAATACAAATTTGTCAACCTTTACCAAAACATCCTCACAAATACCATATGGTCATACCACAGAATTATCCGCGAGTTGAATTGTCATGTTGCTTTGTCTAGATTCCTTAAGACCCAGTTTCTTGAATGTAGAAAGGGGCATCAAGTTTATACTTGCCCCATAATCGCACAATGCTTTGCCGAATTTCACCTTACCAATGTAACATGAAATATTGAAGTAGCGTGGATCTTGTCATTTTGGTGGCAACGTGCCCAATATAAAGGCACTCACCTGCTCTTTAAGAACTACCACCTCAGTATCCAGAATCTTCCTCTTCTTGGTAATTACATCCTTCAGAAACTTACCATAAGAGGGTATCTGCTCGATAGCTTCTAATAAAGGGATGCTAACCAAAAGTTTCCTAAAACTATCTAGGAACTTTTTTAAATGAGCATCCACCTTCTTTGCCTTTCGATTATTTGGATAAGGGACTGGGACGGTTTGTTCCCTCTGATGTGGTGGCATATATGGCATTCTCTTTTCAGTCTCTTCCTCTGCAATGGGCTCTTCCGCGGCCTTCTCTACAGCATCATCCACTATCACTGTGATTGTGTCTTCCTTTGTGGCCTCACCTATGGCTTCTGGCTGGGGTGTGCTTGGTTCATCGGCCTTAGAGTTTAAAGTCTTCTTTCCACTCCTCAATAAAATTGCTTTGGCTTGTTGATTTCCTCCTAGAACATTTGTTAATCCTGGGAAGCCTTGTTGTGTTGGTTTCTTTAAACTTGAAATCTCTAGTGCCATTTGTGCTAAAGACGTCTCAAGTGTCCTCATTTGAGCCCCATGACTTTGCAGAGTTTGCCCAAACTAATTCATAAACTCTCCTTGTTGCTTTATTTGTTGACCAAAGGTGCTCATCAGCTCTTGATTCTGCTTTATCACCTAGTTGAGAAAATCATTGCTCTTGTCCTCTACAGTGGGCTGTGGCTTGGCATCCGGATCCTGGAGAAAATTATTTGGATCCTTCCATGAGAACTTTTTCTCTTCCTCCAAGAGTAATCATTATTCATGTACCCTTTTTGTTGACGCATGTATTTAACTTGCGCGTCTTCATCTGGTTCCTCCTCTTGTGCGAGTAGCCTTTTAGCAATTAGGTCCATCTTTTCATTGAGTTCTTTGATGGCTTTGGCATCTCCCGCAAACTTAACTTGTTCTGGTGCATCTCTATCACCACATGACTGCTTTTTAGCCATGTTTTTCAGAATTTCCCAACACCTTGTATCAGTGTTATTCAGGAAGAACCCCGATCCTACTGAATCTATATTGCTTCTATCATGCTCAGAAAGAGCAAAATAGAAAATCTTGACCTACTTTTCTTTGTCCAGCCCATGATGTGGGCATCTCCTCAACATTATCTGGAATCTCTCCCAAGTCTCAAAATATGTTTCACCAGCTTTCTGACTGAAATTGTGGATTTTTCTTATGAGATCATTTGTCTTCTCAGGCAGGAAAAATCTCTCAAAGAAAACTTCAACCATGTGGTCCCAAGATTCTACATACTCGTTGTCCAGATTATATAACCATTCTCAAGCATTTCCCACTAGAGAACTGGGAAATAACTTCAAGTAGAGCATCTCTTGTGGAAAGTGATCTATCTTGACCATATCACAGTTCTCCACGAACTGGCTTATGTGGGTCACTGGATCTTCATTTTTGAGCCCGTGAACCGCATTAGACTTGACCAAATTGATTAGGCTTGGGTCAATTTTGTAGTTAAAAAATGTTGATGGCATGCTTCTTAATTGGCCCCTTAGATGCAGAAGAAGACGATGCCTTGATTTTCTCCCAAATTGTTTGTTCCTCAGCCATTGCTTCGGGTTCGGAATCTGAATTCTCGTTCTTGAGTTGATTTTGGGTGTCATTCTCCTCGTAGTCTGATCCCAGAAATGGGACCTCCGGTGATGACTGCGCGTACTCTATGCTACGCGTACTCACCATGCACTAGTACATTTACAATAATAAATTTAATTAGGCACAGTGCTAGATGATTACAAATATGAAAGATAGACAATTAATTTCTAGAATTTAAATTTAAAAAAAAAGTGGCCTAGAGTGGCCGCTTGCAGCCCTCGTAGTGCCAAAAATTATCGTTCCCTGGAAACGGTGCCAAAAACTTGATATGAATTTACCGTGCGTATAACACAAGTGCACGCACCAATGTAATATAGACCATTGTGAGGCCCGAGTCGAACTCAGGGAATGGATTTTTAGTAGACTACTACTAACTGTTCACAATCAGCTAGACCGATTAAAATGGTTTGAGAGTTGATTGAAAAAAAAAGCAAAACAATCGATTAAATGGTTGGTTTAATCAATTAAAGATGGAATCTTTAGGATTTTGGTTTCACCACAGGTTCTCGTTGGACTAATTCCTACACAATTATCCTAATTTGTCTCCTATTCCAGGTAGTGGCCTGTAGTCAGAATTGTTCGTTGTCACGATACAATTCACTACCTAAATCTAGGTCAGTTCCATGGTAGTAGTAACCTATACCCTAAATTAGGTGCATGAAGATCACACTCTGGGTTTCCACCATTAACTGTACATCACCTTATTCAAAGGATTTATTAGTTAATGTGATATTCATCTCTATTCAACCGGTAATTCTTCTTTCAAAGTAATTAAAGGCATTAGATTATCATTAGGGTGATAAATCATAATGATATAATGGAGAAAGTGAAATCATACCATGGATTTTAGAGACAAATTATGATAACTATGTCAAAATTGTCATACAACGGTTACCCGAGCTACTCCCGGTCCTAAAGATAAAGGGGATTAGCCCTGCATGTTCATCTCAATGAAAGACATGATGAGAGAAAGGGAAAACATATGGAAAATGTGAATAGATGTGATGTAAACCCCTGAACGGAGGAGATCCAGGTGTTCCCCAGCGTAGGATGAGCGATCTACAACCTTTCGACAGTGGGAAACTCCATCCTCGGCTCTCAGAACGATCGGGGCATGGATCTGGGCTCCGTTCTTCTCTTCTTCTCCTCCTCGAGACTTATACAATGGCTCCAGACGTGATAGATTGCTTAGGGCCGCCGTAATTAGGTATATGCACCACTTTAGGTCGCCCAAAAGATCACCACTATATGATTAGACATGATCTTTAGCAATACCTGATCTGACAGTGTCGATACCATCGACGCGGGTTGATGACATCGACCGACATGAGGCACTGGCGCTTGCGCGATTCTTGGGGTTCTCTCTAATGTTGCCTCGATACCATCGACGGTGTCTCGATACCATCGACGGTGTCTCGATGGTATTGACACCTTAGGCGTCACTTTTCTCTAGAATCTGAAGCTGAAGCTGATTTTGTTGAGGCGAGGTCGATAGTATCGACATCTGGAAATATGGCTCGCTAACCCTCTCTCGATACCATCGACAGTCCCATCGATGGTATCGACTTCTGTTTGCTCTTCTCCGGAAATGCACTATGACTAGGTCGATGGTATCGACCATCCGTCGATGGTATCAACATTTTCAGATATCCGAATTGCCTGAAATGAAGAGAGGAACACCAATCAAATCCAACAAGTATGATCTTTTATACAGAATAAGATGAAACAAGGTAAATTTGATGCAAAATGAGATTATAGACTAAAGGTAGTGAATCATGCGATATTAATCACAAATATGATCAAAATACACATAAAACGTATGAAAAACAAGTCTATAAAAATGACTCAAAACCCCTGCATCAACATTTCTCTCAAGATCTAATAAATGAAGACCATAAGACATTGGGGCACTTTGTAAAAGATTTCATCTTTAGAAATGGAAATACGAACATTCTTTATTATAACTCTAAACCATTCTTATCCAAACAAGATATAGAATTAATGCTTTTATTTATGGAAGGAACTTAATAGTAGTTCTCTAACTCTATTACAAGCCTATTGGACAACAAAAAATGCTCGCTCGAAAAGAAGTCCATGTTGATCACGTTTTTCAAACAAATCTTCTTGAGGATGAGAACTCCCTCACTCCACTTGAATCACGCATATTCCTAGATTAGGTGCCTATTATAGTGGTAGAAACTCTTGCTCCATTTGCAACACATAGTTCTACCTCCCCTCTATCTAGAGCTATACTTCTTTTTGGATCGTGCATATTGAAATATATGTGAGATCCACATTGTATCCAATACCCAAGATGAGGAAGTAGATAAGTTTATTCAATAAACTATATGCCTAAAGTGGATATTTATGTCTCATGCTTCTTGTTCTTCAAGTCCTTGGGGTAGATAAGAGAGTTTTTTTTCAATGTCCAGTCTAGTGACAATGATGACAATTAGCTCCCTTACCCACTCCTTTTTCTTTAAGTACAGAAACATTTTGGCCAACTTTAGAACCATTCTTAGCATTGCCTTTTCCCTTGGACTTTCCTTTTCCTTTGTTGACCATCAACATGGAATTGGGCCTGCATTTCATTTTCCCCTTAGGAGTTGTCAACATGCCAAGTATATAATTTAATGGCTTATAAAAAAAATTCATGTTTAAATTAATAAAAAATTGCTTTTATGAATCCAGCAATGATTGTATGATTATTCTTGTGGCCAACTCTTGACCTAAAGGAAGTTGCAGTCTTGCAAGAATTTCAACATACCCAATTAACTTGAGTACATGGGCCCCAAGTAAAACAACTTATGCAATTTTGCACTTAAATAATCCCTTTGAGACATCCTACCTCTCTTGATTAGATTGATCCTAATACATGTTCATGAGATGTGTTATCATCTAAATAACATCCACTCTCTCATGTTGCGTCCGATGATCATGATTCATGGAGAAAAGCATTAGGCATTTGATGCCCATAGTGCCATGCAAATGCTTCTTATAACAATCCCTTTCTGCTCTAGGAAAAGTAGGATTTGGTTCATTAGGTATTGGTATCTCTAGGACATAGATCTTATGCTCATGTGTGAGAATAATTCTCAGCATCTTAAACCAGTTGTTGAAGTTATTCCTACTAATTTTTTCTTTATCAAGAACAAATTTCAATGAAAATGGTTTGTTTCTAGTCTTCTACATTAATCTACATAGATATATATTGCACGAGTCAATTGATTTGAAAATTAATTTTATTCAAAAATCTAATTAACAGAATCAATTTGGAATTTAATTAATTATGTTCCCACTGCCTTTTACAAATTAATATCCCACACCATTAATTTAGAAGATTACACTGAGCAATCTTCTAATAAGCTAATATCCAAAATAATTAAGTCATTACCCAGCCAATGTTGATACCCATAACTTAACACTAAGGTAGGTAACAATTACCAATTGCATTTTATATAATTATTGGATTGATGATTGCACAACTTTGTATCAATAATTCCTCATATGAATTATATGCTATCTTTATGCCTCTAGGTTCTTAATCACATTGAGTTCACCTAGTCAAGTCCAACCTAAGGACAATACAATAAGTATACACCCCACTTGGCATACCCACATACTTATTATCAAACTCCCCTAAGGTAGACACTACACCACATTAGGTGTGCCCACACTTAGTTAGACAAGGTTTTCATGTGCATCACACTTGAAAGACATTTGACATTGATATTTTATTAAGTAATTTATATAAATATCCATATGTATCTAATCACCATTACATATTATCATATGTATCATGTACTATAAAAACAACCACATGCGATAAAACTAGATATGGCAATTAGTACATTGTCTCGTCTTGATCATGAACCATCCAAGAACCCTCCTTTCTGGTTTGTGATTTTGTTCATCTGCTCATGTCCACGATGGTCCACCAGATATGTTTACATATCATCCTATTGTTGCATAATTAAAATTTACATGGATAATGACATAGAGAGAGGCATGGCAAGGAAGCTATGTACATGTTACATAGTCTTTTGTTCAAATTAAAATGGGGATACTACATGTTTCATATCACACCACAACAATTTTCATATCTACACCTACCAAACAAAAAGTTTTCTAAGGTGTCACGTGGATTTATATAATATATATACATACCAAATCAGATATGATATTAGGTGATTACATGGATACAAGTTTGCACAATGCCCAACAAATTCTTTGTGGTTCAAAACCAAAACCAGCATTAGAAGCATACAATGTCATATTTGATACCACCAGATGATTTTAGGGATGGGGGTGCAATAGAATAACAAAAAATCTTCCCTTTTTACAAAAGTCATTGGATCCATTGTAGCTATAAGATATCGGCGAATAAAATACATAAACATGGATAAAAGTGTTACTTTTGTGCATACTACTTTTCCAACAAGTAAACACATCTTATTTTGGTGAGGAACTTGATATTTTAGATCTAGACCCAAACAAACCATCAATAAATCCAGATGTATAAATAAACAAATATGTATTGTCCATGAAGTAGTAACTTGTTGTCATCCTATAGAATATGTTCTCGAAGAGCTTCCACACATGTGTCTTTGCCTCTACTTTATACACAAGGATAAGGGAGAATGTGGTACACCACCTTAGCCACCAAGTTGAAGTAGAATAGGAGTTTCTAACATGCTAATCATCCTGAGACTCCCTTTCTTTGCCTTTCTTGGGAAGCAATCCTAAGGGTGAATTCCTCTCCAAGAGAGGAAAGTTTGGTAGACAACTTATTTCAAAAGTTTTCTCAAGAGTTATGTTTTACCCTGTCATATGTTCCCCTTTATATAGGAGATTCATAGGCTTGGAGAAACATGATTCTGATTTCTTTCCTAATAGAAATCTTAAAACTAATTCAATGTTAAAAATTCAGATAGGATTTGTGATCATCCAATCAAAACTTGTGATCACCATATCACTGACCTTGATCACTCAATCACATTAGTTGATCAACCAAACATGAAAAACCATATATAGATCTGACTTGTTTTGTCATTTTAGACTTCCCCTATAACATTGTGATTCCCTTATCGGTTGGCCTTATTAGCCAATCATATGCATACAGTGGAAATCTTAATCGGTGAATCAAAAATCAACTAGTTCAACAACCCAATCAATATGATCAACCAATTAGACATTTTGGTCGCCGAATCATAGGCTGAATTAGCATGTTTAAGATTCAGAACAATTCTAATCATATGCTTCATTGTGCACTTCAATTTCCTTATGCATTCTTCTGCACGTGACTCGGTAGGTTTCTAATTATGTTGGTGGTGATGTTAAAAGCAACAAAGGAAAATATTGGTGTCTGTCCACACTTCATTTCCACCCAAGTAATAGGAATGAGCTCGAGAACAACTACAACTTGTATAGTGTCCAGTGTTGCCATGACTATATGATCCATTTGTCACATATATTAGATTGAAACTAAGGCATGGAATGTCAACCTCTTAACTTTCAATCTTGTTCCTTGAACTAGAGAAGACTGTTTGAGGTATTATGAGATCAATATCATATATTGATTCAAATGTACATGGCCATACATTTCATAGTCACGATTATCAAGTGGTTAGGGATAGTGCTCCTGAGGAGGGACAATTCCATCTAGATCACTTATATTATACCCAATGTGTTACATTGTACCTAATCACCACCACATGTTGGGATAGTGTCAAAGTACATTTAACAACATGGGTTACTATAGTGACTTTAGGTCTAAGGATCACAGTCACCCTTGTCACATTGAGATATGACTTTGACATATCATTACATTACTTTCATGTGTCAATCTCAAGGTGCATTTGTCATTCAAACTTTTTATTTTACAAGTACCAATGCATCTGATTTGAAATCTAGTATCATGACTAAAGAGACGTAGCCATCACTCACCATACATGCTAGTCTTGTGTAAACTTGTCATCTAATACTATCCACAATAATTATTGACTAGGGAGAAAACAAGAATAAATACTCTTATTATACATAACTTTAGGTCCTTAACTTAGACCATATGTCATTGAGTAAAACATTCTAAGGACATTATGAAGTTGATTCATTATATTAATATTGAAACAAACATAATATGTGGAATTTCCTTCTATTAATAATTAAATCCATCATTAAATATCCCTATTACAATCATCACTGATAGCTCTTAGGAGATATAACCAACATTATGCACTTTCTTTATCTATGTACATTTACTATTTTATCCAATTGTCCCCAATAAACACTCCTCTCAACTATTCTATTTATCCTTAATTACACCCAATATGCACCAGTCTCCACATATTCTATTTTAGTTACTCTCATTGTTCACTTATGTCCACAATTATCTCACACAATTATTCCACTATGACACCTTAATTTTCCTACTGCATAGTATAATAAATTGTGAGCATCCCAATTTCAATGTATTAATACATGGATATGTTGGTTATTGCTATAATTTTCCATCTTTTTACAATAATTATAATTATGATGGATTTAGGTCTCTCTATCTAAAACATGTGAAAAGTATAGAAATCCATACCACATCATCAACTTAGGGCATGTTTGGTTCATGAGATTCAACAAAATTCCCAAGAAAATGTATGTGCTTAATATTGATGATTATGATAATTGAGTTATAAAACTCTATGTTTGATTTCATTGGATAGTATCTTCTTTCATCTCTTTTTGTTTTACATATAATAGAATTAAAGTGGGGACCAACCTTCCATGTCATGATCGTGGCAATATGGCACCTACATACAAAGATTCTTCACATTTCGTAGCAAAAACAAGGAGTGGAGTGATCACAAAGTAGCTATAATCCTAGAACATACATGGTTGAAGCTCCAATTTGATGTATTGCGTGTTAAACCATTTTGAAGTGGAAAGTACAATATAGCTTCTATTGTATAATCTAATAAGCATGGATTCCTACCATTATCTAGCTCCAACAAAGAAAATAAAAATTTTGTTCTATTGGATTTTGGATTTCAATCAAATCCTACCATAAATAGAAAAGTAAGCATCCCCTTGTTGTTAAGCTGATAAAAACATGGGAAGAAGTGAACCAGGAGATGGAAAACCACTAGAAACCAGATTTTATTGCAATCAATGTCTCTTTTGTCTTTATGAGATGGAATTTAAAATGCATATACCCTATTCCATGTTATTTATAAACATATCCTATTTGGAAAGATACATAGAAATGTGTACTTATCAAAAGAATCAACTAGGCTTATGAGAAAACATTGGGTGGAGGCAATAGGTGGGGTGAATAGAGAAGGTGGTAGTCTCGTCACAAAGTTTGTACCATAAGGATGAAGGGGATTCTAATCATCACTAGATACAATCTATACCATTACAGGACTAAATAATCCATCTTCTCTATAGAGGTTGGGAATAACAACAACCAAGGAACCAACATGCACGAAACTATGTCATGGACATTGATAGAGAAGTTGTGATATTCCCACCATTAAATACTAGAATAAGTAGCCAGACCGAAGTTAGATTATTGTGTCATACAAGGAATAAGTTGGGGTGTCGAGAAAAAAATCATGGGTATGTCCATATATATGTCAAACCCATGAAATTGATGTTGAAATGGGAGGGAAATATGGTGTCTACTAGAGATAGCATGCCTATTTTCTATGTAATGAGGTGTTGAAAAACTCGCTCAAACCTTGGAAGTACATCGTCGTTACCATGCTAATCTTGAGAGTAATAGGATGTATCATTCTTGATGACAAAATCATGATATAATTGAGACGCGTCGATGAATTTAACCTCATAGATCTTGAAAATATGTATTATATTTTGCAATTATGAGGAAGATTATAGACAAAATCTTACAGGAGGACCATGGACATTATTTGGTTACACTTGGACACTATTTTATTTATAAAATGCCCACCCAGTGAGGGACATTGTGTGGAATCGGGCCCCCAACCCTCAGTTGTATCTCAATCATGAGAAGTTCTTGAGGGGTAGAATATAATTGTAGAAATATTAAGGTATCTAAACACCACTTCACAAAAGAGGGGCTGATTTTCTAGACTTGTACCTGAAATTGATATGATCAAGGCTTTCCTCCCAGTAGTATTCATTCTTAGTTGAAATGTAATATACAATATAAAAACATGATGTATATATGCTTGAACTACAAGTAGTAGGTCACTTAGAGAAGCAGTTCCCATGTCATCCAATAACACATGAAGGAGATACACAAAACCCTAACTAGGACAATAAGGAAGTAAGATTGTTGAAGGTTTTATAGAGGAGATACATGCAAGTCCAATAGAGAGGATCCAGGGAGGAAAAATAAGGAAAGGACCAAAAGGATAAACCCAATAAGGAATAGATACTAGGATCTATAAGACCCAACCAGAAGCGAATGTGGAAATCAATGTTGAATATGACGTGCAAAAAATAACAAAATGAATCTTCTAGAATGAGAGGAAGAAACAAAATATAAAAATAAAAAGGAGAAAACCTAGAACAAGAAAGAAGAGCCTTTAGGAAACACCAACAAGATAATAGGAATCAAGAGTACCATTGCCAACAATACATGTGGTTGGGGAGTAGGGTTGTAAATGGGTATGGGTAGACCGATGGACCCACAAATTTGGACCCTTTAAAAACTCATCACATGTCTAAATTTTTAGACCTATAGAACTGTGGACCCACATTCACATGGTCCCACATATAAGTGGGCCCACTAATGGGTATTCTTGGACCCATACCCACAAACATGTGTACCCACTATACATAAATGACTACTAAAATAATATGTTGTTATATCGTACTTTACTGGTGTAATTAATATTATACCTGAGATTACATATTAGGCTAGTCATCTAATTGAGAGATAACTATTCTAATTAAAATCATGAGCAACATATGTAAACCTAAAATCAAAATAGTTACATGATATGATACATAATTAAAACTCTATGATGATGATTACAAGTATGTAATAATTAACTCGAATAATCTTTAATATACAAAGTATTGCATTATTTAATATAACTATTGCATGTTTATATCCTATATAATATCAATATCTCATTGTATTAGAATATATAGAACATAGTTGTAATTTTTATTACATAAAATATGATGTTTATATAGAACCTCTTACTCACATATCCAGACTGCAAACTTGGTATCATTGTAGGTATGTGTATGGTGTGTGTATAGATTTTTATTATGCGGATCTAGAACCTATTGGGAAATATGGCAACAAATAAGGTAGAGAAAACAAAAAAATCACTCTCATATTACCCTATGAATGGCAGATTGCGTCAACAACTATATAATGGGAAGGAAGGTTGCAAGGAATATACCTGATCTTAGAGAAATTTTAGTGACAATGCTTGTTGTAGTGTGCTTCTTTTTGATGTTGCACTACGACAGCTATCAGCAGCGGCCTCCTGGTCGATCACCATGGATAGTGGTTGACTGCATCCTCCTAGTGGGTGGAAAAGGCCTCCTCTCCTCTAGACTAGTCCAGACAGACCATCGGGAAATCTTGTCATTCTAGATGAATGGATAGGAAGGAGTTGTCCCTTCTAGTCAATGTGCTAGTGTTGAATTGATCTCCCAATTGTCTCTCCCTTGTTGCTCCTCCCATTGATGGGTAGAACTTGCTCAGATTCTCATGTTACCAAAACTGTGAGAAGACAAATTTTTAGAGCTTATTGTTGTGCCCCTATATTTACAGGAGGGTTAGGGTCAAGGTTCCCAGATTGAGTGCAAGTGGAAGAGATAGAAATTCATGAATTTCTTTGGAACTTGCAAATGATGAACTAGTTGGTTCAAAGCTAAATTGGTCCATTCACATGTGAGTCGATCGGTTCACCCTTGAACCGGTCATTTCATCATGTTTCCTATTGCAATTGTATTGGAATTCAATATTCAATTAATGCAAAACATGATGTCAGCATCAATCCTTGATCCAATCAAATTGATCACTGAATTGAGAGGCTCACAAAGTGAACCAATTGTCTGAGACCTTTGAACCGGTCGATTCACCAAGTGAACCGGTCAGTTCTTGCCCCAGATCAGCCAATGCATTTTTAAATAAACTTGACACTTGAATCGATCAGTTCAACACTATGACTTGTCAGTTCATAGTGCAGTCAATCAACTTTCAAGGATTGTTGTTTCAATTAAATACCTAAACACTTTAGTAATCAAGTAAAACATCAATTCATGAATAAACTCTAGTTCCACGTATATCATATGTGTGTGGCCCTCTAGGTCCCAAGTTGCATTGGCATTGAATGTCTATAACTGATTTATGACATCACAAATAATGAATGTATCTAGCAACACATCATTGTTACCCAAGTAATTTTTAAAGTTGGAGAACAATTTCAGCCTACAATATGTGATCAGTGTTACTGTGATTGTATATTTCAATTGTCATTGATATTCAGATTGGACTCCAGGCATGTAATCATCATCCTCTCAACATTCAATCCGTGTTCTTTGAACTAGAGGAGATTATATGAGATGCATGTGTGCTCACATATCATATATTGATTCACAGGAGTATGGCCATACATTTCTCAGTCTCTCTTATCAAGTGGCAAGAATATCAACCTCTTATAGGAGGAACAAATTCCATGTACATCACTCTCACTCAATCCCCATGTGTCATAATGCAACTGAGCACCATAAGAAAAAATATTTTCTTAAAAGGTTTTGTCTACAGATCATACAGATGTTATTTTGTTGAATATTACTTTTATATTCCAATCCAACAATAAAATTGTTTGTTTCCAGTATGGCTATATTCCTAATAGGGAATTTCATTCTAAAGAAATCAGTGGGAGAAAAGTATAACTCAAAAGGTTCAAGACTGACAAAAAAATATTGACCTATAGAGGTACAATAGGAACAAGGAGAATCATAAATTATTGTGGAATCTCAAGTTCCTCATGAAACAAAAAACCTCATAGATCTAGTAGAACACACCTTGAGTTTGAAAGATTAAAATATCTTGTAAACTCAAGAAAGCAGTGGGTCGGTCATAGACGATGAGTCAACAACGTACCTAGAATATATGGAGGGACCATAACCTAAAACATGTCTTAAGGCAATGAGATAGAAGATGGACTCCATTTATATGAACAAGGTATAACCTTGGTGGATCCACCTGAAGGGTTAAAATGCATAGGGTACAGTTTGGTCTTCAAGAAGTGGATAGACATGGATGGTTATGTACAAACCTATTAGGGCAAGTTGGTTGCAAAAGGCTTCAAAGAAGTTCAACGTGTTGAACATGATGGGATCTTTTCACCAGTTGCCATGGTTAATCCATCAAAATCACGCTTGCCAATGAAGCTTGTTATGACTATGGGATTTGGCATACGAATGTTAAAACCACATTCCTTAATAGGAATCATTATTAGGATGTTGCATGGAACATCCTAAAGAATTTTATAAATCCACTTATTGCAAATAAAGTCAATAAGATACAAAGTTTAATCCATGGATTGAAGCAAGAATCTTCGAGCTAGTATATTTCATTTAACAAGACAATCAAAAGTTTGACTTGAGTTAGGATGAAGGAAATATTTGATTACAAAAGACTCAATGGGAACATATTTATATCCCACATAATGATGGGGAATAACATGCTTAAACTACAAATGTTAAAACCTGTATGGGAAGTACCTTCTCTATGAAGTGTTTAGGGAAAGAATCCTATATGATAGGAATCAAGATCTATAGAGATAGATCTATAAAGCTTCATGACCAAAGAAAGAGCACATACATTGGCAATATGTTGATGGGGTTCAACATACAAGACTCAATGTGAGAAGATTTGTCCATGTTCCATGGAATCAGTCTGTCAAGATCATGAATACATGGGTAAGATGCCAATTTCATTCATGATGTTACGTACTTATCTTGTTATCTTGTATGTATTGGTGACATGATAAGAGGATACATACTCATCTTGTTGTCTCATATGTATTGGACATGACGAGTGGATATTTTTTTATCCCTGTGAAGGTCACTGGAATGCCATAAAAATATCTTTAAGTACTTGAGAAGCACTATAATGATTCATTCCTTGGTTATGATTATAAGGAAGAGTTGTGTGTAAAGGGCTACACCAAAGAAATCTTCCAAAATGACAAACAAAAAAAATTTAAAAATCACAATCTAAATTTGAGTTAGACCTTAAAACGGGAACTATGAGCTAGAAAAGTTTTGGATAAGTGGTAGTTGTTTAATTCTACAATAGAAGCCAAGTATCTTGGTGTTACGAACACAACAAAAGATATTATATGGATCATGAAGTTCATATAGGTGAACTTGTAGAAGGGTCCAACCATTGATGACATAGTAGAAATACCATGACAACAATGGAGCTACTGGATAGGAAAATGAATCTCAGATAGCATACCATGACATTTCCATCTCATGCGAGAAATCTTACAATGAGGAGATGTGAAAACTTGCAAAATACTGACTTGAAGTAAACATTCTAACCCTCTATAAAAGCACCAGCGCAGCAAAAACGTGATGGACATGTTCAAATAACTTGGAATACAATTTGTGGGTGATTGTCTCTAACTGCAAGTGGGAGTCTTTTGGTATGTATGCCCAGGAGCCAATCATATAATGATTGTAATGGGGCATTAGATACCTGATTTAATAATCATAATAATTTTGTCTATTATTTTTTTCTCAATCTTGAGATGATGACACAAACATAGAAGATGTCTAAATAATGATGTAATTGATGTCATATGTATTAAGGTTGAGGACTTGAACAATGAGATCATATGTACCATAAGTGTACATACATTCTTGTTATGTTCCTAGTCGAATGTTACTATGGAAGAAAAATAGACAACCTTAATACATAAGACTAGAGTGTGTGTTGGTTGATGATAGAATCTCATTACTCATTATATGTGACATCAAACCAAGCACATAGGTACATGTTAGTGAACAGTGCATCAGATAGACCCACCTTGAGTGTGATACATGGAGACCATGGAATGGTAGTCAGAATCATCTCTCATAGTGATGGTGGTGATTGTGGTCCTTAAACCTAAAGTCATTACACTCATCCCATATTGTTTGATGTATCTTGACATCATCCAACTTGACCTTGAATAAGGGTTGCCATAAAAGTGAGATGACTTGTTCAACCTGTCAAGTATCACCCAAATGGAATCACGAGCTTTGGTAAATGACCCCACTTCCACTGCGACATCGATAAAGTTTGCAAAGTTCTTGCAGGATTCTGATGCTCTACCTTACTTGCTGACAGACTTGACACCTAGCAACAGACTCTACCACATCATGCTTCAGACCTGGACACCAATACAAATCCTTCAGATTATGATACATCTTGGTACTACTGGAATGCATCATATACATTGAGGAATGAGCTTCCTCAGACCATCAGCATCTGGAATCACTGTCTTGTTATGAAAGCAAATTGTCCCATCCTCTATCTCATGGAAACCATCATACTTCTTACTTTTGAACTATGCTCTGATATTCTATTTCATGGTATCATTCTTTTATGCATCCCTAATCTATTTCATCAACATAGGATTCACCTACAACTACGCCAACAAGCATGCTAACAAAGAAACCTCCAGCTAAAGGTTCATGCATTGAAGAAACACCAACATGTCCCTCTTGTGACATACCAAAGCATGTAACCATGCCTTGTTTGTAGATAATAATGAAAATGACTTCTTTCTCAAAGCATCAACCACCACATACGCCTTCCCTAGATGATAGTCTATCATGTAGTCATAGTCATTGTCCATCTCCATCCATCTCCTGTGCCTCAAGTTCATATCCCGCTTTGAGAAGATATATTGAAGGTTCTTATGGTCAGTGAAGATTTGACACTTCTCTCTATACAGATAGTACCTCCAAATCTTCAAAGCATGAACCACTATTTCTATCTCTAGATCATGTGTCAGGTAGTTCTCCTCGTGTTTCTTAAGTTGTCATGAAGTGAAAGAAATTACATTCGTGTCATGCATCATCACACATCCCAATTCATTCCTCGAAGCATCATAGAATATGATGTAACCTTTATGTTGCTCTGGAAGTACTAACATTGGAGCACTGGTCAACTTATCCTTCAACAACTATAAAGAATGTGAATACTTGTCATCCCAAACAAAAGGAACACCCTTCCTAGTGAGCATTGTTAGGGGTAATGTTACAACACTAAAATTCTTAATGAATCTCCTATAGTAACTTGCCAAACCCAGGAATCTTCATATCTCAATCGGTGTCTTGGGATGCTTCCACTCCAATACTAGTTGCACCTTCTTAGGGTCTAAGCCAACAGCCTTAGTAGATATGATGTGGCCCACTAAAGATACCTTAGTCAATCAAAACTCACACTTGCTAAACTTGGCATATAACATGTGTTTCCTTAACAAAGTCAACATTTGACTTAGATGCTTCTCATGGTAATGGATATCCCTGGAGTATATCAAGATGGGATTAATATAGAAAGATTTCTCCCCCCTCCCACACTCATGGCGGAAGCCAAATGCTCGGGAGGGTGGTAAATCAAGGCAGCAACTGATTTATATCAAGATGTTGTCAATAAACACTACCATGAACTAATCTAGATACAGTCTGAACACACTATTCATCATATCCATAAAATCTATTGGCATGTTGGTTAACCCAAATGGCATAACAACAAAATCATAGTGATCATACCTAGTTCTAAAAGTATACTTGGGTATGTCATCCACCTTGATCCTCAGCTGGTGATATCCTGACCCCAGATCTATCTTCGAGAACATTGTAGCACCTCTCAACTAGTCAAATAGATCATCAATCCTTAGCAGTAGATACTTGTTCTTTATCATGACCTTTTCAGTTGTCAAGGTAATCTATACACAACCTCATAGATCCATCCTTCTTTTTCACAAATAACACGGGAGCACCCCAAGGGGAAGTGTGTAACATATTCAATTCTGGACACATAGTCTAATCCTCCATTCTTCTAGGCCCCTACTCGATTATATAGTTATCCAATATCCCTCTTTCCTTCCTCTTGATTTTTTTTTCAAATAGGTACCTTTTAGTGTGCATAATTCCCTAAATTTATGATAGATTAGACCTTGTTGGGACCTAATAGCCTAATTGACTCAATTGTATCACATGGACATAAATCTTAGGATGTTATAATCCTAATAATTGAATTATAGGAAATTGGTGAATAGTGATACCACACTCTTGTCTTAATATTAATTCAATACCTAGTATGGACCTAGGGCCTTAGAGGGAGATAATTGTAGGTAAATAAAGAGCATTTACCCTATTTGATCGTTAAGATGAACTTAAAAACCCTAATATTATGATTAAGTGAATTTGGGGAAAATACAGAGCAATTCATCTCAAAATGCAAATTTAAGTCCAAATTCATGTTTGGCATACCCTAATTAGGTAACATACCAATTTTGAGCCTAATCAGATATCATATACACCCCTAATAGAAATTTAGGAGATTAATATATAAGTTCAATGATATTATGCGATTCATTTGAATGTCATGCCTCTTTTTCCTAAGTTCTGGTGCATTTAAATGTTACGCAGAAACAAAGTCAGTTGATGCTTAGTTCTACACATGAATCTTTATTAGGTCAGGTAGGCAGACGTTGGACCTCGTCTCCTACCCTCGAATTCTCCGCGCGTGAGACTGCCTGCACGACTGGCTTCCTGGTGACTAGTTCCACCTCATCGTTCTCCCTCCACACTTCATCTGTTAACATGTTTTCTTTGCCACTAGATTTGCATTGCACTCCCGACCCCAAAGACCCCTAACTCACCCTCACTCGAACCCTAACAACAAAACACCCAATCCCCTTTCTCCCCTTCCCTACTGTCGCCACTTCCAGTGACCTCGACACCCCACTAGACCAATGTGCAGGTAGTTTCTAACCACCCAAACACTATCACCTCTCCCCCCTGCACCCTTCACTGCATTCAATTGGAACGATCTGGCCTAGGTTCACCTTGTCGAGCCAAGTGATCCTCTCTGACAAACTCCTTGTCGTCACAGCAACTCACAGCTTCTCAGATCAATTAGAGGAAAGGTAACTGTTACAACCCCATCTCCCGATAACCCCCAATTAAGGGAGACCGAGAGGTCGAAGCCGTACCCATACTTTCCGGATCAAAGGTTTGGCAATTAACCAAGAATAATTATTAAATTTTAACATACTAAACTGAAAAGTTGTAAGAAAATAAACTTTTGCATACCTTTTTGAAAACTTGGATCTCTAAATTGCTATCCACTTAAGGATTCAACTCTAACTAATCCTCCTTGTATTTTACTTCATGTATATTACAATATGACGATTTACAATTTGTCCTTTTAGCTTGTACCTAAAACACCGACAAACAAAACGTCGGTCAGCCAAAGCTGGTATGTGGGGGAAACAATAAATGTGCAACTATGATAATAACATAATCATTCAATTAATCATTTAACAATCAAGATTACATTTTAGATATAACTCCGCGATCCAAGAGTATCCAATCCTATATGTTGTCTTCATTAAACCCCTCATGATCCACCTATAAGTGAACCAATTTCTAGGGTTGATTCACATGGTACTACTCGTAAGTAGCCCACTCCTTAACTCATAGCAGGCTAATGAGTCTCATTGCACTACACGTAGGTAGCCCAGTTTCTAACTCTCAGTAACCTAGACCTTGCTCTAGGATTACCCCTTTTTTCTTAGCCTTTTCAAAGAAATAGAGGTGGACTCGGATCTAGTCAGTTATATACGCACATTTATAGTGATAATCATAGTCACTTTATAGTTGCATGAAATAAATAAACATCCAACAGTTATTTTCAAGCAACCGATTAAAACTTCGGGAATCGTCGTGAAACTAGAGCGATTATTCATAAGCGTAACCACATACCTGATTTGATGAGTCATGCAGATTATTCAACATATACTTCATGTATATACAATCAAGCCAATCAACAGATCCAAGCAAGTAATTCAATCATCACATAATTCCTGAAAAGAATATGTACTCTATTTATTACACACTTTATCAAGAATCTACTTTATTGACTTGGATTCTCTTTCTAGGGTTTCTAATCCACATTAAGGTTCCATTAATATTCATTAGGGTTTCTTAGATCAATTCCTCAAACTTTATCCATTTTAGGTCAACAAACCCTAAAATACTCTTTTCTACGCATATAAACCCTAATTGCTCAAACTATCCATTTTAATAGTCTTTTATACCCAAATTGACTTAGGATCATCATATCTCTATTTATTCATGGATTTGAACCATTAAAACAATTAAAAGACATATTCATCTAAATTAGGGTTTTCAAGCTCATTAATGCATATTCATGCATGAAACCCTAAATTAAGCTAATTATATAAAAAGTTCATCTTTTTAGATCCTATTTTCACTTTTATTAAAAATAGGTTAATATTGGCTTGAATTATCCAATGAACATCATTAAATCCATCTATCATCAAATCTAACGATTAAATAATTAAAGATGATAACTTTATGTACTTTTTGAATTTCAAGCATATTTATGCACATAATTTCTAAGTTAAACTAATTGCATGCAAAGTTAACCCTTTTTGATCTTAATATACCTATTTATAATTAACAGGTTATTATCAACTTTAATGATCCATTAAACCCTATTAAACACCTTATTCATTTCAAAATAGGGTTTCTTAATCTTTAATTCATTAAAGATGATAATTTGCACTACTTTTGGAATAGAAAGAGGAATTAGCTTCTAACTATATTTTTATTGGATTCCACTCATTTTTCTGATCAATTTTAATATATAACTCGTTTTAATCTGAGTTACCAAACTCTAGTTATGAAAATTGCAAGATAAAACAATTATGGACCAATCATAGTGGGACACATCATCTTTTCATTTATTAGCGGACCGGCTAAGAAAAAGACTCGAATTACCTCTTTACCCTTATGGGTCATGTTCAGCCCCAGGGGCCCTCACGTCATTCCGCTCTATCATCCCTCTCCTTGTGATGCTCATAGACACCCGCCGCACTGCCGTGCGTCAGCGCTCTGTCTCTCCCGCGCACTGCTGTTCAGCGGGGCAACATCCTTGGCGCCGCCTTCTTCCATGCTATCTCTACGCAACAGCACCTCCTCCGCAAGCGGTGCCAAACCCAGCTTCCTCAACCCTCCTGATTACGGTGTAGATAGGTTCCGCCAAGGTTCGTATGTATGGGTCGGCGGGAGCCTCTTCCACGGTGAGAGCTAACATTTCCCTCAACTCTGCCTAGCTCTTCGACGAGGAACAGCCTCCAAACCTCCCTTACACGCATGACCAAAGGAGTAGTTGTTCTGGTGGGTCTGCAGATCACGGACGCATCACCAAGACTCCAACCACCTTCACCTTGTCAGCCAGACTGCTGCCCTCCAACCTTGCACCCAGGTCCGGTCAGAGGAGCCTCCCTTCATGGTCGTCATATCCCCAAGGAATAGGAGTGGGTGATGGTGCAGATTTTCTGCATCGACCACCACTACGCCAAGGAGGAACTAGCATGAACAAGCTCTCATCTTCATTGGTCTATGAACCCCATCGAGGATGCCTGGGTACACAACGCGGGATCCATCCTTATATAGGGGTCCTTTCTATTAGGGTAGGTCTAAGAGAAGTGGTAGGGTTATAGCATATTCATCCTTCTAAAAAGGGACGTGGTAGCAAAGGCAACCGAGCATTTGATTACTAAAAACCCTATCTTTCCTTGTTTACAATATAACTCTTCTCTTTTAATTATAAAAAAAACACCCTTTCTTATTCACGATCCTTGGTTATTAAGGAATCCGAATTTTACCTCCTTTATGTTCCTTAAGTTTGGCTTTTAAATCTACTAGCCACGAAATTAATATTCCCTTTTAATAGAGAGTACTAAATTCATTAATAATGTATTGCATTATCCTCTTATTTTGCAATTTTGGTATTTTCTCTTTCTTTCCTCTTTATTGGGACTCCTTGGATATCAAGAAACTCTATTATTTCGAAATCCTTTTTATTGGATACTCATTATCCTTCTAAATGCATCAATATGCATTATTTCACATTATCACTTTTTTTTCTTATTAAAGTATTTCCTTTTGAGGATTTCTCTTTATTTCTCTTTTATTTTCCTCATTGGTATTCATTTTAATATTACCAACCTCATGGATACGAAATTTCACCAAGAAATCTCATTTATGCCTCTTTCCACTCATTTTCCACATTTTATCATTATTTTCAATTTCTTTCTTAATAAAGAAATACTTAATTAAACTTTTATTTTCTTATTGCATTCTCTATGCAACTTTGGACTCCTTGGTACCCAAGGAACCCAAGAGTTACGAAATCCTCTTTGGATTTGCCTTCTTGAGGTTTCTACATATTTCTTTTCTCAAAAATTCAATTATTCATTTACTAATTGAATTCCCTTGTTATTTGGGCCCAATAGCCAATAAAGCCCACAACACAAACATCAAGGCTATTGTAAACATAATCCATTTATTCAAAACAAATTATATCATTATTTGTTCAAATATCCTTAATATGAGAAATTGCATTTCTCACCAATTGAACCCAAAAATTGGGGTTGTAACATCCTTACCCTCTTATAGGAATTTTGTCCTCAAAATTATATCAAACAAAACAAACAATTCAGGATAAGACTTTTCCATGTCCATCAACGGCCCCTATGTGGATTTACCTTACCCATGGCATTTCCAAATAACCTTTATCATCACTTATTCTTTTCTCTGAGATATTTCACCCTGGCGTCTATAAACTACATTGGTGACTCAGGTCATTTCTGCCTCCCTTGGGGCTCACTAGGTTCATTGCTCAACACATGGTCGGGGCACCTCACATAGTGCTCTAAATTGGACACATGGAACTCATCACACATTACTTTATCCTGAGAGGTAAGGTCAATCTTAACCTTCTCCACCAAACCATATCAAAAGAACCCATGCATCAGGGACTCAAATCTCTTAGCTATAACTTAGAGGGGTCGGATTTTTCATGTCACATATTCTCCCACAATAACTTGTATGTCAGTCTACTTTGCATCTGCTCATGACTCTCATCGTCTCTAGGCTCCTTTCAGCCCTTGCACAATCAAAGTGACTTCATCTACACGCACTGTGGTCCTTTTCTAACCATCACGTGGTCCTTTCACCAACATCACCTTACTGAAGTGGTGACTGACACAACCTCTCTTACAGAGCTTCTGTAAATCCCAATATTGGCTATGGTGGTTATCTTCACATCTTTCATAGGACAAGAACTGTCTCTAGCTATCACCCTAAATGAGCACATATGTTCTCATCAGACCTTTTAGTCTGAATCATACTAACCATTAGTTAGGGGTGATAAATTGTACCCACATCAAGTTCTTCATGGACTTACTTCCACCTTTTGGAAGGGAACCTTTAGGTCAAACTCAAGAACCTTTGGACTCGCTTCATGGTTTAGTTGAACCATCTCTCTCATGGGTAGTTCGACTAGATCTGTCCCTTGACATAACTCTTTCTTTCTCATGTCATCTAGGTAACGCGATCTACCATAACCCATATTGCATCTCGACCTTTCTTGGTCTAGGGGAGACCTATCACAACATCCATAGTGATGAACTCCCATTCCCTCTCAGGGACTCTTTTGTCCTCTATATCGATACATTGGGTTATTGGGGTTCGTCCTTTACCTCCTGGCTTGCATGGCCATATACCACATGCGACTTCATCTTAAGCATCCAAAGTGCTATTGCCATTTATCACAGTGTATGGTGATCTTCAATCATGATTTCCTGTATGTCATGATTCCTCAAGATCAATTCCTCATAAACCCTAAACCACTCTAGTTTGGGTTTCATCACCTTCTTTTCCAAAGAAGTGCATCTGAGGTTCTACCACCATCCTTTCATAGGGGTCATGGTGACCTGCCTACCTTGGTCAAGTCCCATACCGGTAACCTCCATGGTAACACATCCATATGCACATAGAGATGTCTATCTATGGGTCTAGAGGTTTGTCCTCTTACCATGTACTTTTCTCTTAGCTTCTCAAGATCCTATGAGACCTCTTTAGGTTAACTTAAACCAACAAAATGGGTAAACTCCCTACCAAAGGGTCCCTCTCCCAGGATGGGAGGAAACTACACCTTGATAACAAAGGTCACAAGCGTCCTTAGGGTTTACATTCACATGAGCATGCTTAATCCTAGCAAGCTACTAAGGCACAAGAAGACACTTACCAAACTATGCTAGGTGACACTTATTCTCATCCTCAACATTAGACCAACTTTGTCGTGACGGGTTCATCAAACATACCTTAAACTTAAGGGGTTTCCTTTTTCCTCTATACATGAGGAGTACCATGCTCGAAACTATAGCAACTTAATTCTCCTCATGAGCATTAGGTATACCACTTCCCCTCTTAGGCCTAGGAACCCTAGGTTCACTTGTATGTGTCCAACTGTATGCTCTAACCACGAACCAAGCATGTAAAAGGCATGACATGCACTCCTTGTCATCCTTCAACTCGAGCAACACTTAGAGTTGGGTCCTCCTCAAGGACAACCAACAAGGTACAAGGCCTCACATCCTGCTACTATACCTCTCCAATTCTAAGAAACTCTTCTCCCTATCTCAGGAGGTAAACACCTATACTATGGGCACAGAGGTACCAGCAGACTCATCCCCTCTCTTGGTTTTGGTTCCTCTCATGGATCCAAGACATCATCAGCCTCCAAGGGTCAAGCATACGACAACCACTATCATCCACCTAGGTTGCATCATCCTCAACTCCCATTGTTCCTCAAATTTTGGGGTTTTAGGCTTCCAACCTTCTTTCCTGGGGTTTACTCTCTCTCTAGAGCTAATCCAACTTCTCTATAAGAGGTCCTTTCTTCATGAAGGATCAACCCCATAAGCATGTCCCTACCTGAGTGAAGCCTATGCTCGAACTTATGTTACTCAAGATTATCCATAACCCCTTATGCTTATCTCATAAGCCATCCATTATGATTCCTTTTCCAGGGTTTCATCCTACTATCAACACTACTAACGTACTCTGGGTGCAAGATATACCCTACTTGTACAAGCCCATAGGGTTCTATAAGTTCTCCTCCAACCTTATCCACGATGGAGTTATCCTTCGCTATGGCATGCACGACCCTCTCCAGGGTTGGGTCGCCAAAGGTACTAGGTCATCTACCCTCTTATGGCATCCCAAAGGCGTGACCAACCAAACACTCGGTCAACCATGACATCTAAATCATCATGTCATCTCTCTCTCTAACCTTCCCTTAGGGTTAGGGTTAACATCATCCTCAAAGGATGTGCTAGGTCTCTACTTCTAATGGAGGTCTCTACCTCCAAGACTAACTCTCTCTACTCATCCTCCTACCAAGGAGGTCTATCCTCAGGTCTCTCCTGAGGGCAATGACAACTCGTGTCATACGACCTAAGCACGTATCTATTCTTAAATTTGCACTTAATCTATTAAGATTATGTCCATAACATGTTATTTACATGCTTTTTATTAATTTGGTGGAGAATTCCTTAAACCTTATTAACCTTACCCATACCTCAAGAGGGTGAGGAGAAGAAAGAAAACCCTAATCCTTTAGGTCCTTATCAGAATTTTGTGATGAGGAGGGATGAATAAGATGAGAAGTCCTAAAGGTATCTAATTTCGATTCATACCCTAAGACTTTGGTCAGGCAGTAACACGGATCTGGGAGTCCTCGTATTCCGACTAGCAGTGCGAAGGAAAATATTGCCAGCCCCCAGTCATGATCCTTTTCTAGACACCTCCGTCTTTTAGATAATCCTCTAATAACTCCCTTGGGTTCTATGGAGTTTGTAAAATTTAATAATTATTAATGGTTAACTGAGGAACCTACGCTCTGATACCAAATGTTACGACCCCACCTCCCGATAACCCCCAATTAAGGGAGACCGAGAGGTCAAAGTCGTACCCATACTTTCCGGATCAAAGGTTCGACAATTAACCAAGAATAATTATTAAATTTAACATACTAAACTGAAAAGCTGTAAGAAAATAAACTTTTGCATACCTTTTTGAAAACTTGGATCTCTAAATTTCTATCCACTTAAGGATTCAACTCTAACTAATCCTCCTTGTATTTTACTTCATGTATTTCACAATATGATGATTTACTGTTTGTCCTTTTGGCTTGTACCTAAAATGCCAACAAACAAAACGTCAGTCAGCCGAAGCTGGTATGTGGGGGAAATAATAAATGTGCAACTATGATAATAACATAATCATTCAATTAATCATTTAACAATCAAGATTACATTTTAGATATAACTCCGCGATCCAAGAGTACCCTATCCTCTATGTTGTCCTCATTAAACCCCCGCATGATCCACCTGTAAGTGAACCAATTTCTAGGGTTGAGTCACATGGAACTACTTGTAAGTAGCCCACTCCTTAACTCATAGCATGCTAATGAGTCTCATGGCACTATACGTAGGTAGTCCAGTTTCTAACTCTCGGTAACCTAGACCTTGCTCTAGGATTACCCCTTTTTTCTTAGCCTTTTCAAAGCAATAGAGGTGGACCCGGATCTAGTCAGTTATATACGCACATTTATAGTGATAATCATAGTCACTTTATAGTTTCATGAAATAAATAAACATCCAACAGTTATTTTCAAGCAACCGATTAAAACTTCGAGAATCGCCGTGAAACTAGAGCGATTATTCATAAGCGTAACCACATACCTGATTTGATGAGTCATGCCGATTATTCAACATATACTTCATGTATATACAATCAAGCCAATCAACAGATCCAAGCAAGTAATTCAATCATCACATAATTCCTGAAAAGAATATGTACTCTATTTATTACACACTTTATCAAGAATCTATTTTATTGACTTGGATTCTCTTTCTAGGGTTTCTAATCCTCATTAAGGTTCCATTAATATTCATTAGGGTTTATTAGATCAATTCCTCAAACTTTATCCATTTTAGGTCAACAAACCCTAAAATACACTTTTCTACCCATATAAACCCTAATTGCTCAAACTATCCATTTTAATAGTCTTTTATACCCAAATTGACTTAGGATCATCATATCTCTATTTATTCATGGATTTGAACCATTAAAATAATTAAAAGACATATTCATCTAAATTAGGGTTTTCAAGCTCATTAATGCATATTCATGCACGAAACCCTAAATTAAGCCAATTATATAAAAAGATCATCTTTTTTAGATCCTATTTTCACTTTTATTAAATACATGTTAATATTGTCTTGAATTATCCAATGAACATCATTAAATCCATCTATCATCAAATCTAACGATTAAATCATTAAAGATGATAACTTTATGTACTTTTCAAATTTCAAGCATATTTATGCACATAATTTCAAAGTTAAACTAATTGCATGCAAAGTTGACCCTTTTCGATCTTAATATACCTATTTATAATTAACAGGTTATTATCAACTTTAATGATCCATTAAACCCTATTAAACACCTTGATCGTTTCAAAATAGGGTTTCTTAATCTTTAATTCATTAAAGATGATAATTTACACTACTTTTCCAATAGCAAGAGGAATTAGCTTCTAACTATATTTTTATTTGATTCCACTCATTTTTCTGATCAATTTTCGTATATAACTCATTTTAATCTGAGTTAACAAACTCTAGTTATGAAAATTGCAAGATAAAACAATTATGGACCAATCATAGCGGGACACGTCATCTTTTCATTTATTAGCGGGCCGCCTAAGAAATAGAGTCGAATTACCTCTTTACCATTATGGGTCATGTTCAGCCCCAAAGGCCCTCACGTCATTTCACTCTATCATCCCTCTCCTTGCGACGCTCATGGACGCCCGCCGCACTGCCGCGCGTCGGCGCTCTGTCTCTCCTGCGCGTTGCTACTCAGCGGGGCAACGTCCTTGGTGCCGCCTTCTTCCATGCTATCTCTACGCAACAGCTCCTCCTCCGCAAGCGGTGCCAACCCCGACTTCCTCAACCCTTCTGATTATGGTGCAGATAGGTTCCACCAAGGTTCGTACGTCTGGGTCGGCAGGAGCCTCTTCCACGGCGAGAGCTAACATTGCCCTCAACTCTGCCTAGCTCTTCGACGAGGAACAACCTCCAAACCTCCTTTACACGCATGACCAAAGGAGTAGTTGTCCTAGTGGGTCTGCAGATCACAGACGCATCACCAAGACTCCAACCACCTTCACCTTGTCGGCCAGACTTCCGCCCTCCAACCTTGCACCCAGGTCCGGTCAGAGGAGCCTCCCTTCATGGCTGTCATATCCCCAAGGAATAGGAGTGGGTGATGGTGCAGATTTTCTGCATCGGCCACCACTACACCAAGGAGGAACTAGCGTGAACAAGCTCTCATCTTCATTGGTCTATGAACCCCAGCGAGGATGCCCGGGTACACAATGTGGGATCCATCCTTATTTAGGGGTCCTTTCTATTAGGGTAGGACTAAGAGAAGTGGTAGGGTTATAGCATATTCATCCTTCTAAAAAGGGATGTGGTTACAAAGGCAATCGAGCATTTGATTACTAAAAACCCTATCTTTCCTTGTTTACAGTATAACTCTTCTCTTTTAATTATTAAAAAAACACCCTTTCTTATTCACGATCCTTGGTTGTTAAGGAATCTAAAATTTACCTCTTTTATGTTCCTTAAGTTTGGCTTTTAAATCTACTAGCCACGATATTAATATTCCCTTTTAATAGAGAGTACTAAATTCATTAATAATGTATTGCATTATCCTCTTATTTTGCAATTTCGGTATTTTCTCTTTCTTTCCTCTTTATTGGGACTCCTTGGATCTCAAGAAACTCTATTATTTCGAAATCCTTTTTATTGGATACTCATTATCCTTCTAAATGCATTATTTCACATTATCATGTTTATTTCTTATTAAAGTATTTCCTTTTGAGGATTTCTCTTTATTTATCTTTTATTTTCCTCATTGGTATTCATTTGAATATTACCAACCTCATGGATACGAAATTTCACCAAGAAATCTCATTTATGCCTCTTTCCACTCATTTTCCACATTTTATCATTATTTTCAATTTCTTTCTTAATAAAAAAATACTTAATTAAACTTTTATTTTCTTATTGCATTCTCTATGCAACTTTGGACTCCTTGGTACCCAAGTAACTCAAGAGGCACGAAATCCTCTTTGGATTTTCCTTCGAGAGGTTTCTACATATTTCTTTTCTCAAAAATTCAATTATTCATTTACTAATTGAATTCCCTTGTTATTTGGGCGCAATAGCCAATAAAGCCCACAACACAAACATCAAGGCTATTGTAAACATAATCCATTTATTCAAAACAAATTATATCATTATTTGTTCAAATATCCTTAATATGAGAAATTGCATTTCTCACCAATTGAACCCAAAAATTGGGGTTGTAACAATAACCATCTAGGACCCTCGTTCTTTCATTCCATTCCTTCAATTTGCCATAGTTTTGCCTGTGTCCTTGGGTCGACAAGAATGTTGGCCATTCCTTTCCGTTGCTATGAATTTTGTGGGGTGCTTGGCCACCCTATCAATGGCCGTAATGGGGTTCTACTCCCTGTTGTACTCGTGCATTTTGGGTCTTCCTCAGTAGATGCTTTTAAGCTAATCGTTGTAGCTCTAGACTCTTACATCGCCTCTGATAACCAGCCTGACCTGGCAGAGGAGACCTTCCTTGTGTGCTGGAACCAGGACCGCCATCCATCCTGGTCGTGTCGTCCTAGGCTTTAACACAAATTTCTGTGAGGTCGACTCCTTCCACGGTCAGGGATGGCCTACCCCCACTGACCTTGGGACAGTGGTGTCATTCTCGCAATAGGGTGCTGGAGCAGAGCTCCCATGTTTCCTCCATGGCACGGGATGCAGGGATTGCAATCCCTGGGATGAAAAACCTGTCTCGCCCATGAGGCCGGTGCAACCTGATGTCGCATGCCATGGAGAAGAATGTCCTTTTGTCAGCTTTGACGTGCCTTTGACCCCGAGTTGGGTAAGTGCATATCGTTATAGTATTGATTAACACACCATCCGATAATTGCATTTTCATTCGAGGGCATTTCAGACAATTTATAATTCATTTTCCTTTTAATCAGTAATTGATTTTAACTTATAAAAATTGTAACTAATTATTGGCTCAGCAGAAAAATACAAATAAATATGTTTTTGAAATCAGAAAAATGTGACTGATTTATTAAGATAGGTTTGATGACCAGATTTCCAACCTAATGTAGGATCAATTTCTAAACAAGGTATTTAATGCATTTTATATTAATCAAATTCACAAATATGGTGACTAGGTTGAGACAACCCTGACCTTGGGCTTAAGAGATGTTAATGAATATATAGGACTGATCATAAGGTGTGTACATCCTATATTTTATTTTGGTCATTATTTGACTGAACCTACATTTATTTAATGAGGCATCTCTTGGACCGTATTTCTATTTGGAAATCCATTTTCTTGGACATTTATATTTTTCTTGCTCTCAAGTCTTTATTTTCATTTGGTTGTTGTGATACCTTGTTTATAATTGATTTTTGGACCCCTTATGCTTATTGTATTTTTATTTTAAATTGACTAAAATGCCCGTCTTGCCACTCTATTTATGCATGCTACATGTTTGACTAGAATATCTAGAATAGTGGTACTTATGTACAACCATACTTATATAGGGTGTGAGTATTCCGCCCGGGGTGTGTGTTTCCACCCTTACTTTTTAGGCCATGATCCTATGGTGTTATGGCCCTATTTTAGGTATATTTAGTCTACATTATTATGCATGCAAAAGTTTAATGTTTTATATTGTGATTATGGTTCAATGGCATGGAAAGACATTTTATTTTGATACTTCTAATCTAAACTTTAATATGCCTCGTTTCTTTTGTTATATTCTTTTTTAACTTACATAATTGCAAATAACCCCCTCCTTGTGGGAACATCTCTTTTTGTACTTATAGCCCTATATAATGCCCAAAGTATTTATTATATGTACATACTCAGCTCTTTGCTGACCTCTATGTTGTCTCCTATGTTCTGGGTGATGCTCCCTTCCACCTCAGTTTAGGTACATTAGAAGACAAAGATGCTAAAAGATTGATTACATGGACTTGGACATTGAGGATAGCTTGGTATAGTTGGTTTTCCCTCTACAACTGGCCTTATGTGTTCATAGGTGTATGCCTTTTATTTTATTTTATTCGTTCCACCTTATATGGTGAGAAATAGTTGTACAAAGAAAATTTAGTAACTATGTAATAGTTTTGTTTCCACTGCTTATTCATTATCATGCTCTGTAGTATGAACCATTTGAGAAATGAATGAAATTGCTCCTTTCCTTCTTACCTTTTTGGTATGTTTGGGATTGGATGGACTTATTCTTCAATTCAGTGAAGAGTCGACCCCATATCGGGTCTCACTCTTTACAAAGTGCTTGGTCTGATAAAACCTTTCTTTAAAAACTCATGCAACTATTTCTTCAACTCCTACATCTTTGTTAGTGCCAACATGTAAGGTGCTTGTGTTATGGGTTGTGTTTTAGGAACAAGATTGATCTCAAAATCAATCCCTCTATGAGGGGAACACTAGGAAACTCTTCTGGAAAGACATCCTCAAACTCATGCACTATAGGTACCTCCTAGATACTAGGACCTCCCACCTTGGTATCTACAACATGTGCCAGGAAAGCCTCACATACCTGTTTCATCAATTTCTCTGCTATCACTGTCGACACAAAAAACATAGGAAGAATATTCCTATCTCCTTGGAACATCCACAAAACATCTCCTTCATAGAAATTCATCACCTTGGAACTATAATCCAAGACTACCTTATACTTCTCCAAGGTATCCATCCCTAGGATCACATCAAATCCATGCATGTTAGGTGGCATAAGATTCACTTGAATGTTGCATCCCAAAAAGAAAGAACACAAGAAGGGCACACCTCCAACAACTCAATGGAACCAATAAGAGGGGTATCTAGATGAAGATTATCAAATCTACTATAAATAGGAAGATTACGACTACTTATCACTTCTCTAGTGATGAAAGAATTCCTTGCACCTGAGTTAGCCAAAATAGATATGAAAGAAGAAGTAGATAAGTCATAATGAAAAAGTTCCATTTGACCTATCATGGCCCATGGATTGACCACTCCCTCCAATTGACTAATAACATAGAATCTAGTCGTCACCTATTGTCATCCACGTCCTCTACTAGCCAGTCTATATGACCCCACATGCGACACCTAACTGCGTCCTCTACCCCCACCACTACAGAATTGTTGCTGATGGGAACCTACATGACTCTACTTCGGCTGTTGTGTCACTTCCTCATCCTTCATAGGAAACGTCCACCCAATATGTCCTACTTGTCCACACTTGTGTCAAGACCTCAAAACATACGATGGCCTAGACGGATCTCTCAGTGACGTAGATGTTGTACTGTGTGCTCTTGCTAATTGAAATTTGTGACCTCATCCCTTGACCAGGGACCACCATGACGAGACACCTAATCTTGAGTTAGAAAAGATAGATCTATGTTGTGATTGAGGTGAAGAAAACCTTAGCTTCTTAAAGCCACCATATGATTGTCCCTAAAATAGAGTTGGCATCTTCTTAGAATTGGCTTCACTTTTATTGATAGTAGACCTCTCAATCCTCCTCACCGACTCCACAAAGGTAGAGAACTTGTCTCTATTCTCCAAAGCAGATGTTGTCATAGACAACTCTGTGCGCAAACCCTTCTTAACCCTATGAATCCTCTCCTTCTCGGTCGTCTCCATATGAGGACAAAACATCAAAAGCTTCATAAACTTAGCCTCATACTCATTGATGGACATCAATCCCTTACGTATCTTCTCAAACTGAGCTATCTTCTCATCTAGGTAGATCTTTGGGAAGTATCAGCTGACAAACTCCTACTGAAACTCTTTTGAACCTATCACAACTCCTGATCTCTTCTCCTCTTATATGTCCCACCAGTGGCCATCACTACCCTTCAACAGGTAAACAACATGTTTCACCTTATCCCCTTTTAAGATATTGAGCATCTTGAAAGCCTTCTCGAGCTTGGTTAACCACATATCAACATCAGTAGGGACCGTTGTACCTACATATTGATAACCTTGACACGTCTCAGCCTGTCAAATGTCTTCCTAGAACCCTGAGATTCTACATTAGGGACCACAACCCTAGTTGAGGTATGGGATTTATAATAAACGTGTAATCTCCATCATGAGCTATCCAAACAAGGACTACAAAGTAGGATTTTCCATAGATGCAGAGTCAAATTTAGGCATCGCAGTCTATTATAGCCTCATCTCAGGCACTCTACCATCATGTGCCTGCCTCCTACTGCCACCTCCTGGTGCAACAAAGCTACTCTCTGCATGCTCTTCCCGTTCTCTAGACATATCTTCATAAGCATAAGCTATGATCAGATATGTTGAGTAACATAAGAGCATGCACACAACCCTAGTCATATATCCATGTAGACTCAGGGAACCTAAAGATCTGATACCAACCTAAATTATGACACCCATCATGATAAATGAGATCACTCAAGACAAAACATGTGATCAAAAACTAACTAACCACATAACAAAAAAAGAGTGCAAATTAAAACTAATTTCTACATTATCATCTTGTTTGGAAACATTACATAAATGTCAAACAACTTTCATATCACCACATACCATAACAAGTATTTACATGTATGTCTAGTATCCATCTGCCACAACCTACATATAAGAGATATCATTCCATATATACATTCCATATTTACAAACATAGGCACATTGCCAAAACTTGAGTCGAAGTACAAATCATATATAAAACATCCCCTACATGGACCTCAAAGTGTAGGGACAACTCTAGGACAATACTAACAACTAGCCAACCTTCAGCTTCTACTACTCTCCAACTTACTCCTCCTCAACACCATAAACATGACCACGTCACTGGCGATCACCTAAAAAGATTGGGTGACCCACGAGGTGAGACCAACATCCTAGCGAGAGATATAACTCTCAACAATGGTTATTGATTACAACAAGATATGTTATTAAACATATACACAGTTTAAACAAGTTATGAAAGTTAGACTAATGGTCATAGCAACATGCATGATTAACAAGGTATAGAAAGGCATAGATAAAACTATCATCTTCTGAACAGTTGATTTCTCTTACCACATCATATAACAACTAAGCAGTACAAGATACAAGGTAAAAGTAGACGTCTAATGTGAATTGTGTAAAACCCTAAGTAGGTATACTACACAGTTGTGTTAAATCTTTTATTAATCCCTAAGGAGTTTGAGATATACCACTTAGACTCCAACTGGCCACTGCTAAGTCAAAATCAGTGCCATACAAGATCTAGGTGAGTCAAACTCCTAAGATCTCATCCACCCTCAGTCTTAACAAGTCAGCCACAATGACATACAAATCTAGCTACAAAATAGCCTAGTATGTCCTTTGTATATAGGTCAAGGCACTAGTAACTAGGGTACACAAAACCCTACCATTCGAGGTACAACCGTAGTTGTCCTCATTCACATATCATAAACATAATCATAATAACCTGAAATACGGCCTCAACCGCTACCTTGTCGAGGTATGACTTCATCCATCCTCAAAACATTGGGATCAGGATCAAGGCCACACAATCTCTTGCACCCCACATACTCAAGAGTATGCTCTCTAAGCTTCCATTAGAAGAATACTCATTTCACCATCCAACAAGTTCTGACACGGGATTGGATCTATGGAACATGGCACTATATGTTAGGGTTTCGCTTGATTATTTAATGCCAATTGTGTGACTTAAGACTATATCGATCAAGTTACATACAAACCATATAAGGATTCCACAAAAACAGGTAGATTGAAACTTCAGAAGATATGAAAACGTATGAAATATAATTCATATCACATCATCACATGGTACTATTTCATTATCATACATGAGATCACTCTCATCATCATACCATCACATGATAAAAATCCTTACCACATCATGCAGGGGATAACACCTCAATTAGGGCACAAAACAATGTCCAAGGTCATAATACCATTCACATTATTCCTTACAAGAACATTGTTATCTTTCCATGCCTCATCAAGGCTCATCAACCATCACTATACATGTGACATATAAGTTTGACATAACATTGCACTCAAAATCTCATGATGTTCATATGACCACATATTAGGGTTACATCAACACAGAGAGAGAAAGTACATCCTCATCCATACTAATGTACAAGGAAACTAAGTATGATTAACCATGTTCACTTACTTGTATTAGGGTTAGGTTCAACACGGAAAGCTGAATTAGGGTTGCAAATCAGCACTCAACATATACCCTAATTCTTAGAATATCCATCAAACATGAAAGCATAAGGTCAAACACAACCAATGACCATAGAGTCAAGAAATTTCATCGACCATCTAGGCTAGGAAAACCTAGTGACCACGTGATTTAGCGATCACTAGGGTTGGTGCCTTAGCAACCGCTAGGGTTTGAAAGATCTAGAGGGGGGTGAATATTGAAAAACCACTAGAGGGGGGGTGAATAGGTTTTTAAAGTTAATTTAACAATTATTTAACTCAAACAACCAACCACAAAAATATTGGACAAGGGGACAAGGATTTAGAGTGGTTCCAACCTTAGCAAATACTAAGGAAGTCAGTCCACTACCCGATTGCTTACCCAACCAGGATTTTGAAAGAATTAAATTTCATTACCTCACAAGGACTTTACATAAAATTACAATTCTTTCACCAAACCCTTCGAACATCCTTCACCTAGAAGTAATTGCACCAACCTTGAAGCAGCCTTCTTGAAGTAACTTCAAGCTCCCCCTTGAAGTAGCCTTCCTCTTGAAGTAGCTTCCCGTTGCAATAGCCTTCTTAAAGTAGTTCGAAGTCCACCTTCTCCTCCGAGAAGAACCTTCTCCAATCCGCAACCTCCAACCCTAGGAGTAGCAAGGAGAATACAAAGGAAAGAAGGAACAAGAAGGAAAAAGGAAATTACACTTAACCTTTGAAGCACAAGGTTTGATTTGCCTATATCAAGCGTGTAGATCTCCTAACCAATGTATATGAAAGTGTGATTGTTGTGGATAGGAGATACTAGCCTATAGGACACGAAATTAGAGCAAGGAGAAGAATAGCCAATGCAAGTGTTGCTCAATTTCTCAAAACAGATTCACAATTGCAAGTGTAAGCTCAAGTGTATCACAAGTGAAGATTAGTGAGTTTAGGTGTCCTAAGGCATGTCCTATTTATAGAAATGACCTACAAGTGCTTAAGGATGTTCTAGACACTTTCTAGGGGGTTCTTAGTGCGCAACTAGCCGTTATGTGTTCACTAATTGCATTTGTAACGGCTAGTTAATTGACCCTGAAAAGTGCAGACAGAACTCTTCTCGATCGAAGATTTATCGACCGAGAGTCCTTCTCGGTCGAAGTTTTGTCGACCGAGGGACTTCCTGGAGCAAGTGTTTACAACGTTCATTTCCAACTCCCAACCACCTTGTCTGCTGGGTCTAACGGCTAGTAGGGTCTATTCTCGATCGAAGATTTTGTCGACCGAGAGTTTCTCGGTCGAAGTTTTGTCGACCGATATTTTCTCGATCGACGATTTGTCGACCGAGAATATTACTGACTCATTGTATTCATTTACTAAGTGTGTGCAATTGTGATACTATCTTGCTGAATGACCTATCTAAGTGTTGTGAGTGGATAGGGAAGATCTAAACGCTTGATTTACATGATATCTAATTACTTGTACATCATATACTTGTACAAGCATTTACATTTGATTACGATCATGAAAATAAAGCGATTTTATCAAATTGTTCTTCCAAGTCTTTGTTATCCACCACCTTATATGCTTGTTCCTGAAATACTCAAATAGCACGTTAAAACCACAAGAATGAAACGTTTGTCATCATCAAAATAAAGGGATTATCATAATGTCCAATTTAGCCAACAATCTCCCCCTTTTTGAGGATGACAAACATTTCCTAAATATAAAATAAGGAAATATAAATCATATGAGTTTCATACCGGAAGTTTACCTTTTGTAGACTTTCTTGTTTTGCAAGTGGGTGTTAGCTGAGATATTATGAAACTCATTTTATTTTATGTTTTTGATTTTATATTATTTCTCTCCCTTTGTCATTTCAAAAAGATAACCAAGATAAATATTAAGTATGACTTTTATTTCTCCCCCTTAATTTCATAATTTGATGCTCCCCCTTAATAAGATATTCAGTTTGCAAAACTAAGGGATTAATATAATTGTAAACCATTTTTGTCAAATTTAGCCACAATTTGTTTCTCAATCATTTTAAAAGGATGTTAAACCTTGAAATATTATGAGTTTCTTTTAAGTTTATGGCATATGTGTATTAATTTCTCACTCATTTTACAAGGAATGCTAGGCCCTAAAAATGATATGAGAATCCCTTAAGCTTAGAGTACATGAAAGGTGTCTCTAACCAAATGAACGGGATGTTAAGCCCATATTTGTTTAGAGAATTCCTTTATGAACAAGGTATATGAAATTTGTAGATTTCTTCATAGCCAAGAGTAAGAATACTAAGGTCATAACAAGCTTCAACTGATATTTGCAATGTTTTGTAAGCTTCTTAATCAAATAATCAATTTTTTTTTTAGCTCCCCCTTAATCTTATAGTCAAGATAATTTAAGGATTCTAAGGTCACAATCAATATTAGATCATAATAAGTTGACCTTTTATGAGAGTTATGCACTAAAATTATGTTTTCAATATGTTAAACACATTTTGAATCAAGATACTAATATTAAGTGCAGTAAAATGATGTACAAATAAGCATTTTGTCAAGCTTATTTTAGGTCGACCTTGACTTCGACCATAGCGCCCCTTGGTCAAATTTGATTTCAACCAAGAGGCAATTTCTGTAGATTTACAGTTTAAGCACTCTCATTGAATTACACATTTATGTTAATATATGTGAAATATAAAAATTTTATGTAATATGATCAAATGTATATTAATTTGAAGCATTTTGAGTGATACCTATTTTGAAGAAGTTTTATCAATTGAAAGCTTAATATAGGCATCACAGTGAAGTCTTTGTCTTTAATTTTCCTAAACTGTATGTTTTACATTCATTTTGAATGATATATCATAAGCTTTACTATAGGTACATAAATATCAATTCCCATTTCTTTTTGTACCCTCATTTTCAGATTAATCATAAGATTCTTTAGAGACATATATCCTTGAAAGCAAGATTAATATCTTAAAATCAAGATTTTGCTTTTGATTTCTTAGAACAAGCAAATAGATAAAACATTAATATTTTTGTTCTAAGAGACATTGTTTGTCTTGTCATAGCATCATCATTCACAATAATCATTATCTATTATGTCAAGATGCATTTATGCTATGGCATTTTCAATGATCTTGAATAGTATCCATTCATGGTTTGTATATATGCATCACAAATTATTTTAGACAAACCAATGAAACACAATGATCATGGCACAACAAATTATGATAGAAAAGTAGAAGCATATCCATAATACAATGATCAACATCTAAATGCAATAATTATGATAATTTAAGATAAATTTCAACACACATGGTTCCTATATAGATATGCCAAGAAGTACTTAGGAAAAACCATGTGGATTATGATAAAACAATAACTTCCTTGATTAAACCCATTCATAATTTTCAGTTTTAAGTCAAACCATGTAGAGGATAATACCAAGATAATATCATTTATGGTTCATGGATTTTCAAATTTAAGACAAACCATGTAAATGAATATGCTTAATAAACTTTTTCAATAAATGAATAAGGTTTGTTCAAAATCAGTCTTCATATAACACTTTTGCAATATGTTTAAGAATTTCATATAGTGTTATATCATAATTCATGATGCAAAAGATCAATATGTCTTGTTTCAAAGATGATCTCCAAGATTTCTTCTTGATTAAAGCACTTTTTATTATTGCTGAATTGATAGCAAATAAGAAACAACAGAACATGTTTTCCAGACTTTTGCTCGGTTGAACAATTTGTCGACCGAATTATTTTCGGTTGAAGTATTTCTCGACCGAGAATGTTTCTGCAAATTTTATTCAGCAATCTGTATGTTCTAGTTTATGTGTTGTAATACTTTGTTATTCAATTGTGTGAAGTTGAGATAGATATAAGGTTACTCAATTCAAGATTATTGATCATATCTCAGACTTAATTAGTGCATTTATATTTTTATGTCACAATGATATTTATTCTTTTGATTTTCTTAGAACAAATTATCTTTATCATTCTAATGGAAATTTTAAGATAGACTATTTATGCTTAATCATCAAGAAAGTAGCAATTGAAATTTGATAACATTTGAATTTTCAAAGAAAGCATAATCAATTTCAATTTGCATACAGATAAGAATTTTACAAGTTGTGGTTTGCATCAAGTTTAATAGGGATGTTATTAACATATATGTAATGATGCAAACTACTAATATGCTTGAGAGATTTGTCTTCAAGATATGTGACTTATTTTTCCAATCAAGTATGTCTACTTGTAGTAAGAGTATAGATTTCAGTATCATTTGTCTTTGCAAGCATCATTTTTGCAGCAATTTTAGTAAAATCTATCTTTTTCTCTTATATACTTGATAATTTAATCACGAAAAGTATTTAGTTTTGATGCTCATATATTCTTCCTTTTGATCTAGATCATTCAAATGTTTAAAGCACAAGAATATATAAAGTTCATTATATGCTTAAGTTGATTGTGATTTAAGTGTCTTTTATTTAAACAGTCTTGCCAGAGTTTTACTCGGTCGAAAAAGTTTTCGACCGACATTGTCTCGGTCGACAATTTCTCGACCAAAATTGTTACTGTTTCTGTATTGTTTTCAGTAATTGTTTCTAAATAAAACATATATCACTTCCTATTCAATTATGCAATTTAAAACTCAGTTTAGTTGAGATAAAACATATGAATATCAAGGCAACATTTTGATCAAATCTCAACTAATATTATTCAAATCTTTAGATTTTAAGAACCCTAATTAAGACAAGTTTTCAAGGATGTGTCTCTGCAGATTTGTAGATTTAGAAATTTTAATTACTTGAATAAATTTGTTATTTCATTATGTTAAGTTGAGATAGACATAGAGATATACAACTAGAGTATTTGGTTGTAACATCCCAGGATTTGAGGCCTCGGATAAAAAGATCTCATAAGGAATGATTGGACATATCACCAAGGTCCACCTCCTTTTCAGGGAGCCCATCTCTAAAGAACTCCACAGTTAAGCGTGCTCAGCTTTGAGTAGTACTAGGATGGGTGACCAGTCGGGAAGTTGATCCTGGCTTGCGTGTCAGTGTGGACAAAGTGCGTAGTTAAGGCTAGTGGTGGTTTGTGGGGCCAGTCGTCATTCCTGGAACTCTACTAGAGCCATGGGAAGTGGGCTCGGGTGTTACAAATGGTATCAGAGCCATAACCCCTCCAGTAGGTGGGGCCCACATGGGCATGTGGCATGCCAGTCTTGAGCCGTGTGGTCCAGGAAAGTTGGAAAGGGCTATCCATAGAGAAGAGATGGAGCCACCCTTGCGCTGGTATTCCGTGATCGGGAGTTGGGTGTCCATGGGCCATTGTGGGTCTGCACTGAAATGGGGTCAGATTATGAGGCCTTATAGTTGAGCCCTGACGAGGACGTCAAGGGTCTAAGTGGGGGAGATTGTAACATCCCAGGATTTGAGGCCTCGGATAAAAAGATCTCATAAGGAATGATTGGACTACCCATATCACCAAGGTGCACCTCCTTTTTCAAGGAGCCCATCTCTAAAGAACTCCACAGTTAAGCGTGCTCAGCTTGGAGTAGTACTAGGATGGGTGACCAGTCGGAAAGTTGATCCTGGCTTGCGCGTCAATGTGGACAAAGTGCGCAGTTAAGGCTAGTGGTGGTTTGTGGGGCCAGTCGTCATTCTTGGAACTCTACTAGAGCCATGGGAAGTGGGCCCGGGTGTTACATTGGTCATATCTCAACTTAAATTTATTCATTTAGTTTGGGGGTTTTGGAACCCATACTAACTCAACATCCTTTTTTCTTGTATGGACATGAGAAAGAATAATGTCCAAGACGCAAACAATAGTGACAACATATGGAATCAACCTCATATCTCTTTCTATGATTTTGTTCAAGGTTTTTCTTGGGTATGTATTTGCCTTTGGGTACATACATAGATTGACTCTTTGGAACTTGTGTTCTTCCCCAACTAGGTTTTTGATAAGATTTTCCTTTAGGCTCATATCCTAGTCCTCTCCTTCCAATTTGATGATAAGAATTATTTAAATTTTTATCAAGAGTATCATTGTTACTCAAACTATTAACTTTTTGTTGCAGCTTAACAATCTCATCCATTCTTTTATTTATGTCTAACTTTGCTTGATCTAGATTAGATAACAAGGAATCTCTTTCTTTCACTATAGTATCATAATCTAGATGTGTACACAGAACAGGTTGTTTTTGAAGATCATTTACTTGAGTTTGCAAATTTAACTTTTCTAGAGAAAGAAGATTGCAATTTGCTTCTACAGATTTTAGCTTAATATCGTGACCTTCAATAACCTTTTTGAGATCTTCATTTTCAGATGTAAGAGCAAGAAGCTTAGCATGTAACTCATCATTTGCTTTATTAGATTTCTTTAATTTCTTCTTGCACTCAATATATTTATTGTGTGCTTCTTCAAGACTAGCAACTAGCTCTTCTTTAGATAAATCAAAAAGGCTTACCTCTTCTTCTTCTTCTTCACTTATTGTAGCAATAAGACATTCTTTATGTGTATTTTCCTTCTTTGACCTCCATGGGCAACCAAGTGTTGTGTGGCTTGTTCCTAAGCACCAATTACAGCTTGTTGAAGATTGTTCCAAGCTGCTCCTTTGCTTGCGGTTGTAGGCACCACCACCCTTCATTCTTCAAGACTCTATTAGAGCTCCTTGAAGCCTGCTCTGATACCAATTGAAAAACTACTAGAGGGGGGGTGAATAGGTTTTTAAAGTTAATTTAACAATTATTTAACTCAAACAACCAACCACAAAAATATAGGACAAGGGGACAAGGATTTAGAGTGGTTCCAACCTTAGCAAATACTAAGGAAGTCAGTCCACTACCCGATTGCTTACCCAACCGGGATTTTGAAAGAATTAAATTTCATTACCTTGCAAGGACTTTACATAAAATTACAATTCTTTCACCAAACCCTTCGAACAACCTTCACCTAGAAGTAATTGCACCAACCTTGAAGCAGCCTTCTTGAAGTAACTTCAAGCTCCCCCTTGAAGTAGCCTTCCTCTTGAAGTAGCTTCCCGTTGCAATAGCCTTCTTGAAGTAGTTCGAAGTCCACCTTCTCCTCCGAGAAGAACCTTCTCCAATCCACAACCTCCAACCCTAGGAGTAGCAAGGAGAATACAAAGGATAAAAGGAACAAGAAGGAAAAAGGAAATTACACTTAACCTTTGAAGCACAAGGCTTGATTTGCCTATATCAAGCGTGTAGATCTCCTAACCAATGTATATGAAAGTATGATTGTTGTGGATAGGAGATACTAGCCTATAGGACACGAAATTAGAGAAAGGAGAAGAATAACCAATGCAAGTGTTGCTCAATTTCTCAAAACAGATTCACAATTGCAAGTGTAAGCTCAAGTGTATCACAAGTGAAGATTAGTGAGTTTAGGTGTCCTAAGGCATGTCCTATTTATAGAAATGACCTACAAGTGCTTAAGGATGTTCTAGACACTTTCTAGGGGGTTCTTAGTGCTCAACTAGTCGTTATGTGTTCACTAATTGCATTTGTAACGACTAGTTAATTGACCCTAAAAAGTGCAGACAGAACTCTTCTCGGTCGAAGATTTGTCGACCGAGAGTCCTTCTCGGTCGAAGTTTTGTCGACCGAGGGACTTCCTGGAGCAAGTGTTTACAACGTTCATTTCCAACTCCCAACCACCTTGTCTGCTGGGTCTAACGGTTAGTAGGGTCTATTCTTGATCGAAGATTTTGTCGACCGAGAGTTTCTCGGTCGAAGTTTTTGTCGACTGATATTTTCTCGATCGACGATTTGTCGACCGAGAATATTACTGACTCATTATATTCATTTACTAAGTGTGTGCAATTGTGATACTATCTTGATGAATGACCTATCTAAGTGTTGTGAGTGGATAGGGAAGATCTAAACGCTTGATTTACATGATATCTAATTACTTGTACAAGCATTTACATTTGATTACGATCATGAAAATAAAGCGATTTTATCAAATTGTTCTTCCAAGTCTTTGTTATCCACCACCTTATATGCTTGTTCCTGAAATACTCAAATAACACGTTAAAACCACAAGAATGAAATGTTTGTCATCATCAAAATAAAGGGATTATCATAATGTCCAATTTAGCCAAAAAATATAGTTTTTAATACTTTAAAATTCAATTTAAAAATTAAATCAATGAAGGAGGAGGATATAGGCGAGACATTTCAATTTAGAGTGGTTCCAACCTTCGAATCAAAGGTTGTCAGTCCACTACCCCATTGTTTCCGATTGGTATTTTGAAAGTGATTTATTTTATTTACCTCGTAAGGATGTTACAACAAAATACAATCACCTTCTACCTCCTTTAAGTAGCCTTCACCTGAAGTAGCCTCAACCTCCTTGAGGAAGCCTTCTTGAAGTAACCTAAAATCCTAGGAGCAGCCTTCAGCACCTTGAAGTAGTTCCACCGCCTTGAAGTAGCCTTCACCTTGAAGTAGCTTCAACCTCCTTTGAAGCAGCCTTCTTGAAGTAACCTCAAGACACCTTGGAGAAGCCTTCTCCAACAAGAAGTAGCTCTGATCACCTCCTTCAAAACAACCTCCAGTCCTTAGAGTAGTTAAGGAGCACAAAATCCAATACAAAGAAATAGATTGGAAGAAAGAAACACTTATCCAATGAAGTACATCGTCTTGATTCCTATATCAAGCATATAGATCTCCTATCCACTTAAGATGGACGTTGCTTTGTAATGGCTAGTACATTGTAGCTATAGGACACATCTTTAGAGCTCAAGGAAGAAGCTAGCAAGTGATTCTCAACTTTGTTGCTCTATAGAATGGATGCAATGCAAAATATGCACAAAGATTGGAACAGCATAGACAACTGTGCTATAGAAACACTTAAGAGTTCCAGCCATCCATATACATAATAGCAAAGAAATTTGTTGAGAGATTCTCAACAACATGACCTAAAGAGTGAGTGGATGGATGCACCACACCGTATCTATCTCTACAAGGACCGTTTAATCCTAGATAATGATATACTTTGCATAACTTATAATATACAGATGGCAACAGTGTCAACATTTGTCTTTGATAGGATGGACCATATTACCTTCAACTTCATCTGGAGTGGTGGCACAAAGAATATGAAAATGAGCATGGTGTATGGTTGCATGGAATAAAGCTACAACTCCTGTCAAAAAAAGGAGTCTCAGGTATTAGGTAGTTAGGGCGTTCAATGAGAGCCAAGGAAAAAAATATATGTGAGATGATTGATTGCCTACATAAGAGGATTAAAAATGTACGGGTATCAAGGAGTATTTAGAACCAATCAATTTTCACTCCAAGAGGGTAATTGTTAGTGGGATTCACACCAAAATATGGAAGCAAAAATGGTATAAAGGTGAATCTACTCTACACAATTTGCTTCTTGCAAAGATAGACAATTTTCACTAGAGATTATGGTCAAAGACAATGAGAAATGTGATGAAAATTTTCTTATGGAATGGTTTAAATAAAAAATAATCATCAATTTTAGGGTCATGAAACCTTTAAGGACTAACTATCTACCAATAACTGAGATATAAATTCATCAATAATGGAGAATTCATAATTCTGTTGGCATATGAACTCTTAATGGAGAGAACATATGGTGAGACCACATAATAGTAAGATATTATATGACAATTCGATTCAAAGCAAAGATAAAGTGATCCTTCTAGCGAGGGATAATGTATGGTGCATCCATCCACTCACTCTTTCATTCATGTTGCTAAGCATCTCCCAATTAAGTTCTTTGCTATTATATGTATGGATGGTTGGAAATCCTAAGTGTTTCCATATCTCATTTATCTATGCTATTCAAATCTTCTTGCATATTTAGAATTTTACATTCAAAGGAGTTACTTTTGAGAAGAAGAACTGCAAATTTATATAGTTTTTGACCTAAAGCCTATTCAAATTTCTTTCAACTCTACATCATCATTGTGGCTCCTTGATATATGCTTCTTGAAACAACAATATATCACCTGCAAAGCAGATGTGTGAGAAATATATTGTAGAGAAAACTACATGTTTCCATCTTCTAGAGTACACTTATATTGGTATATCTTGGATCAGCCTATCTAGGCACATGATGGACATATAGGGCTATAAGAGGTCGCCTTGCTTCACTCATCTTGACAATTTTAATCCTCCAATGATTCTCCATTCCACAACATGAAGGAACTACATGTAAAGATCATTGACATATAATCAACATAATGTTAGTGGGAAATACAATTGTAGGGTGTCCTGTATGAAGTCCCAACTCATTTTTCATAGACCTTAGATAGATTGAGTTTGAGAGCCATATTATGCTTACCGGTCTTCTTCTTCATGGAGTCAATAATTTATTGCGTCAAGATAACATCATTGCTGATACTATGGCCATGAATCAAGCTCATGTGGACATGTGTGATCCTTTAGTTCTGATGTGGTTTCAATGTTTCTATTATGATCTTAAAGAGCAATTCAACCTAAACATTGTTAAAGGAAATGGGCCAGAGATGACTACCAACTTTTGGGTATAGAGATTTGGGTAATAAAATCAGAGCCTCCTTCATCCATTTCTTAACATGAAAGGACTTTTAAATAAAGTGTATTACAATTGATTTCACGGCACACTATTTGTAACGTAAGAACTTTGGGTGAATATCATCAAGCTTGAGTGCTTTCAAGGGGGCCATGAATTCTACTCTTATTTGGATTCACAGCCCAAGAACTCGTTATTGTGTTATCAAGATCTAGGAGCAAGGCATTGGTCGTATTTGTCCACATACCGATTTGGATTTTGGATATTATTTCATCATTAGTAGAGAGCACTATGAAATACATCCACACATGCTCTTTTAGTTATGAATCCTCTTTAAGCCATTGGTCGTATTTGTCCTTACATCTTGAAATTTAGTTCTTCTAGCAATGCATTTTAACAAATAGGCAGTAGGACTTTGTGTTACTATCTTTTAGACAAAACCAGTTATAATGCGACTTTTGTTTCCACTCCACCTCTTCTAATATCGTATCCTATCATAAATTAGATAAATTATAATAATCATATTATCAACTTCTTCATGATAGTTATCCTCCAGGTGGAATTGGGCTAGGATTAATCTTATCTATAAGAATATATTCCTCTTTATTGTATTTTGTCTCTCGTTATTGTCCTAGATCATCACTACATCAATAAAATGATGTGATGACTTGGAATCTGACATCATGAATCCGTTCAATATCTATGAAAGGCTTAAAAGTCAATTCTCATTTCAAGTTACATTTTCCTTGGTTCCCTTACTCCTTGTATCTTTGTATCCTCCATGGTATTAAGAATTGGTGCATGGTCTTATTACATTCACTCCACCATCTCAGTCGTAATAGGGGTTTTGACCAATCTAGGCTTGGTTACCCACTTGGACAAGACGACTTTACATAAGACCTCTTTTTAAAGACATCTTTGAGCCATAAGAACCCAAATTTGTCCCACTATCAATTAGAGATTTTAAGAATTCATTGCATCTTCCTACATTGTATGTACCCCAATCTTCACATGGAAATGGACTTAGGAATCTCATTTGGCAGTTGTCATAGTGTTTTTGATAGGGTTTTTCCTAGAGTATCCTTCTTCTAGGTCTAAGAAAACCCCCATATATGATAGTGAGAGTGTGTTTACCATAAATCTTGTAGTGTATCGTCTATTTGTGGCTCAGAAACACATCCGCGGATGTGAGTGTCCATTCTAGAGTAACTAGATTCCTCCTGAGAATTTTAGGGCTTCAACATGATGGGAATGTGTGAATTCTAATCTTCTAACAATTTGGGGTACTCCCCCTCACCACTTGTATGAGGTTCATATAGAGCTAGGACATTTACCTTGTAGTTATGCATAATATATTTGATTGATATTTAAGTATCCTTATTTTAGATCCAATGTACACTCCATGGGATTTCATATATCATACACAAGGTAAGGTTGAGTGTTTATCTTGTTGAATGAGCATCCTCCTCCAAATACCACATGTGGGTTTGTTTACCCCTCTTCCTTAGGGGATGACCATAGATGGTTAGTAACATAAATTATCTTCTTATTTTCTAGATGATCCTCCTCTACCATAGTGTGTAAATAGATACTGAGTAGGTTGGTTATCATTTGGGCCTATATAGATAGTCATCCATTGATGTGCGGGTGGTATGCACACACATGGTCCAACAATTTTGTAACCCTAATTGACACACTCAAGTAATCAAACACTTGCTCGTAAGTGTACGGGTTCATATCATAGAATAAAAAGGAAGCTAGTTAGGGGTCAATCTATACGGAGAGAGGGGGCACTAGAGATTAACTTGTTATGGCTAGGTTCCTAATGCAAAATCTAGGGTTGAAGGGTTTAACTTTAGCTTTGTGATTACACTAAGGTGAATAGGCAAGAAATTAAACTAGGGCAAGAGAGAAACCTACTTTATCCCTAGATACTTAGGTCTAGTTGAAAAGGAGAGGATGGATAAGCAATAAGCTACACTAGATCAAGAAAGAACAAGTTAACACAATCACTAAACTAACAAAGAAATCCTAGTTATCAACCTAGAGAGTGTAATTAGCTAGATTAGGCAATTGAAAGGCACTGTACTAGAAATTAAGCAAGAAAGAGAACTAGATGAATAGATTACAAACTAACTACATAAAAGTAAGAAAAAAGGAACAATAATTATAATATCAAGGCCTAGCTACCATGAACAAGACAATTAACTAAGAAAGTAAATAAAGAGACTAGACAAGCAAGCATTAACTAAATAAGAGAAAATTTAGGGTTTTGATCAATTAATGGAAGTGTAGTCCATCTGGGGTAATGTGACTAGAACCTAGGTTGGGGGTAATATCACGCAAACCTTATTCATTCATTTAGATTATCAAACCAAATAACAAGTTAGATGCTATAGAATTACACTAGGCTACGAAATGGACATGGATGGAATAAGGAGCGTGTAGGGGAACTACTTCACATCACCCCCTATCCAACCTTATGAGGATCATTTGGATTAATATTTAGGTCTAATTCAACTAGGATTTAGTCAGGTCTAGATTTCTAGGATAGAATCTCTTTGAACAATTGAAGGCCAAGAATAGTAATGGAGGGTCGAAATGAGGGTATTGAACTTCACATCACTTACCATATATACTTTATGTAGCTCGAAGCCAAATGCCCAAAGTGATTCTAAGCTAACTACTATGATATCTCACATAGGTGTCACATAATAAGTTGATATGATGGGTATCTAGCTAGGGATACACTAATTGGATCTAGGAGAAAATCCCAAATACATATATTCCATTTCCCCTTGAATCTAGGTGATTTCAAGCATAAACCACGATGTAATCCATGGGACATGAAATTAAAATAGAAGACAATCATTGTCAGACAAATTTATAGAGTTTGAACATTACATTCCCCAACATGATATCATAGTCACATTGTATCCCCAAACAACCTAGCTTGGGGGATTAGCTACTCATAACAAAAAAAATAAGGAAGAAGAATGAGTAGAGGAGTTGATAGCCATACAAACTCGGTGAGGACTCCTCCTTATTCACCTCTAGATGTAGGTGCATGTCCTCCTCATCATTGATGGAAGGCTAGCATGTAATGGCGGGTGGAAGTGGCCAAATCTTTAGAAATCTAGGGTTTTGAGGTGGAAGATGATGGAAATGAGGTGGGAGTAGGTGGGAGAGAATGTGTGTCTGAATGAATGCTAGAATGGGTGGAAATAAATGCTAACCCCAAATCCCAGCCATCACCATGGTATAATTAGTGGCTAGAGAAGCCTAGGGTTAAGTGGGGATAGAAATGGAAAATTAATGAAAAAATGTACTAGAGTTTACTGGAAGCACATCTGTTCTAGGAAAAATGACCATGGTGGTGGAAGGGTGGAACAATTGTACTAGGACGGAACAAACTTGGAAATGAAGTGTGAATTTTCATAGTGGAGGATAGACTTTTGGAGGTTGGTAGCATGGCCTTGCTGGGAAGCATGACCGTTGTGTCTATGAGGTGGCATGACTATGTTGGGTAGCACAGTCATGGTGTCTAGGTTTGGGCTTGGTGGTTCGTCTTCGCACGAGCTTGCTAGACTTTGGGAAATACAAATGTTCTGGCTACCATGACTGTGCTGCTGAACTTTCTTGGAGATGCTTCAAGTCTATGATACTACTGTGATTTTTATTTGGGGAGAATGGTCATTATGTGGTACCATTACCGTGTTGGTGGTCTTCTAGTGTAGTTTTTCATGTTCTCTTTGACGATCTTTGGAGTTCTTTGCTCTAACTTGACTCTTGCACACTAGGGTTAGGTTGGGCAAGCTCTTGGACTCCCTTTAACCCCCATACAAGGGTGTAGAGAACCTTAGATTGTCTTCCTTCTCTTGTCCATCCAAAGCATGGTCACGATACTTGAAAAACATGCAAAGAACCTCCATATGTACATTTGATGATAAAATTGATGAAAATAATATGCATCCTAACATATTTATATGTGACCAAAGGAAAAATGACACAAGATGAAGCCCTAAATGAGGGCTGAATCACCACACCAAGCATAAAAGCATACTTATCTAAAGTATTCTCCAACTCAATCTCTCTTCAATCTATCACCAAACAAGAAATGACAAGTGCATTGCAATATATGTATGTTGATTAGATGAGCTCAATGATGAACTAATACATGTATTCCACCTCTTTTCTCTCCTCTTTCATAAGCCAATTATGGCCAAATAACTGAGCATAAAAACTTCATATATAAGGCATATGATACACAATAAATCTATATGGTTCTCATATAGCTCTGCATAAACCATCTATGAAGGTGAAAGATGATGAAGACTATAGTTTTACCTTCATGCATTCCATCTCACATATCAAACCATTCTAGGTGACCCACATAGCTATGTAAAGGGTGAAATGAGATAAATTTGATGATTCAATGGGCATGTAAATGGAAGAAGGGAGTTGCAGTAAGATATTGGAGTTCTATTACATAGGAGCACTCTTATTTTCTTTCTCTAGATGCTATTACATAGGAGCATATTATGTTTTCTTATTGCATTGTTTTTCATTTTCTTTTCCCTTGGTGTAGCTATGGCATATGGTAATAAGAATAAAGTGGAGGGAATATAGATATGGCCACCTGCAACTTTTAGATAGTGGTCATGGATGATGTGGGAGACTTTGGCATCCTTTCATGGGGTGGACAGGTAAGAAGTGGTGAAAGAAAAATGAGTCAAAATAGGAGTCACTAGTGTGAGTTACAACATTAGATCTCTTGCATGAAGACTACTCCAACATAGTTCATCAAATTCTAGAACATCACATGAATGAGCATATATAAACCACATTTTTATCATGAGATTTGACAAACCCTAAGTATTTGTTGCTTGATTAGAGCACAATTCAACCAAACATTTCACAAGCATGAAAGAGGTGATTCCCATGTAGAAAGTAAAAAAGTTGAGACCATTTAGCAATATCCATGAGCATATGGCATGCATTTGTCAAAGGTAAAGTTTTCAATTCAAAAATGTAGAAATTGAGTTAAAGCATGCTTTTAGGCAAGAAATTTCAAGTTTGGGAAAAATTGGCCCCTCAATCACATCTAAACCTACACTATAAAGCAATAAAGGCAGGTAAGAAAATTCTAACTAAAACACATTATACTTTAAAAAACCTACATGAAATGTAACACATGGAATGGAATGGCATCATGAACAATTTTTTTTATAAAAACACACAAAAATGCAAGAAAGTAAACTATATGGTATTCATGTATGCAAAGCAAGCCAAAATATTATCTAGATAGCAAGTGCATCAACAATCATCAAAAAATATGATGGAATAGGTAAAACAAGCATATTAAATGAAACTAAGTAGAAGGGCATGTACCTCCCTACCACCCCAAATTTTTTGAGTCATGATATCCTCAACATGACATTGAAGTCTAGGAGTGATAGGGTATGGTGCCCCCCCAAATGGTGGAGAATGATGGCAGTAACGGTTGGGAAGTAGCGGCATAGATAAGGCAGCGAAAACAAAATTTTTTATTGTCCTATTCCCATGAACAACAAGATCGCGTCAACAACTATGTAATGGGATGGATGGTTTTAATGAGTTCATACATGGTCCTGGAGCAAGTCCAACAAAAAGAACTCACTACAGTATAACTATCTCCTAGTTGTTGTTGGATGGTGTATGTGCAGCTACTAGTGTTCACCACAGATGACAAACACGAACAACATCTGCAATAGCTCTTAGTCTCACCACAGGCTACAGGATGATGTTGTCCTCCTAGAGGCAGACAACAACCTCCTCATCTCTAGAGAAGTCCACATAGACCACCTAGAACTCTTGTCATTCAAGTAGAACATATAGGAAGGACTTGTCCCTCCTATTGGTGTACTAGTCACCAACTTGCTCCCCACAATGATTCTCAGTTGTTCTCTCCCTCACTGTCCCTCCGTAGTCGGGTAGGACTTGCATGGTCTCTCTTGGTTACCACAACCATAGAGGAAAAAAATTGTCAGAGCAACTGATTCTCAATTGTGTGTGGGAAGCCCCAAGTACCCCTCTATTTGTAGTAGAGGCCAGGGTTAGGGTTCCTAGTCTATGCAGGAGTGGAAGGGACCAGAAGATCATGAATTTTCACAACAATTATAGAAATTTCACAACTTGTGAAACCCGAGTTGGTTAGTTGGCAACCAAAATCCTTGGTTCGTAAGTGAGACGATCGACTCAGTCATCTCATGCTTTTCCAATTACACACATGTTTTGGCAATTCTATTCCAATTAGTGCATGTGTGACGTCAGCACCAATCCTTGATGCAATTGAATCACAACGAACTGGACATTTAGTGCAGACAAGATGGTCATCTCACACTAGGAGAATTGGCCATCTCGCCTAAGCGAGACGATTATTTTGCACCCTAGTTCAGCCAGAATTTCAGCCAATACACAATACAATTAACCTATAGGTACCATATCACATTGGCAGTAAGTGTCCATAACTAGCTTATGACATCACAAGAAAAGAGTGGTGCTTAGTCGCACATTAGTGCTACCCAAGTGAATGGAAAGTTGGAGAAAAACTTCCACCTACAATCTATATAAGGTGTTGTAGTGATTGTATAATCCCTTTGTCTCAGATATCAAAATCAAACTCGAGGCATGGAATCATCATCCTCTTCAATATTCTGTCCATGTTCCTTGAACTAGAGTACATTGTCTGAGATATATGTGAACTCAATATCATATATATTGATTCACATGTGCATGCACATGCATTTCTCAGTCTCACTTATCAAGTGGTTAGGATATCAAACTCCAGTAGGAGAGACAAATCCTAGCTACATCACTCACAGTCAGTCCTCATGTGTCAAAGCTACCCAATCATTAGCTTTATGGCAACCCGTGTTTTAGGATTACATTTGATAATATCAAAGTATATACAATGACATGTGATGAGTGTAGTGACTTCAAGTCTAAGAATCACAATCACCACCTACACTATGAGAGATGATACGACCACCAAAGATGGTTTCCATGTGTCACTGTCAAGGTGGGTATGTCTGATACACTATTCCCTAACATGTATATGTGTAGTTGGTTTGATATGCAGATCATGACTAATGAGATTATATCATCAACCAACATACACTCCAATCCTGTGTGTTATTGGTGTCTATTTGCCTTCCACAGTAACAACCAACTAGGGACATAAGAAGAATGTACATACTCTTATCATCACACGTCATTGAGTATTGTCATTCTTTAGACATTCAATGTTTTCTCATTATCTCATAATTGAGTGAAGCATAATGAATTGGAAGCTTGCCTTTATTCTAAAATCAAATCCTTTATGTTATATGCCATTTCAATCATCATGTAATTGTCTCTCTAGGCATACAATCCCAATAGACTCCCACTTGCACTTAGAGACAATCACCCAAGAATCATATTCTTAGGGATCTAAACATGTCCAACATGTTTCTGCTATGCAAGTGGTGATCTAGAGGGTTAAAAACACTTTGCTTATAGTCGTTATATTGCATGTTTCCTTATCTCTTCATTGTATGACTTCTTGTATGAGACAGAACTGTCGTAATATGGTATCTGATATTCCTTTCCTAACAATTAGCTCCATTGTTGTCACAGTATCTCTACTCATTCATCAATGGTTGGAACATCTTTAAGTTTATCATATGAACTTATAGACCCATATAGTATCCCCTCATCTGTTCATAACACTGAGATATTTGACTTCTACTGTAGAATAAAATCAATGTCTTTGTGGTTCGGAACCCTTCCAACTCACAAACCTTTTCTTAATATCAAACATATTTTATTGTGATCACTTTTGTCATTTTGGAAGCTTGCATCAGTGTAACCCTTTACACTCAACTCTTCCTTACTACTATTGTTGGTAAGGTATGCCCGTAGAGCCGATCATATGATGATTGACATGACATAATTCCCTAAAAGGATTTGTTTAATAATAACATATATGAAGGCAAGCTTCCAGTCCATCTGTTTCACTCAATTATGAGATAATGAGGATATAGAGTGAATGTCTAGAGAATTATATTACTCAATGATGTATGTTGTCAAGTTCCTATCCTTGTGATGAGATCATACGGATGTTAAGAGTACATATACATAATCTCACTATGTCCCTGATCAGTTGTTATTATGGAAGGTTTATAGGCAACAATAACACATAAGATCATAGTGTGAGTTGGTTAATGACTAAATCTCATTAGTCATGATATGGAAATATCAAACCAAGCACGCATATACATGTTAGAGAATAGTGTATCAGACAGACCCACCTTGAGAGTGACACACAGTTTTGTGATCACAATCATCTCTCATAGTGGGGGTGATGATTGTGATTCTTAGACCTGAAATCACTGCACTCATCACATGTCATTAGGTATGCTTTGGCATCATCAAACACAGTCTTAAAACATATATGGGTTGTTATAACGATGATGATTGGGTGACTTTGACACATGGGGATAGACTGTGAGTGATAGATATGGGATTTGTCCCTCCTACTGGAGTATGATATCATGGCCACTTGATAAGCGAGATTGAGAAACGCATGTGCACTCACATGTGAATCAATATATGATATTGAGGTCACATTATATCAGAAAGTCTTCTCTTTGTTCAAGGAACAAGATTGAATTTTGAGAGGATGACCAACCATGCCTCGAGTTCATCTTGGATATTAGAGACACAAGAATTATACAATCACTGCAATACCTTACACAGATTGTAGGTTAAAGTTGTTCTCCAACTTTCCATTTCACTTGGGTAGAACTGATGTGTGACTAGGCACCACTCTTTGCTTGTGATGTCATAAGCTAGTTATGGATATTCATTGCTAACGTGACATGGGACCTATAGGGTCACACACATTGGAACTCATCTAGAAGAGGAGTTTGATCTTGAACGACAATTGGATTGATTACTAAAGTGTTTAGGTATTCAATTCATGCAATTGATTGCTTTTTTGGATGACCAAGTTTGCCAAATGACCATCTCACCGAGTGATACAACCATTAGGGCAGCCATATGGCGTCTAAAGTAGTTGAGATGACCATTTGGGGGTCAGGTTGATTGAAGTTTGATTTGGCTAAGTTCTGCCCTTGAATTGACTGGTTCAATGTGATTGAACTAACTAGTTTGACTCAACTCACTAGATGACCATCTAGGTGAGTGAGATGGGTGTCTTTCTTGGGTGAGATAGCCCAGTTGGGTCAAATGAAGGTTTAGGATGTTTCCAGAATAGTTTTGATTGTTCTTTACTTGAGGAACAAGGAAATTAATATGAGATATTAATTGAATTTGAAATAGCCAAATTCGTTTCAGATTGGGAGCTTCCAAATGACCATTTGGCAGTGCGAGTCAACCATCTCACACACCAGAAGACCATCTGGGTGTGCAAAATGTCCATTTTGGCTGTTGTAGGTTGTGAAAATTCAAGATCTTCTGGTTCTTTCCACTCCCACACCTTTATCCTATATTGGATAGCAACTGAGAACCTTGACCCTGGCCTCTGCTATATATAGAGGGATACGGGGGGCTTCCCAGAAGACAACACAACATAGACAACTGAGAATCAGTTCCTCTAACAACTGTTGTCATCTCTGGTTGTGGTAATTAAGAAAGCATGGGTAAGTCCTACCTAAAAAGGAGGGATATCCAACGGGAGAGAACAACTGAGAAGTTGTCTTTGTGGGAGAGCAGGTTGGTGACTAGTACACCAATGAGTAGGACAACTTCTTCCTATCTGTTCTTGGTGAATGACGGGAGTTCTAGTTGTTCTACGTGGACTACTCTAGAGGTAGGAGTCCTTTGGATGTTTCTTAGAGAGAAAAGTCAACCTGCAGTCCATGGTGAGACCATACGAGTCGCTACAGAGGTTGCACAGACATTGTTCATGGTGAAGACCAGGAGCTGCACAACCACTATCCAAGAGTAACTTGTCAACAGTTGCAAAGAAGTGAGTTTTTTCGCTGAACTTGCTCGAGGACCATGTATAACTCTCTAAAACCATCCTTCCTATTTCATAGTAGTTGACGCAATCTTATTGTATTGGGGAATACAGATAGATATTTTTTTTGTTTCCGTTGATATACTATGTGCCAGTATTTCCCAACAACTATTAATCTTGTAACATGCCCTTAAGTACTTCACAAGTACTAATGGATGGTTTTAATGGCATTCCAATAACCCTTATGGGAATATAATAATATCACTATAACAATATGGCCCTATACCAGTAACTATAAAAATGCTGGTATAGGCCCACAAATGCTGGCATAGATTATACCAACACCAAATAAATGCTGGCTATACTGATGTCAGCATAGGCCTATACTGGCATTTTTGAGACTATACCAACACTTATGGCTATCGATATAAGTGTGTTGGATTAGCTCCTATTGATTTGCATGTCATATGTCTCGTCACTTTCAGGGTGCTGGCATAGACTATCTTGCTACTGGCATATGTAGAATTGGTTAAAAAAAAGTAGTATGTAACCTATATACTAGTATTTAGAGGTTTTTATATAGATTATAGCCACCCACATACACTTTTTAAAAAATATAGCGGGAAACATATACTTAAAGAGTAATTTTGATGGTATACAGTGGTTCATATAAAGTGAATATATATATCCTAGAATTGGAATTCTATTTTAATTAGGTTATATAATATTTGGCATTAATTTTGGTTGGAAGAAAGAGACTTATCACCCAAAACCACACAACTCACATCCAATTTGTACAAAATATTGGGCATTCACATTCCATCTTTTCATCCTTATAACATTCATAACATACAAATTACACTAATCCAACACTGAATATTACTCTTAAGATAAAACAAAGGATCATATATTAAATCTATCAAAAATGTTTTACAACTTATAGAGATATATGATTTTGTCTCGTATCACATAGACAAAGTCTAATAATACAATTTATGCCAACTCATTTAAAACCTTACAACCAAATAAAAAATTTAAAGTGATTCATTGAGATAGTAAATCATGTCTTCTTGCTTTAACACTCGTCATGATTGATAACTTTTTTCCTGCATAATGAAAATTATAAGTTATAATCATTTATTTCTGAATAAATTGTAAAGCTTAATTTTGTACATAGATAGGTCTAACCAGTATTTATTGTTTTATGGACCCAATCTTCTTCAAGTTTGGAAAGCTTATTCCCAAGAAGCTGAAACTTCTCTTAAAATTCTTCATTTTGGACATCTATATTTTCTTCACGTGCAAGTGCCTCTTGAAATTGTTCTCCAAGCTCTAATTCTCAAATGATTGTACCTTTCCTCCAAACGTGTTACCTCATGTGAAACCAAGACCTCATGAACAAAGTATATGATGTCTTTCAAGAAGAACTTGAGAAAGAATTTCATGCAAACATTGCCTTTAAGAATGCCTTCTAAGTGAGCATTTTGGTTTTGGAGCACATCTATTTGTTGTTTACACATGATCACAAGAAAACATATAATCATACTTATATATTATGGGACTTCATACTATGAAATGGAATGATAGGATGGTCGACGCTGCTAATGGTATATGCATTCCATCTTGGTGACAATGTGTCATTATCCGAAGTTCACATCTTGAAGGCCCATTTCTAATTTCTTCTCTCTATTTAGAAAAATGTTAATGCATACACTTATACAAAGAATATGCTATAACATATCATGCATAAAAACATTTATATCCAATTCTTTGTGAATATTCATGTCACTATGATGCACATCGTGAACTTATTCGTGAAGAGCCCATGATGTGTAAGTTTGCATTATGCCATAAATGATCAAACTGTTTGTAATAGTAGGACGCATCTTCCAACAACCATTTATGCATCTAGAACATGGACATAAGATTCTACCTCTGTTGGATGCATTTGTAAGTGCAAGCTCTATTTTTTTGCATCTTCATCATACACCAAACTAGCTCGTAGTTTCACCATCCATGACTTATCCATGTATATTTGACTTTAACTTATCAAAAGAATAAAATTACATAAACAAGGATTGTCACCTGTATATAAAACACACATATCTAGGTTTATATGTAAATTGTTAAATTGCTCCATGTCTATTTTTTATGATTGAATCATATATGGAGTCAAAATTTATCAACATTCAAGACAAAATATAGATAGTTGAGCATTCATTTAATAACATCATATGGTATATCTTGCATAAAAAATTGATTAATTTAGGTCCAAGGAACTAGTTTACATCAGGTTATTTCGATATTCGTTAAGTAATAGATCGACCAAAGTTGAATGTTAAAGCACATAGTTAAAACATACATTCTATACAGAAAGAGATTGATGTCTCGTATATTATTCCTTGTGGTTACTCATTACATAAAAAATTTGTAATCAGTTGTGTGTGACTCAATCTAAATGGTTATATAGAACTATTGTATAAAATCAATTTTGAGAAAAAAATCATATCCAACTTTGTTCACAATAGTAAAGACAACAATATGCATGCCATTTGACATACCTGTCCGAGATTCAAGCATGCAATAAAATAAGAACCTTGAATATGCTAGTGGTACCACGTCTAGTGCACACGATCGAAATTGACACCTAATAAACATCTTCATGAAAACTTCTAAAAATTACATCATTAAAGACATACTTAGTAGTTACGGATTTTACATAACTATAGATGCTCAATGAACACGTCAAACAAACCTGCTTATGGATTTAGGATCTCATACTTCTCCAAATACAAGTTACTTCACGTGCTAATTGCTCACAAGTATAATCAGACATCAAGTACCCTCCACCTTCTAGGTTGATATGCAAGCTCCAATATGTCTATCATGTACCTGGGTTTAATACAATTCTTGCCATGTTGGTAATTTATATGCTTATTCTTTTGTAGTTAAAGATATAAAATTTATGGTTCTTACTTGCGTATACGCGAGGTCGATGCATTTTTCTCATGTCTAATTCAATTGTCTTGTCATTCTGTCTTTACAAAGACAACCATAAACTAAAATAAGGACATTGTGAGGAGATCGTGAGAAGGAACGAGTTTGCACATTTGTAGTCCAAGATATAAAATTTGCGGTGTTTACTTGTGTATAGGTGACGGTGCTCCTTTTTCCTGATTCCTGATTCCTGATTCAATCGTCTTGTCATTTTGTTCATTACAAGTTAACTATTTACTAATATAAGAAGAAGATTGTGAAGAAACCATGATAAAGATTATCCAGTCAACATCCGTTCCACATACAGCGAACAAGAGATCGAGTTGTTATCTACTTGTAAAGCCGTAAATAATTAAGTACTCCAGATAGTAATATAAAAGATGGTCCAACCTTTTGCGTTGCGGCTATGCGAAGCGCAATGAACAATGATCCATCTTTTTGAGATGATCTGTAATATCTTCAACACGTTGCGGTTGTGCGAGCGCAATGTTATGGCTCTCCAGGCCATGCTTCAGAGTGGAACGTTACGGATGCGAGTCCGTAAAACATGATTTGAGAATAAATCTCGGCGGCGGGGAAAAGTTATTAGAATCGACTTCGCTTTTTTTTAGAGTATTTTCTTGTGACCTCGCTTCCGTTAAGAAAAACAGAAAAAAATTATATATTTTGGATATTCATTGTGATAAAAAAGTTGATATTAGAATAACTACCAATCACTAATAAAAGGTGTCTAGTTTTAAATAAAAGACTAATATTCCAGCATTGTGAAATGACGGGTTATATAAGTTGTGCCCGCACCAATTATACGTGCCGATATATACACTGTATACCAGCACCAAAAACATGATGTCGAGATAGAGTATCAGAATTGACAAGATTTCTTGTAGTGTATGTTGTCATGTTCAACACATACAAGATTATATGGGATAAGTACATTTATAGCATTCATGATAGATCCATTGCTACAACCTACGAAATCTCAATCATGTCATTTTCATTCTTCACAAGAATTAGAACATATGGCTCATGACAGACTAATCTGTATTCTCTCACACTGAATCCTTCATGTTGAACTTTTTCAACGTCTTTCTATTTTATTGTACTTGAACTCGTGTTGTGAAACATTCAAGAACTATCTCTATAGATCTTGATCTCTATCACACCACACAGAGTGTTTTACTTAAGCCTTCACTACCAGTTCTCCATACTTACAATATTCAGATGTTATTCCCCATCATATGTGGAATATCTATATATCCTCCCACTAAATCTATTGTAATCACATATTTCATCCTTTATCTTGATTTAAGTCAAACTCTTTGACTATCTTATCAAGTCAAAAGATCCCCATCTCTGAAATGCTTGTTTTCAATCCTAGATTGATCTTTGTAGGTTATAGACCTTATTTGTATTCTTGAAGTCATAAAACCTTTAGGTTGTGTCACGTACACATTCTATTATATGTTCCATGTAAGGAATTTGGTTTTAGTCTTCATATGCCAAATCTCGTAGTCTATTTTAGTTGCAGTAACAAGCATGCCAGTTGGTAGAGAAACTTCATTGTGTTCAAACACTTTGAACTTATTTGAAATATTTGTTACCAATCTTGTCCTTTTAGGTTATCCATGTTGGTCTTCCAATGAAAACCCACATTCACCTTGTGGGTTTAATCCCTTCAGGTGATATTGACAAGGTCATACCTTGTTGGTGTGCATGGACTCCCTAATGGCTTTGAGCCATTTCCCGAATTTTGATTTCCAATAGTTTCTAGTTGACTAGTTGGCTCATCATCTTATGACCAACCCATTTATATTGCTGGATTCACAATCCTCCAACTTTATATGCATTCTACTAGAACTATGGGATTCTATGTTTCATGAACAACCTGAGATTCCACAACAACTTGGGATTCTCACTTGTTCTCATTGTACCTTCCTGCTCAAAACTTTCAAGTACTCATTTTACTCCCACTGGTTCTTTTGGAACACATTTATTCCTGAAACAAAACACTTTTACTTTTGGATTGGGATCAAGGGCAATAATCAACAATTATGGTTTATGGAAAATCCTTTTCAGGAAACTACTTCCTTTGTATAGGTTTCAACCCTTTGGATATATTAGGACATTCCCATATCATATCATATCACATATGATTTACTTTAAACCATTTTAAATGGTACTTAGTTTTAGTGTAATGCATGTTGTCATGAGGAGATTAGAAGATTAGATTAATATGATAATCACATCTTGATTCATCAAGATGTAATTCCTCCTTTCTGACACATCGTTATGTTCAGGGGGGTTTTCCCTATGATACACTATCACCATCTATCCAGAAGGTTCTCAAAATATGTAAAGTATTTCAACATTTGATCATATCAAAGTATCTTAATACTTTTATAGAAGTTGTACACTTCATTTATGTAATCTTCTTGAACACTTTAACATATTTGTATTTTACTGAATGCATATCACATATTATCATCAAGTACTATGAAGTACAAGTAATTGTCTATTGTATTTATTCCATAGGATCCTCATACATCACATGTATAAGACCTAGTAGAATATTTATCTCCTACTACATTTAGTGAAGGGTGTTATGTCACGTTTTGCGTAAGGATACTTACATATTTCCTTAGGTTCAATAACCATGGGAGTCTAGATTAACATCAATATGTAATCTAGATCTGCATTTCTTATATATACGTCTAAGGTGACCATTTCTATAGATTCCTTGAGTTCTTAATCATAATCGATTAAGTATTTAAAACATTCATCTTTTGAATCTTTCAAATAAAGATCATTATATATTTGGGCATTGCCATACAAGATCATATCTTTTGAAATAGAAGCATTAATAACTTGATTTATTGATTTACCATCCTTGCCGTACAAGATGCGTAAAGAAAATGTTTCTATTTATTGGCATAATGAAATATCAGTTAAACTAACTCTATTACATGGCCATTGGCTAAGATAAATTTAAATATAGACTAAATCTTTCAAAGCATTAATGACTTGCTTTATTGATTGGCCATCCTTGTCATACTAGATGTGTAAAGAAAATGTTTCTATTAATTGAGATAATGAGATAGCAGTTAAACTAACTCTATTACATGCCCATTGGATAAGATAAATTTAAATGTAGACTAAATCTTTCAACAACTCTTGCTCCACTTTGTCCTTGTTTGTCCTTAGATGAATGTCCTTACTTCTTATCAGATCTTGCACATCATGTCTGTCAGATCTCTGTCTGGTATCACATACTGAGATGAAGAAGTAATTAAATTTATCTTAAGATATTTATACCTAAATTGGAGGCCTCAATGCCTTTCTTATTCTTCTTTAGTTCCTCTCTTTAGAGTGGTAAATTTCTTTTCCAATGTCTAGGATGGTGACAATGGTGACAATCACCTCTTTTCTTTATTCCTCCCTTCGCCGTAAGATCTGAAGATTTGGGCTTCTGGCTAGGTTTATAACTCTTCTTATCTTTTCGTTTGCCTTTAGACTGACCCTTTGTCTTGTTGATCATCATCACAAACTTGGGTTTGTCCTTCTTCATTTGTGTCTCAGTTATTCTCAACATGCTAAACAACTCTTTCAATGAGTTGTCAAAGTCGTTCGTGTTATAGTTCATGGAAAACTGAATATATGATTCTGGCAGAGACTATATAATTACATCAATGGCCAACTCTTGGCTCAAGGTGAATCCCAGTCTAGCCAGATTATCCACATACCCAATCAGTTTGAGTATAATGAGAACATATTGGATCTCCTTTTGTCATGTTGCACTTGAAGAACACCTTGGAGACATCATATCTCTCCTATCTTGCCTGGTCTTGGAACATGTTCTTAAGATAAGTAACCATCTCAATAACATCCATGTTCTCATGTTGTCTCTGTAACTCATAGTTCATGGAGTATAACATCAGACACTTGACATCAACAATATCTTCAGTATGCTTCTTGTAAGCAAACCTTAGGTGCATTGAGAAGGGTTTCTTCTGGATCCGGTGTCTCCAGGACATAGAGCTTGCACTCGTACTTGAGAATGATTCTCAACGTCCTATACTAGTCATGAAAGTTGTTCCCATTTAACTCGTCCTTTTCTAGGATTGATCATAGTGAAAAGGTGTTGTTGTGTGTTGCCATTTGATTCTATAAAAGAGTTTGCAATTTTGTCAAAAAAAACTTACTTTTTTATTTGATTTTAAAAATTGGTGATATTAATTATATCTTTAATTATTATCGTTGTCATTATTTTGATCAAATTGATAACCCTAATATATCAATTCATAAAATTGCAGCGAATAATTTTCTAATGAGCCAAGATCCATGTTTCATCAAATCATGAGTCAACTTTTGTTGATCGCCCACAACATGAATATTTAGGTAGGCAACTTTTTCTAATTGCATCTATATACAAATCTCAAATAGATGATATGCACAACTCCTTGCAATAATCATCTGCATGCCTCTGGGATTAGACTATCTAAGAATCACCAGTTAAGCCGAACCCAAAATCCAGCATGATAATAATGCATCCTGCTTTTACGGATCCTACATTACTACCATCACACTTTCATGAGATAGACAACGCATCACACTTTTGCGTATCCTATGCTTGGTCGATCAAGATTTTCATACGTTCTTTCTTTTGGAAAGCATCTTAGACTTAATATGTTTGTTTGAGGGATTTATATATGAATATCATACGTATTTATATACATATACTTTATCCAATCACCACGTATATAATATGTATCGTATACATGCTATATCTCACAATGTAAACACGCAATATAATACAAAAAGCGATGGTTATGACCATGTCTATTGTAATTCCTTGGAGCCACAAGGAATTACTACTACCTAGGTTAATCATCACATCATATCTATGAACCTATCGTTGGTGTAGATCTATGTTTTCCAATCTGGGTTGATCAGTTCAACCCTTGAACTGGTCATCTTGCCTCTTGGTCGGTCGTATGGTTTCCTAAAATGATTGGTTGTCCTATTGTCCTACAAATGTTTGGACTCCTTCCAGAAGGATGGTTGAACCCACCAGCCAATCGATTCACACCTTTTGCAACCAACCTTCCTTGATCCTCCAGATGGTCGACTCTTTTGACGCTGATCATCTTCTTTGTCATTTCAAGAAAAGAAACTATCGTATTGCTATTAAAATTATTACATGGTAATGAGAAACCTCAAGTTACATTCGAGCGGAGAAAAGGTAGGAAAAAATTAACTTTACATTGGGAATAAGGAGGTAGAGGCTCAGTGCACAGAGTGAGATAGAACAAGAATAAAACCAAAACATCCAACCATAGACATATATTGGGTTATTGGCCATAATCATGCTACACATCCACCATCAAAACCCACTTTAGGGAGATGCATGTAAATTGCAAATATATCATATACATGTTAGTTTAGGATTATATGTGGTCTTTGATTGGATATAAGCATTAGGCAGTTTAAGTATTTTCATCATATGCAATAAATAAACTATAAAACCAAAAATCCCATCATATCAATTATCCCAAAACATAGTTAATTGATGTGTCTCTGATACCATCGTAGGGAAATAGTGACACATATAAGGGAATGGAAACAAATTTTTTTTATTTCCCTATTCCCATGAATAGCAAGATCGCATCAACAACTATGTAATGGAAAAGATAGTTTTAATGAGTTCATATCTGGTCCTAGAGCAAGTCCAGCAATAGCAACTCATTGCAGTACAACTATCTCCTAGTTGTTCTTGGATGGTGTTTGTGCAACTCCTGGTCTTCACCATGAACGACAGATTCAAACAACGTCTGTATCAGCTCCTGATCTCACCATGGACTGCAGGTTGATGTTGTCCTCCTAGTTGTATACAAAAACCTCTTTGTCTCTAGAGAAGTCCAAATAGACCCCCTAGAACTCCTGTCGTCAAGTAGAACAAACATGAAGGAGTTGTCCCTCCCGTTGGTGTACTAGTTGTAAGGCCCCTAAACTTGCTTAATGAGTTGAATAAGCTTAATTATCATAATTGAATTATTATAACCCTAATATAACCTTTTTATATGCTTTGAAATCATAATACAAGCTTAAGTTTCAAATTTGGTCCAATTTGGACACTGTTTGAGCAAGTTATGTAATTTTATACACATTTTCGAATTTTCTACAATTTACCCAATTGAGAGGTTTTCTTTGCAATTTATCACTTGTATTATGTTCCTTGGATATTATATAATCATTCTTGAGCTTTTTGATCCATGGGGAACCTATTTAATCCTTGGTTTGAAGGTGTTTTCTCCAAGGGTATTTTAGGGTTTACCCCTTCACGGATGAGCTACCTTAAGTAGCTATCCACTAATGAATTATTTGATTGGCTTGGAAATTCGACAAAGGAAAGCTAAGTATGTCTATATGAACGGTGGGGAAGCTTCTTTTGTGTGTTCTTGTATATTATTAATAGTTTAAGGCCATAGACACATGGGGAAGCTACTTTTACACCTCATGCTTGCTTCCATATATACTACTACAGAAATAGCGTTCAGTGTCAGTTTTCTGGGTGTCGGTTATTTCGGACAACCGACGCCTATAATATTCGGCGTTGGTTATTTATACAAACCGACGTCTATATTCGAAGACCAGCCAGACACGGGTACCGCTTTGTATTCAGCGTCGGTTGAGTGTAACCAACCGACGCCTAAAGGCGCCCGCGAAATCCAATTTTCGAGTGAAAAAATCTGGGTCACATACAGCTTTGGTTGTTTAACAATTCACCAACGCCTATGTGAAATGAAATTTTGCGCGAAAAGTTCCACTTTCTGTGTCGGTTATCCTTGGATAACCGACGCTGATAATAGTTCCCGCCAATTAATTTGGGGTAAAGATTGTCTAATTGGACGTCGTTTATTACGATCAACCGACGCTGAAGATAATAGGCGTCGGTTGTCCTAGATAACCGACGTCATTGACCAACTTAATAGAGGCCCGATCACCCGACTCTTCCCCCTTTCTTCCTGTTTCATCGATTCTCCTGTGCGCCCTCCCAAAATCGCCGCCTGGTGCCTGGTGCCTGCTGCTTCTTGCTCACCGTTGACGATCCCTACTACTGCTCTGCGTCGTCGCCGCCGCCCGCCGCCTTCCTCCTTGCGCCGCCGCCGCCCGCTCCTTCCTCCCTGCTCACGCCCTACTGCGGCGTTGTCTTCTTGCTTGCCTCCGCTGCTCACAAGGTATTAGCCGTAGCACCTTCTTCCTTGTCTTCTTCCTTGCCGCCCGCTGCTCTGCTCTGCTTGCTGCTCTGACTTCAAAACCTAAGACTAGTTAGTGTTCTACTTCTTTCACTGAGAACTGAGAAGAATGGCCTACCACGGCCGTGTTGGGCAGCACGGACGTGGTAGGCCAACACAGCCACGGTCGTGTTTGATTTGATTTAAACCCTAATTTGATTTAAACTTGTCCATTCTAGCATCCTAATTTGATTTGATTAAACACTAACATTGATGAAACCCTAACATCAATTGTGATGAAAGCCTAACATGTACATATCTATTATTGTGTTTGTTGTCCTAGAAACCCGTCCAAGATTGACTCATTAGGAGTAAATCTTGGATAGTCCCCGGTTTGGGACTGTTCTTGAACACCTAATCTCACTTAGGATGTAAGTGTATAATGTGTATTGGGTTTTCGAGAAAATTTCGGCAGCATTTCCCCATTTGTTCTCTAAGTACATATGTACTTAGAGAACAGCGGGGAAATGCTGCCGAAATTTTCTTGAAAACCCAATACACATTATACACTTACTAGTAAGATTAGGTGATCAAGGATGGGATAGGTGGTACACATTTATTATATATAAGAATGACATCACATGTGTTTGTTGGCCTAGAAAGTGAACAATCATTGTTCTTTATATTACTTGTACATTGGTATAAATTAGAATGAACAATCACTAAATTATATACTGTTTGTATGGAGTCCGGCTTCATTGTAGATATCTATTATTATGTTTGTTGGCCTAGAAACCCGTCCAAGATTGACTCATTAGGAGTAAATCTTGGATAGTCCCCGGTTTGGGACTGTTCTTGAACACCTAATCTCACTTAGGATGTAAGTGTATAATGTGTATTGGGTTTTCGAGAAAATTTCGATAGCATTTCCCCGTTTGTTCTCTAAGTACATATGTACTTAGAGAACAGCGGGGAAATGCTGCCGAAATTTTCTTGAAAGCCCAATACACATTATACACTTACTAGTGAGATTAGGTGTTCAAGGATGGGATAGGTGGTACACATTTATTATATATAAGAATGACATCACATGTGTTTGTTGGCCTAGAAAGTGAACAATCATTGTTCTTTATATTACTTGTACATTGGTATAAATTACAATGAACAATCACTAAATTATATACTGTTTGTATGGAGTCCGGCTTCATTGTGGATATCTATTATTGTGTTTGTTGGCCTAGAAACCCGTCCAAGATTGACTCATTAGGTGTAAATCTTGGATAGTCCCCGGTTTGGGACTGTTCTTGAACACCTAATCTCACTTAGGATGTAAGTGTATAATGTGTATTGGGTTTTCGAGAAAATTTCGGTAGCATTTCCCCGTTTGTTCTCTAAGTACATATGTACTTAGAGAACAGCGGGGAAATGTTGTCGAAATTTTCTTGAAAACCCAATACACATTATACACTTACTAGTGAGATTAGGTGTTCAAGGATGGGATAGGTGGTACACATTTATTATATATAAGAATGACATCACATTATACATTTAGGATGTAAGTGTATACCCTAATCTTTTCCTAATATATACTTATTTCCTAATATATACTTGTTTTCTCTGATCATAGAATGGATAGATCATGGATGTCCATTCGTAATCGTTGCACCCCAGAGTTTATATCTGGTCTTGATCAGTTTATTAGATTTGCCTAGGAACATAGGAAAAAACCTACAAATACGTTCTACTGTCCATGTAGGCATTGCGGTAACAACTTGAAAGTCAACACTGGTGAGGAAATCAAAAGTCATATCATGTGCAACGGGATTGTACAAGGCTATACAGAATGACACTGGCATGGAGAGATTTCAAAATTGAAACCAGTAGATGTCGATAGCAGTGCTTGGGTGGAAGAAGAAATTGCCTCCGATGACGTAAATGTGAACGAACCAGTTCCAGCAGACATCGTTGATGCGATGCTGGATAGTTGTAGGGTAGAGCACACCGATCCACCTCCTATCTTTAGAAACATTGTGCATGATGCTGAGATACCGTTATACACAGGCTGTGCTAAGTTTACGAAGCTTAGCGCTGTGTTGAGATTGTATAAGTTGAAAGCTAACAATAGATGGAGCGACAAAAGCTTCACTTCATTGTTGACTTTGTTGAAAGAAATGCTTCCTGAAGGAAATGAGCTGCCAATCTCAACATACCAGGTAAAGAAAATGTTGTGCCCAATGGGAATGGAGGCCAAGAAGATACACGCATGCCCGAATGATTGTGTATTATTTCAAAAGGACTATGTAGATTTGAAAGATTGTCCAAAATGTGGTGCGTCAAGGTATAAATTGATGACTTCGGGGGAGTCCAAAACTGGTTCTCCTGCCAAGGTGTTGTGGTATCTACCTATAATATCACGGTTTCAACGCTTGTTTGCAAATCCGAAAGATGCGAAGAATTTGAGGTGGCATGCAGATGTCAAGAAAAATAATGATGGGATCCTACGACATGCGTCTGATTCCCCACAGTGGAAGAAGATTGATCTATTATACCCCAAATTTGGTGAAGAAGATAGGAATCTAAGACTTGGGCTTTGTACAGATGGGATGAATCCGTACGGGACATTGAGCAGCCAACATAGCACTTGGCCAGTCATGCTTGTTATATACAATCTTCCTCCCTGGATGTGTATGAAAAATAAGTACGTTATGTTGTCGTTGTTGATATCGGGCCCTAAACAACCCGGAAATGATATCGATGTTTATCTTGAACCTTTGATTGATGACTTAAAGAAACTTTGGGCTGAAGGTGTGATGACCTATGATGCTTCAGCAAGAGAGACATTTCGTTTGCACGCTATGTTGTTTTGCACTGTTAATGACTTTCCAGCATATGGGAATTTGTCTGGATATAGTGTCAAAGGAGCTAAAGCGTGTCCTATATGTGAAGAAAACACTGATTCAATAAGACTAAAGCATGGCGGCAAGACTGTATATCTTGGTCATCGAAGGTTTCTTTCAAAATTCCATCTGTATCGTAGGAAGCGCAAAGCATTCAATGGATGGAATGATGAACGGAGTGCACCTAAACCTATACCAGGGGATGTTGTTTATGCAAGAGTAAAAGACATTGTCAATGAATTTGGTAAGAAATCACAATGTAGTATGGCCACACGGAGTGACAATTCTTCATTCAAGAAGAAGTCAATATTTTGGGATCTTCCTTATTGGAGTTCTTTGACAGTCAGGCATTGTATCGATGTAATGCACGTTGAGAAAAATGTCTGTGATAGCATCATTGGTACTCTGTTAAATATACCAGGTAAGACTAAAGATGGGATAAAATCTAGACTGGACCTACGTGAAATGGGAATAAGGTCAGAATTAATAGAATTACGTGAAATGGGTAATACAAGAACATACTTACCTCCCGCTTGTTACACGTTGTCTAGAAAGGAGAAGAAAACTTTTTGTGAATGCTTGGTAAATGTTAAGGTGCCACATGGTTACTCATCCAACATCTGTAGATTGGTATCAATGAAAGATCTGAAGTTGATAGGTCTTAAATCTCATGATTGTCACACTCTAATGCAACAAATATTGCCCGTGGCAATTCGATCTATATTGCCGAAGCATGTAAGGTTTGCAATTACCAGACTTTGTTTCTTTTTCAACAGTCTATGCAGCAAAGTTATTGACCCTGATACTCTCGATAATTTGCAAAGAGAAGTGGTTGTTACCCTATGTCAGCTTGAGATGTATTTCCCTCCTTCATTCTTTGATATCATGGTACATCTTGTTGTCCACTTGACTAGGGAAGTGAAAATGTTGGGACCAGTTTTCTTGCATTGGATGTATCCCTTTGAACGATACATGAGCGTTTTTAAAGGTGATGTTCGAAACCGTTATCGGCCTGAAGGGAGTATTATTAAAGGTTATGTGGCGAGAGAGGTTATGGATTTTTGCAATGACTTTCTCAGTGGTAATGACACTCCTGATAATGACAAGAATATTGAGGAGGGCAAAGGAATTTTGGGATCACGGGCGAAAGTAATCAGCCGTGAGCAGTTGGAACAAGCTCACTTGTATATTTTACACAATATGGACGAAGTGAGTATTTATATCGAGGAACATACCAATTTCATAAAGAGACAACATCCTCGAGCAAGTTCAATGTGGCTTGCTAGAGAGCATAATAAGACTTTTACTAAGTGGTTTGAAGATAAAGTCTTACATCAACTATCTCAAACACCAAATGATATTACAGAAACTATCAAATGCCTCGCCTTTAAACCAAAACTGAATGTTATGTCTTATGAAGGGTTTGACATTAATGGATTCACATATTACACAAAGCACCAAGATGATAAGAGTGTCGTCCAAAATAGTGGGGTCACTCTTCAAGCGTCGACTATGTACTTTGCAAGTGCAAAGGATAAGAGTCCATGTGAAGCTAAAATGTCATATTACGGTGTCATTGAAGACATTTGGGAGTTTGACTACATAGATTTCAAAATTCCGCTCTTTAAATGTAATTGGGTTGATAACACCAAAGGAGTTATAGTGGATGAATTGGGTTTCACTTTGGTGAACTTTGAAAACATTGGCGAGAAGGGTGAACCATTCATATTGGCATCACAGGCGAAACAAATATTCTATATCGATGATCCTGCAAATGATAAATGTTCGGTTGTTCTTCATGGTAAAAGACAGTTCATTGAAGATCCTATAGATGAAGAAGAGTACTATGATAAGTATGATGACTCCAGTCCATTCTCAGTTGGGTTGCCAAATCCACAAAATATTGAAGCTAATGATGACTTATATGTGCGCGGAGATCACAATGAAGGATTGTTAATTGATAAAAGATCACAATTTTAGAGACATGTATGTTTATACAAATGCTAAATGTTTGCCTTTTTCTAGTTAATACAAATGCTAAATGTTTGCCTTTTTCTAGTTAATACAAATGCTAAATGTTTGCCTTTTTAATGACATTTTCAGATGGCTGACCATGATGAGCATGATGTCCATGATGAGCATGAAGTCCATGATGAGCATGCTGTCCATGATGAGCATGGCGAGGATACCAATGTAAGTTCTAAAAACATATCCTGTATTTCTATAAAATTCATTATCTTCTAGTTCTGTCATATATCTTATATTTCTATTTTGGGCTAATTTAGTGTGTTTATTTTTGTCAAATTTTAGGTTGATGATGCACATGTACCCACTGAAGCACTGGAGCAACTTGATGCGCAGCACCAAACACTTAACACGAAAAGGGGCATCACTCTGTTGAAGAAGTTAATAGCGCTTAGTGGCAGTGGATCCAAATTGGTTGTGGAGTTTGATAATGGAGGAAATGCAATTGGAGTGAACTACAATAATTTTGTAAACTATCTTGGGTGTACCACTCGGAGCCATTGTGGTGTTAAGTATGATAATTGGCATAAAGTTCCTCAGGGAAAAAAAGACTTGATATGGAAGGATTTATGCGTGAGTTATTATTATTTGCAATTCTATTTTGTAGATTACAAATTCTATTATTTGCAATTCTATTTTGGATACTAGTTAATAACATTTCTATTTTACAGAATCTGTTTGCATTGGATGAGAAGTTGCATCGTAAAAGTGTGATGCAACGCGCTGGAAAGATGCTTAGGAATTATAGGACAAATCTGAACAGAGAATACATAAAAGAGGGTGATAAGAAAAAGAAGTCAGCCCTTGAACAATGGAACTTCTTGGACAAAGAAGATTGGGACAATTTTGTTGCTTCAAGAAAATCTGAAGAATTCAAGGTATTAGGTGTCACTCCCAATTTAATTAATATACATTGTATTCACCTATTTAAGATTAACATTTAGTGATACTAACCAAATCATTAATGTGCATACTAACTAGGCCCTCATTGACGCACAAAAAGCAAGGCGTGCACTGAATGTGCATGACCAAACTATGGGTCCAAAAGGCTATGCAAGCGTTCACCAAAGACTACATGCAGAGTCTGCGGCTACTCAAGAGTCTGCTCCTACTCAGGAGTCTGCCACACCCATGCCTCGCCATGATATCTGGATAGCTGGGAGGTAAAACAAGAAGGGTGAAATAAAGAAGCCCGTAACTGCTGAGGCGGCTGCGAAAATGGTAAAATATAACTCTTAGAGCAATCGTTTGAATATTGATTATTTATGGTGTTAATTTACCAATTTCTGTTGGTGGTGATTAGCGGGAGCTGCACGAGCAGAGGAAACAAGGCACGTTCATCCCTCAGGGCACAAGGGATGAATTGACAGTTGCTCTGGGTAACCCAGAGCATCCTAGACGTGTTAGGGGTGCAGGCGCTGGTGTGGGCATCAAAGCATTCTTTGGGCTATCCCAGCGCAAACCCAGAGCGGGACTTTCTCAAGAAGAGGTAACCTATTCTTTTTTTAGAATGTTACTGCAAAAGGAAATTCAATAATAAGAAGCTAATGTTTCTTTTATCCATGTATAGGAGAATAAGAGAGTCGAAGATATAGTTGCTAAGAAGGTCAACGATGTAGTTGCTGAGAAGGTCAAGGAAGAATTGTTGCGGTGGCAGACATCTCAGGCTTCCAATCAGCCTATGGCGACCCACTTTTCTCCTGATGCACAGACTGCGAGTAATCCTGGAGACCCATCGCCTAACACGTCTGCTGTAAGTATTGTTTATGACATTGTAGCTAGTCTTTTCAAGATGATATGTTTTCAAGATGATATGTATATATGTATAACATTCTTTACGTAAATTTGTAGGCATTGAAGCCATGCCGCTTAAGAATACAAGACTATGTTGTTGCAGAGACGCAGGCTTACCCGTCCCTTCCTGGGGAAAGGTTTCACGGGACTCCAATGCCATAGGGCTACGTTCGTGTGGGCCCATTACGTGTGTTACCCGATTGGAGGGAAGCTACATTGCCATATCCCCACCCGGATATTGATACACTTGCTGAGGCAGAAGGCGGGGTCATATTGTGGCCCAAAGCATATGTCGTCTACACTACTGAAATTGTAAGATAAATTTACATTGATTTAGACTGTTAATGTGTATATATGATGTCAACTGATCTGAAATTATATATACAGGTTAAAAAGAAGACACCAGGAGCACCTAGGCCTCCACCTCCACTTCCCGCATTACCAACTTGGGTTCCAACTGACCTAACATACCTGTTAGGTCCTGCTTGTAGGGCAATGGCATGTTGGCTACGGGCACATAATATACATTGCCCGATAATTATTTCTTTAGATGCAGATTATGCAGGTCAATCATACGATAGCTCTTTATTTATACAAGTTATTATTGAGTTGTTTATGTATGATTGGTTGAATACATCAATGATAGAGACATGGATAAGGTGAGATCTTATTTATACATCCATATACCTTGTGTAAGATCCGGTGATCTGGTTTCTTATATATTAATGCATATGTAATACATGTTTTGCAGCTACTTAGTCGAAGATCATTGCAAACAATTTGCATTTGATCATGTGGGATTTTTGATTCCATCATTGATTAGTATGGTAGCTAAAGACCCTGATAATGTTCAAAAATACTGTATAGATGCTTTTACAATTTTTGGTCAGCAAAAGAAGACGATAATAATAGCTCCATTCAATGTCAAGTAAGTTTACTTTATTTATAATTTGGACTTAAGAAAATTCCATTTTTATTGTGCATTTTGAGTTATTAATTGTTAACTTTTTACCTCTAGCGGTAAACATTGGGAGTTACTAGTTATTGTCCCCGGGACGTTCACTGTTTATTATCTAGATCCCGTGGGAAGTACATTAAACACTAAAATTGGACACGTAATGAGAATGCCATTATTCTGGTGAGAAATATTTCATTTTTGTATCTGTTAACATCTGTTATTACATTACTATTTACTTATGTAATTTACTATGTTATATTAACATGTAGGGGTTTAGATGCATTCAAAAAGGCTGGAGGAACGGTCCCAAGGAAAAAGAACCAGCCAATAAATTGGCAGAACGTACAAGTAAGTTCCCGACTCCAATGTATATATTATTGATGTGAATTGTGCTTAGTTGTATTATTTTGTATGTTTCAATTTATAGTGTGCTACACAAGACAATGGTTGGGCATGCACATACTATGTGATGTGATTTATGCAGATGATTATCAAACATGCCGCATTGGACATCGATACCATACATGAGGTATTATATATAGTCTCATTAGTTAGTATGAAATATATCAATCTTATTTTTATATTATTACTTATATATATACATCATTCTCTTTGTAGGTGTTTAAAACTGACCACACTATAGGTAAACGCTTAAAAAATATACATGCTCCATATACGATGGAAGCATTAAATGAAATAAGAGAAGAATGGGGAAAAGCCATACAAGCAGTGGCAACTGTAAGATATAATTGGGATGTTGATAGCGATAATGAATGATACTTTGTAAATGAATATTTCTGAATGTTAATACATGTATTTGAATGTTTCTATATGTGTGAATGTGAGAATTGAATTGATGTTTGAATGTATCTACTTGTGTGAAATTTTCCTTGGGACTTTTGCAGGTTTGTGGCCTGTTTGTAGACTGATATCAATGGATGTCGTAAACCTGTAGTTTAGAAAACTGAACTGCAGGTTCTCATCCTGCTGACCAGCCACAGCAGGCCTGCAAACTGATATGAAAAAAAAATTAGATATAGGCGTCGGTTATTTACAGAAAACCGTCAGCAAAGACCTACAACGTCGGTTATTGGATAAAAACCGACGCCTAATATTACAAACAACCCGACCGTGCAGGAAAGCACAGATGTGGTGGAAAAGGCGTCACTTATTCATATAAAACCGACGCCTATAGTACTAAACACAGCCGTGCAGGGTAGCACGGCCGTGTCGTCTTGAAGTATGGTGTCGGTCTTTTAGTAGATAACCAACGCAGAATGTGTCCTAGATGATGCTGTTTTCTGTGGCGCGAACCCTTTTGGCATCGGTTATCTACTAAAAGACCGACGCCTATATGTTAAATAGGCATCGGTTAAAAAACCGACACCAAAGTGTTCGACCTTTAGCGGCGCCCACATAGGCGTCGGTCAGAAACCGACGCCAAAGGGGGTTAAACAACCGACGCCAAAGGCTGTTTCTGTAGTAGTCATCCTTATCCATGGGCCATATTTACCTCTTCCTTGCCCAAGTATGAAACTTTGTTTGCTTTGTCTTTCCTCTAACCTAGAGAAATGACTCCACTCTATTTTTCTGTGGAACCAAGTGCTCTTAGGTAGAAGACAACCTCTTTTTGGCGAAGAAGTTCTCCTAGAGCTCCATCTAGCCCTACCTAGGGTTTCCAAGGTCATCTTCTAGGAATTTTGACCAAGGCAAGTTGTTTTCTTCCTTCCTTCTCCATTTCTCTTTCTCTTATCCTTCCTTAGACCTTCCTATAGGTCGGAATCTTGTTGTTCTATGGTAGAAATTGGTCTAAAGCTCTAAAACCCTACCTTTCTTGCTCCTTATGCTTAGGGCTTTCTCATTTGATGAAGAAAGGTGTTAGATGAACAAGTTTACAACTTATGATTGGATTTCCTACCCTACCTGATCGAGTTTTCTTCTGTTTGGGATTTTATCTTCTCATTATAGGTAAGTTTTATAACTTGCTCCACATTTATTTCTTACCATAAGCTTGCTAGCCCATGTTCTTACTTGAAAATGATGATTCATGCACTAAAAAGCTAAGCTTGACTTGGATATTGATTTTATAATGTTCCCTATTCCAATTTCTGTTCTAGATGAACCTGTGATCATGTGTACATTATTCTTAAGGTATAATATGACTTATATCAGGTTGTTTTGACAACCTATGGTGCTAAGCACCTATCAACCAATGGTTAATTTTAGGGTTTAAAGCTGATTTCTTCTATAAACCCATGACCCAATGATGGTACCATTGCAACAACCCTATGGTGTTGTCTTCATGACAACTGATGGTCGAGATCAAAGGTGTTAGATGATGGTGAAAACCTATGTTCATCCCCTTATGTTAGTTTTTGGATCAATTAGAAGTTTAATGATCAACCATTAAGTATCCTACTGATGTTATCAATCAATGATGACATTAGCTTAATATTTGATGTTTATTAATGAATATAGTGTTGATCTAACAACCTATGGTGATTTAATGGTCACTAATGATAGTGGATCAGGTCTCTACAACTTATTTTGAGTTAAGAATTGTAGTTGTATCATCAATTAAGCCTTAGACCAATGGTTTCTTGGGTCACTTGATGCAATGGTCAGACCTATACTGTAATTGATGGTTTTAACATATGAACTTGACCCAATGATCAAGATCTAATGTTTATTCCTCCAATAAAGTGGAATGATGGGTAATGTAATATGTTGGTCCTAATAATGTGATTTATATGGTTTACTTTATATGATCAACTTAAGGAGCTTACTTGTTAACAATGGATGGCTTGTTTTAACTGCATAGTCGATTGTGGGTTTTACCCTACTCTCAATGGAACTTTTTGTGTTGTTAATCAAGGGATGTATAGGGTTAGATGGTGACTCTTTCTAGAGAACAAATCAAAGACTTCATAGGTGGTTTATCCTAGGTGTTTACTTATGTAAACAACCAATGGTGTTACCTTTTTAAACATCCAATGGTTCTGGGTGACATTGTGGTATGGTGATATTGGTTGAATGATGATGGAACAAATGGAGGGTTACCCTCAATAAGGTAGTCTTACCTATTCACTCATATGAATAGAAAGGATGATAACCATATTGTGTTGATATGTAACCCTAATGAGGTATAGCTTGTTATACCTAGCTTTAATATAACTAAATGATGATAATTGGGTATGAATAGTCCTTGAATGACTAATACAATCATGAAATACTCTGTTACTGTTGTTAAAACCCTAGTGTGCTATAACCTGAAGGATACACCTTGATTTATGTGTGGGTTCATACTTGAGAATAGTATGGAATGTGATGGTGATGTTTCACCTTATGCATCCATGATCTAATGGGGATGTCGTGAGTTAGGGTTTGGGTATAAGAGCTGATTAGTAACATTGATATAATTTATCATGTTGAACCTAAGCTGATTAGTAACATTGATATAATTTATCATGTTGAACCTAACTCTAATGCAAATAGATAAAGATGAGTATTCAAGTTTAACTTTCTTACATGATGGAATGATGGTGGAATAACCTACTTAACATGATCACAACCTTAATGTGTTGATTGGTGGTTATCCTAGCCACATGGTTGATACTTTCTTATGCTAAACATGTGCATTATGAATATGATGAGTGTTAATCATATCTAGATTCCTTTCATGTTGATGTAATAAAGGAATGTTCTTAATGTTAATATAACCCTACTATGATTATTTATGAATATCTCCTAGCTCATTAATGCAATATTGTGTTGATCTGGTGTATTATATGTAAGCGATGTTGTTGAGCCTTGTTATAAGGGATGGAAAGATAATGATGATCTTGCAAGGAATAATATGATGGTCTTAATGACCTTTGGGCATGGTTGAGCCCTGAATGAGGTGTAATCCTCTTATGTTGATAAGGTTTGATACCCTGTGATATTGTGAAAAAGATTTATATCTTGTGATAGTATGATGGCTAGTGTAGCCTCAAGAATGGCAAGTGAATAGTACCATGTGATGATGAGATGAGAAATTATGTTTCACACATTTTATATCTTTTAAAAGTTGTGATATTTATATGCTTTCTAGAAGTGAATTAGGATTTGTAAGTCCACTTATTTGATGCAGCCTTAATTCACCCAATTGGCATAACTAATCAAGTGAAACTCTAATCATGTAGTGCCCTATGCCATAGATCCATCTGAGTGTCAAAACTTTCCAGATGGTGAAACGAGTATTCCTAAGGGAAACTCAAAGCACATACTGTAGAGTATGTGGGGGTGGCAAGTTGAGGATGTATCCTTGTCATCCACAATGAAGATTGTGTAGGTTGGCTATGGTCATGCCTCATACATCTGATGTGATTGAGAACGACAACGATCGTGTCTCAGTGATTACATATGTGACAAGATTGGAGGACAACTGCAGTTGTACCTCAGATGGTAGGGTATGCGTACCCACCTCCTTTCACTAATGTGATGACATGTACCAAAGATGGACTAGGCGGTTAGCAGCTTGACCTTATATGTTGTTGTGGTAGACCTATACTGACCGGGGGCGGAGAAGATCTTAGGAGTCTGGCTCTTCCTAGAACTTGTATGGCATTGATTTTGACTTAGCAGTGGTCAGTTGGATTTTGAGTGGTATCCTCAAATTCCTCAAGGTGTAATAAAAGATGTAATACAGTCATGTAGCATATTTTTTTAGGGTTATACATGACGATTCACATTGGATGATAATCCTTGCTTATTATCTTTACATAAAGATGATGCTTAGTGAAATTAAGAGATAGTAGATATACTTATGTTGTAGATATGCTCAAGATTGTAGATGCGTACATACAATAGCCATGATTATGTTAATAACTATACTTCTACTGCTGATTATAATCATGATCTATCTCATATTGTTAGTTATGTTTAGCATGCTAGCCATGCCTTTGTAACTAGAGATGCATATACTACTAATCATGCTTATCCAGATAGTTGTGCTTATGTTGTTAGCTCTTTTTATGATGTTTATATGTTCAACCTATTAGACATGCTAATGTTGTTAGCTATGCTTATGTTGCTAGACTTATTCATAATGATAGATATTCTAAGTTAGTAGACTTGCTCATGATTCTAGATATGCATATGCTACTGAATTGCTTATATTGTCAACAAGATAAAGGATGATATTATGGTTAATGATGATAGTTATTATCTGCTCCTTTATGTATTTTGTTGATCATCGCTGCTGCTGAGCTTATTTGTTATATATGATTAAACTGCTTAACTATTTAATTACTTAAAGATTTTGTAATCAATAAATGTTGTTGGAGGTTATATCTCTTGCTGGGACATGGGTCACCCTTGTGGTTTGCCACATCTTTTTAGGTAATATGAAGTGATGAAAACAAACTTGTGGCTGCAAAGAGGAGCTATAGTAATGAATCTATGAGAAAGTTGATTAGATATCTAGTGTGTCCTAGAGTCATCCATGTACTCTCAGGTCTGAGCAGGAAAAGTTTGTATATGATGTTTCAAATGAATCGGAATTTTATTAGCATGTTAATACTTATTTGTGTGGCATATACAAATATTGTTATCCTGTGTATATATGTTGTGGCTAAGGTGATAGAACAATTTGTATCAAATTCTTGTCATAGTATGGATATAAAAAAGATGTTGGGCTCCTATGCAAATGTTTCTGAGCTGATGCTGACGTTGAAATCAATTTTAATTTACCCATGTTTTTGGGTATGTGATTAATTAGTGATCAATTGTGCTTTATGTTTTAAGTAATCTCATTTAGTGTAATGGGTTCTCACAAGTTGGTATCAGAGATTTAGGTTCACTGAGTCTACAGGGACACTAGGACTTAAGACTAGGATGATGCCTAAGTTAGGAATGTGACACAAAAACATGGTGCATAATGCCTAATCTTAGTACTTGGATGCCCTGTCTAGTTATTCAATTATTGAAGAAAAGGTAAGTATGGAACTCTTAGATTGTTATCTTTCTGATTACTCTGATCAAGTAGTCATTTTGAGACAATCTAAAGAGCATAATGAATAAGAAATCATGATATGAATATCTTAATCCTACCTTAAAGACGATGAGAATTGCATCATTATCTATCAGCTTGAATGTTTGGTAACTATAAGACAAAGTTACAACACCATGAAATCTAAATCTAAATACAAATTAGAAAAAGAGGAGTTCTTGAAGATGTGATTCAAGAAGATAATAAAGTAAAAGACAGATAAGTCTATGCTTATAAAGTGAATCAAGGTATGAAATCCACATAAGATGGAAAGAACTCCTATAACAAGTACAAAATGAGAAGATAAATGAGAACAATGACAAAGGAATATGGTGGAACTTGAGTTAATCTCAGACCAACCTATGTGTGTAAGAAAGTGTTAATGTAAAATAAGCATGGCGTTTGAAAGAAATTAAGGCAGATGATCCATGTTTAATGAAGAAAATGTGGAATATGATGGTTTACCTGTTGATAAGTGGTTGAAAACATAATAAAATAAGAGAACATACCCAAGTATGATAAATAGTCATCAAGGAAGAAGTATTGAGATATGTTAATCATGATGATTTCTATGCTATATAATGGAAAGGAACCCGAAATGAAAAAGGTAAAATGATACATAAGAAGTTTTAACCTGCATAATGAAAATAGAATTGGTTACCTTTTTACTAGTGGCCCTTGAACAATGTTGCTATGGTATGGGAAGTGTGTTTTCCTTTGTGTATTTCCTTTCCAGGGAACAACTTTCAAGTGGATCGTTACCACTTGGTATGTGTGGATCCATTGTAAACATGAGGGTGGATAGCTTATTATAGCATAAGGTTGTTTGGACTATGGTTCTAAGATCATAATGTTTGTGATGAGTTTTCTTTTGAGCCTTCCAATAATTTGGAAGACTCCTCTTATATTTATTGATATTTGTTATGTTGGTAAAACTGGATGAGATAATGATGTGAGTTCCTTATAGCACATGAGGTGGATGCCAAGGTAATGAATCCTAGTATCCAGGATGTATCAACAATATGGGAAGTATGTGAAGGTTGGATATGTTTACTAAATGAACATATGAAGTATTCCTCCCCCTTAAAGAGAGGGAGAGAGAGTTGATGATGACCCTCTAAATGTTGTTTGGAAGGAAAAACAAAAGTGATTCTATAATGTTGTGTATGGTTCAGTGATAGCTGGGCAAGACCACTATCAAGGATAGATGGTTTGTTGGTCAATAGATATGTGATATTGTGTTCCTTTAAGATAAACCTATGATAAAATATCAATGCATAAGAGTTAGATTGGATGACATAATTCACATGACCATGATGAGTTTAGAGTTATCTCCTTTATACTAACCAATGTACAAATAGAATTTATGAATAGGAGGAACAGAGTGTTCCACTCATGTCATACAAGTTATATCAATCTTTGAATGATGACATGTCAAAGTATTTCAAATATGGTCAAAAATATGATCAATATTTCTTCAAAAACTTAGGGTTGCCAAAGTAGCAATAGCTATGAGACAAGTTGAACAAGACTGAGATGGGGTTGATTAAATGTCTTTATGGGATCATGATATGTATTCTAAGTAGGTTGTGTAAATCCTAGTAAGGTGAAGATAGTGTTGTTGTTTTACCCATAAAAAGGTTGACTAGGAATGATGTTTCCTTGTATGGAATGATAGGTGCCAGCGTCAACATTTCTTTTGATGCTAAAAAAGAATTTACAAGTGTTCCGGTGTCAGTGTATCTAAAAAAAGGATGGATACATTGCCTTTTTTTATGCTTCAAGGAATGGTATGGGACACATGCCATGATTGGTAAAAAGCTAGCAAGTATGACTTTTGAGTAATTTTTTGATACAATAGATATAGTTTCAAGATGATAGCTAGAATTTAAATTTGAAAGTTACTATTAGATTTGTACATGTGGCACAACAAGTTTCTATGTTCCATATTTGCAAATGTCTTCTTATGTGGGGGTTTTTGTGCTGACCCAAGATGACATATGTATGAATGATGTGCCATCACCATGATATGCAAGTAAACATGTGAAGGTAATAGTATGAGGTGCAAAGGAAGTACCCATCTTTGTTTACCTTGGATTTTGGGGGTGAAATCCCTATTAGGGATTTATAGTTGTAAGGCCCTTAAACTTTCTTAATGAGTTGAATAAGCTTAATTATCATAATTGAATTATTATAACCCAAATATAACCTTGTGATATTCTTTGAAATCATAAGACAAGCTTAAGTTCCAAATTTGGTCCAATTTGGACACTGTTTGAGCAAGTTATGTAATTTTATGCAGATTTTGGACTTTTCTACAATTTACCCAATTGAAAGGTTTTATTTGCAATTTATCACTTGCATTGTGCTTCTTGGATATTATATCATCATTCTTGAGCTTTGTGAGCCATGGGGCACCTATTTAATCCTTGTTTTGAAGGTGTTTTCTCCAAGGGTATTTTAGGGTTTACCCCTTCACGGATGAGCTACCTTTAGTAGCTATCAACTACTGAAATATTTGATTGGCTTGGAAATTTGACAAAGGAAATATAATCAGGTCTATATGGACGGTGGGGTAGATGCTTGTGTGTTTGCTTGTATATTCTTAATAGTTTAAGGCCATAGACACATGGGGAAGCTACTTTTACACCTCATGCTTGATTCCATCCTTATCCATGGGCTATATTTACCTCTTCCTTTCCCAAGTACGAAACTTTGCTTGCTTTCTATTTCTTCTAACCTGGATCAATGACTCCACTCTGTTTTTATGTGGAACCAAGTGCTCTAAGGTATAAGATAACCTCTTTTTGGAGAAGAAGGTCTCTTAGAGCTCCATCTAGCCCTACCTAGGGTTTCCAAGGTCATCTTTTAGGGATTTTGACCAAGGCAAGTTGTTTTATTCCTTCATCATCCATTTCTCTTGCTCTTATCCTTCCTTAGACCTTCCTCCAGGTCGAAACCTTGTTGTTCCATGGTAGAAATTGCTCTAAAGCTCTAAAACCCTACCTTTCTTGCTCCTGACGCTTAGGGTTTGCTCATTTGATGAAGAAAGGTGCTAGATGGACGAGTTTACAACTTATGATTGGATTTCCTACCCTACCTGATCAAGTTTTCTTCTGTTTGAGATTTCATATTCTCATTAGAGGCCAGGTTTATAACTTTCTCCACGTTTATTGCTTACCATAAGCTTGCTAGATCATGTTCTTGCTTGAAAATGATGATTCATGCACTAAAATGCTATGCTTGACTTGGATTTCGATTTTTATAATGTTCCCTGTTCTGATTTCAGTTCTAGATGAACCTGTGATCATGTGTAAGTTATTCCTAAGGTATAATATCACTTGTATCAGGTTGGTTTGACAACCTATGGTGCTAAGAACCTATCAACAAATGGTCAATTTTAGGGTTTAAAGCTGATTTCTTTTATAAACCCATGACCCGATGATGGTACCATTGCAACAACCCTATGGTGTTGTCTTCATGACAACTGATGGTCGATATTAAAGGTTTTAGATGATGTTGAAAACCTATGGTCACCCCCCTTAGGTCAGGTTTTAGATCAATTAGAAGTTTAATGATCAACCATTAAGTACCCTACTGATGTTATCAATCAATGATGACATTAGCTTAATATTTGATGCTGATTAATGAATATAGTGTTGATCTAACAACATATGGTGATTTAGTGGTCACTAATGATGGTTTATAAGGTCTCTACAACTTATGTTGAGTTAAGAATTGTAGTTGCATCATCAATTAAGCCTTATACCAATGGTTTCTTGGGTCACTTGATGCAATGGTCGGACCTATATTGTAATTGATGGTTTTAACATATGAACTTGACCCAATGATCAAGATCTAATGTTTATTCCTCCAATAAAGTGGAATGATGGATAATTTAATATGTTGGTCCTAATAATGTGATTTATATGGTTTCCTTTATATGATCAACTTAAGGAGCTTACTTGTTAACAATGGATGGCTTGTTTTAACTGAACAGTCGATTATGGGTTTTACCCTACTCAGAATGGAACTTTTTGTGTTGTTAATAAAGGGATGTCTAGGGCTAGATGGTGAATATTTCTAGAGCACAAATCAAGGAATTCATAGGTGGTTTATCTAAGGTGTTTACTTATGTAAACAACCAATGGTGTTACCTTTTTAAACATCCAATGGTTTTTGGTGACATTGTGGTATGGTGATATTGGTTGAATGATGATGGAACAAATGGAGGGTTACCCTTAATAAGGTAGTCTTACCTATTCACTCATATGAATAGAAGGGATGATAACCATATTGTGTTGATATGTAACCTTAATGAGGTATAACTTGTTATACCTAGCTTTAATATAACTAAATGATGGTAATTGGGTATGAATAGTCCTTAGATGACTAATACAATCATGAAATACTCTGTTACTGTTGTTGAAACCCTAGTGTGCTATAACATGATGGATACACCTTGATTTATGTGTGGGTTCATACTTGAGAATAGTATGGAATGTGATGGTGATGCTTCACCTTATGCAGCCATGATCCAATGGGAATGTCGTGAGTTAGGGTTTGAGTATAAGTGTTGAATAGTAACATTGATATAATTTATCATGTTGAAACTAACTCTAATGCAAATAGATAAGATGAGTATTCATGTTTAACATTCTTATATGATGGTGGAATAACCTCCTTAACATGATCATAACCTTAATGTGTTGATTGGTGGTTATCATAGCCACATGGTTGATACTTTCTTATGCTAAACATGTGCATTATGAATATGATGAGTGTTAATCATATCTAGATTCCTTGCATGTTGATGTAATAAAGGAATGCTCTTAATGTTAATATGACCCTGCTATGATTGTTTATGAATATCTCCTATCTCATTAATGCAATATTGTGTTGATCTGGTGTATTATATGTAGGTGACGTTGTTGAGCCTTGTTATAAGGCATGGAAAGATAATGATGATCTTGCAGGGAATAGTATGATGGTCTTAATGACCTTTGGGCATGGTTGAGCCCTGAATGAGGTGTAATCCTCTTGTGTTGATAAGGGTTGATACCCTGTGATATTGTGAAAAAGATTTATATCTTGTGATAGTATGATGACTAGTGTAGCCTAATGAATGGAAAGTGAATAGTACCATGTGATGATGAGATGAGAAATTATGTTTCACACATTTTATATCTTTTAAAAGTTGTGATATTATATGCTTGATAGAAGTGAATTAGGATTTATATGTCCACTTGTTTGATGCAGCCTTAATTCACCCAATTGGCATAACTAATCAAGTGAAACTCTAATCATGTAGTGCCCTATGCCATAGATCCATTTGAGTGTCAAAACTTGCCAGATGGTGAAATGAGTATTCCTAAGGGAAACTCGGAGTGCATACTATTGAGTATGTGGGGGTGGCAAGTTGAGGATATATCCTTGTCATCCACAATGCAGATTGTGGAGGTTGGCTATGGTCATGCCTCATACATCTGATGTGATTGAGAACGGCTGCAGTCGTGTCTCAGTGATTATACATGTGACAAGATTGGAGGATAAATGTGGTTGTACCTCAGATGGTAGGGTATGCATACCCACCTCCTTTCACTAGTGTCATGACCTATACCAAGGACGGACTAGGCTATTAGTAGCTTGACCTTATGTGTCGCTGTGGCAGACCCATACTGACTGGGGGCAGAGAAGATCTTAGGAGTTCGACTCTTCCTAGATCTTGTATGGCACTGATTTTGACTTAATAGTGGTCAGTTGGATTTTGAGTGGTATCCTCAAATTCCTCAAGGTGTAATAAAAGATGTAATACAGCTGTGTAGCATCTTTTTTTAGGGTTATACATGACAGTTCGCATTGGATGATTACCCTTGTTTGTTATCTTTACATAAAGATGATGCTTAGTGCAATTAAGAGATAGTAGATATACTTATGTTGTACATATGCTTAACATTGTAGATGCGTACATATAGTAGACATGATTATGTTGATAACTATACTGCTACTTCCGATTATAATCATGATGCTAGCTATCTCATGTTGTTAGGTATGTTTAGAATGCTAGACATGCCTTTGTAACTAGAGATGCATATACTACTAATAATGCTTATCCAAATAGTTGTGCTTATGTTGTTAGCTCTTTTTATGATGTTGATATGTTCAACCTATTAGACATGCTAATGTTGTTAGCTATGCTTATGTGTCTAGACTTGTTCATAATGATAAGGATTATATGTTACTAGACCTGCTCATGGTGCTAGATATGCATATGCTACTGAATTGCTTATATTGTCAACAAGATAAAGGATGATAGTCTGGCTAATGATGATGGTTATTATTTGCTTCTTTATGTATTTTGTTAAGCATCATTGCTGATGAGATTATTTGTTGTATCTAATTAAACTTCTTAACTATTTAATTACTTGAAATTTTTGTAATCAATAAACGTTGTTTGATGTTATATCTCTTACTGGGATATGGGTCTCACCCTTGTGGTTCTCCACATCTTTTTAGGTAATCTGAAGTGACGAAAACAAACTTGTGGCAGCAAAGAGGATCTATAGTAATGAATCTATGAAAAACTTGATTAGATGTCTAGTGTGTCTTAGAGTCTTCCTTGTACTCTCAGGTCTTGGCAGAAAAAGTTTGTATATGGTGTTTCAAATGAATCAGAATTTTATTAGCATGTTAATGCTTGTTTGTGTGGCATATACAAATATTGTTATCCTATGTATATATGTTGTGGATAAGGTGATAGAAAAATTTGTATCAAATTCTTGTCATGGTATGGATATAACAAAGATGTTGGGCTCTTATGCAAATGCTTCTCAGCTGGTGCTGACGCTGAAATTGGTTTTAATTTACCCATATTTTTGGGTATGTGATTAATTAGTGATCGATTGTGCTTTATATTTTGAGTAATCTCATTTAGTGTAACGGGTTCTCACACTAGTCACCAACTTTCTCTCCCACATTCATTCTCAGTTGTTCTCTCTCTCATTGTCAGGTAAGACTTGCTTGGGCTCTCTTAGTTACCACAACCAGAGCGGACAACTATTGTTAGACAAACTGATTCTCAATTGTGTGTGTTGGGAATCCCTCAATTATGCATGAGTGGAAGGGGCCATAAGATCATGAATTTTTACAAAATTTATGGAAATTTGGCAACGTACGAAACCTAAGTCAGTCGGTTAGAAACCGAAATGCTCGGTTCGAACATGAGAATCAACTCGATCGTTTTTTGCTTCCCCAATCGTACACATGTTTGGCAATTCTATTCTAATTAGTTCACATGATGATGTCAACACCAGTCCTTGATACAATTGAATCGCACCACAAAAAGGCAATTTGATGTAGATGAGTCGGTCGTCTCTCCTAAGTGAGACGGTCATTTCACACCCTGGTTCAGCCAGAATTTCATCCAATACACAATACAATCAGCCTGACACTCCAAATAGTCATCTCAACGAGCCGATTGGTTGGTATTATAATCAATTGATTTGTTTCTTGATTTGAATACATAAACACTTTAGTAATAAATACGATCATTATTCATGATTAAACTCCTTTTCTAGATGAGTTCCTATGTGTGTGACCCTATAGGTCCCATATCACATTCATAGTGAGTGTTCATAACTAGCTTATGACATCACAAGTAGAGAGTGGTGCCTAGTCACACATCAGTGCCACCAAAGTGAATGGAAAGTTGGAGAACAACTTCAACCTACAATCTTTGTAAGGTGTTGTAGTGATTGTATAATCTCTTTGTCTCTGATATCCAAATTGAACTCGAGGCATGAAATCGTCATCCTCTTCAATATTCAATCCATGTTCCTTGAACTAGAGTAGACTGTTTGAAATATATATGAACTCAATATCATATGTATTGATTCACATGTGCATGTGCATGTGTTTCTCAATCTCCATTATCAAGTGGACATGATATCAAACTCCTATAGGAGAGAAAAATCCCATTTAAATCACTCTCAGTCAGTCCCCATGTGTCAAAGCTACCCGATCATCACCTTTATGGCAACCTGTGTTTCAGAATTACCTTTAATGATGTCAAAGTATACCCAACGACATGTGATGAGCGTACTGACTTCAAGTCTAAGAACCACAATCACCACCTACATTATGAGAGATGACTATGACCACAAAATATGGTTTCCATGTGTCACTCTTAAGGTGGGTCTGTCTGATACACTATTCCCTAACATGTATCTGTGTACATGGTTTGATATGCCATATCATGACTAATGAGATTCTATCATCAACCAACATACACTCCATTCTTATGTGTTACTAGTGTCTATAGGCCTTCCATAGTAAAAACTAACTAGGGACATTACAAGAATGTACATACTCTTATCATCCATATGATCTCATATTTGAAGTCACATACTTGAAAACATACATCATTGAGTATATTCATTGTTTAGACATTCATTATGTTTCATCATTATCTCATAATTGAGTGAAGCATAATGAATTGGAAGAATCCCTTTATTGTAGTTGCTCAAATCATTTATGTTATATGCCATATCAATCATCATATGATTGGCTCTCCAAGCATACAATACCAACAATAACTACTCCACTAATCTGTTGAGGAGGTGGGTAAGTCTCCTGGTAACCTGACAGTACACCCCAAACCTCCTCCCAATTTTGGTTTTCTATGAACCTGCACATGCTTAAAGTGGTAGATATGGTTTATCTACTACTGATCGAACCTCATGGCCCACTATGTTTGTTGAATCCCCTATAATTGTGCATGAATATAAGACATGTAATATGCATTTGTTGGATGTGGCTACGTGTCAAAATCATTTTATCTGGCTATTATGTGGTGAGCCTATTCACTTTCCCATTGCTTCTCATGTACAATGATATCACCCTTTTCCTTAGGTAAATCTAGAGTTGGTGCCCTAAAGCCTTATCTAGGATGATCCTCCTCCCAATCTGCAACTTTCTACCTGAAGTATTATATCTATCCTATATCAATATTCAAAATACTAGTATGGTAGGACCGCTCAATGGTGAGGCCATGATATCCATGGTTCATATTGTACATAATATTTTCATCACAAAGTAGAACATTTGGGATCGTGAAAGATGGTTCAACTCAATAAACTTGGCCCCTTATACCTTTATTAGACCTTCTAGATTGCAATATAGGCTAGAGAAATAGTAGTAACTATCCCCTCATTATGAAAATATTTTTTTCTCTTAGAGGGGATTGTTTTTAGGTGTCAATCTTCATAGTCCTTGGATTGACATATTTATCATTTTTCATCATGATCACTACAAAAAAATCTTTTTGGAAGAAACAACCTTGATTATCATAGCGGTCAAAGAGATAATTAGCCAAGACATTTTGAACGTATCTTATGACTGAGTTATGCAACCCACTAGCCTTGGACTTTCCCACTACAAAAGTTTTCTAGCTAATGAGGTCTTTCCACATTATTGAATAATTGAATCACCCACCTTTATCAAATTTTCCTTCATCAAATTTCTTTGCTATTTCAATCGTTCAGGAAAAAAATTTGTTGATCTAGGAGGTTGTCAACACATGCGTAGAGTCATCAAGGATGAATCAAATGAGATCCCCTCCTTTATAATGCACCTTATCTAGTAACCTGAAGAACTCATGGGTTGTCTCAATGTAGATATCTTGGACCTCGGACAACAACTTAAACAACCCATTTGTAGTCAAGTAGTCCTTGAAGTGATAGTTGATCCCTAGGGCTTGCATAGTGTACATGCACACACACCTCATTGGGATGACCCTCCTTGTAGTGCATTTGAGGTGGAGAGGCCTCAAAAAAATTCCCTCCTTGATCCTCTACTAAATGTATCTCCTTCAAGTTGTTTCCCCAACACTTATAATCTATTTGTTGACAACCTTGAAATTATGTTCACTGGCTCATCCTCCACCTTCTCACTTTTTGTACCCTCTCCTTCTTCTTCCTGGTAATTGTGTGACCCCAAAATTGAGTCCAGGTTGAGGGGCACCATTTCAATTGATGCATTGTCATTTTCTTCCATAATCGACGACCTTATTGCAACTTTTTGTGTAGTATGAAACTATGTAGAAGATGTGGAGTGTCTTGCAGTAGGTCATGGAGGTGGACATGAAGATGAGTTGGCAACATCCTTTCTCAGACCAAATCATCAACATCAATGGAGTCGTTGACGTAATCTATTTCATGATCAGAAGGGGCTTCTTTGTCCCCATGTTGGTTGTAGGTTAAATCCGTGACATGGAGACTAGAGGAGAACCTAACGTGAGAGCCACTCACCAATTTTGAATGTGGAAGAGAGCCAAGATAGAGTTTGATAGTGTCAAAGTGGAACTATGGAATGGTGGGGTGACATTGTAGGCTCTCTTGTGTAGACTTTGGTATTGGTATTGGCTTGGACAATACCGTGGATTATGTTCTTCACCATCATGCTGATCTTCTTGATCTTATAAGGATTTTAGGTAGATTTTTGGTGGATAAAGAAAAATCCAAGTTTGGGCAAATTTTCTTCATATGTGAAGAAATGAACTCTGAAAGGGTTAGAATGGGGAGATGGAGGTAGGAGAAGACTCTTGGGAGCTCATACATGAAGATTGGGAGGATCAGGGTGGCTAGAATGTCTCCTTATATTGTCCAGTTCATGGCACAATTTTTTTTCTTCTATCGAATAGAAATGGGAGGGATTATGGTGTATCAAAGCTAAAACAATGACTTAAGTTGTGGTGTCAGTCCAGAACGACTGCTGGAAAAGTGCCAAAATGGCCATGTTGGCCGGCCCCATAAATTCCATTATAAAATTGACAATGCCATCATGTCCATTTAGTAGCAACACAGTTGTGTCAACTAGTTTTAGTGCAATTTTTTTCACTTATTCATGATTCTTCAACCAAATCACATATCAACCAACTTTTTTGAGCCACAAAAGATTTTATATACTCTTTGTATTGATTTTATCCTTTTACTCAATTTCTATCCTTTTTTCCTATCACATTTCAAAACTCAAACAAAAAATATTAAAGACACACATGTTTGTGTGTTTTTCTTGAGAAATATATGAAATAATGAAAATGTATCAAAAAGTGAAGGCGGGTGAAAAAATCCCAAAAACCTAGGTTGGTTGCCTCTATCTGGAACTAATCTTTATGCCTTCTGGTAGGCTTCTTAGTTCCTTTAATCAATCTACTGGTAGGTGATGTTTGGGTTCGTTCTTGAAGTAGATGGCTCACTCATTTAGCAATTGTTCCTCATCCCATTGATCATATAATTACTAAGATGTGCTCCATCCTATCTTTCAAGCAATGAATTGAATTCTTCAACTAACAATGCTCAACACCCTCATCTCATTCTTACAGGGTGGGGGTCTTGAATATATTGATCTTTATCACAATGTCCATGAAAGAGAACATTAATTTTCCGCTATAAACATTTATTTTACCATAAAATGTAGACATCAATGGTCTTCCCAAGATGATGGGAATATTCCTATTCTCTATTCTATGTCAATAACAATAAAAACTCTAGGAATACTACTGACCTTTCCTTGTCTATCATCAATAAGACATCATTCACCCTCTCTCTAGGGACTTTGATTAAAAGTCCTACCAATTGGAGAGTACAATTGGATGGTTTTAGCTTGCCTAACCCCCACTCCAAATAGACACTACATGGCATCAAATTTACATTAGATCCCAAATCAAGGAGGGATTGGTCTATGAAATGTCATCCTATGTAACTAAGTATCAGTAGGGCTCCTGGGTCTTTTCTCTTCACAGGAAGTGCATGTTGTAGAATAGATCTCACTTGTTGTGTTAACCTGATATTCTTAGGCATCCTTCCTGTCGACCTTCTCTTGAACATGTACATACCTTGAGAAATTTGGCATCTATGGAATTTTCTTGATGGAGTCTAATAAAAGAATATTCACCTTCACTTATCAAAAGATCTCTATGATGTCAACATTATGTTTATGCCTCCTTTTTGATGATGGGGGATCATCCAATGTGTCTAAGAATGGGGGTTCACATGCACTTGATTTACTCAAGTCAACATGTTTCTCTTGAGATATGACATGTGGAGTTCTTGGAATCATTGATGGAACACTATGGATTATAGAACCTACAAATAGAATATAGGATGGAATACACAATATCACAAAATCAACATAAAGTATCACATGATCATCTTCATCTATCTCAATCACTATATCACCAATTGCTTTTATTGTCCTCATTCATCAATGTGCCCTTGGTTCACATGATCATCCATGTTGATTCATGGGATGCTGAATAACTCTTCTACTCCTTAGTGTCGTAACATTAACTATCTTGTGGTAAAGAGGGAGAGCTTGTTGTTTCTATGGAGGAAGTGTATGTGGCCCTTGGTGTTGGAAATTAAGCCGAGAGAAGTATTGATGGTGGTAGGTTTATTGGTAGGGTGGTTTTTATGATGGAGTTGTATAAGGTTTATGAGGAGAGGGCCTTGAAATTGATATATGGGCTGCACTTGCAATGGGATGGACTATAGGAGTCTTGAGAAACAACCATTGGTCCACTTGCAACATTAGAGTCCATCATGGGTTGGGAAGGAAGTTTCCCTTCTACTTGGAGGACCTGTATAGTAATGAGATGCTCCACTGTTTGCTCAAGTGTTGTCAAATACTTATGAACCTCATCAAATCATTTCAACATAGAGAGCAATTCATCTTAAGGTCATGAACTATACCTTTGACTATGTTTCTCCCAGTTGCTATGGGAACTAAGGGACATCACTTCTTCACCTAAGGACTCAATAGAATTAACTGAGTGACTAGGAGCACTTCTCACCTAATTTTCCATAAGACTCATCATTTCAACAAGGATCTTTTGGTATGTATGCCCATAGAGACAATCATATGATGATTGTAATGGAATAACTTGTAAATGATTTGATCAATAATAAAGGCATCCTTCCAATTTAAATGCTTTATTCAGTTATTAGATAATGAAGTAACATAATAATTGTCTAGAGAATGATATCACTCAATGACATATGTTTTGAAGTATGTGACTTTAACAATGAGATCATACGGATGTTAAGAGTATACATTCTCACTGTGCCCCTAGTTAGATGTTATTGTGGAAGGCTGATAGACAACAATGACACATAATACTAGACTGTGTGTTGGTTGATGACAGAATTTCATTAGTCATTATATGGAAATATCAAACCAAGCACACAGATACTTGTTAGGGAACAATGTATCAGACAGACCCAACATGAGAGTAACACATGAAAATTAGTATGATGTTAGTCATAGTTAATTATCCTAGTGTTGGTGGTTACTATGGTTCTTAGACTTGAAGTTTCTACATTCACCACTTGTCATTCTGAATACTTTGACATCATTGACTATGATCCTGAATAAGGGTTACCGTAAATGTGATGATCGGGTGTAATGTGACACATGGGGATGACTGTGAGTAATGTAAAAGGGATTTGTCCCTCATACATGAATATGATATCCTAGTCACTTGATTAGCGAGACTAAAAAATGCATGGTCATGCACATGTGAGTCAATATGTGATATCTAGCTTACATATATCTCAGACAGTCTATTATAGCAAGGAACAAAGATTGAATGTTTAAGAGGATGACTACTCCATGCTCCAAGTTCGATCGGGATATCCGTGACAAAGGAACTATACAAACACTACAACACCAAACACAAATTGTAGGTTGAAGTTATTCTCCAACATTCCATTTACTTGGGGATCAATGATGTGTCACTAGGTACTGCTCTTTGCTCGTGATATCATAAATGGTTATGGATATTCACTTCCAACGTAATATGGGACCTATACGGTCACACACATAGGAGCTCACTTGGAATAGGAGTTTGTCCATGAATGATGTTTATGTTGATCACTAAAGATATTTAGGTTCAGTTAAACAACCAATTAATTGTCTGGACTCAAAACCATCAAGTTCAAGTGTTGAACTAACTGGTTAGAGTGTCAGATTGATTGGATACTGAATTGACTGAATTCTGCATGACTTAGGGCACTAACTGATTGGCTCATAGGGTGACCGATCGGCTCAGGTTGGCGAGACGACCGATTCACCTAGTGAACAGATCAGATCAGTTGGTCCAACCAAAGCTTCTGGTAATTTTCCTGATTCGTGAGAAAAATTGATTATTTCACTTGTGCAATTCGATTGGTACAAGGAATCAATGTTGGGCATTAATTGGAAATGAATTTGCAATTCAATTGCAATTTAAGAAACATGTGAAACTACATGTTCTCTAAGTGAACCGATTGTCTCACTGTCCAACCAACTGATTACGAGTGAACCAATCGGCTCACCTATCGCAGGTTGTGAAATTCATGGAAATTCTGAACCATTCTACTCCCACACAGACTTGGAACCCCGACCCTACCCCTCCTATAAATAGAGGGGCACTGGGAGCTTCCCAAGACACACAATTGAGAATTAGTTGCTCTGAAAATTGTTATCCTCTCTAGTTGTGGTAACCAAGAGAGCCCAAGCAAGTCCTAATCGACTAGGGAAGGACAGTGAGGGAGAACAATTGTTCTTGTGGGTGAGCAAGTTTGTGACTAGTACACCAACAGAAGGGGACACCTCCTTCCTGTCTGTTCTACTAGAATGATAGGATCTCCTGGTGGTCTATGTGGACTACTATAGAGGTAGGAGTCCATTGGTTATTTCTAGGAGGACTTGTCAACCTATCGTCCATGGTGATCAAATAGGAGGATGACATAGACAATCTTCTTAGTGGTGTGACTTCAGACAACGACACACAACAATGACAACGAGATGGCATTGGACTTGCTCCAGGACTAGGTATATCCTCAAAAACATCTTTTCATTATATAGTTATTGACATGATCCACTGGTTTAATGAGCAATATGTCAGTAAATCTTTTTGTTTCCACTACCTACCTGATAAAATATTTCCCTATAGTGGTAACTGAGTCACGTAAATTTACTATATCTTGGAACTATCGATATGATCATTTTTTTGTTTGATTGTATGCTTATTCATGTGATGTGGATGTTAATGTCCAATCAAATAACACATAAATACCAAACTAATACACACACACACACACACACACACACACACACATATATATATATATATATATATATGCAATTTATATGTGTTGTCCTAAAAGAGAGTTTTGATGGTGGATGTGTAGCATGATTATGGCCAATAACCCTAATTATCTATGTGTGGTGGTTGTGTGTTTATTTATTGTTCTATCTCGATTTTCATAGTGAGCCTCTATCTTATCTACCACATGTCAGCTACTTCTCTCCTACTTTTGCTCCCCTCAAATGTAACTATAGATTTCACCATAATCATGTAATAGTAGGATAGTTAACTTTCTTGTTACAACAAAGACGACGACGATCAGTGCCAGACCAACTGGCATCTCATAGCCAAACTGATCATTTGGAGGAGCCAAACCGATCTACTGGTGGACCCCAGTCAATCGTCTGGAGGATGAAGGAGGACCTTGAAGGACATCGACAAACTGATCGGTTGCATGAGTCAAACCGACTGGCTTGTGGATGACCAACTGACCAGCCAGGAGGTGAGTTGACCAATTTAAGGGTTGAACCAGTCAAACCAAATTGGCAAAGCATAGAAATTCATCAATACCAAGTTTCTGCATGAGATGTGGACCTAGGTTGTGGTATTTCCTTGCGGCTCCAAGGAATTAGAATGGCCATGACCATTGCTTTTGTTTATTGCATATTTTTTGTTGTGGGATATAACATGTATATGATACATACTATATATGTGGTGATTGGATATAGTATATGTATTTATAAATACAAACTCCCTCAATTAAAATATTAAGTCTAAGATTATTTCTATTAGCAACACACATGAAAATCTTGATTGAAAAAATATATGTTATGCCGAAGTGTGGTGTGTCGTCCATCTCGTAGAAGTGTGATGGTAGATATGTAGGTTCTTCCAATGCAGGTTGCATATCTATAGTGTTGCCTTTTGGGTTAGGATTAATTGGTGATTCTTATTGGGATTAAGCGCCAGAGGCATGCATATGATTATGGAAAAAAGTTGTGTATGTCATCTATCCAAGAATTGCATTTGATGTAATTGGAAAATGTTTCCTACCTTAATGATTGACTATGGACGTTGGCGTTGGCCGGGTAATAATTGAATAATTTTGGATCTTGGATCACTAGAAGGTTGTACACTACAATCTTCCGAATTGATATAGAGGGATATCAATTTGAATAAAATAGTGCAATCTGTAATTTATTAAAGACCTAGTTGATATCATCAAATCAAATCAATGTTTTTGAAAAAATGCAAATTTTCTCTTGTTGAATCAAATGACAAACAAATCATCGTCACAATCAGTCCTAAAGAAGGAAAAACTTGATGGGACAAATTACCACAACTGGTTTTGGACCTTGAGAAGGGTTCTTACTGAAGAATGCAAACTCTATATCCTTGACAAATCAATGCCAGAAATACTTGCTCCTGATGCGCCTAGGGCTAAAGTGGATGCTTATTTGAAGCATGCCAATGATGCCTTGGGCATAAAGTACCTTATTCTAAGTTGCATGAACTATGAGTTGTATGAGAAATGTGAGGACATGGGAATTCTTGAGATAGTTACACATCTTAATAAGGTGAACCATAATATTACAAGGAAAGAAAGGTATAATGTCATAAAGGTGCTCTTTCAGTGTAAACTAATAGAAGGAGACTCAGTAGAAGATCACGCGCTCAATATGATTGGACATGTGTATCATCTTGAAGAACTGGGATTCTCTTTGAGCTAAGAGTTGTCCACAAATATTATTCTAAAATCATTTACAAAGTCATATAGCCATTTCATTGCATGTTATCATTTGAATCAAATGGCCATACTGATGTCAGATTTGTTTGGTATGTTGATTCAAGATGAAGCAAGAATGAAGAAGGATAAATCCATGATGATGATTAGCAGAATCAAGTCCAAGGATCAAATCAAGGCTGAGGCCAAGACCAAATCTACATCTTCAAAACTCAAGATAAGGCGAAAGAAAAGTACAAGAGGAGTCTATCCTTTGTACTTGAAGGCATTCGGGAAGATGAAGTCAGGGATGGTGATCTCCACTTTAGGTATATACATCATAGAAATAAACTTATCTACTTATTCATCATGGGTACCAAACACCGGATGTGGATATAACATATGCTTGAATATACAGGATCTAAAAAGAAGTAGGCCTTTGAAAAAAGGCGAGCTTGAGTTGCGAGTTGCAAATGATGCAAGAGTTACAGCCAAAATAGTCGGAACCTATAGTTTATCTCTACCTACAAGGATTACAGTAGAGTTAATGAACTACTATTATGTACCCACCATAAATAAAAACATTATTTTTGTATCTTGTATGGACAAGGATGCATATGAATTTCATATTAATAATAGTAAATGTTCTATTTATAAAGATAGAATCTTTTCTGGCAGTGCCCCGATGTCATATGGTCTTTATTTTATAGATCTAATGACATATGTATATAACATAAATACCAAAAGGCTAAGACTCAACAACTCAATCAAAACATACCTTTGGCATTGTCGTCTAGGGTACATAAATGAGAATCACATATCTAGCTTCCATAAAGATGGTTATCTAGAATCTTTTGATTTTGAATCAATAGAGACACGTAAGTCCTATTTGTTCGGCAAGATGACCAAGACCCCTTTCACTGGTAATAATGAGAGGGCTAGTGATCTACTAAGACTCATACATACTGATGTATGTGGGACTTTTATAAAAAATGCTAGATGTTGGTATCATTACTTCATTACCTTCATTGATGACTTCAGTAGGTATGGCTATATTTTATTCAATGAAATATAAGTCAGAACTCTTGATAGGTTCAAGGAGTTTATGAATGAAGTACATAACCAACTTGGCAAGAGTATTAAGGAACTTCATTCTGATCAGGGTGGAGAATACATAAGCCAAGAGTTTGAGGACCTTCTTAGTGCCCATGGGATTGTATCTCAACAAACTCCACCTGGAACACCTCAGCATAATGGTGTGTCAAAAAAAGAATGAATCACACATTATTGAACATGGTGTGATCAATGATGAGTTTAGCTAAAATTTTGACTACCTTCTATGGTTATGGTCATGAAACCACCACATTTATACTAAATCGAGTACCATCTAAATCGGTTCAAAAGACACCATATGAGGTACGGACTAGGAAGCGTCCCAATGTGTCTATTATGAGGATAAAAGGATGTGAATATTATGTTAGTTAAATTTTTCTTGAAAATATGAGATATAAGTCTGATAAATGTTATTGTGTTGAATATCCTAAGGAAACTAAAGGATATTACTTCTATTCTCTATCTAACAACAAAGTGTTTTTTCTAGAGATGCTACATTCCTAGAGGTGGATTTCATTTCTAAAGGAATAAGTGGGAGGAAATTTCAACTTGAAAAAATTTGATTCCAACAAGAAAACATTGAACCAATAGAAGTACAAGAGGAACAAAGGGAATAACAAACTATTGTGAAATCTCAAATTTCTAAAGCAACACAGGGACCTCGTAGAATAAAAGGACACACCTTGAACCTGGAAGATTTGGATATCTTGTTACTTAGGAAGGCATTGAATTGGTCATAAATGATGAGCCAATAACCTATCTAGATGCTACTAAGGGACCAAAATATAAGAAATGGCTAGAGGCCATGAGATCTGAGATAGAATCCATGTACACCAACATGGTATGGACCTTGGTGGATCCACTTGAAGGGGTAAAACCCATAAGGTGCAAGTGGGTTTTCAAGAAGAAGACTGACACAGATGGTAAAATACAAACCTATAAGGGCAGATTGGTTGTAAAGGGTTTCAGAAAAGTTCAAGGTGTTGACTATGACAAAATCTTGTCTCCAGTGGCCATGGTTTAGTCCATTAGAATCATGCTTTTTATTACAGCTTATTACGACTATGAGATTTGGCGAATGGATGTTAAAACCATATTCCTTAATGAGAATCTTCTTGAGGATGTGTACATGACACAACTTGAGGGTTTTATAAATCTAAAGGATGCAAATATAGTCTGTAAGCTACAAAAGTCAATCTATGGATTGAACAAACATCTCATATTGGAATGTTCACTTTGATGAGACAGTAAAAGAGTTTGGCTTTATTCAACACAAAGATGAACTTGTGTGTACAAGAAGGTTAGTGGTAGCATAGTGACATTCCTCATATTGTATGTGGATGACATACTATTGATCGGGAATGACATTCCTAATTTACAAAAAGTAAAAACATGGCTAGGAAATATATTTTCTATGAAAGACTTGGGTGAAGCATCCTACATGTTAGGGATTAAGATCTATAGAGATAGATCTAGAAGGCTTCTTGGATTAAGTCAAAGCACATACATTGACAAAGTGATGAAGATATTCAACATGGAGAGTTCACAGAGAGGAAACTTGGCCATGTCTCATGGAGTTACCATCTCAAAAACTTAATGTCCCAATTCTTGTGAAGAAAGGGAATGCATGAGTATGACTCCATATGCATCAACAATTGGATCAATCATGTACACAATGTTGTGTTCCCGTCTTGATGTCTCATATGCCTTGAATACAATGAACATATATAAATTAGATCCAACTGATGCTCACTAGACAACCGTGAAGAACATCCTTAAGTATTTGAGAAGAACTAAGGATCAGTTACTAGTCTATGACAGAGAGGAAGAGTTGGTGGTTAAAGGTTACACAGATGTAAGATTCCAAACTGATAAAGATGACTATAAACCACAGTTAAGATCTATGTTTTGCCTAAAAAATGGAGCTGTAAGCTAGAAAAGTTCCAAGCAAGAAACAATTGTCGATTCTACAACAGAGGTCGAGTATATCACTACATCAAATGCAATAAAGGAAGTTGTCTGGATCAATAAGTTCATTTTTGAACTCGGGGCAAGTATCAGTGATGCAATTGAGCTATATTGTGACAACAATGGATCTATTGCACAAGCTAAAGAATCTAGTTCGCATCAATGTTCCAAATATATACAAAGGTTGTTCGATCTCATATGAGATATCATAGATTGAGGATATGTGAAGATTTATAGAGTACCAAACGAGCAAAATGTTGCATATCCCATCACTAAAGCACTTTTAGAGTAGAAGAATGATGGTCATTCTAGATCACTTGGATTAAAATTCATGGGTGATTGGCTCTAAGTGCAAGTGGGAATCTATTGGTATGTTTGCACATAGAGACAATCATATAATGATTGTAATAACATAACTTGTAAATGATTTGATCAATAGTAAAGGCATGCTTCCAATTTATTCTATTTTATTCAGTTATGAGCTAATGAAGTAACATAATAAATGTATATATAATGATATCACTCAATGATGTATGTCTTCAAGTACGTGACTTAAACAATGAGATCATACGGTTGTCAAGAGTATACATTCTCGCTATGTCCCTAGTCAGATGTTATTGTGGAAGCCTGATAAACAAAAATGACACAAGACCAGAATGTGTGTTGGTAGATGACATAATCACATTAGTCATGATATGGCAATATCAAAGCAAGCACACAAATACTCATTAGGGAACAATGTATCAGACAAACCCAACATGAGAGTAACATAAGGAAAACGAGTACGATGGTAGTTATACTTAATACTCATAGTGTTGGTAGTGATTGTGGTTCTTACACCTAATGTTACTACACTCATCACATGTCATTCTGAATACTTTGACATCATCCCCCACGATCCTGAATAAGGTTTACCATAAAGGTAATGATCGGGTGTACTTTGACACATGGGGATGACTGTGAGTAATGTGGATGGGATTTGTCCCTCCTACATGAGTATGATATCCTGGACACTTGATTAGTGAGACTGAAAAATGCATGGCCACACACATGTGAGTCAATCTATGATATTGAGCTTACATATATATCATATAATATGATATAATAAGGAACAAAGATTGAATCTTGAAGAGGATGACTACTCCATGCCTCGAGTTCGATCTGGTTATTAGTGACAAAGGAACTATACAAACACTGCAACGCCAAACACAAATTGTAGCTTGAAGTTGTTCTCTAAATTTCCATTTATTTGAGTATCAATGATGTGTGACTAGGCACCGCTCTTTGGTTGTGATATCATAAATGGTTATGGATATTCACTGCCAATGTAACATGGAACCTAAAGGGTCACACAAATAGGAACTCACTTCAAATAGGATTTTATACATGAATGATGTTTAAGTGGATTACTAAATATGTTTATATATTCAATTAAACAACCAATTAATTGACTAGACTCAGAACCATCGAGTTCAAGTGTTGAACTAAGTGGTTAGAGCGTCAGATTGATTGGATATTGAATTGACTATATTCTGCATGAGTCAGGGCACCAACCGATCGGCTCATAGGGTGAACCAATTGACTTAGGCTGGTGAGATGACCAGTTCACCTAGTAAAGCGATCTACTCGGTTGGTTCAACTGAAGCTTCTAATAATTTTCTCGTTTCATGCGAAAAGTTGCTCGTTTCACTAGTACAATTCAATTAGTACAAGGAATTAATGTTGGGCATTAATTGGAAATGAATTTGCAATTCAATTGTGATTTGGGAAACATGTGAAACTACTGGTTCACTGAATGAACCAATCAACTCATTGCCCAACCAACCAGTTCACCAATGAACTGATCGACTCACCTGTTGCAAGTTGCGAAATTCATGGAAATTCCGGACCCTTCTAATCCCGCACAGATTGGGAACCCAAACCCTAACTCATCCCATAAATAGAGGGGTATTGGGGGCTTCCCAAGACACACAATTGAGAACTAGTTTCTCCTACACCAACACAAGGGGACAACTCCTTCATGTCTATTCTACTAGAATGATTGGAGTTCTCTATGGTCCATGTGCACTACTATAGAGGCAGGAGTCCTTTGACTGCTTCTAGGATGACATTGTCAACCTATCATCCATGGTGATCAACCAAGAGTATGACATAGACTATGTTCATGGTGCGAATTCAGACAACGACACACAACAACAATGAGGAGATGTCATTGGACTTGCTCCAGGACCAGGTATATCCTTGAAACCATCTTTTCATTATATATTTATTGACGTGATCCTCTAGTTTAATGGGGAATATGTCAGTAATTTTTTTTATTTTTTGCTACTTACTAATGCTAAATTTCCCTACATGATCTTCATATTCGTGGGATTGAATCGTGAGGAATTGAAGATGCCATACTAATGGCATAGTCACAATCATTAACAACTCTAGAAGCTCAGTTCCTTGAGTTTTCTACCAAGTGCTCGAATAAAGTCCATGCCTCCTTGGGGTTTAGCCATGAAAGCTCCCCCACAAGAAGAAGTTGAAGCTTAACTCATTTGAGAGAGACTACAGTAATAGAATTGAACAAGCTGCCACAAAGGAATCTCATGGTGGGAGCACTCTCTCCGTATCTTTTGGAAGCTTTCCTAAGCATCATGTAACCTCTCATTATCCATTTAGTTGAAATTCACTATAGCACGTAACATTTGTGTCAACCTTACAATAGAATAGAATTTCTCCAAGAAGGCATTCTTCATATCTCCCCAACTCATGATTTCTATTTTTGAATTTTTACCAATATTTGGCCTTATATTTCAGGGAGAATGGGAATAATGTGAGATGGATGGAGTCATTTATAACTACATGCCATTTTGAAGGTGAAGCATGTTTCTCAGAAAGAGTCCACATGCCTATGTTGGTGATTGTTCTGAAGTCTGTAGAAGGTGGGGAGAAGTCCAAGAAGACCAGGTGGAATGAAGAATTTCTACCCTCTCATTTTCTCAACTCTATTTGCAATTAGTGAATCATAGTTTACGGATATAAAATATTCATGCAATGGCTTGTGCAAGGGTAGAGGTTTCTCATATGAATCTTGGTCTTCCATCTTGTCTTCCTAGGGTTGTGTGTCACTTGCATTAGGCACAGGAAAACAAACAAAGACAAGTTAGTAAACCAATATTCAAAAAGTAACACAAAGAATAACAAATAGAAATGGTGAGGGTAGTAGGAAAGTCAAAGCTAAATGAACTAGCTAGGTTGAGTGCCTTTCTTCCTGATAACAACACTGGAAATCTTGGTTTCTGCATGGTATGCATACACTTGGGATAACTATTTTTAACCCTAATGGACATGCTCAAATACTCAAACACTTTCCTACAAGTGCATGGGTTTGCATCATGGCATAGGAAGGTGGTGAGTTAGGGGTCAATCAACAGGGAGAGAGTGGGCACTAGAGCTTAGTTTGTTATGTCTAGGTTCCTAACACATAGTCTAGGGTTGAAGGGTTTAACTTTGGTGTTGTGAATATGCTAAGGTGAATAAGCAAGCAATCAAGAAAAAGCATGAGAAAAACCTACTTTAACCCTAGATTATAATCTGTAATTAACAAGGAAAGGAAGGCTAAGCAATTAGTTACACTAGAGAAAGAAAGAATAAGTTAATACTAGAAATTAACTAACAAAGCAATCCTAATTGTTAACCTAGAGAGGGCAATTATCTAGACTAGACAAGGAAGGAAGTACACTAGAAAATTAAGCAAGAAAGAGAATTAGGAGACTAGATTAGAAACTGAGTAGATAATACTAGTAGAATCAATCATAAAGGAACACTAAGTATACTATCAAGGCTTATCTAGTATGAATAAGACAATTAACTAACAAAGCAAATAAGGAGACAAGCTAAGCCAGTATCAACTAAATAAGAGAGAGTTTAGGGTTTTGATCAGTAAATGTAAGTGTGGTTCATTTAAAGTAATCTGACTAGCACCTAGGTTAGGGCTCATAACATGCAAACTTTACTCATAAATTTAGATTATCAAACGAAGCAACAAGTTTATGCTAGAGGAATTTCCCTAAACTACTAATTGCCCATGGATAGAATGAGGAGTGTATAGGGGAACTACTCCTACCACCCCCTATCCAACCATGAATGACTCATCTGGATTAGAGTTTATGTGGAATTCAACTAGGATCTAATTAGATCTAGGTTTCTAGGATAGAATCTCTTAGAGAAGTTGGGGGCAAGGGTAGTAATGGAGGGAGGAAATGAGGGTATTGGACCTCACATCACCTACCATATAGCATTTATGTAGATCTAAGCCAATTGCACTTAGTTCTTGTAAACTAGCTACTTAGATTTCTCACCTAGGCGTAGAAGAGTGGGTTGATGTGTAGGAAGATGGGTATCTATCTAGGGGTCCACTAGTTGGGTCTAGGAGAAAATCCCAAAATAGCTTCATATAAGCCATTTCTCCTAAAACCTAGGTGATCCAAGCATAAGACACATTGTAATTCATAAAAAATGAGATAAAAGTATATTAAAATCATTACCAAACGAAATTATAGAATATACATATTAATTTACCTTAACATGGTGTCAAAGTCATATTTCAACCCGAAATAACCTACCTAGGGGCCCTAGCTATTCACAACAAAAGAAAAGAAGAAAGAAGAATGTGTGGAGGAGTGGATAGCCATAGAAACTTGATGAAGACTCCTCCTTCTTCACCTCTAGTTGTAGGTGCATGCCTCCTCCCTCCTTGATGGATGGCTAGCATGGAATGGTGGGTGGAAGTGGACAAAACCCTAGAAAGCTAAGGTTTTTAGGTGGAAGATGATGGAAATTAGCTGGGAGTAGGTGGGAGAGAGTAGGTGTCTTAATAAATGCTGGGGTGGGTGGTAATAAGTGCTTTACCCAACTCCCAACCACCATTAAGGTATATGTAGAGTCTAGGTAATCCTAGGGTTAAGTAGGGGTAGAATAAAAAAACCTGTGAAGAAATGTAGTAGGATTTGTTGGTAGTATGATTGTTCTTCATAGAATGGCCATGGTGGTGGAAGGGTGGAATGACTGGGCTAGAAGGGAATGAATGTGGTGATAAAGTGGGAAACTTTATAGTGGAGGATGTACTTTTGAAGTCTGGTAGCATGGCCATGGTGGCTGGTTGGAGCTTGGTCATTTTTCTTGGCATGGGCCTACTCAACTTTAGGCAACACAGATGTTCCAGATTGCATGACTATGTTGGGATCTTCTTGGCATGGCTATGTTGTTGAACTTGCTTGGAGATGCGTCAAGTCTATGAAACTGTTGTGATTTTGGAAAGGGCATCATGACCATTTTTTGGTACCATAGCCGGTTGGGGCTCTTATAGTACATCTCAATGTTCTCTTTGAGAATATTTGGATTTCAATGCTCTAAATCAAGTTTTGGCCACTAGAGGTAGGTTGGGGAAGATATTGGACTTCCTTTAGGATCCTCTAAAGGAGAGAGACCATAGACCATCCCAATTCTCTCCCATCCATCCAATGCATGTTCTAGATACCTAAAAACATGCAAAGAACCACCATAAGTGCATTTCATAATAAACTATTTATTGCGGGAAAGAATATGCATCCTAACATGTTTGTATGTGATCAAAGGACAAAATGACACAAGATGAAGCCCTAAATGACGATTGCATCACCCTTTCAAATAGATTCATCGGGAAGTCTCCTTTAGAGGCTGCACTGTCTCCATTTAAGATGACATTTAGGTTATTGTCTCAATGTCATTTCTCCTAGTCCCACCCAAATCACATGTTATATTTCCTCCGTGATAGGTGTGGATATGGTGCAGATACATTGTGGGTCTGGCCATACCCATACCCAAACCCATTTAATTTAGCGGGTCTAGTTCTGTTGGTATGTATTCATAGTGAGCCAATCATATGATGATTTTAATGAGGCATTAGATACCTGATTTGATAATTATAAAGTTCATTCCATATATTATGTTTTCTCAATCATGAGATGATGACACAAACATAGTAGATGTCTAAAGAATGGCATATGTCTTTAGGTTGAGGACCTGAACAATTAGATTTAAGAGTAGATACATTCTTGTTATGTCCATAGTCAAATGTTACTATGGAATAAAAATAGACAACAATAATACATAAGACTATAGTCTGTGCTGGTGATGACAGAATCTTGTTAGTCATGATATGTGATATCAAACCAAGCACATAGGTTCATGTTACAAAATGGCGTATCAGGCATACCCACCTTGAGAGTGATACATGGAGACCATTAAATGGTAGTTAGAATCATCTCTCACATTGATATGGTGGTGATTGTGGTTCTTCTACCTAAAGTCACTACACTCATCACATGTTGTTCAATGTATCTAGACATCATCCAACATGACCTTGAATAAGGGTTTCCATAAATGTAAGACCCCTAACCTTGCTTCTTTGTTGAACATGCTTATTTATTAGAATTAGATGTTTATAACGTCAATCACACCTTAAGGTGTGATTTTATATCTTGTTACAAGATTAAGTTTCAAGTTTGGTCAAATTTGGACATTGTTTGAGCATGTTATGCATATATGTGCTTGTTTTGGACTTTTATGCAATTTATCAATATATAGGAATTTTCTTGTAATTTCTTACATTCTTTTTGTGCCTCACATATTTTCACATCATTTTTGTTAAAGTTGTGCTTTGGGGCACCTTGTTTCACCTTGGTTTGAGTGGTGACACCTTGTGTTGAGATTACGGTTTGCATTGATGCCCTAACTCATGTTTGACCTTGGGTGTTGAGCCACCTAGTTTTTCTGATCGCCAAGTTTTCCTATGGTCCTAAGTGGTGTGAGTGTATGAAGCTTCTGTGTTCTACCTGGGTTGGTGGTCGATGATAATTGTACCTCTCTTGGTCGCCAACAATCCTAGGGTTAGCGACCATTTGGGGCCACTTTGGTCGATATGTATGCTTAGTGGTCACTAGCTTTTCTGATCACCTTGTTCGATGAGTTCCCTTGGTGGGGCAACCTAGTTTGTGTTTGGCTTAGTTGCATGGATAGGTTTCTTGCATGGATGAGATCCTTTGGATACACGACATGCATGGCTTGAAACATAACCTTTTCTCTCTCTCTTGCACCCTAAGATATATCTACCTCCCTCCTTGCATGCAAACAAGCTCTTTACACAACTAGTTTTCTCTCTCTTTCTTCCTAGCTATTGGAGCTTGTTCCCCCTTTATTGGTGGATAAGGAGGATCACAACCTAAAGGAGATTGGTCGATCTACCATGCATGTGCATCTAGGGTTTGGGAGCTTCCTTATAATGCTTCTTGGTCTTGGTAAGTGAGATATCCCTTTTTTATCTTTGTTTTCCTTTCTGTACTACCCTCTCTCTTTCTCTTCTTGGCCGAATCCATGGTGTTCCATGGTGGAGTTTGTTCTAGAGCTTGATGAACACCTCTTTCTTGGTTCCTTGACCTAGAGTTTGCATCCTTCTTGGAGGTGGATCTAGCTTGTCTGAGAGGAGTGTTCAAGCTAGGATTTCTATCTTCTTTCGTTCCTACTACCTTTCTATTTGGAGTTGTTTCATCATCTCTAAGGTGAGTTATATAACTTTCTTCATGATTATTGGTTATTTTACCTTTCATGCACATGATCTTGCTCTAAATTGTTGTTATATGTAGAAAGATTTGTTTTCAACTAGGGTTTGTGTATATGATAGTTCTTGTAGTGTATCTTCTTGAATGAACCCTAATTATTTTATGCACGAACCTTCTTTGGTGATGGAAGCTTTGGTCCCTGCATGCTTGTAGAAATGATGGTTTTTCACTCTCAAATGATGGTTGTTAAATTAGGGTTTTGATCTGATCTTCTTCCTTGTGGTGCAACTTGATGACCTTTCGGATTCTTGGTGGCAACCAAATTGTTTGGATTCTTAATGGTCAATGAGATTTTTGGTCTCTTCATTTTTATAAGGATTTTGATGTCATGTGGGTCGCCAAGATATGATTTTGGTAGTGTTCGCCAAGATGGGGTTCCTTAGTGGTTTTCAAGTTTGATCTATGTGGTCAATGAGATTCTGAGCTATAGTAGTCGCCAAGTTTTGAAACTACTATGGTCACCAAGATTTGATTACCATGATGGTCAATGAGTTTTGATCTTATGTGGTCGCTAAGTTCTTGGCCTTTTGTGGTTGATGAGATTTGTATCTCTCTGAGGTCGCTATGTTTTCTAGCTCTGATGGTCTCTATGCTTGGTAACCCTATCAATCGCCAAAGTGACTCAACTCTAGTGGTTGCAGACTTTCAGATCTAGTGGTCTCTATGTTATCTGACCGTAGTGGTCGATGTAGTTTTTTATTCATGTTGGTCGCTATGATCCTAAACCCTGTTGGCCAAATTGGACATTAACATACCCTTTGTTTTGATGATGAAAAACATTTAATTCTTGGGGATCTAACATGCTACTTGAGTATTTCAAGGTTCAAGAAAATGAGGAGATCATACTAGGTGGATAGTTGAAGATCAATGTGCTTACATGTTAATATTTTCATGGTTGCACTCAATGTAAGAACTTGTAGAAGTATATAATGTACAAGTACTTAGATATCATGTAAATCAAGCATTATATCTTTCCTATCTACACAAAACCCTAAGTTAAGATCTCCCTTAGAGTCTAGAGCCATTCAATCCTTCATTGGAACCAACACTTGATAGGTAGTTTAAAGAATTGCATTAGTGTAACTCTTAATTAAGAAACTAGTCTAGCAAGACACCCTCGGTCAAACATATTGTCAATCGAGAACCACCTCGATTGAGCATGCATAGCACCAGTCAAAATCTTACGCACTTGTGCTCTAAAGACATTTTCGGTCAAGAATATGGTTGACCAACTCAACCTCAGTCCAAAGAATATGATCGTTAGACCAAGTAGTTGAGAGTTGGGAGTTGTAAATAGATGTTGGTATACACTTGAATTCAACATAGGCTTGGTTGAAGAAATGCTCCACCAAGACATGGTTGATCAACTAACTTTTTGACCAAATTGGGTTGTGGATTGTTCTTCTAAACTTGAACTTTCTAGCCATTACAACCTAACTAATTTCTACCTAACGGCTAGTTAAGAATGAGAAACACGATAGACTCCTCCTAAAACATCCCTAATCACTTGTAAACCGTTATTATAAAGAGGAGAGCCCTTAGGACACACAAGACACACAAGATACACTTGAGCATCAATTTTAAGGAGCAACAAAGCTGAGAATCACTTGCTAGCTTCTTCACTGAGCTCCAAAGTTGTGTCCTATAGATACAATATCCTAGACATCACAAAGAAACATCCATCTTAAGTGGATAGGAAATTCATACACTTGATATAGTAATCAATGTGTTTTACTTCATTGGGTAAGTGTTTCTTTCTTCCAATGTATTTCTTTGTATTGTATTTTGTACTCCTTAACTACTCTAAGGGTTGGACGCTATTTTGAAGGAGGTGACTGGAGCTACTTCTTATTGGAGAAGGATGCTCCAAGGTGTGCTTGAGGTTACTTCAAGAAGGTTGTTTCAAAGTAGTTGAAGCTACTTCAAGGTGAAGGCTACTTCAAGGCAGTAGGCTACTCCAAGGATTTGAGGTTACTTAAAGAAGGCTGCTTCAAGGAGGTTGAGGCTACTTCTGGTGAAGGCTACTTCAAGGAGGTAAAAGGCGATTGTATTTTTTTATATCATCCTTGCGAGGTAAATAAATAAAATCACTTTCAAAGTCCCAATTGGAAATAATTGGGTAGTGGACTGACAACCTTTGATTCAAAGGTTGGAACCACTCTAAATCAAAGTGTATTCCTTATTTCCCCCTCCTTCTTTTCTTTAAGTTTTAAATTGAATTTTTAAAGTATCAAAAGCTCTATTCACCCTCTCTAGATCTTTCAATTGGTATCAGAGAAGGTATTCAAGGAACCTTAACCAGTCTTGAATGGAGGATGGTGTTCTACACAACCTCAACCTCAAAGGAACTCATGTGACCCAGACACCACCCTTTGATGGAAGAAAATACACTTATTCGAAAATAAGTATGAAATTTTACTTCCAAGGGATAATCCTGGAGCTTTAGAGAATGGTGTACTTACCCTATGCACTTCCTCCTGTTACAGAGTATGCAACATGGAATCCCAAAATGTAAAGCAAGTTCAATTGAATGCAAAAATAGTAAGTATCTTATATTGTTTTATTTACGTCAATGAATTTAATAGGATATCTTCATGTGAAACTGCTTATGAAATATGGCATAAACTTTCAGTTATACCTGAAGGTACAACTCAAGTTAAGAATACCAAGGTTAACATGCTTAAAAAAAGTTTGAACAATTCTACATCCAACCTAATGAGACTATTAGTGAAATGTGTGCGAGGTTTTCTTATATTGTTAACAGCTTGAGTGCCTTGGCTAAGTATGCAAGTGAGGAATATCAAGTGTCCAAGATTCTTAGATTACTACCTATAAAGTACAATCCAAAAGTGACAGCCATTAAAGAAGCCAATGATCTTACCATATTAAAGATGGAGCAACTCGTCGACAATCTCGATACACATAAGGTTACCCTTGACGAATAATAAAGACTAGAGGCCAAACTTCAAAATGCTAAAAGGAAGGACATTGCGTTAAAAGCTACAACAAAGGCTCAATAAAAAGTCATCACTCAATATTGTGATGAAACAAGTGAAGGAGATGGGATCATTGTAAATGATAATAAATGTAAAAGGTATAAATCTAACAAAAATTCTAGTGCTTTTTCCTCTTCTATGAATGTCCTAAAAACAAGAAAGGAAAGAAATCTTCTTTTAAGAAGAAAGACAAGGGAGATAAAGCCTACAAAGCAGCTTGGGGTGAATCAAGTGATGATAACGGAAGTGGAGAAGAAGAAGTGGATTATCTCATGGCTAAGGAAGATGAAAATTAAGATTCAAATGAAGTAAGTATTCTTGATTTATCTAAAGAAGAATTAGTTACTAGTCTTGAAGAACGACATGATAAATATGTTGATTGTAAAAGGAAATTGAAGAATCTTAGGAAAACTAATGATAATTTGCATACTAAATTGTATGATCTTACTTCTGAAAATGAAAGTCTTACATCTAAAAAAGATACCTTAAAATCATTTGTTAATGATTACAATATCAAGTTGCTTGCTCTAGAAACCAACAATAATATTCTTTCTCAAGAAAAGGTTGTATTTCTTGCTAAGATAAATAATTTTCAAACTCAACCTATTCTATGTACTCATTTGGATTATGATGTTGTTGTTACAGAAAGAGACAATTTTCTTTCCAGCTTAGATCAAGCAAAGTTAGATATTACAAAGAAAATGTATGAAATTCTTAAGTTGCAAAAGTATATTAATGTCTTGAAGAATAATGAATTCTTGGTAAAATCTTAGAATATTCCATTGGACAAATTGGAAGGAGAGGCCTAGGTTATGTACCCAAAGATAAATCCTATTAAAAACCTAGAGCTAAAAAGACACAAGTGCCTAAGACCAAGGTCATGCATGTGCCTAAAACAATCTATTTCATGACCACGATGCCAAGAAGAGAAATGAAATTTATTTTATTTGCTTTCATTACTGTTTAGATCTTGGACATTATTCATTTTCATGCAATTATGAGAAAAATAAGTACAAGGATTTGGTTTGGGTTCCAAAAACCCCAAACTAGAAATTTCAAAAACATTTGTTGAGATTTGACCTAAACTTTACTATGAAATGCATATATGTCTTATCTCAACTAAAATAATATTTAACTTGCATATCTCTGACTGATCATTTGTGTTATCCAAAATAAAACAACTGAAAATGGTATGATTTGTTTACATTAAAAATGCTACATTCACTGAAAAATCTGCAGAACTTCATCTCAGTCAACAAAGAGTTCGACCGAGTGGATTTCTGGTTGAAGAAAAGTTGGATCGAAGGTAGTTCTATTAGAACTGTTTATTGAAAATAAAATCATTCATTTTCAATTAATTTTGGTGACTTAAATATGTAATGAGCTCTTCATATTGAACTATTATAAATACTTGACATAATAAAACACTTAAAGTAATGATCCTAACCAAAAGGACCACCACATGGGTACCAAAATCTTCCTATTTTTAGGATTGGGTGGTTGATAGTGGTTGCTTCAAACATATGACCAGAAATAAGAAGACTTTCCATACACTAGAAGAAAAGAAGAATGGAACAGTCACATTTGGAGATAATGCCAAAGGTAAAATTATTGGGACAGGTAATGTTGGTACAAATCTTCAAATAAAAAATGTGCTACTTGTAGATGGATTTCATCACAACTTGATTAGTGTTAGTCAAATTGTGTGAAAGTGGCTATGATGTTCTTTTTAACAAATCTTGTTGCAAGTTTCTCACAGAAAGCACTAATGATGTTTTTTATGAAGGAAAAAGAATAGGAAATCTTTATATACTTAGACCTAATTCTATGTAAGCTATTATTGGAAAATGTCTTCTTGCAAATGATGAATCTTTACAATTATGGCATAGAGATCTAGGCCATGCAAGCTCACATGTTATCAAAAAGTTTCTTAAATATGATCTTGTTCATGGTCTACCTAAACTTTCTTTTGATAAAACTAAAAATTGTGGACCATGTACTCTAGGAAAGCAAATCAAAACTTCTTTCAAATCTATATCCTTGCTTAGTTTTACTAGATCATTAGAACTTATTCACATGGATGTATTTGGTCCCATGAGGACTCAATCTATTGGTGGTAAAAAGTATTGTTTTGTCATTGTTGATGATTATAGTAGACATATTCTTGGGTCCATTTTCTTTCAACAAAAGATGATACTATCAGAATATTCATTCAATTTTGCTCTAAAATTGAAAATAAACTATAAAAAAAAATATGCACCATTAGGAGTGATCATGGGAGAGAGTTTGAAAATCATATCTTTGAAGAATGTTGCACATCCCAAGGCTATACACATAATGTTTCAGCTCCACACACCCCACAACAAAATGGGATAGTAGAGAGGAAAAACTGGTCCTTACAAGAAATGGCTAGAACAATGTTACTTGAACATAACACACCTAAAATCTTTTGGGCTGAAGCAGTAAATACATCATGATATGTCTTAAAATCTATTACAATTCACTCCCATCTTAAGAAAACTCCTTATGAACCCATCTTTAACAAGAAACCTAGAGTTGACTACTTTTTGGTACACCTTGTTATATCTTGAACACAAAGGATTATAGAGACAAATTCGACCATAAATCACAAAAAAGTTTTTTCTTGCGATATTCAACATCAAGTAGGACATTTAGGATTTACAACACTATTTCTAAGAAAGTTGAGGAATCAATTCATATCACATTTCATGAAATGACAACACAAAGTGCTGAAAATGAAATTAAAAATGAAAACTTTAATGATATTATACATCAAATCAAGGATCTAACCATATCAAAAAAAGATGATAAAAATTATGAAATTGAACAAAATAATGACCAAAATGATGAGTCACAATAGTCTATTCCTAGAATAATCATAGATCATCCTCAAGACTTAATCATGGGAAATCCTTTTGATAGAGTAAAACCTCGATCATCATTTAGAGATGTTACAATCATGGCCTTTGTATCAATTGTTGAACCTAAAAAGATAAATGAAGCTCTCAAAGATGATTACTGGATAATTTCTATGCAAGAAGAGCTAAATAACTTCACTAAGAACAATGTATGGGACTAAGTTCCTATACCTCAAGACAAAACCATCATTGGAACTAAGTGGGTTTTTCAAAATAAACTTAATGAAATTGGGGAAGTGGTTAGAAACAAAGCTAGGTTGGTTGCTCAAGGAGACAATCAACAAGAAGGGATAGACTTTGATGAGACTTATGCACTCATAGATAGACTTGAATCCATTAGAATGTTATTAGCTCTAGCTTCCCATAAAGACATCAAACTTTTTTAAATGGATGTAAAAAGTGCTTTCTTAAATGGAATCATAGCAGAAGAAGTTCATGTTTCCCAACCACCTGGATTTGAAATTCCTCACAAGCTTGATTATGTTTATAAACTTAAGAAAGCCCTTTATGATCTAAAACAAGCACCCCGAAATTGGTATGAAAGACTTAAGAACTGTCATTTTGATAATGGTTTCTCTAATGGAAAATTAGATTCTACATTATTTTTTAGATCATATGAATCCCATATTCTAGTTGTTCAAATATATGTTGACGACAATATCTTTGGTGCTTCAAATTAGTCCTTATGTACTCAATTCAGTTATATCATGCAAAAAATTTTTGAAACGAGTCTCATGGTAGAATTGACATTTTTTTCTTAGTTTTCAAATAAAACAAATGCCCACTGGGAATTTTCTAAGCCAAGAGAAATACACGAAGGAACTCTTAAAATGATTTAATATGGAAAATTGCAAACATGCTACTAATCCTATGCCACTTCTACTAAAATTGACAAGGATGAAGGTGGTGGACCCATTGATGATTCCTTATATAGGGCCATGATTGGTAGCTTGCTATATTTGACTGCATCTAGAACAGATATTATGTTTGCCATTGGACTCTGTGCTAGATTTATAATGAATTCTATGCATTCTCATTTTCAAACCGTCAAAAGAATTTTCAGATATCTTGTCGACACTTTAAATTATGGTTTTTGGTATCCTAAAGATCAATCATTGGATTTAAAAGCTTACACCTATTTCGATTTCGTTGGTTGTAATCTTGATTGAAAAAACACACGTGGTGGTTGTTTCTTTCTAGGAAGAGCCTTAGTATCTTATTTCAATAAGAAACAAAATACGGTTTCTATGTCTACCATTGAAACTGAATGCATGGCTATAGGTTCATGTTGTGCCCAAGTTCTTTATATGCAATGAGTCTTGAATGATTATGGTTTTGTATTTTCCTCTACACCAATTTTCTATGATAATACTAGTGCCATAAACATGGCTCATAATCTCATTTTACATAGTTGCACCTAGTACATTGAGATTAAACATCACGTTTTGAGAGATCATATTGCCAAGAATAACATATGTCTTCATCATGTTGATACGGAGGAACAATTGGTTGATAGTTTTACCAAACTGCTTCCTTTGAATCAATTTTAATATATTAGAAGGAGGTTGCTTATAACTTCGCTAGAAGATGTTTTCTTTGATATATTAGCTCAAGATTCTTGATTATATTTTTGTCTTCTACTGTGAGTTTTGACATAGTTTTAAAGTAATTTTATTGCATACACTAATAGAATTATTCTTTTCAAAATATTTATCTACAATGATTTAGTATCATGAACAAAGTACTTAATCAAGCTCAATCCTTTCCCTTCAAACATATTGCACAAAGTGTCAAATTCGGTCGACAATATACTGGACCACGCAACACCTCGGTCGAAAAAATTCTTGATCACATTTCTTTCGGTGGGACCCTCGGTCAACTATGTACGTCCTAACTAAGAATCTTCTATACACTCCTTTTGCTGGTTTTCTTTGAACCAAAGGTCCCTCTATCGAAAAAAATTCTCGATGAGTCCTCGATCATTGCAAAATTTTCAAATTTAAGTTCGAACGAATAGCCGTTATAGAGACGTTGGGAAAGAGAGCCATTAGGGGCTCAGTCGATGAGTTTTTCGACTGAGTACAATTTTATTTTGCTATAAATAGCCCCCAATCTGACCATTCTCTTCACAACTCAAGAGCATTCTTCTCTACTAGCTCTCTAGCATTCCTTAGATCCATCTTTCTGCAACCTTTACACCCTATCATATATATATCTTCTTCCACCACATTTTGCTCAAGATGGCATCCTCTTCTCGTTGTGGCAAGAAACAAGTAGCATCGAGGAAGGGACGTGCACCAACTCCATCATTGAGCATCATCAATGACATCCCCTTCACCGATGCAGTTTCTGGAGAATGCTACCCGAATCTCACACCTAAGTCTCCTTTTCCTCATCATCTGGTGGAACTCAATGACTTCATCACCCTTCTTGATCTCTCTCAACTCTTCAAGGTGCAAAAGTTGAAGGACTTTTTATCCCCTCCTTTTGTTTTTGGTCTATCCAAGTTGTAAACAAATTCTACACCAACCTAACTAGAGATTCTAATGACCCCTAATCCTTCACTTCTATGGTTGATGGTCTATCTTTCCATTTTTCTAAAGTGACATCCTAAAAATGTTAAACAAAGATGTTGAGGAGTATGGCAGTTTTATAAACCTAACCACTGGGAATCCCATCTTGAAGTTTTCCACCAAAGAAGAAACCATCAGTCTTAGTGATATTAAAAATGCCACCTTCGCTCCTAACACATCATCACATGAACATAGGGGAACATATTATGCCACTTCTTAACCCCTGAGACCATGATAGTAAATCTTATATTACCCCTAGAGCCAAAAAAACTGAAATTCTCCAATTTAGGATGTACCTTATGTATTCCATTATTGAAAGCATTCCCAAAAACTTCATTTGTATCATCCTTTCCAACATGTTTGATTTTTTTTGGGAACCCACCTTACGCTAATTTTGTCTATAAAATAATACAATATTCCCTTGGCAAAAATTTAGAAGACTTAAGCTAAATGTGATAGACATCCACAAAGAATCAAACAAAAAATTTTTGATAAAATGGGGATTGACTTTGGGCACCAAAGAGCTAGGAATGAAGGAGAAACATCCACTGAAGCCAATCCTCCACCTCCTACTACTCCTAGCAATTCCATAGAAAATCTTGCCAATGATGTCTCCTATCTCAAAGGAGCCACATATCAAATTGGAAGGCATCTAGATTACAATCACAATGCTATGACCTACCTAAACCAAAGGATGAAAGCCTTAACTCCTAATGTTCTCGACACTGATCCTTATGCACAATATTCTAGGAGCATTTATCCATTCAATCCTTACATCCGATATACCCAAGTTCCACCACCACAATCACATGATCTTATCCGTACCCAATATTCACCAATGAAACTACAATACATAGCTTCTCATTTCCAGTTTGATTAAAGACCTATATTTTTGGAAGCATATGCTCTCACAAAGATAGGTGCACTTGACCGGAAGACACTTGTCAAATATTATGGTGATACTCCATTTTATGGGAAAGATCCTGAAGTTGATGTGATTTTAAACTCTTTCAAGTGATATTTCTCTTGTTACCTTCATGTCATGAGTAGTAAGATCTATTTAATGAAATTGATCTTGCTTGTGTTCACTTTTTTATGAATACAAAATCATTGGGAAATTAATATTGGTTTTAAAATTGTGGCTTTCATTGAACATTTTCTTCTTACCTTGATTTTCAAGCATGGGTATTCTGTTAAGAGGGAGTATGCCATTTAGGGGGAGTTAGTTTAATATGGATATCTTTTTGATACAATAAAGGGGGAGAAATAAAATCAAATAAAATATTTAAATATGTTCATGATCTCTTGGCTTGACATTAGTTGGTGCTAAATTTCCATAAGAGATGGATATCATGTTCCATATCTCTTTAGGCATATTAGCATACATTTTATGAGATCCCAGGACTTATTCATCTCAGATATGTCACATGTATGAAACTCATCTCATTTCAAATAATTTGCTTTATTTTAGGAATGTTTGTCATCTTCAAGAAGGGGGAGATTGTTGGCTAAATTGGACATTAGCATACCCTTTGTTTTGATGGTGACAAACATGTCATTCTTGTGGATCTAATGTGCTACTTGAGTATTTTAGGGTTCAAGAAAATGAGGATATCATACTAAGTGGATAGTTGAAGATTAATGTGATTAAATGTTTAATATACTCATGATTGCACTCAATGTAAAAACTTGTACAAGTATATAATGTATAAGTACTTAGATATCATGTAAATCAAGAGTTAGATCTTCCCCTCCACACAAAATCATGAGTTAGGATTTCTCTTAGAGTCTAGAGCCATTAATTTTTTTAGATAAGTCAAGGGGAACTCTATTCATCCCATCCCCCTCTTATGGGAAAAATCATCAAGAAAGGATGTACATCTCCTACTTATATCAATCGCAGGTATTCCCATAACCACAGACAAAGAAACCATCAAACCCAAAATGCATAACAAGAAAAGAGTAATCTCAAAAATAGAAGTTGAGAAAACACTGCTAGCTATCCCTTCTCTTCACGACGATGTACGAGGTCCTCATCCTTTCCAGTTTCACCATCCCTCTAATACGGGTGGGCAACGCTCTCTCATCTGAGCATATATAGATCTCACTCATATCTCTTCTCCATTTGCCAAACTCACCTGGGATCGAGTTCACAGCCTTGTTCACAATCGAGCCTGTAATGTCCTTACGTTTAAGCTCCTCCCTAAAATCCCTGATGTACGACAAGGCCGTCCAAGGTTCAGCAGCCCCCATCCACAGGATGTTGTATGTATGGACATCGTCAATCTCAATACTAGAAATGTTAATAAACTGATCCTCTGCCAACATTAGGCCAACCATGCATGCTTGGAGAAAAGCCAGATCATATGTCGACGTCTTAAGCCATGACCGGAATGCTAGGCACACATTTGCTTGGTGGTTACAGACAATCCCTGCTACCCATCTACTCTTGTTTCCATCAGGGTCTCTACTCCTTCCAATGGAGATATTCATCTTGAGGTTATATAAGTCTGGCGGCATCCACCTTATCAACACGATTTCCTTCATCTTCACTCTCGGCCCCACGATCTTTGCCTCCTCCATAGCCTGAGAGAGGCGCATATCATTCAATGGGGGAAAGGCCTCCAACTTCAACATATGATTTAAGTTGAGAATGATTATGTCCCACTCCCTACTGGCTACTGGTTTTGATCTATCAAACCTCTCTGCACATCTAAGACGCCAGATGTTGTTAGGAATAAGTAATGCTATCCTGCCTGTCAACCACTCTTCCAGCACTATCGATCTTCCTTTCGAGCAAAGGTGCAGCAATGAGGGCATGTCCGTTGGTGCTTCTGTGTCAACCACCTCCCTGAATTTGGTCCACATGAATGAGGCAATCTGGCTCTGGAACAACAGATGGTGATAATCCTCTACCCGAGGCTCTTCACAACAGCTGCACATGGACATGAGGGGGATACAACATCTCGCTTGAACGTTATCATCAGTGGGAGCTACTAATCTCACGAAATTCCAGATAATTGCACTTTCTTTAGGCATATTCATCCTCCATATCTTGCCAAGGTTTGCCGGCCCTTCCGTCCTCAAGGGTCTCAGGATGGTCTTGATCGATTTTAGCGAGAATCTTCCATGTTTGTCGGGTGTCCACACAATACTATCTACATTCTCTGTAATGCTCGCACCTAACCTTCTCATGAGCTCTAGCCCATGGTCATCGAGAATATGTCACAGGGTATCTCAATCCCATCCACCATTCACGTCCTAGAAATCACTAACAAGGAATGCACGATTCCGATCACTAGGCACCAGTGCATAGTTCTGGAGTCTGTCATCACACCATAGCACATCCCAGAACAGGATGTTACCTTTTCTGACTATCCATCGACACCTCAGCACAATCGTAGGGAACATCTTCCAAATCTTCCTCCAGTAGGGTGAGGCATGACTACTAAGCTTCAGCCAGCACGGGTGGGTACCTGATCTTCCTAGAGAAGCACTCACATATTTCTCTCTGTAGAATGTCACCCAAATGGATTTGCCAGCCACTATTTCCCAGCATGCCTTCGCCATGAAGGCATCATTAATGGACTGTATCGAGGAGAGGCCAAGACCGCCATGTTCAAAAGGTGTTGCCACTCTACTCCATGCTACCCATGCTTTTCTGTTATGATCACTCCTATCCGCCCAAAGAAACATGGACATGATCTTGTCAAGGCGTTGTGCAATGCCCGCTGGTATCCCAAGGGCTACAGTAGTGTAAAACGCAGTGGAGGCAAGGACATGAGCAATGAGCATTCTACGGCCGGAGAAGGATAAAAGCTTGGCTTTCCAGGAGGAAACTCTATCATTAATCCTTCGGATAAGGTATTTGAAATCATCTAACCTCATACGCCCCAGCGTCGTGGGCACTCCCAAGTAAGTGAACGAATACGCACTTCTCTCAATCCCCAATGCCGCCGCAATGGGGCCTGCTTGGTCCTGATCCGTGGTGTCGACCACACAGACCGATTTGTCTCAGTTGATACATTGTCCAGTAGCCTTCTCATAGGACTCAAAAACCTCACACAGCACAGCAGTAGATGCCTGATTAGCATTAGTGAAAATTAGAATGTCATCAACGTACATCAATGCAGTGGGTGCCCTTCCCAAGCCTCTGGTTCAGAAATAAGAAACGGACCGGTTCTCAATAAGATTCTGCAGCTTTCTACAAAATATTTCTTCAAAGATAATAAACAGGAAGGGTGACAAGGCATTCCCTTGTTTCAGACCCCTCTTCATCTGAAAGAAACCGGCTGTAGCATCACCGATGGATACAGAAGCCCAAGCCTGCGAAGGGGTTAGAAGCAAGTCAAAGACCTCCCTCAAATAGCCCACCATTAAATCCTTCATTAGAACCAACACTTGGTAGATGGTTCAAAGAATTGCACTAGTGACACTCTCAATCGAGCAACTAGTCGACTGAGACACCCTCGTCTGAACATATTGTCGACTGAGAACCACCTCGGTTGAGCGTATAGAGCACCAGTTGAAATCTTACACATTTGTGCTCTAAAGACATTTTCTGTCTTGAAAATGGTCAACTGACTCAACCTTGATCCAAAGCATATGACTGTTAGACCAAGTAGTTGAGTGTCTAGAGTTGGAAATAGATGTTGTTATACACTTGCATTCAACCCAAGATCGGTTGAAGAAATTTTCTATCAAGACATGGTCGATCTACTAACTTGTCAATCGAATTGGGTTCTGGATTGTTCTTCTAAACTCAAACTTTTTAGCCATTACAACCTAACTACTTTCTACATAGCGGCAGTTAAGCACTAAGAACACACTAGACTCTTCCTAAAACATCCCTAATCACTTGTGAACCATTCCTATAAAATAGGAGAGCCCTTAGGACCCACAAGACACACCAGCTACACATCAAAACCTTATGATGGTGCCTATAACATGATTGTCTCATGAAAAATGACTTTTATCGATGAAGATAAATGGAGGAGTTGGGGGAATTCCAGAGGTGTGGAAATTCATGCAATGTGAGACTATGCAAGTAGTAGAGAAATATGGCCAGAAATGAAGTATCTTGTAGAAAGTTGGTTCTTCTCAGAGATAGATGGTGGAATATGGATAGGTGGAATTGTACAAATCAAGAAGGATAGAGTAAGAAAAAATGTTAAATTCTCAAGTACTTGTTGGAGAATATAGAAGGCATGTATTGAGTTTGTAATCAACAATAAACAAATAATTAAGGCATGCATGATGATTAAAATTCATGTCATGCTATGAAAGGGTCTTACATTGTTTAATGCAACAATACATGGATGGATGATTTCAGAAAGAAGTTAAAACTAGTGGAAGCCACATTCACCTGGTTGGAGCACAACCAATGTAGACATGACACTCAATGTTGGAAGGGATATATCTAGCACTTGTTTCAACTGACGTGATAGTGAGAGGCAGTGGATACAAAGTGAGATTCAAATCATCTTATAAAAGACCCACTAAAAGGAGAACTTCTGGTTATGGGAGAGGCTATCAAGGCAAGCAAGCAATATAGAGGAAAAATATGATGATTCAGACTAACTATAAAAAATAGACAACTTCATTAGCAAATGGGCGGAATGCCCGGTGAGAAAAGAAAGTCTCATGGAAGCAATCAAAAAATATATTAAGGCAAGGGAGGACTGATAGCTCAAATTTCCCAAGAGAGGTGAACATGTTAGATAATAAGCTTGAAAACTATTGCTGAAATGAATGAAGGAAATCATTTCTTATCCTCATTACCATGACTAGAATATGTATACAACAAGGAGATAGAATCATGTAGCCTTTTGTTTTCGAGAAATATTTTACATGAAAATGTAAGGAAAGTACAAAGTCACTAACACTATGGGCCTATGTTTGTGATAAATAAAGATATAAAAATGAAGAATTGAATCTATATCCCACATATCATGAGTACACTTTTATTCATTTCCTTTTGTGTTGTATTGGTGTCAAACAATTGGGGCAAAATCATCTTTCCACCCTTCAATATTTGTTGTGTTGCATGAATGATTGTGTTGAGTAAATGACTGGCCCTAGTAATGTCATGTAATTTTTTTTAATGTAAATCCATTGCATATCAATCTTTTAATCGTGATTTTATTTTTAAATTTTGTAAATGATACTTGGTGTTGTAAAATCAATCACTAATTAATATAATATAAGAAAACTAGTTTTGTGGTCATCAGATTGTATGATAATTATCTACCTAGGTTTCAAGAATTAATTCAGTTGGTTTAAGAAGTGAAATTTCACATCAACATGGTTAAATAGAAAGTAATGATCCTTGTCATTATTGTATATCTAGGTACTACAAAACCCTAGATTGTGGACTTTGGAATGTTGGAGGGAAAATACTAAGATCAACCTTGAGGTATGATCATATCCTTAGTAAAATTAGGAAAGTGAATCAACCATATACCTGATTTATTCTTGATGAGGCACAACCCTAGTTGTTAAACTTATTGGAATCATTCATGAATATTCTATAATATTAATATGATTTCTCTTTTTAATATGGACATTTTTAGTCACTTATTGATGGGCCTTTTAACCCTAACTCTGCATGCTTATGATATCATACCTTTATATTTTAAGTTGATTGAAATTATCTACTTCTCTTGTTTGTGCTATTTAATGCATGTTGCATTGCTTTGGATAGTGTTGTCTATTAGTAATAGTGTATTCTAGGGTTGGGAGCCAACATACAACCATATAACTATGAGATGGTTCTCTCACCTAGCCCTAAGTTCTCTCACCTACTTTACGTACATATACATATGATTAAGGTGTTATCCCTCCTTCCATGGATGGAAATTTTATTGTAACACGTATGTCTAGGTTTACCTGCTAAGCCTATTTTGTATAATGTTGATCTCCTTGTTTATGTTGATATGATGTTTTTTTTCATGTTTCATCATGACATAAGCTAATGTTTGTGCTTATGCAAGAATTGGATCTTTAATAAATATGTAAAATGTCAAACTAAATGGGTTATAACCAGATCTTAGAGGCATAATAGGATCTAGGTTGATAAACCCAAAATTGAGCTTTGGTTTGGGAGATGGGGGTGAAACCCTAATTAATTACATGTTGACCGTGTTGTGAGTACACAATGAACCCTAACAAGATAATGATATTTGTTTGTGCATTATGATTTGATGACTAGTGCTTCGTGACACCTTATGGGGGTCTTTGGGTTGATGTACATGTACATAGACAAGCCACAGTTTGGTATCATGTATCCATGCCCAAAGCAGAGTTCGGCACACATCATTTGAAGTTGTGGTTTGGTTGATGGTGGTGGTTGGCCCGACCTTAGAACATGGTTGTGATGAGTCTAGAATCAACCAAGTTGGACATAGAAAGGTAGTGTAACTAATGTTTGGAAAAAATGTTATTTTGATGTATATGGACTCAGGCCTAATAGAGATGAACTTAGGTCCAGTTGTGGGTTTTAGGTCCGAGTTAGAGCCCAAGTACAGAAGTACATTTTTTTGTGGTATATGATGAACTTGGGTTGATAATTGATGTGAACTCGGGGCAAAGTCAGTGAATTCTGTAAAGTTCATGAATGGTTAGATGAGGTGAGAAGTCTAGATTGAGGTGTTTTTATCATGCTCAAATGAGCTAGAACTTGAGCCACATTTAGAAAAAGTCATATGAGTTTAGGCCCTACAACCCATGTTGGTGCTAGATGACTGAGGATAAGATAGAAGGGTCTAGAAATTATGGTTTTGTGCCTTATCTAAGGGAACTTGAGATGAAATGAGCTCAATTAATCAAGTCCACTCCCTCTCACTTGAGTTGAGGCTTGATGATTAGAGAGAGGAGATAGAAGGCTTGATATGTCAAGATTAAGTTTACCAAGGTGAACTCGAGTTAAATTAAGGGATTGGACTGAGTTAACTCAGGTTCATCTTAGTGGATAAGAGAAATAAGAAATAGACCTAAGATGTGTGGATCTTGATATGGCTAGGTTAATTTGGGTCAATTTGAGACAATTCGAGTTGAATTATATGTGCAAGCCCTGACTCACCTGATAATTGTGGGGTCAGGCTTCAATTGCATGATGTGGTTGAACCATCATTCCATGATTTTAACCAAATATACTATCATTTTTTATTAGAGGTGGGTAGTGTATCATTCTAGCATGATATCAATACCTAGAGACCCCTTCAATCTCATGTAAGAATCCCTCTTTTCATGTTTGTAATATTGGATCTTGGAAGAGAATCAACATAGGTGGGCGTAGGTGATATAGCCTACCATAGCCTGGAAGAAGGCTAATGTGTGGTGGGTCTTAGTGGAGAACCTTGCTTACATATTGGTTCTTCTCTTTCTAATGGTTCTTCTCCTCTCCTCCCCTTCTTTTGGACATGGATGTTCTTCTTGGGAATCTCATGAGTATCTCAAGCTTTCTTCTTCTTCACCCTTCTTTCTCAATTATTTTGGTAGGATCAAGGTAGAATATGAAGTTTCAAGCTTTTTATTGTTAGTGTGCTCTGTTTGGCTAGGAGGGTGTCATATTTCTATTGTATAGATATTAGATCATGTAGCAGAAGCTACATTTTTCTATTTTTAGGCTTGATTGAAGCTTCTTTGACTTCTTGTAGGCTTCGTATGGTTTTTTAGATGTGAATGATAACACCCCTCACTAGATTTGTATATAAATGGGATGGAAGGGAGACCATGCATATGTGATGTGTGAATGTTTGTTCATGAAGCTTGGCATTTTCTCAGGCCTTTGCTATGGTTTAATTGGTTGTTTACCTTGAATACAAAATTACCACCCTGATTTTCTTAGGACAATGCTAACTCATTCCCTCTCATACATTTATGAGACTGGTTAGGTACCATCATTCTATGTGTATGAATTAATACACTTACATTGTATATGAATGCTTGGATTAAAGTAAAAATAATTACCTTATCCCTCCTACATGTGTTACTAATGTTAATAAAATCCCTTGGTCAGCGATCTTCTTACACGATGCATGCCTACTCTACTTCTTTAAGGTGTATTACTAAATGATAAGATAAGATCTAGATTTTGTCCATGATATTATTACTATCATATACCAATGTGAATTTGAGAATGTTGATATTGCTTAAATTATTCCCCGATGGTATTAGTGGACCATGTTCAATCACCCTAGAAATGTTATATAAACTGGTAGCACTTAAGTATGGAAGTTGTGGTGATTCACCTTGTCAGATATTCTTCTAGTTATGTGTGTGTTACAAATGACACTAATAATATGTGGAACATATCACCATAAAGATGAGCATGAATGTGTAAGAAGAATATAACCTAACAAAATGATTATGACATCTTTGGGCATGGTATGGATACATAAAATGTATATAATTAACACAAACAATCTTAATACATGTCCATGGCTTGTGATATGAGAATGCATACTAAGTAAGATGATGATGATATAGATTATAATATGAACATGAGAGAGATGGTATGGATTGTGTGATGATGATGTTGTATTGTAATCAAGACATCCATGTAGTGTATGGATATGTGAGATACCTTGTGAGGTTATGCTCAGGTTAGAGAAAGTCCCACTATATAAAGAGGCCTCCACCCTAAAGGTTAGGGGAATCCCCAATGAGATGGGAGTGATACCCCGTTTGTTAATATGAATAAGAGGAGAGTGTCAAGAAGTAACTACAAACTCCTTTTGGATGGAATGTTGGATCCTTTTCACATCCCATAGATAAGTTGCCATTACTCAAAGAGGTTGGGACATTGTTAGTGGATGTGTTAAGAAATAGGTTAGGTGGTACCGCAAAGATTGTGATGAGGTGATAACATGTGAGATAAATTTGAACAATATGTAATAATATTATAAGGTAAGATTGTTATGTTGCTCATGATCCCTTTCCTTTGATGCTTATTTTGATATGTTGTTTAAATATATCCTTCCATATACACATTTTACTCTTGTGCATTAATCCATTTAGTTAATATAAATATACTATGGGTATGCTTGTATACTGAGTGGGAAGTACCCACTAAATGAGGAAACAACAACTCATATTATCCAGGTGCTCACAATTGCATAACATATGCATGATGGTTGTTGGAGCCTTGGTGATGACGTGGTGATGTTGTGTTATTTAGAGTCCCTAGACAATCAATCTTGGATTGGAATATGTCATACCTCCTATTTGTCACCTTTTTCTGATGTTTCTTTTCTTGTGATGGTTATTAAGACTTATGAACATGTTGTAACAAAAAAGATGATATGTATATAATTATGTATACTAAAATTGATATTTGAGGAGATATCGTGTATATATGAGATTTTCTCTTGTGATTTAGAACATAATTGTGTACCATTTTTCATGTTTCAGATCAGCCTATATCTATTGAGATAGATCAAGCTTAATTTAGCTGAGCCTACTCATGATATAGTGAGCTTTTCTAGTTTACAATAGAGTGGGAATGGAGGCTAAAATATTCCCAATTATATCCTTGCATCTTTTTTATGTTTCTGCTAATTTTTTATAATCTCATCAAGCTCAGATCAATCCTGGTTTGGTTTTATGGTGTGTTTTAGGGGTTATTTACCTCTTTACCCTTACTTTTTGGGTTAATTATGTAGATCTTGGAGGTGGGAACTTCAATGATGATTCTCTGGACCTATTTTAGATGGTATTTTTATATCGTATAATATGCATGCAATGATGTATTTTCCTTAATCATTGTGAAATAGTTTAAAGGAAAAAGAAACATTTTGTTGATTATCTATTTATGATGATACATCATTACTCTTTTGGCTTACTTTCTCATACATGTTTCTTTCACGATGTTACCTTCTCTTAAACTTGAAATATTCTCTCATTGTACCAACCCTTTATTGTGAAATAATTGACTAATTATTGCACATAAAAGTATCTTAGTGACTGATACTCTATTTTCTTCACATGTATGGGTGTTTCTCCCATAACCATCCAATTATATGTCAAATAGAGAAGGAACTTCAGAAAGATCCTTCTTCGAGAATGTAGACTGGATGATCACTTGACATGGCTAGGTTTTTCTATTCAATCAGTCTTTTGTATATCTAGCTTATGATATTGCTTTATGTTATACCAACCACGTGGGTGAGGAACATGCTTTAAATTAATTAATGTAAAATTTATTTACTTCTATAATTACCACAACTCTATATTTCATATCTGAGAGATGAAAATATCCCCTTTCCTTTGTACATGTTTGGTGTGTTTGGAACTAGAAGTGGTTTCCATTCTCATAAGCAATGAACATTCATCTTTTGGGTCCTGATCATTATGGGGTGTCTTTAGCTACAAGGTCATGCATTTCATATTGAAGAATATGATATCCACTTTCAACAAGACACGCTTTCACTTTTTCACCATCTAATGCATAATGAAATCAAAGCTATGTGGATGACAAAATATTCAAATCGTAGGATCTAGTTAGTCATGTTCCATGTCAAGACAATCTCTTCTTATATCTTCAATAATACCACATATGGATTATGGATAAATGTACCTACATCAAGTATCCTCCTAGGTTAATAGTGCACATAATTTTTTCAAGATTTGTATAATTTTTCATGGCAACTATTCTTAAAAATATATTTTTTTCATTCATATTACACAAAACTAGACTTTGAAACCCTTTGTCATCAATCTTAGCTATTTTATTATATTTATAAAAAATTGTCATATTTTATCTCGACTTAATGAAAGCTCTTAAATTTAAGATTCGAGGAGCATTTTTCATCAAAGTCAGTGCCACTGGTTATATCAATTGGTATGAATGATATGCCTCAACAAAAGAAAATTCCCACCAATGAGTCAATAGAACTGAGACCACTCTCGGTGCCAGTGAGAGAAGGAGAAGATCAAAATGATGTCTTAGTTCCACCGACAACCTAGTCGGTGGTACTGACATTCCTCTGATCGGACAAGGATTCAAGCAAGTCGGTGACAATGATAATGAAATATAAATGATCAAAATTTCAACCCCATTATCATATCCATATCTTTCCTTGGTCACTCTAGGTCGTATAACACCCAGGTTACTTCAGCCATCACCAACACATTAGAGAGGGGTGGGTAGTTGACCCTAGACCAAAAGGAGTAGAGAGGAAATGGTGGGAACAAGGATAAAGAAGCATCTAAATACCTTTGAGGAGAGATTTGGAGGTCCAAACATCATATATTCACATTCATCTTTAGAGGGGATCTTCATTATTCATTGTTCCACAATATTTTCTAATTATAACATGTTTTCCTTATCCCTTGAAATATATTGTGCTACATTGTTTAATATGTGGGGTTAATATTCTTCTCTTTAGGACTTGGGAATAGCCCAATGTTTATTAGTACTTGAAAATGCTTATCTAGAAATAAATTTTGTTTCATTGTAATGTTAATAATAATATGCTTGATTATTACATGTTCATGATTGGTCACAATGTTCATGTTTTTTCTTCACTGCAAAAGCAAGTTTTATTATTAGAAGAATTATCATTTACATAGTATATAACACACTGCAAAAGTGGTCTAATAGTTGGGTTAGTATCCATAGAGTAATCACTAATCATTTAATCTTTTATTCTTCTTTGTGGAAGTGTGATTTTAACTAGATTAAATAGTATATCTCAGTGAAAAAGCTAATAACACAATCTACAGATTACCAATTTATTTGATGAATGATTATTTTTTTGGATAGACTGAAATTAGGTATAAATTTACACTGTGGTGAAGCTCATTATCATAGAGATTTCATCTCCCTAATTTCACAAGTAGTTCCTAATTTTCTCTTATTAATTTTAATTTCTAATTTTAACTCCACCTATGTTTCATACATTTTGTGCAAATGTAGTCGGTGCTAAACCCGAGTGAAGGAGGAGGATTGGTGGTAAGTTGACAGCCAGATATAAAACCTTTGTCAATATTTCTATGACATGGATCCTTATAAAAATTTTGTTGGAGCATCCCTACCTAGGGATGTGCTGCATTGGCACCCAGGTGCAGTGATACATAAGAAAGGGGTTTTGACACAATAATGCCCAATTGTGTTGAAGGATAGACAAGGGTTTCCACATCTTGGACATGTGTGGGTAAAGAAGCTAGTCCAGCTACATCATCGCCTGGATCTAACGGAAAATGTGCAAGGGTTTCTGAATCTTGGATGAGTGTGGGTAAAGAAGCAAGTCTCGTTGCATCATTGCCTGAATGTAGTGGAAAATGTGCAAGGGAAACATTTTTGATGAAGGTAGGTAAATAAGCAAGTTCAACAAAAAAGGATTAGAGTTGGATCTTGGAATATTGGTTCTTTGATAGGGAAATATTTGGATATAGTGGATACCATGATGAGAAGAAAAGTCAATATAGCTTGCTTGCAGGAAACCGATGGACAAGGGAATGTTGTAGAGAGATTGGAGAAATAGGATACTAAATCTGGTATATAGGTATTTATAAACATAGAAATGGCATAGGTATTATTGTTGATAAGATGTTGAAGGATGATGTTGTCAATTCATAAGGATGGGCGATAGAATCCTAGTTATCAAGGTTGTTCTTGGGAGAAAGACTTTTAACATTATTAGCACTTATGCCCCCCAAGTTGGCCTTAGTGAGGAGGCTAAGTAGGATTTTGGGATGACATGGATGAATTGATACAGGGAATATCGATAGAGGAGAAGATCACTATTGGGAGTGATTTAAATGGTCATGTGGGGAGTAGCAATGTTGTATATGAGAGAGTTCATGGTGGTTTTGGAAACAATAGCATAAATGGAGAAGGACAGAGGGTACTTGATTTTGTAGTTGCATAGGATATGAGTTTGGAAAATGCCCATTTTAGCAAAAGAGAATCTCATAAGATTACTTTCAAGAGTGGGAATAATTGTAGCCAAATTGATTACCTCCTTACGAGGTGGGTGGACCATAAAGTATGCAATGATTGTAAAGTGATTCCTGGGAAAGAACTCATGACCCAACATAGGTTGGTGGTTTTGGATATTAACATGAAGAACAATAAAGGTATGCATAACAAAAACCAAGATACCAAGATCAAGTGGTGGAATCTTAATAGGGAAAAGAAATTGACTTTTCATGATAAACTTATTAAGGAGGGAACTTGGAACTTGGAGTCTAATGTTAACACTATGTGGCATAACATGAGCTCCTGCATAACAAAAACTGCGAAAGATGTTTTGGTGGAGTCCAAAGGTTATGGGCCTCCACAGAAAGAGACTTGGTGGTGTAATGATGAAGTATAGAAGGCTATTAAACTGAAAAGGGTGATCTATAGGACCTTGCCCAAATCTCAAGATGATGCAACGTTATAGAGATACACAAAATCAAAAAAAGAAGCTAAAAAGGTTGTTTAGGGGCAAGGTCTAGATACTTTGATGATATTTATAAGAAGTTGGACATAAGAGAAGGGGGAAACATATATATATATATATATATATATATATATATATATATATATATATATTATATATATATATATATATAATGGCTCATATGAGATAAAGGAAAGGAAGAGAGTTGAGCCAAGTAAAATGCATCAAGAATGAAGATGGTAGTGTGTCGATGAAGGACGATGATGTCAAGAACTAATGGAGAAATTACTTCCATAAGCTTTTCAATGGAGATATTGTAAATAATATTCGAGACTTGTGTGACAAAGATATCATTTACACAATATGAGTTTCACTATTTGAGCTCAATAATGCTTTGAAAAAGATGAAAATTAGAAAGGCATGCAGAACATACGGTATTTCCATTGATGTATGGAAGAGTATGGGGGATGAAGGAGTTATGTAGTTAACAAAGTTCTTTAAGAAGATCATTAATACCAAGAAGATGTCAGAATAGTGTAGAAATAGTACTATAGTCCCCATATCCAAGAACAAAGGTGATGTTCAGATCTGCACAAATTGTAGACATAAAAAGTTGATGAGTCACACGATGAAGCTTTGGGAGAGGATTACTGAGCAGAGGCTAAGATCTATAATGCATATATCAAATAACCAATTTGGTTTCATGCCTGGAAGATCAACAACAGATGCTATTTTTCTTATAAGGAGGCTTATTGACAAGTATGGAGAAAGTAAAAGATATATTCATATGGTTTTTATTGATTTAGAAAAGGCTTATGATTGAGTACCCAGGGAAGTGTTGTGGATAGTTTTGAAGTAAAAGGGTGTGCCAATCCAATACATTGACTTTATTAAAGACAAATATGATAGCTATACTATAAGGGTGAAGAATCCTATGGGGAGAGACACCAACATTTCCTATCAAAATTGGGGTACACCCAGGATCCACACTCAGCCTATTTTGGTTTGTTCTTGTTATGAATGAATTGACAAAGAATGTTCATGATGATATTCCTTGGTGTATGGTAGTTGTTGATGATATTGTATGGATTGACGAAACTAAAGATGGATTGAATGATAAAGTTGAACTTTGGAGAAAGGCATTGGAATTAAATGGATTAATTATTAGTAGGAGCAAAACTAAGTATATGCATTGCCATTTCAGTCAATCTCACAGTGTGAATGGTGGAGCCAAGTCAGACAGAGTAGATATACCAAAATGTGATAAGTTCTATTAATTAGGTTCTATTTTTCTAATAGATGGGGATGTCCAAAATGAAGTTTGTCACAGGATCACTGTAGGATGGTTGAAATGGAGGAGTGAAACTGGATTATTATGTGGTTGGAAGATCCTCTTAGATTAAAAAGCAAGTTTTTAGAATAGCTATACGACCAGCCTTGCTCTATGGGAGTGGATGTTGGGAAGTGACGAAACAAGGCATCAGCAAGATGAATGTAGTTGAAATGCATATTCTGAGATGGATGTGTGGGAAGACTAGAAAAGATCGCTTGAGAAATGACTATATCAGGAATAAAGTGGGGTGGCAAGCATTGAGGACAAGTTGCATGAGGGATGGATCAAATGGTATGGACATGTGCAACACAGACCGACTAATGCGGCTGTATGAAGCAATGTTATTTATTCGAGCACGATTAATAGATAAAGAGGAAGGCCTAAATTAAGATGGGGTGGGCTTATAAAGAGAGATTTTGAATCTCTACATCTCTATCAGAATATGACCCATGGTAGAGATGAATGGAAATGAAGGATCCATGTAGTCGACCCCAACATAGTTGGGACTAAGTCTTAGATGATGATTATGATGATGATGATGATGATGATGAATTTTAATTATAAATTTTCCAATCAACCAACGCAATTCTTTCTTTCAAGCTTGATAATTTGATCTTAATTAGTAGTAGTCTTTTTCTTTATAGTTTCTTGAGTTTGACACTCATAACTCAAAATCTAATATTACTTTAACATGCACACTTGCATTTTAAACACATAGTTTGTGAGTGTCAAGTTTTAGTTTGTGAGTGTCAAGTTTTTGGTGTTGTTTCTGAGGAATTGTCAACACTAGCACTAAGAGTGCTAACACCGAACACTCTACACTATTGTTACTTCTCCTTTAATGTTTATGTTTGCTAAATCAAAATCTGCAAAAGAAATTAGATCTTAGTACCTTGTAATTCTCACATCTTTTTCTTTTGTTTTAGGTATCAATTAATGGTAAGTACTTGTTCAATGGAGTACAAATATCTGGAACCAACACTATCACCACTAGTGCAATCAACACCATTGGATAATCAAGAGGAACTGCTGATCAACCTAGAAGACCAAGAGGTTGAAGAAGAAGAATCAGAGATGTTGAATCATAGTAATAATGGTGATCATGTAAGGGAATAGGAAGAACATACCATCTGAGAGAGAATGAAGGCATCCTTGAATATTCCATATTTGGGTACAGTTAAAAGTCAGGTTGTAAATGTGGGAAGTTTTCAAGTTAGAACCAAGCTTGGTGTCTTTACTGAAGTATTAGACATTCCATGGACACACCAATGAAGACCCAATGCAACACATCAACCTTTTTGTGGAAAGTTGTGATACTTTGAGGATTGACATGGTGGCTCCAATTATTATTATTTAAAATTGTTTGTGTTCTTCCAAGAGTTAGAGCCATAATATTTAGAGAAAAGGGATCAGGTGATAGGCACTTTCTTTTACATATACTTTCCTCCACAAAAGACAACTCAACTTGTAGGGAAGATTCATAATTTCAATCAAGAACCTAATAAATGTTATTTTGAGGCACGAGTGTTATCAAGATACTTCTCAAGGTCACCCACCATGGTATTGATATCTTTAACAAAGGGAATTTATTTTACTACTATCTATACAAAGGGGAGATGAACACACTTGATAGTGCTCGGGAAAGTTTCTCTCTTGAATAACAAGGCCAATACATGTCAGGAGATACTGACAAATATGGCCATGAATCAGTCTCCGATTGAGGGGCATGAAAAACCAAGTTTAATAAAAAGTGTAATGGGGGGCCAAGAAGTAAAAGAGATCATGTCACAAGTCAACTTACTTAATAAAAGATTGGGAGCAATGAATTCTAGTCAATTTGAGGATGATCAGGAGTGGTGCTTGTACACGTAGTATCCCAGTAATTGGAGGAACGATCAAGCAATATTCATGGTGAAGCAATCCAAAATTCTCTTGGAAAGATCCTAATAATTTTTAGTAGGATCCATCTCAAGTGAAACCACCTCCACAACAACAAAAAAATTCTAAACAAAATCAACAATACAAAGTCCAAGTTGATTTGATAGTCTAGAGGGCATGTTTGGGAAGTTCATAACTACAAACTGGACATATCATTATCAAACAAAAAGGGAGAAAAAGAATCAGGGGTCTCAAATAACAACCATGGAGATGCAAATTTTGTAGTTAGCTACCGATGTTGCATATCTTAAAAAAGTTAGCAAGATAGGTTTTCCAAGAAATACCAATGTTCCACATAATCACCTACAAGTGAAGTTCATGTCTATCTATAGTGAGAAGAATCAATCACATGAGGATCCAACTTTGTCCATTCAAAAGGATAACTCTATGTCAGATGCCACAGTCACCCCAGATTCCTTTACAAAGTATAGAGATTCTATATCAAGATTAGGGGAGTACACCTCCAGGAAGTTGTATATACCTTCACACAGGTGAAACGCAACACCAATCCCTTTCCTAGATAGTATGAAGTCTAAAGAGTAGACTGCATATTATAGAAAATTCCCAACACTCTCAACAAGGCAAGAACACAAATTCTTATAACATAGAAATCATGAGGTAACGAGTGCAATGATCTAAGGAAGATTTATGCCAAATTGACAAGATCCAGGATGTTTCATTATCACATGTGTTATTGGACATAACAAGTTTGGGGAAGCATTATGTGGCTTTGGGGAAATCATAAATATCATACCTCTCTCCACTTTCAAGAAGTTAAAATTGAAGGATATGTCAAAGACCTACATGATAATATAGTTGGTGGATGATTATGTAATAAGACATGTTGGGATTTGTTAACATGTAGGTGTGAAAGGTGTAAAATTATTTATCTTGTTAACGATTATGGATAGAGGAAATGTGTGGATCCATATTATTGTTGGAAAGGTTGTTCCAAGATATTGTTAATGTGATATTTTTTTATGGGTTGTGGATACTTGATGCTTGTCATTGATGATGAAAGGATGGAGTTTAGATAATAAAATAATTCTTAATCACCCACCTAAGACAATCCCTAATAGAGGTAAGTATTATCACGAGTCGTGGATGTAAAACAAGTTTTCTAGGTGGGAGGGAAAGAATTATTTAGGTTAATCAATTTTGATTTATTTTGATTTTTTCATTAGATTATGTTCATGTTTCAGATTAGTTCATAGATTAGTTTAGTTTTGATCCAAGTAAACAAGGTGTCATGATGAACTCTTTCATTGTGTAGGGATTGAAATAGAACAATCTCAATGGCACTAATTTCGGTGTTAGTGGCACTGAGATGCTTGATTATTTGGCTGAGAAATTCATAGTAGAATCTTAGTAGTATCAAGCATAGTGTTGGTAGAACTGAGACAGTTGCAAAATTTTGAGAAGTAAAATCTCAATACCATTGAGAACCCTGTTAGTGGCACCGACACTTGTAGATAATTAGTTGTTTGAAGTAATGCTAGAGGGTGAGTTTGAGTAGTCATTTCTTCATGTTATCATATACTATTCAAACATGGGTATGTATATCATATTGACACATTTCTCTCTCAGACATCACCTAGTTGTATCAATGATGGGACAACACCTTCACCACCATGCCTACTTCATCTCTTAAGTGGTGACACACTTTTTGGCCAAAGTACATCCATGTTGATTAAATGACCATTTTTTTTCCTTTTTTGTAGAACAGATTCATATGTACCACTATTATGTGTTCCTTTATATGCTTTTGACATGGGGACAACGCCAAATTTAATGTTAGGGGGAGCAACAGAATAGTGCCTCGATCGCTCTATCTCTATCTCTTACATATTTACTATTTATCATGATTTTTCATACATCTACATTAATTTTTAAATTTTAAGATTTTTACTTTTACTATTCCACAAGTATCTAGTTTTTAATAGTGATTGGATAATTCAATTAAGTCTAGACATTGACATGGTATTAAAAAAGGTATTTTTAGAGAATTTTTACTCTTGAAGCCTATTTTGCTAATTTAAGAGTGTGTTAAATGGAAGAATTGTTTGGATTAGTTAATTTGAAGAAGTACTTAATGAATGAAAATCATAAGCCAACCCTAATGCTTGTGATATGACGATGATGTTTGACTCCAAATATAAAGACCAAGTCTCTAATATAAACCATGGCAACCAAAATCATCAATTGTGAAGCAGCGGAAATTTAAATCTTGACTTTATTCAAAATGTATAAAGAGTACATTACAAATTTTTCCCAAAAGGGGTACATCTTTATACAAGGAACTAGGATCTAGGTAGAGGAAGACTTAGACTAATACAACATTTTCTCCAAACATAACAACTTAATATATAAAAGCAACTATGAACATGCAAGCTATATGTTCTTCTTCTTGTCCTATCCTTAGCCTTAGGTTCACCAAGCCTCCATGCGCACTCTGATCCTAGCCTGGATGGTTGGGGTCATCCAGCAAGAGTAAGATAAAAGTATGTGTCAATATAGGATAAAGGGCAATCATAAAGTTAAGCAATTCATAACAAAAGATTCCACTAAGGAATTCCAAGAAGTGAGAGGCAAATGAGTAAATAAGATTTTAGAAAACTGCCACATATAAATATCAACAAATATCACCTTTGCATGAATATAAATTATGACTCAACATACTATCAATGTAGGGTGAGGCACCTACCAGACCTCACCAATGGCAGGGGGACTAAAACTCCAGTGCCTAAAAAGTGGCAGGGGGACTAAAACCCCAGTGCCTAATATATAAAATGGCAGGGGGACTAAAACCCCAGTGCCCGGCAGGGGGACTAAAACCTCGGTGCCCTGTGGGTGGTTTGTACTCATGTACACTACATTATCAATTGGCTTAAATCTTGACTTTATTTGAAATGTATAAAGAGTACATTACAAATTTTTCCCAAAAGGGGTACATCTTTATACAAGGAACTAGGATCTAGGTAGAGGAAGACTTAGACTAATACAACATTGTCTCCAAACAAAACAACTTAATATATAAAAGCAACTATGAACATGCAAGATATATGTTCTTCTTCTTGTCCTATCCTTAGCCTTAGGTTCACCAAGCTTCCATGCACACTCTGATCCTAGCCTGGATGGTTTGGGTCATCCAGCAAGAGAAAGATAAAAGTTTGTGTCAATATAGGATAAAGGGCAATCATAAAGTTAAGCAATTCATAACAAAAGATTCCACTAAGGAATTCCAAGAAGTGAGAGGCAAATGAGTAAATAAGATTTTAGAAAACTGCCACATTTAAATATCAACAAATATCACCTTTGCATGAATATAAATTATGACTCAACATCCTCTCAATGTAGGGTGAGGCACCTACCGAACCTCACCAATGGCAGGGGGACTAAAACCCCAGTGCCTAAAAAGTGGCAGGGGGACTAAAACCCCAGTGCCTAATATATAAAATGGCAGGGGGACTAAAACCCCAGTGCCCGGTAGGGGGACTAAAACCCCAGTGCCTTGTGGGTGGTTTGTACTCATGTACACTACATTGTCAATTGGCCAATAATTATATCATGCATAAACATTCACTTGGCAGTAGAGTGAAAAGTATAACAAGATTGCAACATAGCATTGGGAATAACACCCAATAAATAAATAAATAGGCCATCATAGGCAACAACAATATCCAAGAACTCCAAGAAATAAAGGATCCAACAAAGCAACCACATTATATAATGTTTCCAAATATTTCAAAAGGATGAACCAACATTGGCAATAGCAAGATTAAGCATTTCCAAGTAAACGAGGCAACATATGTAGTAGCAAGATTCACATAATTCAAATGAATGAGCCACAATGGCATTAGAAGCATAAAATAAGTAAAGAGCCAATAAATGCAATTAGAAGGATAACAAGGCTAGCACAATAATAATTGTGGGGTTGGAAAAGACCCAACTGAAGGATAGGTAGTTTACACAATAAACTTTCACATTCATCCATAGAGATCACATATATGAATAGGGTCCACATAATAGGAGTCACATACATTAACATAGGATTCACATACAAAATAGGGTGCACATACTGAAATAGGGCTCACATACATGTTTTAATTAATTACCATCACATTCACCAATCTAATTGCATCCATTCCATATTTTCCCTAGTTACATTATTTCACATGTATTAATATATATAAAGACATAAAGCATAGGAAAAACCCTAATTTTACAAAACCACGATTTAGGGTTTAAAACCCACCTCAACAGATTAGTCATATTCTCCTGAATAATAAAACATATTTTATTTTACAATTTGGAGTTAAAATGAATTAATTTGGTATTTTAGAATATTTTATATACTTAAGAAGTCATTCAAAGCAAACTTCGAAACAGGAATCCAAATCATGACTTAAAAACCATAAAATCAGGTTCTACACGAAAAATCCTTTCCATTGACTATTTATTCGAATTTTTCTTACATGGGAATGATTTATTATGAATTAAATCATCTCAGCCAATCATAATTTAGGGAAAAGCCATATCAGCAAAATAAGGGGCGATTGGGCCACTGAGGCCGGGCCCACGCTGACGCGGACCAATCACAATTGGTCGCATCAGCAGGTCCACTCTCGCTGACCTGGGTCAAAGGTGAGGGAGCAAAGATGGAGAAGACTGAAATACCCTTGCTTGCAAAATAAATCAATTAAACCGACGAGGGCATTATGGTCATTTACAAGTGTCAATGTTTTTGGAGAGAAACAAAAGAGGATGATGAAATTACACAATTCCCCCTACGAATCAAATTGTTTGATTAAAGGAGTGTGTCCATCTGGGTAAATCTATTACATGGATTCTTTGCATATCCATGGCGCACGACCTGTGCTTGGTCGATCCAGGTTCCATCCAAAAGGGTTGAATGGTGACTGTTCTTCACAAACTAAGCCCGGCGTTGGCTTCATTGCTCTATTCCGAAACGAACAAGCTATCACTAGTCACCTCCGACGTCCCGAGTATCTGACCACGCCCACCAGAAACAGAGGGAGCTTGGGGCTGGAAACTGGGCTATTAGTTGGGGAAGGCCGAAGATATTGGTAGGACTTCGGTCCTTGAGAACTACTGGAGTTGTGGGAGTAGTTTCTGTGGTCATAGAGCCACCGAGGTGTCCTGTCAAGGAGCACCGTCATGGAGGTAACCTGGTCTTTAGGACCGAGTACCTGGGGTCGTCGCGAGGTAAGGTGATCAAACGGAATTGATGGACAGGTGTCTAGGGTTCTTACTACGTGAGCAATTGAACTTAGGGAGTGGGACTCATCAGAGGTAGCACGGAGCTCGCCAGAGATGAAAGCGAGTAGGTCAGGGAGTATCGGGCAAGGAGAAGTGAAATTGGAGGAGGAGGAAGAAAGCTAGCAGCTTGGAGGTCCTTTCTACAGTCTTATATAGGCGTGAGGAGAGCTCTAGACCCTACTGTAAACCGGCGCGGACAGGGAGGTGAGGATCCGAGAGAGGCATTTCTCCCATAGGACACTTCGAAGGTCGAGCAATGGATCGTTGAACCCGTCTTGGGGAGACGAATCTAAAGGGACAGGAATCGCAAGCAACGGTGGACATGAGAGGGAGAACGGCTCCGAGGAGCTGGGGCGTCGTGCCTGCTCAGTGGGAGGGAGGAAGGTTACGACCTCTCTGCCGTTAGATCAGAGAGTGATTAAATCGCGACCGTCAGATGAGCAGCTAAGGGTGTGTGATAGAAGAATAACCCGAACATTAGTGTTGCAACTCGATATAAATGAAATCGATTAAAATCCATAGTTATACTTTATTAAAAGCTCATAAAATGGATTTGAAGGGGCAAATGAAGTCCAAAAGCCACCAAATTTTAACCACATGTTCACATTAAAGTTTAGCATCATGCTATATAATTAGATTTCGTATTTAAGCTCACTAAGGCTCATAACTCATATGTTGTCCATTATTACATGTATTAATATATTAAAAGAGGTGAAATAATATGGAAAACTAATTAATTGAAATATGGGAGTAATATTTCGAGGCAATCATCTCCTAATTATTTCAATAGAAATAACTCACCATATTATTTCATTTTCACACATTTTATCCACTTAAGAGGAGAGAGAAAATAAATAGGTTAATATACTCATAATTAATTCAAATGCACATTGTTACTAATATATTTATCCAAAAAGCTCCAAATTAATATTATCTACTTATATCCATCCTTAATGACCAAATTGCATTATTAACCTTCACTTATCTCCTTAATTGGGTTATTTGTGCAAACACCCTTCATTATCATAAATGAGGGAAGAAGATAATTTTAAACATTGAATTGTGCTCAAATTGCACAAGGGGTCCAAAAAGAATATAAAACAAGGGAAATTTATGAAAAAGGTCCAAATGGACTAGAAGGACAAGAAAAGTTCAAAAGTGGGTAAATTGTAGGAAAGACCCTGAGATTTAGTATGTTACAACACACCACCCCTTAAAGAGGATTTCGTCCCCGAAATCACAACAAGAGGAAAGAGAGGGTGGGTGTGCAACTTCCCAACCTTAAACACTAGGTTATAACCCTTAGTCTAGGGTATAACACAAAATCTACATAAGTCAGGTGTTACTAAGGTTTCCACAAAACCTATAGCCTTTTATCAAACTCAAATTAACAATTTTGCCTTATTAACATAATCTCCATCTTGAAGAGGTATCATATTTATTATACTAACACTTGTGCCACATTTTATTCCAAAACAATTATATCTCAATATTATATCATGTGTATTTCCCCCATCAAGGGTTTTAAGCACAATTAGGGTTTACTAAACCATTTCAACATTAATTAATGTATTAGGTCAAAAACCTTAATAACATGAATTCATCTTCCATTATCCTCTTAAAACTATCATGTAGAATTATCACAAATTATTTTGTAGAAAAAGTTAATATTATCCAAAAAGTTATTAAGCCTATAATAATTCCAAATAATGTTCATATTGCACATTGTCATATCATCTTTCATACTCATATTAATGACATCATTAATCATTTTCGTCCATTACACTTCATATTATAAATTATACATATTTTAATTCACATTAGGCACTTTATGAATATTTATGTGAATCCAATTATTCATTATCATCTTTGAGTCATTATATGCATTTTAGTGAATAGGATGTAACTCATTAAATATTAATGAATTAATTCATATATCAAGTTATGATGAGATGTTAATTAGAGAACAAGGTGATATACCTTACATATATTGATAACTTTGTGACTATAATCCATTTATATGCATTAAGGTATATTATGTGATGATGACACCTGATGTCACTAATGTATCATGAAAGGCATTAAGGGTATATATATGTATATGTTGTCAAGGCTAGATGATTACATATTAGGGTTTAGGTCAACATGATAATTACATGTTAAAGCATCCTTAAGGTGCATTATCCATACACATTTTACCATTAGGGTGGCATAGTCAACGTTATGTATATTCACCATTAGTAATGAATCACTCATAATTATGTGCATCAAGCCTATACTAAGGTTCAAGCATATGAATTATCTTTATATGACTGACTACATATTCATGTGTGTATAAACAAACAAGTTAAAGTATAATGTGCTTGGTAAATTCTTATTCACATAAGTTATTATGTACATAAGTCCACATGGATTGGGTTTCTAACTCCAAAGGTATTTGATTTTTCTTTCAATTGGGTTTCCATCCCCCTAAAAGGGATTTCGTCCTCGAAATTAGATTTGCAAAACCAAATAGGGTACTAACACCATTACCCTCACTCCACCCCTTAAAACGTCAACTAAGTCAAACTAAGATAAGGGTGAAAGGGTACATAAAACTCAACACTAAAAGGATTTACTAACCAAGCTTCAAAGTGTAATATAGGGTACACTAAACCCTAAACCTAGGAGTATAAGGTATTTAAGGATGATTTTTGTGTAAGAGATCAAATCATCACTTAAGGTTTTCCTAAGGTATTCAACAATTAGGAAACATGCCCAAAGATAGACTATTTAAAGTTGTCTGTATCAGAACAGGCCGGGCCAGGTCATATGAGCTCAGGAGTCCTCGTTACCAAGCTAGTGGGGCGGAGGAAAATATTGCCAGCCCCCAAGCTCTGACCCTTTCTAGACACCATCACTTCAACTTATTGCTCTAGTAGCTTCTCAATAGACATTTCACCAAAAAGTTGACAAATTTTATTTCTAATTATGAAATTATTATGATCCTAAATCAAACTTTCATGCTAGGTCAACTCTAAGGTGAAAAACTAGCTAAAGGGAAACTATATAGGCTAGGGAAACCATTTCAATTAGTCAAGAATCTGACTACCTTGATGCTCTGATACCATGTTGTAAAGACCAAGTCTATACTATAAACCATGGCAACCAAAATCATCAATTGTGAAGCAGCAGAAATTTAAATCTTGACTTTATTCAAAATGTATAAAGAGTACATTACAAATTTTTCCCAAAAGGGGTACATCTTTATACAAGGAACTAGGATCTAGGTAGAGGAAGACTTAGACTAATACAACATTGTCTCCAAACAAAACAACTTAATATATAAAAGCAACTATGAACATGCAAGCTATATGTTCTTCTTCTTGTCCTATCCTTAGCCTTAGGTTCACCAAGCTTCCATGCGCACTCTGATCCTAGCCTGGATGGTTGGGGTCATCCAGCAAGAGAAAGATAAAAGTATGTGTCAATATAGGATAAAGGGCAATCATAAAGTTAAGCAATTCATAACAAAAGATTCCACTAAGGAATTCCAAGAAGTGAGAGGCAAATGAGTAAATAAGATTATTTCTTTTTGCGTAATAATAAGAACATAGTTAACTCATCTTTTTTGCATTGCAAAAGAATTTTTTTTCATATTATCTCATGTGAACATTCTAGTTTGCATAACAAATATTCAAAAAGATTATTTCTTTCATTACATATTCCAAAAGGTATTATCCTTATTACCCACTTTTTATTTTTCTCAACCAAGAAAGAGAGAGAACATTTCTATGATTACTCCTTCTCCAACGTGAAAAAATGTCAAGATCAAACATGAATTATTTATTATTTCTATAAGAAGGGGTAAAAAAAGGATTTGAGAAGAAATAATAAACAAATAAAAATAGGAGATACATAGGAAAAGGACTCCCAATTCAACATCATATCTCAGAAGTAATGAAAAAGGAGAAAGTGAATATTTATTTTCTATAAACACCTTACCACCTCTAGTCATCATTAGGAGATGCATCCATTGAATGTATCATACCACCAAAACGAAAAATGGGAATTAGAAGGCATACATTTTCATCATATCTATAATTCAGGGGCACCATATTTTATTGCATAAATGATTTGGATTACTCTTGTGAAACTTATGTTTAGAGACACTCATTTCCTCCACCCATTTCTCTACAAGTTAGGTCATCACCTTGTTACATCCTCATCTATGTTTATTTAGGGAAACTAATTCCAATATAGATGACATTAGTTTATTAGAACAATGTAGATAGGAAGATCATATGATGCACTGAGTGTGTATCCTACTGATCATGATGCTATTCTACATCAAGTTAATTATATTTTCATTTATCTCATTGTTGACATATCTAAAATAATGATTGATTAATGTAGAGTAGGTATTTGTTATGTAGCTGGTGAAGGCCAAATTGGGATCAACTAGTAGATGGAACTTAGAAAAATTAAATTCATTTAATTTGTCATCTTGGTGATTTTTTTAAGCAAACCCAAAAGTGGTGTTACTCAAAGACGAGCAACACTCAAGATTAACAAATTTTGATGCACATAAATTTTTTGTGACATCACGGGCTATTTTTATGGTTTCATGGCAATTATTTTCAAAATGTATGTCTTATCCATATTACATAAAAATAGCCTTTGAAACCATTTTATATCTATCCTAACTAATTTAATTCATTTAAACAAAACATCATATTTTATGTCCATTTAATGAAAGCTTTCTGAATTTTAGGTTCAAGGAGCACTTTTAGTTAAAGTCAGTTCCACCAACATATCAATAGGTGCCATAGAAATTCCTCAACAAAAGAAAAGTCCTAATGATAAGTCAATAGAATCGAGACCATTCTCGGTGTCATTGAGAGAAAGACCCAAAGATCTTTTTAACTTCTTGGTTCCATAGACATTCTGAAAGATCTAGAGGGGGGTGAATAGAGATTTTGGTACTTTAAAATTTAATTAAAAACTTAAAGAAAAGAAGGAGGAAACAAGAAAGACACTTCGATTTACAGTGGTTCCAACCTTTGAATCAAAGGTTGTCAGTCCACTACCCAATTGTTTCCAATTGGGATTTTGAAAGTGATTTATTTTATTTACCTCATAAGGATGTTACAGCAAAATACAATCACCTACCTTTTGAAATAGCCTTCACCTTGAAGTAGCCTCAACCTCCTTGAAGTAACCTCAAGAAACTTTGGAGCAGCCTTCACCACCTTAAAGTAGCTCCACCACCTTGAGATAGCCTTCACCTTTAAGTAGTTCCAACCTCCTTTGAAGCATCCTTCTTGAAGTAACCTCAAGAAACCTTGGAGCAGCCTTCACCACGTTGAAGTAGCTCTACCACCTTGAGATAGCCTTCACTTAAAAATAGCTCCAACCTCCTTTGAAGCAGCCTTCTTGAAGTAACCTCAAGCACACCTTGGAGCAGCCTTCACTTTGTTGAAGTAGCACCAAGCAACCTTCTTTCAACAGCCTCCAACCCTAGGAGTGATCAAGGAGAAAAAAGTACAATATTAAAGTAATAGATTGGAAAAAGAAATACTTAACCAATGAAGTACATTGCTTTGATCTTATATCAAGTGTATAGATCTCCTGTCCACTTAAGATGGACATGGATAAATGTGATAATTGGAATGCAATTTTTCTTGAAAATATGCATGGTTATTCTGTAGAAATACTGACCTTTGAGTATATAGACCACTTAATATGGGAATTCATCCTTTAACTTGGTGATGTTGGATTGTTCCCTATGCACAAATCGATGTCCAGATTATTGCTCATGTCTGAGTAGTTTGCAAAATCCTGTATCTGTCACCATACTTTCTTTTTCTCTGATGGTTCAACTCTAAAAATTGAAGGATTATTATATTCTGGCAAGCCAATTGGCGTGAGATTGTAGCTATAGGACACAACTTTAGATCACAAGGAAGAAGATAGCAAGTGAATCTCATCTTTGTTTCTCTCTAGAATGGATGCTCAAGTGTAGCTTGTGTGTTATAGGTGTCCTAAGGCCTCTCCTATTTATATGTATGGCTTGCAAGTGTCTATGGACATTTTAGGGAGTCTCTAAAGTGTTCTTAGTGCTTAACTAGTCATTAGGTAGAAAGTAGTTGGGTTGCAACGGCTAAAATATTTGTTAAATGTGAAGTTTTCATAACTTTACTCAGTCGACAATATTGTCGACCGGATGACTCTCAGTCCATAATATTGTCAACCAAATGACTGTCTGGGTTCGTCTAGCTATATGCTTGTTTCTCTCCTTTTTAAACCTATTACAACAACTATATCTTGGCCTGCAATATTATCGATCAAGAAGGACTTTTTGTAAGATTTGTAATGTATGTGAGGTCATATTGATGACTCATATGAAACCTATCAACCCTAAAGTCGTCATGAGAGTGTAAGATAGGGTTTTGAGTGGATAAGTAAAATCTAACACTTGATTTACATGATATATAAGTACTTATACTTTATATAGTTGTACAAGTTTTTACATTGAGTACAATCATGAAAATATTAAACATTTAAGCTCATTGATCTTCAATTTATATTAATATTCAAGTATCCATTTAGTATGATCTCCTTATTTCCTTGAACCCTAAAATACTCAAGAAGCAAATTAGATCCACAAGAATGAAATGTTTGTCATCATCAAAACAAAGGGTTTGCTAATGTCCAATTTAGCCAACAATCTCCCCATTTTGATGATGACATTTTATTTCTAAATTATAAGAAAAATATTTGAAATGAAATGAGTTTCATACATGTGATGTACCTGAGATGAATAGATTCTTTTGATCTCATAAAATGTGTGCTAATATACCTAAAGAGATATGGAACATGATACCCATTTTTAAGGCAATGTAGCACCAATTAATGTCAAGCTAAGAGATCATGAAAAATCATGATAAGAGTTTACTTTATTTTATTTCTTCCCCTTTTTCATTTCAAAAATATAATCATATGTGTAAGTCAATAAGATTCCCCCTTAATTGATTACTCCCCTGTAATTGTTTACTTCAAAAAGAATGTCAAGTTTAGCCACAATTCAAAAACCAATATTAATTTCTCAACCTTTTGCAATGGATGTTAAGCCCCGAAATGATATGAGATTACTTTAGGGTCATAGTGGAATCAATAAATGTATCTCTAACAAAATACCAAATTGGTGTAGAGAATCCAATTAAGAGAAAGATTAAAAATATATATATACTTTATATATAAGAATTTTGTGAGCACCCTCTTAATCTCATAATAAAAGTGAGCTTAAATATACAGGAGTATTTTAAATCATAAACAACTTTTAAACCAATAGATTAAGTAAGACTATGAGTCAATTTTTATAAGCAATCTTGTTTCTTTCACTATTTTAAAATTTCTCTTATTCTAAATATTTAATTGATGAGCAAAGTGCAGATTTAATATACCAAATTTAGGTGCAAGTGAATGATTTGATTTACAAATAAGCATTTTGTCAGGCTTATTTTCAGTTGACCATGACCTTGATTGGGGCTCCCCTCAGTCAAACTCCTTTTCGGCCGAGAGGCAGCTCTACAAGTTTCCCATTAATGCAGCTTTATCTATAATGAAACAAGATATAATATTTTCTTTTATATTGGCATAAGTGACCAGACAACTTCTTTTTGTATGCATATTCAACCTTGTTTCAAGTCATGCTTTTAAAAAACATAGATTTCTTCTCTAATGATCCTTTTAAGGAAACAATTTTTACATTCATTTGAAGAGTTTGATGTCCTTATGAGTGGCATATGAATGATCTCAAGTCTTAGTCATTAATGCATAAGTCATATCAAAGTCTAATCTTTCTCATTATATCCTAGCTTTATTTGGTTTATTTCATCATGCCCATTTAGTTTCAATGAATGTTTTGCCTTTAGGTATAGGAGATGAATCTTATGCATCATTCTTGGTAAATTGTCCAATAATCAATTCTTTTTAGTATATGATAAAGTTTTTTTGTGTGTAATCATCTTCAATTCTCTTAGATGTTGACTTATAAATCTTAGATACTTTGCTAGATGCTGAATATTCTAGGATAAATCCTTTTTGTGACTTAAGATCAAATTTGTCTTTACTATCTTTTGTTATAGAGCCAAATTTATGTGAATGAGTTCTAGTGAGAAAAATTTTAGTTTTGAAAAGAAATATTACTTTTTCTTTCCTAGAATACACAAATCAAAAGAATTTAGGTAATGATTATATCCTAAGAAAGTTTCTTGTATGAACAATCCTTTTATGCCATAAATAATCCATTATTTACAAATAGTGTCCATAGAGTTAAGAGGTTTACAATCATTTTTCCTTTATCAAAAACTTTATATTTTCCTATGAAACATAGTGTTTCTCATAGTGATTATGATATAATTCTTTTACAAATAGCATATTTGAAAATTTTGTACCAACATTACCTATGACAATAGTTTTACCTTTGAAGCTTTCTCTAAATGTGACCACTAATTTTACCTTTCCTCCAAGTGTATGAACATATTCTTATTTTCTATTATATGCTTGTTAGAGAAATTTTTATAGACCATCCAAACCTGAAAAGTATGAAAGTTTTGATCCCCATATAGTGGTCCTTTTAGTTAGGATCATTCAAATATATAGAACAATCTAATATGAAGAGTTCATTACATATTTGAGTCACCAAAGTTAATTGCAACTAGATGATTTTATTTTCAATAAAGAGTTCTGATAGAACTATCTTCGGTTGAACTTTTCTTCGACCGGAAGAATTCTTGGTCAAACTATTTATCGACCGGGAAGATTTTCCAGTAAAAACAATGTGGACAGAACTACCTTCGGTCAAACTTTTCTTCGACCGGAAGAGATTTCAGTTGAGAATTTTTTCAACCGAGATGAAGTTTTGTGCATTTTTAGTAAATTCAACATTTCTAATGTAAACATATCATCCTATTATTTACAATTAAGTAATAAAAATATAAAAAGATATATAAGTTCAAGCTTAATTCAGTTGAGATAATACATTATAAATTTCAAAGTGAAGTTCAGGTAAAATCTCAACTAATATGTCCAACATTTCTAGGTTGGGCTTTTTGGAACCCAAACCAAGTCAACATCCTTTTTCTTGTATGGCCAAGAGAATGAATAATGTCCAAGACGTAAATAGTACTGACAACAAATAGAATCAATTTCATTTCTCTTCTTAGCTAGATTGTCTTTAGGCACATACATGACCTTGGTTTTACGTTTTTGTAATTTTCTAATTCTAGGATTTTGGTAGGATTTGTCTTTAGGTACAAATCCTAGACCCCTTCTTCCTTTTTTTTCAAAGAGTTTTCCACGATTTTATCAAGAATATTATTACTCTTTAGACTATCAACATATTTTTGCAACTTAGTAATTTCATCAATTTTCTTAGCAATATCTTGATTTTCTTGATCTAAACTTGAAAGCAAAGAATCACTTTCTCTAATGATGATGTCATAATTTGAATGAGAACATAGAATAGGTTGAGTTTGATAGTTATTCATCTTAGCAAGCAATTCTACCTTTTCTTGAGAAAGAAGATTATTGTTGGTTTCTAAAGCAAGCAACTTGTTATTGTAATCATTAATAGATGATTTCAAGGTAACTCTTTTTCAGACAAGACTTTATTTTTCAAAAGTAAGATCATTCAATTTAGCATACAAATCTACATTAGTTTTTGTAAGACTTTTTATTTTCTTTTTACAATAAACATATTTATCATGCAATTCTTCAATACTAGTGACTAACTCTTCTTTAGATAAATCAAGAAGACTTACCTCATTTTCTTCTTCATTGGTTGTTGCAATGAAACAACTTACCTTGTCTTCTTTAGTCAGGAGACATTCTACTCCTTCTTCTCCACTCTCACTATCGTCACTTGAGTCATTCCAAGCTACTTTGCATGCCTTTTCTTTCTTCTTAAGAGAGGATTTCTTTCCCTTCTTGACTTTAGGATACTCAATTTTTAAATGTCTCTTCTTGCCGCATTCAAAGCACCTAAGGGGATAAAAGGAAGAAACACAATATTTTTTGTTAGATTTAAATCTTCTATATTGCTTACCATTTACAATAAGTGCCTTCTCTTGACTATCTTCTTCAATTGTTTCATTATTTTCTTAAATGATAGTTTTAGTTTCTTCCTTAAATGCAATGTCCTTCCTTTTCTCCTTTTTTGTGTTTGGCTGTCAATCTTTCTTCTTCTTCAAGGGTGACCTCATGTGTCTCTATATTGCCAATGAGTTGCTCATTCCTCGTTGTGGCAAGGTCATTGGCTTCTTCAATCGTTGTCACCTTTGAATCGTATTTTGGAGGCAATGATCTAAGGATCATGGACACTTGGTCTTCCTCACTTATATACTTATCCAATGCAATCAAGCTATTAATAATAGAAGAAAATCTTGCATACATTTCACTAACGAATTCATTAGGTTGCATATGAAATTGTTCAAACTTTTTTTTAGCATGTTAATTTTGGTATTTTTAACTTGAGTGATACCTTCACTGGTAATTGATAATTTATTCCATATTTCATAAGTTGTTTCACAAGAAGATATCCTATTAAACTCACTAACAGAAATAGAACAATATAATGTGCTTACCACTTTTGCATTTAATTGAAGTTGTCTAATCATATCGGGAATCCATGTTGCATATTTAGTAGTAGGAAGTGCATAAGGTAAAGATACCATCCGCCAAAGCTCTAGGTTGATCCCTTGGAAGTAGAATTGCATCCTTATTTTCCAATAGGTGTAGTTGCTTCCATCAGAGGGTGGTGGCTGGCTCACGTAAGTTCTTTCAAGATTGAGGTTGTAAAGTACATTGCCCCCCATTATTCAAGACTTGTTAGGCTCCTTAAATACCTGCTCTGATACCAATTGAAATATCTAGAGGGAGGGTGAATAGAGCTTTTGGTACCTTCAAAAATTAATTAAAAACTTAAAGCAAAGAAGGAGGAGGAAACAAGGAAGACACTTTGATTTAGAGTGGTTCCAACCTTTGAAGCAAAGGTTGTCAGTCCACTACCCAATTGTTTCCAATTGGGACTTTTAAAGTGATTTATTTTATTTACCTCACAAGGATGTTATAATAAAATACAATCACCTTCCATTCAAAGTAGCCTTCACCTTGAAGTAGCCTCAACCTCCTTGAAGCATCCTTCTTGAAGTAACCTCAAGCAACCTTGGACCAGCCTTCACCACCTTGAAGTAGCTCTACCACCTTGAGATAGTCTTCACCTAGAAGTATCTCCAACCTCCTTTGAAGTAGCCTTCTTAAAAGTAACCTCAAGAAACCTTGGAGCAGCCTTCACCACCTTGAAGTATCTCCACCACCTTGAGATAATCTTCACCTAGAAGTAGCTCCAACATCCTTTCAAGCAGCCTTCTTGAAGTAACCTCAAGCACACCTTGGAGCAGCCTTCACTTTGTTGAAGTAGCACCAAGAAACCTTCTTTCAACAACCTCCAACCCTAGGAGTAGTCAAGGAGAATAAAGTACAATATAAAAGAAATAGATCAGAAGAAAGAAATACTTAACCAATGAAGTACATCGCTTTGATCCTATATCAAGTGTATAGATATCCTATCCACTTAAGATGAACATAGATAAATGTGGTGGCTAGGAGATTGCAGCTATAGGAAACAACTTTGGAGCACAAGGAAGAAGATAGCAAGTGAATCTCAGATTTGTTTCTCTCTAGAATGGATGCTCAAGTGTAGCTTGTGTGTTTTAGGTGTCCAAAGACCTCTCCTATTTATAGGAATGGTTTGCAAGTGTCTAGGGACATTCTAGGGAATCTCTAGAGTGTTCTTAGTTCTTAACTAGTCATTAGGTAGAAAATAGTTGTGTTGTAACGGCTAAAATGTTTGTTAAATATAAAGTTTCTAGAACTTTTCTCGGTCGACAATATTGTTGATCGGATGACTCTTAGTCTACAATATTGTCGATCGGATGACTATCTGGGTTCTGCTATCTATATGTGTGTTTCTCTATTGTTTAAACCTATTATAATGACTATATCTTGGTCCTCAATATTGTCGACCGAGAAGGACTTTTTGCAAAGATTTGCAATGTATGTGAGGTCCTATTGATGACTCATATGAAACCTATCAACCCTAAAGTATTCATGTGAGTGTAAGATAGGGTTTTGGGATGATAGGAAAAATCTAATGCTTGATTTACATGATATCTAAGTGCTTATATACTTGTACAAGTTTTTACTTCGAGTACAATCATGAAAATATTAAACATTTAAGCACATTGATCTTCAATTTGTATTGATCTTTAATTATCCACTTAGTATGATCTCCTTATTTCCTTGAACCCTGAAATACTCAAGTAGCACGTTAGATCCACAAGAATGAAATGTTTTTCATCATCAAAACAAAGGGTATGCTAATGTCCAATTTAGCCAACACATCCTAGTCACTAGTACTAGCATTTTTACAATCAGACAATGATTCAAGGAATTCATGCCACCAAAACAAAATTATGGATGATCAAGATTTCACCCCTACTATCAATGATGCAAATCTTTTCTTGGGCACTTGGGTTTATATAAAGCCCAAGGCATGTCGGCCAAAACCAAAACATCAGAGAGGGGAAAACACACCACCCTAGACCAAAAGGAGAGAAGAGGAAAAGGTCAAAAAGCATCTTGACACCTTCAAAGAGAGATTTAGAGGCCAAATGTTGCCTATTCACGTTCATCTTCAGAGGGATTCTTCATTATTCATTTTTCCTCAATTCCATCTATTTTCATGTTTGCCATCTCGTCTAAATTATACTATGATATCAAGTTCAATATGCAGTGCTAATCCTTTTTTCTCTAAGACTGGGAGTATCCCAATTATAATTAAACCTGACAATATTTATCCAAAAATAAATTTCATTGCTTCATAATTTTAATATAATATACTTTATTTTTTCATGTTGATGATTGAGCACCATGTTCATGTTTTGGTTGTTTCTTCATTGCAAAAATGGGTTTTAACAATGAACAATTATAACTAACATAATAATAACACACTATGAAAGTGGGCTAAAGATTTGAGGCTAGGTATCCAAAGACATAAATCATCTTTACTATCAAAGTGGAACTTGACTAAATTAAATAATGGGTTACATTGAAAAAGTGGACATCAAAATTAACAGATCCCTAATTATAATAGAAATTATTATTTATTTCAAAAAGCATAAAATCAAGTGTAAATCACACTATGGTGAAATTGATTATCCTAGAGAATCCATCTCTATGATTTCACAACTAATTCCTTAATTTTTTTATTAATTTAATTTTGATTTTACAATAAACCAAGTCACTTATTTCATTTGGCCTAGTTGATTTGACCTTAAATAGTAGTAGACTCTAGACTCATAATTCCATGATTTCAACAACCAAAAATAGATATTACTTCTAAACGTACATTTGCCTTGTACATGCACAATTTTTGCGCGTTAGTTACATTGTCATCCAAAGATGTATATAAGTTGACCCAAATATAGTTATAGCCATTCTTAAACTTTATAAGCATAAGACCAAAAAAACTAGAGGACTTATTGGAAAACAACCACATATCATTTCATTGAATGTAGCATTTAGATATGAACATTTTTTCTACTGTAAAATAATGGAGATAAAATATGGAACCATGAATGCTTCCTATACTTATAGAAGTCAAAGTCTACCATTAAAATCTCATGTTTTCATGCTACCTATGTTGAGATGACCTCAAATATATGATTCTCTATCAATGAATAGTCTTATGTTTGAGCTTTGTGTTAGTTAAATGAGAATGGTCATATTATCTTATACATTAGAAATAGATTCAAAAATAGGTTGAGTGCATGCAACCCAAAGTTGGTGCCATTTATTGATGTGGTATTATTTGCAAGTGGTGGGTCTACATGATCCTCTATATTATCTCTAAACATGGCTCATCCTATTGGGACAATGTATAATATGTGAAGTACTTCTTTTAGTACGTCAAATGCATACCAATGAAGGTTATCAAAGCTCATGATATTTCTTGTATTCATTGCCATCTATTTCTTGTATACCTTCCACTCAAGGAAAAATCAACATATATTATGTAAATAAATTTAATAAGCTGCCTGCAAGGGTGTATCTCATTGGTGATGGGACCGTGAACACAGGCAGAGGTCTCAGGTTTGAATCCTCATGGGGAAGAATAAAATTGGGATTTATGTCTGGCATGGTTTGCATCGGAACTAATGGGTTGTACGCTTGGTTTACCTTATTCCTCCTGTGTCGGGCCTCTACAGGTCAATGAGGGTTCGGAGAGAGGAAGTTTCCTTGATGACTCAAAATTAATAAGCTTGCATAGAAGTATAATTTCATCTGTCCATGTATTCGTTACTATCTACAACAATAAAATTGTGCAAAAAATGTCAATAATATACGTAAGTTCCCTTCTATATCTATTACATTTTTTTATAAATTAGGTAGGTGAGGTGAAATATTTCATAATTATTCTCAAATTTAATTATTTACTCATATAAAACATAGGAAGCTTCATAAGTTCATACTCCCTTCCTCTAGGGTTAGTAATTGCTCTCCCATTCCTTATCTAGGACTTGGTTCCATCTCCAAATACTCTGACTTGCCTAGAGAATGATATTTGAGAAGATAAATGTGTAGATCATAACATATTTGACCCACCCTAGAGGATGATCACCTACATGATGGAGGAGAGAAGAAAGGTGAAGAAAAGATAGAAAAATTAAAACCTTACTTCTGATTCCACTTTAAATAGCCTTACGGATGATTTTTGATTAAATTCTCCCAAAAAGCACGGATATCTTCATCGGCCTTCCTCCTAGGGAAACGTTCATGGATGTGGGTGAAGAATGAAGAGAAAAATAGTTGATCACACTCATGATTTGAGGCGAGAGGGGTTGGGTATATCTTTATACACCTCCAGTAAGTTTTAATTATTATGTACGTGTTTATTTTAGGAGGAACTGAAGAATGAATGGCTTTCAAGAAGGTTAATCCTACTTCTTGGTCATTGTTGACCAAGATAAACTATTCTCTAGACTGCCACCAACAAAACACATTCACCACCCCCAAAGTTTAGTCCACATAGTTGAAAAGCCAACTGAATCTTTGGCCCTAATTCCCTTAATATGATAAAGAGGAAAGGATTTGAGGGATCCACAAGAATGGTATAGAGGATTAAATCCTAATAAACAATAATGGAATATGTAATATGATTCCTTAAAGAAAAAGAGGAATGGACTAATCTTGTATCAAAGTGTGAGAATTAGAAGGTAGCTATGTTATAGCTCCTACCTATCCTATGGTGAACCCAGATTGAGTTAGCTTTGTCTTAGGGTGACATGAAAAATGAGTCAAGTGCATGATCACACTTTGGTATATTCTACTTGGTTGTATGTAGACCAAGTATCTTCAAGGCATAATGAAAACCAAAAATTCAGTAGTTACAATGGTAGTTTAGTATTCATATTTCTTCTTGCCTCATCTTGTAGTCTTTTAGCAATGGCAAGTGCATTGCTAGAGTTGAATGATATGCATGTTGAGTATTTATATATTCTCATATTAATTAATGAAGATATACATGTGCTTCATGATTCAAATGCATATATTTTCACACATAGCCAATGCCTAAGAGTCCATTGACAATCTATTTATCATCTGAGAGGTAGTCTTTTTCTCCATTGATGAATAGGAAAGTTGAGTGACATTCTGACAAGATGAAGTCTATCTATGGTAGGGGTGTGTGTGTAATGTCTGGTTCCACTACCCAAGGCTTTAGTAGAGTTAAGGAACAATTAGTGGACCCATAGAGCACCAATGGCTCCGGGGTCAAATTCTCGAAAGCTCACCCATCTTGGTACTACTTTGGCCAAGCACGGTTAACCAGAAAGTTCTTAGTGAGGAGATCCCTAAAAAGGAGAGGACCTTGGTGATATGGGCAATTCAATCATTCCTTTTAAGATCATTTCATATGCAGCCTTAATTCCTAGGATGTTATAGCATGTAGATGGATCTTGTATTGGGTTTTAGAATTTAGTTGTAGGATTGTTTGATGAAATTATAAGAAGAAATATAATATTATTTTGTAAATTTCTCTTGAACCATGTGAAACTTTTTGTTGAGAATTTTTGGAAGTTTAGTTTGTGCAATTAACATTGCTTTCAAGATACACAAAATGTTGGATTAAATCACATGGAATATTGTGACTTCCATTTTCAGTCGCACTACAATAATGAAAATGAATGGTGTATAGTTTATCTTATCACCTCAGGAATACATGTAGTATTCAGGCTTAGGTTGATTATTAAGAGCAACACATGACCTAGTGATAAGCAACATGTAATCTTTTGTGATGTCTCAAGGAAATATTTAGGTTATGTATTGATGCACTAGGGTAAAAGGCCACCACTTATGTGTCTAGACATTTGAAGAAACACAAAGATACTTATGTTACACATAATGAGACTAGCTCTAGTCATAGTAGTTCTTGATACTTGGCAACATTATAACATGCCAATTGTTCAAAGATCATCATTGTCAAAAGTACATCTTTAATCAGAAATAAATGAATATGAGTCAAGATAGTGTCTAGGTTTGATCAAATGGTGTGACTGCACAATAGACTACCTCCTAGGGAAAACCAAATAGCAAACACACTTAGCTTTAAGTCATTTTCTACACCAATAATTGGGTCATATCACCTTGCATGTAAAAGAAGACATATGTTATAGAATATATGGGAATGAAAATCCATATGAATGTATATGAAGGAGGATGACTCTTAGAATAATTACACATAAAATCAAGGTAGGATAATATATTTTGCATCAAAAAGGTATGAATCCCAATGAATATTAGACAAGAGATGTAAGAAATCAAGAGAGAAGGCTTTTTAACATGAAAACAACCTTCTATGTTTTGGCAGGTGATTGTTTGTACTTTACCAGGAAGACCTAAGACAAATTATTTTAGAAAATGTGCATGCATCCATGTATCATATGCAGCCAGGGAGTAGTAATATAATTAAGAAAGAACTCTATTGATGGCTAGGTATGAAAAGAGACATAAACGAGTATGTAGACAATTTGAAATCTTCCATGGAGTGAAATTTATACATCAAAAACTAATTGGATCGATGCAACCCATGCTTATTCTTCAATAGAAATGAGATCGTGTAACATTTGTTCATAAACGCAAGATAGAAATGATTCTTTTCTCCGACAAGGATTTCCATCTAATATTTTACATGTATACAAATGCCACCAAAACATATAAAATCCTAGTTCAATAATTACAAAGAATTATGTGAATGAGAAAAATGAAATTGTGAAGTCTACTAATTTTTATAGTGAGTTCATTTGATTACTTTAATTAGTTAGTGATATATTAAAAAGAGATAATTATTATAACAAAAATAAATAAATTAGTGAATACTGGTTTTGAATAGATGTCTTGAACATTATATTAACTTTCTCTATATATTCCAGAAAAAGGAGTGAAATGGGTCATTGATTGTCAAATATAGGAGGAAGTAGTCCATTAAAAGATATGAAGTGTCTGGATTTAAATTAGATAGTGAAGTGTTACTTCAATTCAACATGGGACCAAAAATTCACGGGATAGGTTTCATTGGTATCAAGTTAGTAGTGGTATCCAACAAAACCCTAAGAGCTTATTGATATCCTAGATAAATATAATTGGAGCTACACAACCCTTGACAATCAACTCCATCTTGTTAGTACAATTCACTCTATTTAGCATCCTAGCCATTATGGAACTTCTTTATATGGATCCATGTACTTTTTATTTAAAGGCATCCCTCCTAAGTACCTACAACATAAGGCCATTGTTTATAGACAATGTGTAGCCACCAACAAGCCATGAATTGAAACATCATTACAAACTGAGGTTAGTTCAATTAGTAGTCCTAAGGTCCTTGGGTTACACCTTAAGAATTGCATGATAATTCATGTAGCAATGGGTTTTTATTGGATAGTAAAAACCCAACAAGTTATGAGGAAAAGTAAAAAAAAAATATCCAATTTAGTAGTCAACTCAATTATTTAGTTCACTTAGTTTGTTATAAAGTTAGTTCACATGTTCATTAAGCAATTTAGAAAATTAGTTCAGTAGAAAAGTTTTGGTTAGTCTCAATACAAGATCAGAGTGTGTACTTAGTAGAAATATGAGTTATATCTTTGATTATATTGTTGGCTACATTGCATATTTATTTTATAGTTTTTTTAATTGTTAGTTATGTAAGGCCCCTAAACTTGCTTAATGAGTTGAATAAGATTAATTATCACAATTTAATTCTTATAACACTAATATAACCTTTTGATATGCTTTGAAATCATAATATAAGATTAATTTTCAAATTTGTCCAATTTGGACACTGTTTGAGCAAGTTATGCAATTTTATGCATATTTTGGACTTTTCTACAATTCACCCAATTGAGAGGTTTTCTTTGCAATTTATCACCTGTATTATGTTCCTTTTATATTCTCTCATCATTCTTGATCTTTTTTAGCCATGGGGTACCAATTTAATCCTTGGTTTGAATGTGTTTTCTCTAAGGGTATTTTAGGGTTTACCCCTTCATGGATGAGCTACCTTTAGTAGCTATCAACTAATGAATTATTTGTTTTGCTTGGAAATTCAAGAAACTAGGGATAATCATGTCTCTATGGACGGTGGAGTATCTTCTTTTGTGTGTGCTTGTATATTCTTAATAGTTTAAGACCATGGACACTGGGAAAGATACTAGAACTTCAACTTTTTCTTTTCTTTATCTTAAAGTTTCATATACTTATCCCTAAGCACCAAAATGAGACATTTTCTCTCCACCACTTCCCTCCTTATACAAACCTCATTCTCCCTCTATGCTGCTGCAAATTTCCTATCCAAGGAAGAAGAAAAAGGGGATCTTCTTGGAAAAAGAGTCTAGGGTTGTAATTGACTTCCTTTTAGGGTTTTAAAAGCTTCCTTCTAGTGATCTTGACCTAAAAGAGTAAGAATCCCCTTATTTCCTCCATTTATTTCTTTTTAATCCTTCCTCCTACTTTTCTCCAGGTCATAACCTTTCTGTTCCATGGTAGAAATTTCTCTAAAGCTCTAAACCCTACCTTTCTTTCTCCTTATGCTTAGGGTTTGCTCATTTGATGAAGAAAGGTGCTAGATGGATGAGTTCACATATTATGCTTGGATTTCCTACCCTAACTGCTCGTGTTTTCTTCTGTTTTAGAGTTTATCTTCTAATTAGAGGCAAGTTTTATAACTTGATCCACGTTTATTTCTTACCATAAGCTTTCTAGCTCATGTTCTTGCTTGAAAATGATGATCCATGCACTAAAAAGATATGCTTGACTTGGATTTCGATTTTTATAATGTTTCCTATTCTGATTTCAGTTCTAGATGAACCTGTGATAATGTGTACATTATTCCTAAGGTATAATATGACTTGGATCAGGTTGGTTTGACAACCTATGGTGTTAAGCACCTATCAACCAATGGTCAATTTTAGGGTTTTAAGTTGATTTCTTCTATAAACACATGACTCGATGATGGTACCATTGCAACAACCCTATAGTGTTGTATTCGTGACAACTGATGGTGTGAACCAAGGGTTTCAACTGACTTTCATCCTTTATGTCATGTTTTGGCCTAATTAGAAGCCTGGTGATTAACAACTAAGTACCCTAATGATGCTATTAATCAATGGTGATATTAGTTTGATATTTGATGATGATTAATGAATATAGTGCTAATCTAACAACCTATGGTGACTTAATGGTCACTAATGATGATGGATCAGGTATCCAAAATCTATGGTGAGTTAATCATATAGTTGTAGCATCAATTAAGCCTTAGACCAATGGTTTCTTGGGTTACTTGATGCAATGGTCAGACCTATACTGTAATTGATGGTTTTAACATATGAACTTGACCAAATGGTCAAGATCTAATGTTTATTCCTCCAATAAAGTGGAATGATGGATATTTTAATATGTTGGTCCTAATAATTTGACTTAGATGGCTTCCTTTATATGATCAACTTAAGAAGCTTACTTGTTGACAATGGATGGCTTGTTTTAAATGAACAGTCGATTGTGGGTTTTATCCTACTCTCAATAGAACCCTTATTGTTGTTAACCAAAGGATGTCTAGGGTTAAATGGTGCACTTTATAGATCACAACTCAATAACATCATAGATGATTCATTCAAGGTGATTACTTATGTAAACAACCAATGGTCTTACCTTTTAAACATCCAATGCATCTGGGTGACATTGTGGTATGGTGATATGGGTTGAATGATTATGGAATAAATGGAGGGTTACCTTAAATAATGTAATCTTACCTATTCACTCATATGAATAGAAGGGATGATAACCGTATTGTGTTGATATGTAACCCTAATGAGGTACATCTTGTTATACCTAGCTTTAATATAACTAAATGATGGTAATTGGGTATGAATAGTTCTTGAATGATTAATACAATCATGGAGTACTCTCTTATTGTTGTTGAAACCCTAGTATGCTATAACCCGATGGTTATACCTTGATTTATGTGTGGGTTCACACTTGAGAATAGTATGGAATGTGATGGTGATGCTTCACCTTATGCATACATGATCCAATGGGGATGTTGTGAGTTCAGGTTTGGGTATGAGTGTTGATTAGTAACATTAATATAATTTATTTTGTTGAACTTAACTCTAATACAAATAGATAAAGATGAGTATTCATGTTTAACCTTCTTATATGATGGCATGATGGTTAACTAACCTCCTTAATATGATCATAACCTTAATTTGTTAATTGGTGGTTATCATAGCCACATGGTTGATACTTGCTTATGCTAAACATGTGCATTATGAATATGATGAGGGTTAATCATATCTAGATTCCTTGCATGTTGATGTAATAAAGGAATGTTCTTAATGTTAATATAACCTTGTTATGATTGTTTATGAATATCTCCTAGCTCATTAATGCAATGTTGTGTTGATCAGGTGTATTATATGTCAGTGATATTGTGAAGCCTTGTTATAAGGCACGCAAAGATAATGATGATCTTGTAGGAAATAGTATGATGGTCTTAATTTGGGGAAACCCTGATCCTGGGTACTCTCGCACACCCGGATTAGACCAAACTCTAGAGTTTACGACATCCTTCTCTTAAAGGAGTCAAAATGAGAAACACGATTCGATAGCTAGTCAATAGCGTGATTCAAATAGAAGAGACTAGAGATCGGATGCTATAAAGAAATTATCCAACAATAAGGAACCGTATATAGAACAACATGAGTTAAACTCCACAGATCCCATAAGCATACAGAGATAAAAAGTTTTAGTTACAATGCAATAGTAATTGAAAGTAAAGTGTTAAAAGAGGGAAGATAGGTATCGGCCTCCTTGATGTAGGAGGTCGATACACATAGTAGCGGACCCCTAAGGTAAGACTAATCCAGTACCGGGTAGGAGTCCTATCGAGATTTGCCTGTGTTGGGTTCTTGACTGTGTCAGGTCGTGAACCGTGATGGGTAAAGGGTGTATCGGGAAAGGGCTCCCTACCCGATATGGTCATGTCGGGCAGTCGAGCGGTAGTCATGATGGGTAGGCCATATCGGGTTGGGTATTGTGTCATGTTAGGATGCATGTCAGGTTAGATTTATCTTAGATTCTCAGATCCTCATGTCGGGCATGGTTAGGCAAGCCGTCTCGGGTTGAAGCCCAGCTAGAGACTCGACACATTTTTTGTAGCCTTGAAGGTCGTGTCGCACTACGCTACCGGGTTGAGTTCTAAGTGAACTCCTCTCGTCCCTCTCGGGTTGGGGGTGTGCTCACCTAGTATCACCCAGCAGGCCTAGGAACTCGATGCACTAGCTCCTTTTTCTCTAAGAGTTATCTCTCGTTGGGTTCTAACCTGTCCCATCGGAGTCTTGTAGCTGCTATTTATAGGCAGCGGGCTGGTGGGAGTTGTGGCCCTTGTTGGGCCATGTGTCCTTTGTCTGCTCCATTCACATGGCTTTGGGAGATGTTCGACACGTCTGTCGCCCGACACGACTGGCGGGTGGCGTGTCGTGCCAGGTTGTGAGTAAATCACGCTCAATCGTGTCGGGTAAAGACTCTGGCGGGCTACTGCACCGAGGGGTGGTTTTGTCGCACGATCGACTCTGTCGGCTGATGGACCGTGACGGGCAAAGCTCCTTGTCGGGTAATTGCATTCAATCTGCTAGGGCTCCCGCACGACACACCTGTGTCGGGTTGCTGTCATATCTGGCACAGACTGGGACAGGTAAAGGGTGTGTCGCTTCGCTGCTTGATGGGCCAGGCGGTTAACTTATTGTGGATGGGCTAGGACGGGCCCATTAGCATTCTTTTGATGGTAAAATAAGAGAAACTCTACCAAAGATAGGAAATGTTATCCGGAGCATAGTGGGCATTATTTCTATTCAACAAATAAGATAAAACAGAGAGGAAGTAAGGTTCGTAGGTAGTTTTAATAATAAAATATAAGCTCTAGCAGTCATAAAATGGGTGTTATCAGTTATATGTGACAACTTAGATTTTCTCTCTTTAAATATCATATATCTTAACTCATTAGTTGCTCTATTATATCAATAACCTTCCTCATTGTTAATTGCATGACTTTGAGTCACATTAGGCTCAATTTATGATTTGGAATTGATTAGATGCCACATTTTGTTTAATTGATTAAAGATGACTGCCTAAGACTTTTAAATTAATTTTCAAAATTGTGTTCCCTCAGCATTATTGAATATAGGAAGTATAAGGAATATTTGACACAAGGGAAAAATTTCATGCAAATCATTGTAGTTATGTTTTGGGAGATGTGATTTTTTAAAAATTAGTAAAGAAACACAATTTGAAATCTTGGTTTTAATAATTACATGCCATGTCAACATTATGTGGACACTCCTCTTGACCAATGAGAGGACTCAGACCGAGAAACTGTTGATCGCCCATGTAATCAATCTCCCTTGTTCCCTCTTGACCAACTGTAACCCTTGGATAAAAAAGTCCATGGACCCGGCATCGATCCAACAGCTATGGGATTGTGTTACCCACCTACTCAAAGGATGTGGTTAGGTGTCCTGAGCAACTACCCCACCTCTCATACACCCCATCTTTCCCGAAATGGATGCCACCCTTTAGTTTATTTCTTCTTCTTCATATTTTCCTCCTCTTCTCATTCTTTTTCACCCACAATATCTTCCACCTTCCATCCTTCTTCTTCACATGTTCTCCAGTGCCACCTTCATAGGGAGGTTTAGTCGTGTGTATATCACCACTTCTCAGCCATAGAGAAGGGCACCAACCCCCCAGTGGGACCAAATAAAACATGAGAGGTCACTTTCTAGGCTCAATATCTTCTCCCAACCTGTCTCATATGAACGTCTACCAGCATCTTGAAAACATCGGTGAGCAACATCATGTATTGTGATCTTGAGGCCTGGAAAGGAGGAAACATGATTGAGTCATTGATAATTATCAAGGGTCCAATGTGGACTAAAATCAAACAGCCAGGACCATCATAGATAACCCCCCCTAAGCGTGCTCCTGCCCACCATTGAACAGTCAAGAAGAACATGAACCCACTATTGGGGTGTACCTGATGCAGAGCCTACGATCTCATGCCACGTCAACATCAAGGTATTTTTTAAACCCTCTCCTCTCTCTTATCCTAGAATAAATGATAGATCTTGTATCATTTATAATAAATTACTCCCTCGGCCATAATAGGACTTCCAATATACCAAATTTATCATAAAAATAAGATCTACAAATTAAAAATTGTTTCATCAAATAGTTTTGCTTGTAGTTCCACTTGTATGCTAAACATGACAAATTTCCACCTCTTTTACATAAGTAATGAATTTTAATGCACAACTATGATCAATGATTCATGAAAATGATATCTTAGAGTCTTGTTCATAATTTGTTATGAACTTTTATCAATGACACGATCTTGATCTCATGTGTGTGCCTAGACGTGATCTTTTGATGCTAAATGATGCTAATTTGAACCTTAAAGGTAATATTCTTAACTTTGTACTCAAAACTTGATCTTGAGTACCCCAAATCATTATGTTTGATCTAGATTAGTAACTTCTACTACTTGAGATACCATGATTCGAGATTCCTCATATTAATACCATGTTTTGACTTAATGATGTACTTCGAACCATGAAACATGATTTATATGAACTTATGATGCTACATCTCGAGTATTTCTCTAATGATGCTCTATTATTATCAAAACTACTATGTGATTACCAAATAAGTAATTCATCATGCTTTTTACACCTAAATGCCTAATGGAACATTCTTGTGCACTTATGTGACTAAGTAGCCAAATATTGACTTGAAGTGTGACCTATTCTGCATGTTCATGACCTAAGACCTGATTGTGTTCAAATCTTAACCTAATGATGATCCATGCTATTTTATGCATACAAATTAGTAGACTAATGATGCTTGTAATATCTAAACCAAGAGGATCTTGTCTATGCTCTAATGATGGTAATCTTGCATGACAAAGACTTAAAATTACTAGTTTGACTACGTTGATACTTATGTTGCTTAATCTTTCTTGAATGTCATGTTTCATTAATAAGATCATGCAACCCTAGTATTTTGACCTCTAATATTAACCATGATGTGTCACTCTTAGTATTAACAAAATCCATGATGTATTATGTAACTTGATTATGGCCTTGGATGACCTTTTTGAGACCTTGAAACCCATATCAAAGGAAATGAGTACCTAGACTTAGATGTCACACATAACACCCATGATCATGATTTTTGAACCTAATCTTGTTGATATTGATCCAATTACACTTTTTTGTAATCTCATGATAATTTTATAGACTCAATTACCGAGGTCTAGACAAGCTTGCTAAATAGGGAATCTCTAATCAAATGTTAATCTTGTACTCTACGCACGCTTTATCCTCCTAGTGGTTAGACTAGTGGTTTTGAAATTTCTTGTATGTACATATGCTTAATATGCTTGGATTTACTATACTTGATTGATCTATATGTTCCCTAAGATTACTATGGTTGATCTTGACTAAATTATGTTGAATAAACCTTAAATATAATTGAACATGTCCATTATATAAACCTTGTCAGCCTGTATGGATTCTTGAAGTAAGGGCACAAGGCATGTTGAAATAGGGTTAGCTCATTGACTTTGGTGTTCAGGTCCCTCACGTATAAATAGGGTGACATGTAGGCTTTAAGCCTAAAATTGCCCTCATGGACCCTTCCTTTAGGAAGCTGGTTAATGGACAGATAATGTTGTTTAGTATAATGGAAATGCGTCTAAAATATGTCTGCATGTTTGTAAGGAAGTTTTTGATATTTTACTTTCTTTCTTGCTATTATATTAAGTTTTTACAAGAATATATGTTCTCATAAAACTATGAGTTTATGTCTTCTATAGAATACTCATCCCAGTTGTGCTAATGTGTACCCATTTTATGATTTTAGGTAACAAGTACCCTATGACTCTTTCTATGATCATTGATTCCACCCTCTCATTATAATATGTTGCTCTTATGCCATTTAAATAATCTAATGTCATTCAAGTAGAATTCATATAGGTTGATAAATTGGACTAAGATCTCAGGTACTAGTCTAGTTCCTTTTATACCATGTTGTTTCATACCTTAGTTCCCTATGGTGTTGCTTGTGGCTTGGTTCATGCATATGATACTTGATCCATTCTAAGGATGGGCCCTAGTTCCTTTCATCTTTGGATGACTAGACACTAGGGGCTTGGATTTGGATATTAAAAAATCCCATGACAAATAGTATAAAGGAATCCCATATCCTCTATGCATGTTTAATAACCCAATTCCACCTACCTTAGAGAGTCTTATAGCATCTCATATCTTCGTCAAGGACTACCCTAACCCACCCATTAGATGATGATTAGTTAGTCCCTCATCTCCTCATGTGATCTCTCACATTACAATTAATCACATTATCACTCAATTATGGGTAGCTTATGCATGTGGGAAATTAAAATTTGAATGAATTGGTACAATATTAGTAAATGATAATGATTCCATGATCTGAGTTTAATTTGAAACACAACTATCACTAGTGAAAGCACTCTTGCGTATAAGTGCTCATGTCTGACCTCTCATGTTATATTATTTCAACTTTACCAAATCTAGACTATATGCTTCCCATGTTTGAGGTAAAATGTTAATAATCCTTGATTTGGTGAAATAAGATGGAACTCATGTTTTATACCTCATAGTTGATGAGGTTCCTACTGATTGAACCTATTTTGTCCCTATTTTTTTACCAAATCTCAAACATGATCAGAAAAATCTCTCCCTATTGATATGTATCGTGCCCCATACTTCGATATGACTTGCTCTTGGACTCTCAAAATTAAGATGAAAGATTGTGATACAAGAGACATGTCCCTATTGATTTCTATGCCCCTTTGTATCCCAATTTTTAATAATATTATGGACATGAATCTCTCTCTTTCCATATTATGCCCAAACTCTTGAGTTCCCAATTTGCCTTCTCCATTTCAAAAATACACCCTTACAATGATCATGAAAGGAAGGGAATGTATTTATGACCATGATATTTCAAAATCTTGGGACATGGTTGCCTAATTATGATCTTTATCTTTTAACTCATGACCTTATGAAGTACAATTTGATAATTGAAACCCTCCTTTTGGATATGCTTGATTGCTCATGATTACGAGGACTAATGTGCTACATTAGGGTGGTAGCTGATTTATGACACCCCTAACCTAGGTCACCTCCCTATTATGGCTTCCTCTATATTTTCACCTTGGTGATTATTTAGAGTTTGGAAAGGTAACCCACTTCCACCCAATTTTAATTTCTTGACCTAAGACTCTAATTGATCAAATTCATGATGATATTAACATTCTATCTCGAATCATGATTTAATGACGATCTTGAACTATGTTGATATTGACTATATCTTGTGGTAGACTTCCTAGAAATAACTAGGTCTAGATCATCCATCAACCTTGAATACCATGATAATGGACTTGATAATGATATCTTGAATTGTTACTCGAATGTTGATTGTTGTATACAGATCAATGATAACTTAAGTCTAAATAGGAATCTAGATCCTAGCTTCAAAATGTTTAGACCTATGGCCTTTACGTCCAAACTTTGACTCTCTATATTGAATTATAAAATCTTGACTCGTGATTATTGATCTTGTTTTGACTCAACTACTATGATCACCCTATTTTGATCTTGAGATCACCCTCAATATAGACTGTTGACTTTCATGTTCCCAAATCTCAAAATATTGAAATGGTAGTTATGTTTATTCACTCAATTTATGATTAGGGGATGAGCTCTCATATGGACTAAGGTGGGACCTTATATTGATTTTGAGCACAATAACACGATATTGGAACATGATGTTTGTCTCAAATTTTTGGAATATGAAATCCCTATCATGGATGTATAACCCCACTTAGGCCAATGTAAAATATTGAACCTTAAAAATTGTTGAAAATCTAACTTCACTCTTGATTCAAAGAGCTCTATTCGTCTAAAATAAGATTTGATCTCCCCAAATTTGGGATCTATAAGATATACACTTAAAAGTTGTGAAATCTTGTGATGATATTTCCATTTTGATGATTAATGTGACTATGTTTTCACCTTGATGCTCAATTTCTCGATTCCAAAATAGTGTCGATGTTGATGGAATATTAGCTTGATCATGATATGGAGTATTAGATACCAATATTGACTGATGGATTGATTTAATTTTGGATGGATTGATCTAATTTTGGAGACAAAATTCCTTTTTAATTGGTGAGAATGTGATAACCTAGATTTTCTCTATCTTTAAAGTAATGTACATCTTGACTCATTAGATGCTCTGTTTCACTAAATAACCTCCTTCACACTCAAGTGGATTGTTTTGAGTCACATTATGCTCAATTGATGCTTTGGAATTGATTAAATGTCACATTTTGATTCATTGACTAAAGTTTAGTGCCTCGTTAGAGTTTGAAATGAATTTCCATAATTGAGATTCAAATATATGTAGACATTCCTCTAAGCCAATGAGAGTGCTCAGATAAAAGGTTGTGGATCGCCCATGCCATCAATCCTCCTTGTTCCCTCTTGGCTAATTGTAACCCATGGTTCAAAAGTCCATGGACACTGCCTTGATCCAATGGTTGTGGAGTTGTCTTCCCCACCAGATCCCAAGGATGAGAGTAGGTGGCCATAGCAATTACTCCACCTCTCATGTGCCCCACTTTCCCCAAATTGGGGCTTCCTTTCAGTTTCTTTCTTCTTCCTCATCTTTTTCCCCCCTCTTCTCATTCTTTTTCACACTTTGTCACTCCCACCCACATTCCTTCTTCTTCACATGTTTGTCCAAGGACATCATGAGGAGGTTCATGAGTTCCTATCCTACTACTTCTCGAACACAGAAAAGGGCACCGATTCATCGGCGGGGCTAGGCCAAACATGAGTTGCCACTTTCCGATATTAATATCTTCTCACAACTTGTCTCCTACTCCCGTACGTTACATCTTAAAAACACTAGTGAGCAGCACCGCATCTCATGAGCCCAACACTCAATAAGGAGGAAACATATATGAGTCATTGATCATCATCAAGAGTCCAGTGTGGATTGAGATCAAATGGCCAGGAAAATCATAGATACCCATGTTGAGCGTGCTCTCACCCATCGTTAATAGGTTAAGAAGGTTGCAGACATGTTGGAACGGTGGACCAAACATTGAGCCTATGAGATTGCACCACGTCACCAACAAGGTTCTTTAATACCGCTTTCTCTCTTATCCTAGAATAAATGTTAGATCTTATATTTATACATAGTAAATTACTTGGCCAAAATAGGACTTCTAATATACCAAATTGATCATAAAAATGAGGTCTACCACTTAAAATAGTTTCACGACCTGATTACACTTTTAGTTCCATGGATATGCTAACTTTTCACATGTTTTAAATGATTGGTGACTTTAATGCTCAACTATGATCAATAATGCATCAAGATAGTGTCTTAGATTCTGATAGTACTTTATGATGATTTTTTTATCAAAGAAACAATCTTAATCTACTATATGTGCCTAAATGTGATCTTTTAACTCTAAATGATGCTAATGTGGACCTTATTGCTAACATCCTTAACTTTATGCTCAAAATTTGATCCTTAGTACCCCAATCATTATGTTTGATCAAGATCAATAAAATATACTACATGAGGTACCAAGATTCGAAGTTCCTCATATTAATACCCTATTTTGACTTAATGATATACCATGAACCATGAAACATGATTTATATGGACTCATGATGCTACATCTTGAGGATTTCTCTAATGATACCCTAATGTTACTCAAAACTACTGTGTGATTACCAAATGAGTAACTTATCATGTTTTGTACTCCTAGATTCCTTATGGAACATTCTTGTGCACTTATGTGACTAAGTAGCCAAACATTGACATGAAATGTGACCTATTATGCATTTTGATGAGCTAAGACCTAATCGTGTTCAAATATTTATCTAATATGATCCATGGTATCTTATGCATATAAATCAGTAGATTAATGATGCTTGTGTTAGTTGTGTGCACAACTCTTAAATTTATAAACTCAAACACTACCTCGCCAGTATACAGGTGTAATATTATTGAGGTCGTCCAAGGAGCAAGGTATTGCTAGGCACAAGAGTATGAAACTTCAACAATCTAGATCGATTTAAAAGGTTGATTTGGTTTTAGATTAAACTAATTGGCAAGTTAAAGGAAAATAGTAAATGCTAATTTCTTAGAGAAGGATTAAGATTAGATTGAGAGGATCTTGGATATGGGTTTTCACTTCTACATCACAACTTACATACAACCACAAAATTCAAGCATGCTAGTCAAACATACAAAGGAGGTTTTCCATCATCACACACCTCCTGGTGTGAGATAGTTCTAACTCCACATAGCACTACTGTGTTTATGCTTAGTTTTGAACTACAACATTGGATCCTCAACATAATCCTATCCACTCCCATAGTCAAGGATATTCTGCCAAGGTAATTACTCCTTACTTCTTAACATATTTTCCAATAATATAGAAAGAAGTATACAACATGCAAGTCGGATGACCAGTCATGCAAACAAGCATGTATGTGGCATCCAACTCACAAAAACAAGATTAATTAAGCGGAAGCAATCACTTGCAGCGGATTACTGAAAATCACTAAAAATTAAAACCTTTTTCAAAGAGATCCAATCATAGGAAAACTCTTTCAACAAGAACCAATGTATTATATTTACATCCTGGTTCATAAGTATATATCTTGTACTATCTCTTCTCGAGGGTTACAACATCAACTGCCTTATTAAAAGTTAAACATAGACAGCATAAGAACCTTGAGGCATTAAGCCCAAATCTCAAAGCGATTCATTAAAAGCACTAACTATTAACTCTGAGGACCTGAGAGTACAGAGACGACACATAGGACTTCTATCTACAAACCCGACAGACAGCACACTCCACCTGAGTTGTTGCTACTGTACCTGCTGCTACTGAAGTTCTTCCTCTGCAAGATATTCCCAATCTCCTCTGTGCTCGTCCACCTATAAATGTTAGATCCCAAGGGGGTGAGACAATTGAAAATTGCCCCAGCGAGAGATATAACTCTCTGCCAGAAACATTATTATTGCAGTTTATAATATAAATCTGAACAGAGGATAAGCAGTTTATATCATTCTCATCTTTAAATATTGCAACTATCTATGATAGAGCATTAAATCATTTATTCTCTTTATAGGGAATAGGAAGAACATGTATATCATTTATATATTAAATTAACTCAACATCTCATGCTTTTCTCATGATACTCATTACTCTGATATGTCACCCATGACTCTTTCTTGTTTCTATCTGATGGCCTTAGCCAATCTGCTAAATAGATATTGGTTTATACTGGACATGAGAGTGTACATCATCATGTCTTATTTAGACATTGGTCCATACCAATCCTGTATAAATTTTCCAGGCATTGGATTATACCAATCCTGTGCAACTAGTACGAGCATTGGACTTATATTGTTCTTGTGTATCCATTCCAAGTATTGGACTATGATAATCCCAACTATTCCAAGTATTGGACTATGTCAATCCTAACTATTCCAAGTATTGGGTTATGCCAATCCTAACTATTCCAGGTATAGGGCCATGTCAATCCTGTGCAATTATTCCAGGTATTTAACTATGTCAACGCTGTGCAATTATTCCAGGTATTGAACTATGTCAACCCTGTGCAATTATTCCAGGTATTGAACTATGTCAACCCTGTACAATTATTCCAGGTATTGAACTATGTCAACCATGTGCAATTATTCCAGGTATTGGGATTTAACCAATCTTGTATTATTATTCCAGGTATTGGGATTTAACCAATCCTGTGTTATTATTCCAGGTATTGGGATTTAACCAATCATGTGTTATTATTCCAGGTATTGAACTATGTGAATCCTGTGACATTATTCCAGGTATTGAACTATGTCAATCATGTACAACTATTCCCTTGTCTATTTACACAGCACTAGGTACCTCATTCTTCTACTGACATTTAAACTTTGTCCATGCCATTATTCTCAATCACATTCTTTCTATAAAACAAGTATCCCTCTCTTCTCCACACTTGTATAATCAAGGTTCCATCATTATTATTGTATTATTTTATTATAATTAGTATGTTATTATGTTTCCCTTTTCTTGGTTTATTAAGAACATTATCATCTCTTACAGGGGACTTTTATAAATATCTTGGTACCTCCCACTAGGTATCAACTTACTCATGTGGTTCACAAGGCCTATTAAAATATCTTGTTACCTCTCACTAGGTAACAACCAATCTCATGGCTCATAAAGCACATTTAACATCTTTTCACCTTTCACTAGGCAACAACCAATCTCATGGTTCATAAAACATATAACATCTTAATGTAATGATTAGGACAACACCCTTTATATGTTACTCATCCAAGTATGTTGGATTTGAGATGCATCAAGGGATATCATTCTTAAATAGTTGGATGTGATATTTATGATGTCTTGATATATCACTTCCCTCATCACTTTAAACTTACTTGATTTTATCGATTTATATTGTATTAAGCTATTTCTCATCTTAATACTTCCATATACTAACCTATCACCTTTACTATGAAGTGCATAGATCATAGCACACACATAAGGATTGTCCAACTATCTTCCATGATAGGGACTCATCTCCGGTTAAGGCTTTTCTTGTTATAAAGTTACCTATAATCAATCACTATTCCATTATTAGGATTAAGTTTCCCATACCATCACCATTTATTAGGGTTTAGGGTTTCACATACTATCCAACTTCATTAGGTCTAGGATTGCATATAGCATCATCCTTCATTAGGCTTTCACATCACATTTCCCATAAATAGGGTTTACTATTCATCCCAACTAGGTTTTCTCATGGCATCACCCTCAATTAGGGTTTCTCATGGAATCACCCTCAATTAGGGTTTCTCATTTCATACCAATACATCAAGGTTTTACATCACATTACCCTAGTTTAGGGTTTCATACACTTTACCCTAAAATTAGGGTCTACTATTCAAGCCAATTAGGGTTTCACCCTTCATTCCTATAATTAGGGTTTTACTTTATGTTACCCTTAATTAGGGTTAGGGTTCATTAACCTTCTGGATTAGGGTTTCATGATATCTTTACTAAGGATCATAACTTAATAACCACATGATTAATACTCATGTAAGAATTCCTTTCTATCATCCTTTCAACTTGATTAGGTTTATATCAACCCTTCAATCAAGTATATATATACAACTATGGTTGATAAAGTGTACTGAGACATTGCTTTCATAAGCTTATAGGGATTAACTCATCTAGGGTTACCAATTACTTAGTACCTTATAGGTACAACCCTAGTGATTATCTTTGAGATAAATCAGTAACAACCATAGGGTCATTTTATCTTTCATCACCTTAGGTTTCCAATTAACTCAATTACATTGAAACATGCAAACATTCTTGACCATTGATACTCCAAACGGTTTGAAACCGTTTAAGCAAAACAATGATGAAACCGTATGGAAAAGTCACACTTGAAACCACTTGGGTCTCCAAACGTTTTGAGAACATTTGTTCTCAAACGGTCTTGACACCGTTTGGTCCAAACTTTCTCAAAACCGAATGGACCAAAAAGGTCTTCCATCACTCAATCAATTCAGGATTTAAATCATTAAACCATCTATCAATTGAACCACTGATTTATTCTTCCATTGGACCATTGAATCAACCTTCAATTGGACCTTCAATTAGGGTTTTGAACCCAATTGAACTAGGATTCATAATCAAGAAACTATCAATTAGGGTTTTGAAATCGAGGAACCATCAATGGTTGACATTGTGGAACTAGTCCAATTGAAATCATTGGGTCATCATCAATCCATGACATGACCTGACCTCAAACGGTCTTGAGGTCGTTTGGATGACCTCAAAACGGTCTTGAGACCGTTTTCCCCATCCCATCACTTACAATTATGAAATTCAATTAGGGTTTGGATCATTAGATTGATCAACAATTGAAATATTGATTGCATTACCATTTACTATCTTTGGACCTTCAAATACTCAACCATACTCAACCCTAGACCTCCAAACGATCTTGGTTGACCTCCAAACAGTCTTGAGACCGTTTGGGTGATCTCCAAACGGTATTGAGACTGTTTGGGTTAATCAACCCAAAGATTTAATTCATTCAATTGCAAAATCAGCACTTAACCCGATTAGGGTTTCTAATTGGATGATTGTCCATATATTGATTCAATCAATTGGAACCATTAGATCCTCATCCAACATGTACTAGGGTCTTGGACCTCAAACGGTCAACCCATCCAAACGGTCAACTCATCTAAATGGTTTGGGGTTCAAGATATAAATGGTTTGCAAACCGTTTAGCCTCCAAACGGTTTGGTGAAACCGTTTGGACCAAAATATTAAAACCATTTGCAAGGGACACTTGTTGGAATATGTCCCTAGGATGATGTCATCATCATCTACCTTTGTTCATTCAAAAACTACTTCCATTTTCATGGTAATTACAGCAATGGATCAAGGGAATTTCAAATAGAACAAAACGTTCAACAAATAATGGAGATTTGAATGCAATAACAATATTTAAGGGTTTGATATATAACCCGCTCCAATTGAGCTTCAAAGCTCCAAGCTCCACGTCTTTAATGGTGGAAGAAGCTTTCTCAACTATCCCAAGCTCGTCCTCAAGATTTTAAGTGAAAAGAAATGGCTAGGATAGAAGATTGCATGGAGAAAAGAAGAAATCCATCATTTATTTTCGATTTCCACCATGAAATCATGGTGAAAGAAGGTCAAGAAGCTCACCGACAGGTTGGGGGTTGTCCTCCTGTTGCTCCAAGCTCCCTTGGTCGTTTTTGAAAGCAAGAAATGAAAGTGGATACGAAATTACCTTTCCAAGCTATGGATAAAGGAGCATATATGCATTTTATTAAAAATTCATTTAAGAGAGAGAAAGTAGGGATTATATCCTCCATTTCCTTGCCACTTTCCCCCTTCCCTTCCTTGGTTACGTGGCTATCTTATTTGCCACTTCCCCCCTTCCCTTCCTTGGTTACGAGGCTATCTTATTTGCCTCTTATTCCTCTCAATTATCCATGATTTAAAGAAAAGCAAATTAAGCACCTTAAATCATATTATAATAATATCCATAAGTGAGTGGATATTTCTTTTTCTTATAATAATGTGAGTGAGTTATCCACTTCCCTTAGATATTTTCGTGCCTTTGCAAGGCACATGGTCGTCCACATATATATATTTCAACCATTTAAGTTTTGGTTGAAGGGCACTTCAAATAATATATTTATTTTTGCATATAATTGAAGTAAAGTTCCAATTATGCTTAAATTTTGATTATTTTAATATCAAGATTCTCTCTCCTCAAAAATGATACAAATGAGACGCCCCTCTCATTTTATTTGCTCTACATGATTCCAAGAAACATTAGGGACTATTCTGAAGTGGTAATTTGCATATTGAACCCTGGGTTTTGGGTAAATTGCACATTGCACCAAAATTAGGTTTTAATCATAAACATTGCTTAATCAGCTCTTTCTTGTTACTCAGGCTTTCCCAAGCCATACCTCTACATCATCTTCATTCTCATGATGTTTCAAAACATGAGGAACATCTTATCATGTAACATTTGCAATTTAACCCCTCAACTTGGGTAATTTGCACTTTAGTCCAAAATAGACAAAACATTATTTCAACATTGTTCAAAAAGGACTAAAATTGAAACATAAGTTCCTCTTGAGCCTTAATTACTTTTCAAAAGATAATATCAAGCATATAATTATCTTTCTTAAACAAAACACCTAGGGTTAAGGCATAACCCGGGTCAGGGATGTTACAAGTTATAAACCCCTAACAAGGATTTTGTCCCTGAAATCCCAGATAAAGGGAAATAGATAGTATCCATCATCTCATCAAGTCTTCACATAACATCTCAATGTCATGTTTATGCAAGGCATAAACCCCTAACATATGATGTCCATGCTATATTATATAACCAATCTGATTCCACAGTTAACCACTCTAGGTGGTCAGCATAAATTATCTGATACTAGAATTCTTTACCCTGGTATTCATCACATCTGCTAGAAACACATCACATTTTCATCTTTATTTCATCCTGGAACATTTCTTGTTATATATATCTTTTTCTTGGAACCCAAGTCCTAGACAAACTGATACTCTTCTAAGTATCCATCAAATAAATAGTTTTAATTTATGCACACCAAGTGTCCTAAGACCCACTTGATTGCCATACCCCTGAAAGAAAAGAAAACAAAGGATCATATTCTTCTTATCACCCTATTATTATTCAGGGTTGTTTATTCATGAAAAGAGATTATCATCTCCTCTAAACATTACATGAACCTTCTATTGTTCATGAGTTATTTACTCTTATTTCTTTCTTGGTTCCTTGCCATCAGCATAGGAATCATATAGATGATTACTTGTCATCTTTTCGTAATATCATTTTCACCATAATTACTAGATATAGGTATTCAAACCTTTAGTTCATAATTGATTATTGTTACCTTCCATCAGGTAACTTATTACCTCTAGGTATTCAGACCAGGGTATACATTATACTAAACATCTTCTTTTGTTCATAAATTGATTTACAATTAAATCAAATTCCTTCATATATCAATTATAATGTGGTAGAAATATCCATGCCACATCTCCTACTTCTTTCTTTAGATTGTTTTAGAATGATTACATGATCAGAGTAATCAGAAAGATAACAATCTAGGTATGTCATACTTACCTTGCCTTCAATACATGAATACCTGGCCATGGTATTCAAGAACTGAAATTAGGTAGTATGTATTTGTTTTATATTATGTTTCATATTCTTAACATCTCTTTAAATTTCACTACTTAGTATCTCAAATTTTCTCTAAGTGTTTCTTTTACATCTTTTCCCTTTCTACATGAAAAGAGAAATTTTCAAACATATAAGAGGATATTAATCTGAACATAAGTTTCCATGCTTCTTATCTCTTCCTCATATCCTTAAAGGATTATACAGATAAACTAAACAGCAACTACCTTTCTTATAGTAGGAAACAGAAGGTAACTCAAAATGGAAAATTCTATCTTGACAAGTCTACCTTTTACAAGTTAACTAGCATCATATCTAACCCAAAACATAGACTTAGTTGTTTTTTGTTATTGTCTTTATCCTCTACTACCAGAAGTAGATGGACCAAACTGTGACACTTGTCTTCATCCTCTACCATCTGCTCCACTGGACTGAGGTCCTTGTGGGTTTTGCAGATTATGCCTTGATTGTTGGGTCACCTCACTATTTCTCCTTGGACATTGTTGTCTAAAATGTCCTAGTTGTCCACATTTATGACAAGCTTGACCCCAACTTGATGACCTCTGCATAGGTGCACTATATTGAGGTTGAACTGGTGAAGATTTTGGTTGTTTAGTACCACTAATCATTGGTCGTTGTGACTGTGTAGACTTTCTTTTGAGGTTTATCTCATGTTTCTTTATCGTAGACATTTCTATCCTCCGTATAGACTCCATGAATGTGGCAAACCTCTCTCTACTTTCTAGGGCAGATGTCGGGATGGACATCTCAGCATTTAATCCCTTTTCAAAATGACGGATCTTCTCCTCCTCAGTAGCTGCCATTTGAGGACAAAATCGCAAAAGTTCCATAAACTTAACTTCATATTCGTTTATCGACATGGCTCCCTGTCAGATCTTCTCAAACTGGGAAATCTTTTCATCTAAGTATGTCTTGGGAAAATACTTATTGATGAATTCTCGACAAAATTCCTCCCATTCAACCTCTTCATCATTCATTTTTATTTCTTCTATAACCCACCAGTGTCCAGCACTACCCTTCAAAAGGTACACCGCATGTTTAACTTTGTCAGCCTCTGGGATACTAAGGATCTTAAAGGTTTTTTCTAACTCAGTGAGCCAGAGATCAGCATCTGTTGGGTTAGATGTTCCAGCATATTCTATGTCTCCTACACGAGATAGTCGTTCAAAGGTCTTACCAGACCCATATCCCTCATTGGAGACTGGTGCCCTAGGTGTCGGTGTTGGCATCTGGTCTGCCATATACCTCAGTGTGGTCATGAGTTGCCCAAAAAGATTATGAACATCTGGGTTTCCTCTCATAACTACATCAACCTGGGGATTTTCAGGCACTGGTTCCTCCCTTGCCCGATCCCTTGCACCTCCCACTGGTGAAGCAACATTTCTCTCAACAACGTCCCTCACATTCTTCAGACATCTTCGAGTTATATATCTTCTTCTACATAAGCAGAAGGCACAATAAGATACACTAGAGTACACTTAGAACAGACTCGATACCTTAGTCCTATGTCTCTGTAGACTCAGCGAACCTAGAGCTCTGATACCACTAAATTGTGGCATCCAACTCACAAAAACAAGATCAATTAAGCGGAAGTGATCATTTGCAGCGGATTACTGAAAATCACTAAAAATTAAAACCTTTTTCAAAGAGATCCAATCATAGGAAAACTCTTTCAACAAGAACCAATGTATTACATTTACATCCTGGTTCATAAGTACATATCTTGTACTATCTCTTCTCGAGGGTTACAACATCAACTGCCTTATTAAAAGTTAAACATAGACAGCATAAGAACCTCGAGGCATTAAGCCAAAATCTCAAAGTGATTCATTAAAAGCACTAACTATTAACTCCGAGGACCTCAGAGTACAGAGACGACACATAGGACTTCTATCTACAAACACGACAGACAGCACACTCCACCTAAGTTGTTGTTGTTGTACCTGCTGCTGCTAAAGTTCTTCCTCTGTAAGATATTCCCAATCTCCTCCGTGCTCATCCACCTAAAAATGGTCGATCCCATTGGGGTGAGACAATGGAAAATTGCCCCAGCGAGAGATATAACTCTCCACCAGAAACATTATTATTGTAGTTTATAATATATATTTGAACAGAGGATAAGCAGTTTATATCAGAATAAGCAATTTATATCATTCTCATCTTTAAATATTGAAACTATCTATGATAGAGCATTAAATCATCTATTCTCTTTATAGGGAATAGGAAGAACATGTATATCATTTATATATTAAATTAACTCAACATCTCATGCTTTTCTCATGATACTCATTACTCTGATATGTCACCCATGACTCTTTCTTATTTCTATCTGATGGCCTTAGCCAATCTGCTAAATAGATATTGGTTTATACTGGACATGAGAGTGTACATCATCATGTCTTATTTAGGCATTGGTCCATACCAATCCTGTATAAATATTCTAGGCATTGGATTATACCAATCCTGTGCAACTAGTACGAGCATTGGACTTATATTGTTCATGTGTATCCATTCCAAGTATTGGACTATGCCAATCCCAACTATTCCAAGTATTGGACTATGCCAATCCTAACTATTCCAGGTATTGGGCTATGCCACTCCTAACTATTCTAGGTATTGGGCCATGTCAATCCTGTGCAATTATTCCAGGTATTGAACTATGTCAACCCTGTGCAATTATTCTAGGTATTGAACTATGTCAACCTTGTGAAATTATTCCAGGTATTGAACTATGTCAACCCTATACAATTATTCCAGGTATTGAACTTTGTCAACCCTGTGCAATTATTCCAGGTATTGGGATTTAACCAATCCTGTATTATTATTCCAGGTATTGGGATTTAACCAATCCTGTGTTATTATTCTAGGTATTGGGATTTAACCAATCCTGTGTTATTATTCCAGGTATTGAACTATCTCAATCATGTGACATTATTCTAGGTATTGAACTATGTCAATCCTGTACAACTATTCCCATGTCTATTTACACAGCACTGGGTACCTCATTCTTCTACTGACATTTAAACTTTGGCCATGCCATTATGCTCAATCACATTCTTTCTATAAAACAAGTATCCCTCTCTTCTCCACACTTGTATAATCAAGGTTCCATCATTATTATTGTATTCTTTTATTATAATTATTATGTTATTATGTTTCCCTTTTCTTGGTTTATTAAGAACATTATCATCTCTTACAGGGGACTTTTATAAATTTCTTGTTACCTCCCACTAGATATCAACTTACTCATGTGGTTCACAAGGCCTATTACAATATCTTATTACCTCTCACTAGGTAACAACCAATCTCATTGCTCATAAAGCACATTTAACATCTTGTCACCTTTCAATTGGCAACAACCAATCTCATGGTTCATAAAACACATTACATCTTAATGTAATGATTAGGACAACACTCTTTATATGTTACTCATCCAAGTATGTTGGATTTGAGATGCATCAAGGGATATCATTCTTAAAGAGTTGGATGTGATATTTATGATGTCTTGATATATCACTACCCTCAGTACTTTAAACTTACTTGATTTTATCGATTTATATTGTATTAAGGTATTTCTCATCTTAATACTTCCATATACTAACCTATCACCTTTACTGTGAAGTGAATAGATCATAGCACACACATAAGGATTGTCCAACTATCTTCCATGATAGGGACTCATCTCCGGTTAAGGTTTTGCTTGTTATAAAGTTACCTATAATCAATCACTATTCCATTATTAGGATTAGGTTTCCCATACCATCACCCTTTATTAGGGTTTAGGGTTTCACATACTATCCAACTTCATTAGGGCTAGGATTCCATATAGCATCATCCTTCATTAGGCTTTCACATCACATTCCCCATAAATAGGGTTTACTATTCATCCCAACTAGGGTTTCTCATGGCATCACCCTGAATTAGGGTTTCTCATAGAATCACCCTCAATTAGGGTTTCTCATGGAATCACCCTCAATTAGGGTTTCTCATTTCATACCAATACATCATGGTTTTACATCACATTACCCTAGTTTAGGGTTTCATACACTTTACCCTAAAATTAGGGTCTACTATTCAACCCAATTAGGGTTTCACCCTTCATTCCTATAATTAGGGTTTTACTTTATGTTACCCTGAATTAATGTTAGGGTTCATTAATCTTCTGGCTTAGGGTTTCATGATCTCTTTACTAAGGATCATAACTTAATCACCAAATGATTAATACTCATGTAAGAATTCCTTTCTATCATCCTTTCAACTTGATTAGGTTTATATCAACCCTTCAATCAAGTAAATATATACAACTATGGTTGACAAAGTGTACTGAGACATTGCTTTCATAAGCTTATAGGGATTAACTCATCTAGGGTTACCAATTACTTAGCACCTTATAGGTACAACCCTAGTGATTATCTTGAGATAAATCAGTAACAACCATAGGGTCATTTTGTCTTTCATCACCTTAGGTTTCCAATTAACTTAATTACATTGAAACATCCAAACATTCTTGATCATTAATACTCCAAACGATTTGAAACTGTTTAAGCAAAACAATGATGAAACCGTATGGACAAGTCACACTTGAAACCACTTGGATCTCCAAACGGTTTGAGACCGTTTGGTCTCAAATGGTCTTGAGACCATTTGATCCCAAACGGTCTTGAGACCGTTTGGACTCAAACGGTCTTAAGACCATTTGGTCCAAACTCTCTCAAAACTAAATGGACCAAAAAGGTCTTCCATCACTTAATCAATTCAGGATTTAAATCATTAAACCATCTATCAATTGAACCAATGATTTATTCTTCCATTGGACCATTGAATCACCCTTCAATTGGACCTTCAATTAGGGTTTTGAACCCAATTGAACTAGGGTTCATAATCAAGAAACTATCAATTAGGGTTTTGAAATCGAGGAACCATCAATGGTTGACATTGTGGAACTAGTCCAATTGAAATCATTGGGTCATCATCAATCCATGAAATGACCTGACCTCAAACGGTCTTGAGGTCATTTGGATGACCTCAAAATGGTCTTGAGACCGTTTGCCCCATCCCATCACTTACAATTATGAAATTCAATTAGGGTTTGGATCATTAGATTGATCAACAATTGAAGTATTTAAGGGTTTGAGTTATATAACCCGCCTCCAATTGAGATTCAAAGCTCCAAGCTCCACGTCTTTAATGGTGGAAGAATCTTTCTCAACTATCCCAAGCTCGTCCTCAAGCTTTTGAGTGAAAAGAAATGGCTAGGATAGAAGATTGCATGGAGAAAAGAAGAAATCCATCATTTATTTTCGATTTCCACCATGAAATCATGGTGAAAGAAGGTCAAGAAGCTCACCGACGGGTTGGGGGTCGTCCTCCTATTGATCCAAGCTCCCTTGGTCGTTTTTGCAAGCAAGAAATGAAAGTGGATACGAAATTCCCTTTCCAAGCTATGGATAAAGGAGCATATATGCATTTTATTAAAAATTCATTTAAGAGAGAGAAAGTAGGGATTATATCCTCCATTTCCTTGCCACTTTCCCCCTTCCCTTCCTTGGTTACGAGGCTATCTTCTTTGCCACTTATTCCTCTCAATTATACATGATTTAAAGAAAAGCAAATTAAGCACCTTAAATCATATTATAATAATATCCATAAGTGAGTGGATATTTCTTTTTCTTATAATAATGTGAGTGAGTTATCCACTTCCCTTAGATATTTTAGTTCCTTTGCAAGGAACATGGTCTTCCACATATATAGATTTCAACCATTTTAATTTTGGTTTAAGGGGACTTCAATTAATATATTTATTTTTGCATATAATTGAAGTAAAGTTCCAATTATGCTTAAATCTTGATTATTTTAATATCAAGATTCTTTTTCCTCCAAAATGATACAAATGAGACGCCCCTCTAATTTTATTTGCTCTACATGATTCCAAGAAACATTAGGCACTATTCTGAAGTGGTAATTTGCATATTGAATCCTGGGTTTTGGGTAAATTGCACATTGCACCAAAATTAGGTTTTAATGCATAAGCATTGCTTAATCAGCTCTTTCTTGTTACTCGGGCTTTCCCAAACCATACCTCTGCATCATTTTCATTCTCATGATGCTTCAACACATGAGGAACATCTTATCATGTAACATTTGCAATTTAACCCCTCAACTTGGGTAGTTTGCACTTAAGTCCAAAATAGACAAAACATTATTTCAACATTGTTGAAAAAGGACTAAAATTGAAACAGAAGTTCCTCTTGAGCCTTAATTACTTTTCAAAAGATAATATCAAGCATATAATTATCTTTCTTAAACAAAACACCTAGGGTTAAGGCATAACCCGGGTCAGGGATGTTACAATATAAGCACTGAAGCATATCTTGGAATAGTAATCAACTAGCATTAAACATGAAATTCGAATTCCAATAAGTTACGACATGGGATCTAGTCTTCCATGCCAAAGAAATGAAGTTCTACTGACACATCGAGATGAAATGTAGGTACAAGTAGTAAATCATGTAGTAAAATGTGAGTGCAGAAGGGGAATAACAAAGGAATCCATAGAAGTTGAAGAACAAGTAGGAAATCTAGGTGGAAGATGGAATCTTTTCCTTGCAACTACTTGTACTACAACAACCTTCTCTCTCAAGTGGTTGGAATGGAATGGAGAAGCCTTTTTTGCATTCCTTGAAGAGAAATGGAGTATAGAAGAGGTTCTCTCTCGAGTTACCACCTTGTCTTTCGTTAAAATCGCCCTGCTTCTTATTTACTCTGCTCTTTGGTCAAAAAGTCCTTCAGATGATGAGTGATAACCGTCCCACATGTGTCCTTTTACCTTTAAAAATGACGGGAAGTTTCTCTCAAAATGTACAAAAATAGTCGGTGACACGACGTGCTTGTGAAATGACACGGTGTGTTGCTTGAATAATTGAAGGTGGAACTACCTTGCTCGAAGGATGCATGGTGTGTTAGTTGGATGGCACACTGTGTTGTTGATAATTGGTGAAGATCTGAAAATTTTGGATGAAGTGAACACTCCATGTGCTAATACACACATGCCGTGTTGCTATGCAGGGACTTCATAAAAAAAATTGAATGAAGGGAGACATTGTGTCATCTGAGCGACACGTCATTTTGCTACTCCTCAGGGAGGGAAGTTATCTGTCTGTAACTTAACATGTTGTGCTCAACAAATAACACTGTGTGTTTCTTTCAGAAACTTGAGCAATTCCCTAGAGAATGTGAAATCACTTGGGGAATCCAACTAAGGTCGCATTTTGATCAGATTGAACTCATTTCCTTGTCATTATCATGTACCTATGATCACAAACATGAAATGAATAAAAAAAAACTACAAAGTGTTAAATCTAGTATAATTACATGAAAATGAGGTACAAAGTGGATTGAAAATGTATGCAGAAATGGGGCAAAAGTTTAAAAAAGTATGCACATTGAATTCCCCTAAGCTTGAACTATTTCTTGTCCTCAAACAAAAAGAACACGCAAACTCAACTGATGAAAATCTCAAGAACAAGTATCAATCAAATGAAAATGGAGAAAATTTATCAAGCCAATTCAACCATAATCAAGGGTTACTACTATTAGCCATGAGTTCAACTTAAACATCTTAGATTGAAGTTTTAATCCAACAAAAGGGTAAAACTCCAAATGGAGAATAAACACAACAATATGAAGTAGAATTTAGATGACCCAACCAAATAAATATTGAATATGCAACTTGATCCTCTCAATTATTAATGATGTAAAAGATGAAATCCAAATCAACAAAACTAGTCTAGCAACACTCTCCCTGCCTTTTAGAATAAGATTAAGAGATGAGTATGGACTCTGGATTTTGGTAGCTGATATAGACTTATGCAGATGTGGAATGTTTGTTGGGTCATTTATCCTCTTTTAGGATGTAACACCTAAACATCATAGCCAAATCAAACTTATACTAGACTAGCATGTTACATGGGCAGTTTAGCCATCTTTCATGGGGAATAAAGAAAAAAGGCAATATAGTCAAAACTAGGTCGGGTTTTTCTTGAGAACCACAAGATGTTAGACTAAAATATTTTTCCCCAAGCATAGGAGAGTTGAGTAGATTTCTTAGTCAACATGATTTCATTCATTTATTAAAAAATTCATTGAGAGTGTGGTTTAAAATACACTAAAAATTTGATAAGGGCATCTAGAATGCTAAAAAAGGTTGTAATGTTGATTAATCCAAGTATATTTCAGCCATTACATTTATTATATATAAGCAATAGTGTGAAAGGTGAAACATTCAAGCTAAAAGAAATAAACCAAATTGAAGTGAATGTTGTTGGCAAAAGATTTCTTCTAACTAATGCAAAGCTTGTACAATTTTTCTTCAATTGATTTTTTTAATCCAAAATTAGACAAATAGTTCATCATAAAGGGAATTTAATCCAATAAAGAAAATGAGCCTCACATCATACTAGATTTTCCATTGTATAAAATAGAAACTTAAAATGAAAACAAAAAAGATGATAAAAAGAAACTATAACTACACTACCGGCCGGTTTCTCCCCCCCCCAATCTTGAAAATTATAGTTTCCTCACAACATAAATCAAACTCAAGTGTTTCGCTACTAGGTACTTACTATGGATGGATCAAATTGAAGGGTTGATTCCCTCATGTCCAGCTGGAAAATGTTGGTCTAAGGTTCCATTATCATCAGGATTATTAGCAAAAGTTGGCTCTTGTTGTGGTTGTAGTGGTGGTGGAGGCATGGTGTAGTGGCCCTGGGAGATGTGTTCGATATTTTATATTTGGATCATTGAATGCATATCATTGTACTATTGTCTGAGCAGGGTCAAGCGGGTGTCATGCTGATCAAAGTAACATTGGACATACCCATAGAGATTATGCACATTTGGCATAGCCCAACTGCAATATGTCTGAGTGGTAGTAGAGGGAGGGAAGGTGGTGTTTTTGTATGCACAAACACATCATGTTCGAGAGGAGACATAGTGTGTCTTCTATTGTGTAGTTGGCTTGCATGTCAAATATGATGTTGGTGAATATGGCGTGTGGGCTCAGCTTATGACCTATTCGTAAGGTTGGAAACCTTAAATGAGGGAACTTCAGTGCCGGGGTTGTCAAAATACGTCATTGAGCTTCAACGACAAAGGTTGGCTCTAATTTCGGAAGCAAAGGAGTGAAGAAAAGGGTCAATGTTGCAGCTTGTAGATTTGGGATGGAGCACACGACAGTGTAGGGCACAGTAGATGGAGGCACTTGTACGGTCGACGGTTGTGGAACTACTAGAGAACTGGTGTCGGTGACGAAGAGAAGTGGGTGGCATAGAAGATGGTCGGCATCGAGGATGGACATGATTGCTCGCAGATGTGGGATGGAGCACACGGATGCAAAAATGATAGAAACAACTATTTTCTTCCTTGTTTGAACATGACGCGAACAACGGTGATTTGGAGAATGAGTTTGAAATTGGGGTTAAAATTCCTATTTTTGTAACCCAAACATAGTGTATCTCGATAAGCACATGTCGTGTTTACATGTATATCAAGATGCATTTCCCTTTTTTTCTTTTTTCTCTACTCTATGACCACGTCGAGTGTCTTTATAAGGAGACAAAGTTTGTTCTCATAGAAAAACCTTCAAAGATAACCTCCTTGCAGACACGTTGTGTGTGTTTCCAGTGGAATACTTGAAATTTTCTCTTGAAATGCACACGTCATGTGTGATAAGGCACACGTCGTGACTGTCTCTACATAATTTTATGCTTGTAAAACTTTCTTCAAACACGCCGTGTTTCTCTATCACACATCATGTATTCTAGAGTATTTACTCAAAGTCTATTTTCTGAACTGTGACACGAGTGTCATTTGGCAAAAGTGTTGAGTTGAAACTAAATTTTTATAGAAGTTTGATTTCTTTCTTTATTTTCCATATGCACCTATAATGATAATGATATATACAGTATGAGGGTCTAAATTATTATATTCATCCATGGAAAATTTCATGTGGGAAAGTAGTTGTTGGAGTAGAAACTAAAATGAATATATCAGAAATGTGGGGTCAACCCCCACAAGGAGTATGACTTGGGTCATTCTATCATCAAATGTCTGAGAGGAAGCAAGAGACTCCCTTATCTATACTCTCTCCTTCAGTTTAGAGTTTGCAACGTTTTCCATTGATATTGAATGTTGATTGTTTTCCTTGCAGCTCCATAGTTTTGTATGGATAAACCTTCAACACTAAGAATATCGAGACCATTTTGAACTCAGCTTTCCTAAGGGAGTTTCAACCTAGAGTTGAATAGAAACACTTAATATCCTTCAGAAAAATCCTTTATTCTTATCTTTTTGTCATGCCATGCTTTGGTTCTCTTTTCATAGATTTTTGCATTTTCATATGCATCCATTCAGAGCTCCTCAAGTTCTTAAAGTTGCAACATTCATTTTTCACTTTCTTTCTTCATGTCAATGTTGTGAAGCTTGATAGCCCATAGGGCTTTGTGCTCCAGCTCTAGAGGGAGATGGCAAGACTTACCATATATGAACTTAAATGGCATGGTGTTGATGGTTATCTTAAATTCTGCCTAGAATGCCCAAAGACCATCGTCTATTTGAGAGCCAATCTTTCCTTGAACTTGAAATGGTATTTTCCATAATTCCCTTTGGTTGTCAATTAGATACTTCAACTTGCCAAGTAGTTTGGGGATGATATAGATTAGAAATCTTGTTCTTAACTCAAAACTTGTTAAGAAGATTATTAAAATGTATACCTCCATCTGAAATGATAGCTCTTGGAACTCCAAAGCAAAGAAAGATGATCTTTTGAAATAGTTTGATATCCACTTTGTATCCAAAACTTGGGTCAGAACAACCTCTACCCATTTCGGAACATAATCACAAGTAACAAAAATATATTTATAGCCATAGAAGGATGGGAAAGGGACCATGTAATCTACACCCCACACATCAAAAACTTTGATCTCCAAAATTGAATTTAGTGACATCTCATCTTTCTTTGAAATTCCTCGTGATCTTTGGAAACTGTCAGATGCATTAACAAATGCGTGCATATCTCAAAATAGTTTTGGCCAGTAGAAACCTACACGAAGAATCTTAGCCGATGTCTAACAAGAAAGTTTGGTATGAGTATGTCTGAGTCTCCTAGAGCTACATCTAGGGTGACTGGAAATGACTGCCTCAAGGGAGACCAAGGGATTCTGATTGATGATGGCGATGGAGATCCTCCATATCCATCTGCTTCTATGATCTTGGGTACAACAGGGATCAACCTGAACTTCTTGAACACAATTCTAAACCAAAAACAACAGACAGAACCCCCACCTAGCTCCATGGATGTCGATGTTGCTACATCTTCTGCAAGTTTCCCACCCCTCTTCCATAAGGATTCGGACAAATTAGCAACAATGTAAAACTCATAGAACCCCCTCTTATTTTACAAGGACATCATGGGAAAAAGAAACCAAGACAACCCACATAATTTCATCAAGATTGACGTGGATACATGTGAAATTGCCACACAAGCTTTGGATATTGAAGTATCCACAGATAAAAATTGTCCCACTTTGAATATTCATCAAGAATCCCTAAAAGATCTACTGAAACCATGGAAATACTCTGTAATTGTCAAGCTCCTGTCGAGGGAAATTTGATTCTTAACATTGAGTGATAGGATTAGCATGCTATGGAAGCCTGTAAGGGGCTTTAATTTGATCAATGTGGCAAACAATTTTTACATAGTGTGCTTATAAGGTGAAGAAAATTTATGTCAATGCTCTCACAGGAGGGCCTTGTCCTATCTTTGGGGCATATCTAATAGTCCAAAGATGGTTCTCGAACTTCAATCCAGACATCGCCATACCCCCATATTGGTGGCATGGGTCAGAATTCCCAACTTGCCCATACATCTACACTAGGAAGTTCTACTAAAGGAGATAGGTGACCAGCTGGGGAAGACTAAAAAAGTACATATGAATACCAAATTACAACGAAGGGGATGTTTTGTGAGGATTGTTGTTAAACTCGACATGGAGCACCCCTTGGTAACCATTATCTCCATCACTGGTATCAAGTACAAGGTCGAGTATGAAAACATACCCTATATATGCATGCATTGAGAAAGACTGCAAAAAGAAAATAGAAGAGGAGAATGTGGTAAGGAGAGCCAACATTAAGGCAGGAATGATAATCCAGGAAGCATTGCCAAGAAGGGATGGCTTTTTGAAATCCATACATGCACAACCATTACTGAGAAGACAGAAGAAACCTGCTAATCTGAACTCATAAAGGAAGGGGGCATAATCTTCCAACAGATTTCATAGCCCGGAAGATGATGAAGACGTCGAAGAGATCTGAGAAGTTGTTGGCGTGGACAACATGGCTTCCAGAGTCACAAGGGGTATTGATTGGAGTAAATGCAAAAAACAAGGAAACCCACCAAGAAATTGAGAGGGACAAACCCACAACAGAGGCAGACACACTCATCTCCTACCCAAGAACACCGACCAAATACCATCCATATCCACATATCGGATGCAGAACATACAGTGCAAACCCTTGGGGTGATGTAGTACTTCCCGGGAGAGAGTCCAACACACACCCTTTTCTTAGATCAACCTTCATCCTGGGCACTCAGGAATGAGGCGGCATGGCATGTGTCAATTATTGGAGCCCTACAAAAGCCTCATTGGTCATCCACCTTAGAAGCAAGAAAGTACTACAGGCTGGAGATCCGGGGAGGGGTTCCACCAAGAAAAGAGGGAAAACTTCCCATCTTTAGGACTTGGAAAAAAAGGTGTAGGATATGGGTTCTCTACCGTTGAAGAGTCTAATCAATGAAAATTATCAGTTGGAATGTTCAGGGTATCTGTGACAATGATATCCAAAACATTTTGAAAAATCTGGTACAAAAATACCAGGTCTCAGTTCTTGGGTTGTATGAAACTCATTGTAGTGGTTAAAGAGTGGTGTGAATCATCCATAGATTTGGATTTTGGCAATCTCATAGAGTTGAATCTGCGGGTTTCTCTGGAGCCATCTAGGTGCTATGGAAGTCCATTACTTTTTTATTATTTGCATGACCTAGTTAGCTTCCTATCCATCTTCCAGGTGGGTACAATTATGGATGTATCTCTGCAATAAGTTTTTACTATTTTGGAAAAAAAAAGAATCTTAGATGATGTCTTGTCTCCTTCAAAATGTCCTCTATAGGGTGAGGAGTGACATTCTAAAATCACACTCGGGATCTCTTCATCTGGAATGCATCTCTGGAACCACCCATCATCATATTGCGTAAACAAAAGTGGCTCATCCCAACAGTAAAATTGACATCATGAAGGAACTTCTTTTTATATTGATAAGTAAGATCTAGAGGAAGGCATCTTGTGGCTAGATAATTTGCAAAATCATAAAACCACAGTGTTACAAGTGGGTTCACTACATAGATCTTGTCAATCAGTAAATCATCATCAAGAGGGATATTATCCTTTTTACAGGTGTTGAGATGGGAAAGATGGTCAACTACATTATTTTTGTTTCCCTTCTTGTTTGTAATCTTCAAATCAAACTCTTGTAGCAACAATATCTAGCAGATCAGGTGTGGTTCGACATCTTTCTTGTTCATGAGATATTTGATTGCAACATGATCTATATAGATGACTTTGGACCCAACAAGATATTGTTAGAACTCATCAAAAGCATAGACTATGGCAAGCACACCTTCTCGGTGTTTGCCTCATTTATTTGGGCGTCATGTAAGGTTTTACTTGCATAATGAATGGCATGAAGCTTTTTGTCTCGCCTTTGTCCTAACATTGCCCCTATGATATAATCATTGGCATCACACATGATTTTATATGGAGCACTCCAGTCTGATGGCTGAATGATACGGTCTGAAATGAGATGTTTTAAATTTATGGAAGGTTGCTTCGCATTCTTCATTGTATATGAGTTCAGCATCTTTTTCTAATAAGAAACATAGTGACTTTGCAATCTTCAAAAAACCCTTTAGGAATCTTCGATAAAACCCTACGTGTTCCAAAAAACTTCAAACTTCTTTCATTGTGGTTGGTGTTGACATCTTCTCAATGACTTATACTTTTACTTTAACTACCTCAATTCCTTTGTTTGATATGATGTGACCGATTACAGCTCCCGATTGTACAATAAAATGACACTTCTCCCAATTTAGAACAAGGTTGACATGTTTATAATGCTACAAAATTTCTATTAAGTTTAACAAACAATCATCAAAGGAATTATCGTATACTGTGAAATCATCCATAAATATTTCCATGATCTTTTCTATGAATTCAGAGAATATGGCCATCTTGCATCTTTAGAATGTAGAGGGTGCATTACACAATCCGAAAGGCATTCTCCTTTAGGCATACGTCAGGTAAGTGCATGTGAAGGTGATTTTCTCTTGATCTAGTGGGTATATAGGAATTTAGAAAAATCTGAAATATTCATCTAAATAGCAAAAGTATGATGTGGTTCACGAATCTTTCCAACATTAGGTCAATGAAAGACAAACTAAAATAGTCTTTTCTAGTGGCCTTATTTAACCTTCTATAGTCAATGCACATGCGACACCTGGTGACAGTACAAGTTTGAATTAATTCATTATTATCTCCTTCCGTTACGTTGGTTCCCGTTTTCTTAGTTACAAACTTTACGGCACTTACCCAAGCGCTATCACTTATAGAATAAATTATTCCAGCATGTTTTAACTTAAATATTTCTTTCTTTGCCATCTCCATCATGTTTTGATTTAATCTTATTGGTATTCTATGCATGGTTTGGCATCACCTTCTAAATGTATACGATGTATAAAAATAGAAGGATTAATTTCTTTCAAATCATCAAATGGAATAGCCTATCACATCTTTGTAAAGCCTAAGTTTCATCAATTTTTCTTCTTATTCTTCAGTCAGTTCAGAATTTATTATGATAGGAGAAGTGAAATTTGGTTCTAAGAATGCATACCTCAACCCCAGTGGAAGGGGTTTAAGCTCTACCTTTTTCTCTTGTGTAGTGGTGTCACTTGCCTCCTTCTCTTGTGATGCTTCTTTGGAACATGAGCTTGATGTTGCTTCATAATTTTCTTCATGAAGATCGGGCATCATGTTTGTCTTGTCTTCTTATCTTCAAAATTATTAGGAATTTGTTCAATGGAATTATTGTCATACTCTAGCAAAGAATCAATTATATTGATCAAGTAAAGCTATTCCTTTGTACATGATTCTTTCATAGCATCATAAATAGAAAATACTAGGGCTTCACCTCCTACTATGACAGTTGTCTTCCCTTCTTTCACATCTATAATACAACCAGTAATCCATAGAAATGGTCCCCCCAAAGAGAATTGTCGGATCTTCATGCATAACGAATGTAAAACTTTCCTATTTGCACATGAATATCTTCAATAATCCCTCTTGGATATTTGATAGAAAAATTAGCTAATTGTATTGCCATTGAGGTGGGTTTTAAATCTCCCAAATCCAGTCTTTTCCATAAAGAGAAAGAAATCAGACTAATACTAGCACCAAGATCTACTAGTCCTTTGTCAAAAGTCGAATCTCCAATTTTACAAGGGAGAGTTAATTCACTATGATCATCAAGTTTCTTTGGCAACCTATTTTGAATGATAGAGATAATTCTTTTATAAAGCATTACCATTTCAACTTGATCAGGCCTCCTTTTCTTTGTGAGAATTATCTTTCAAGAACTTAGCATAACAAGATTTTTCAGGAATAACTACAACAAATCGAATATTAACATAAAGCTTGTTGAAAATATCCTTAAAAAAATTTTAATTTAATGTCATCCATCTTGTTAGCAGACTTGTGAGGAAAATGGGCATTAGGCTTGTGAGAAGGGTCACCTTGTGGAGAATTTCCAGTAGACTTCTTCCTTTGACTTTCAGTTGTCTCTTTTAAGTTTGTACCAACAACCTCCTCAGATTTCCGCTTTGAAGGGGGTGAGGATCCTCTGATTACAACTTCACTCATCAATGTTATGGACTTACAACTTTCCCTTGGGTTCATCTCCGGTTGACTAGGAAATGAACCAGAAGATACATTTTGATTAGCAAGAGCTTGTTGTGCAATTTGATTCTCCAGCATCCTTGTGCGAGTAGTAATGTCATCCATTTTAGAAGAAAGTTGATGAATGGCATCTTTCATGAGTTGTCCATGTTGGAAGAAATCCTAAGAGAGATTCCAAGTTGTTGAATGGCATCTTTCATTTTGATATGAAACAAAACCTTCTAAGAGCAATTTCAAGTTGGACTTCGATTGTTGTTGTTGATTAAATTTCTGCTAGCATTGTTTCTGAAGCTCGGTGGATTGTTTGACATTGGTTTTTCCCCAAGTGTAATGATTGTTGACTTTGAGGTTATTGAGAATTTTGAGAATTGTTGTTGCAGTAGGAAAAATTGGGATGATCACGCCAACCTGGATTGTAGGTTATGAAGTATGGATTGTAAGGTTGTTTGCTTCCATAGTTTCCTATCATATTGCATTGTTCCATAGTCTCCTTAGAAGGAATAAAAGAAGGATAGCATGAAGAAGCTACCTATCCCAAAGATTTATTTGTATCACAAATAATATTTATTGTTTGAGCCAGTTGAGTGTTCAACCTATCAAAATTATGTGTAAGAGCATCTAACTTGGCTGCAATCAAATCAATGGCGTCAGCATTATGTATGCCGACTTGCTTCCTAGAAGAAATAGAAGATGAGGGTGGTTGGTTGTTCCTCTTGGTACTCCATTGGAAATTAATTACCATGTCTTCAATGATTGTGTATGATTCCTTATATAACTTATTCATCAAGGGCCCAGTGACAGTGGCATCTATAGACATCTGATGTTGTAATACAGTCCATTGGAGAAATTTTGGAGAAGCAGCTAATTGCTAAGACCATGGTGAGGGAAAAACGTTGGAAGTCTTTGAATATCTTCCATGTGTCATAGAGGGTCTCCCCATCTCTTTGAGAGAAACTTTGAGTTGACTTTGTAGCTGAGTGGTCTTGCTTGGCGGGAAATATTTGGCCAGGAAAGCTTTTAGCAACTCCTCCCAACTATTTATGGAATTCCTTGTTAATGATGAGAGGAACACCTTAGCTCTATCTCTCAAGGAGAATCAGAAAACAAGTAGGTGAATACCATCAAGAGTAATGGCATTGATCTTGAAGGTGTTCAAGTACTACAGAAATCATCTTAATGAAGATTCATACCCTCCATGGGAGACCCTCTAAAATGATTCTATTGAATCATTTGCATGATGCCTCGATCAGTGGGCTATTGATAGCCCCATTAATGTTTATAGCAGTAGGAATGGCGAAGTCCTTAAGAGGACAGTTGTCTTCCATGATTGGCTCATGGTTATTTGTTGAAGATGGTGGTGAAGACAAAGGCGTTGGTGGTGAAGATATATGTGATGGTATTTGTGAGTCCTCCAAGTTCAAAAAGTTTTCACTTCTTGCTCTTCTACAACTGCTCAAGGTACATTCAATCTATGAATCTTTTTTTCACACTTCTTACTCTAAAAAATTATCGAAGCTTTCTGGAAACGACACCAAAAACTTGTTATCGTGTACACAATTATTTAATTTATAAACCCGAACACTACCCACAATTATACGAGTGTGTGTATTATTATCGAGGTCGTCCAAGGAGCAAGGTATTACTAGGCACAAGAGTATTAAACTTCAACAATCTAGATTGATTTCAAAGGTTGATTTGGTTTTAGATCAATCTAATTGGAAAGTTAAAGGAAAATAGTAAATGATAATCACTTAGAGAAGGATTAAGATTAGATTAAGGGGATCTTGGATATGGGGTTTCACTTCCACATCACAACTTACATACAACCTAGAATTTAACCATACTAGTCAAACATGCAAAGGAGGTTTGACGTCATCACACACCTCCTGGTGATGTGTGACAGTTCTAACTCCACATAGCACTACCGTTCTTATGCTTAGTTTTGAATTACAAACCTTGGATCCTCAACATAATCCTAGCAACTCTCATAGTCAAGGATATGCTGCGAAGATAACTAGTCCTTACTTCTTAAGATATCTTTCCAAAATATAGAAAGAAGCATACGACATGCAAGAAGGATGGTGAATCATGCAAACAAACAAATAAGCATTGAAGCATATCTTGGAATAGTGATCAACTAGCATTAAGCATGAAATCCGAATTCGCATAAGTTATGACATGGGGGCTAATCTCCCATGCCCAAGAAACGAAGTTCTACTTGCACATTGTGATGAAATGCATGGACAAGCACTAAATCATGGAGTAAAACATGAGTGGAGAAGGGGAATAACAAAGAAATCTATAGGAGTGGAAGAATATATATGAACTTTGGTTGGAAGACAAAGTTTCATCTTTGCAACTATTCATGCTCCAACAACCTTCTCTCCTAAGCAGTTGGAATGGAATGAGAAGCCTTTATTGTAGTCTTTGAAGAGAAACGGAGTACAGAAGGAGAACGGATCTGCTGGACCTGTTTTAACAGGGGGTACACTACACTTAATAAAATATTTCTACACATGTAATTGTAGATGTAATTCATGGGTCAGGATTAAATAAACAAGAAACGACGCTATCAGAAGAAAGGTGCAACCTGCACCTTGTTAAAAGAGTTACAACAAATCCTCTACCGTACAGAAGAGGTTCTCTCTTGAGTAACTGCCTCAACTTCTCCAAAATCGCCCTTCTTCTTCTCTTCTCTACTCTTTGGTCGAAAAGTCCTTCAAATGACGAGTGATAACCATCCCATAGGTGTCATTTTGTTTTTACAAGTGAGGGACGGTTGCTCTCAAAACGTATAGAAATCATTGGCGACACGACATGTATGTGAAACGACACAGTGTGTCACCCTAAATACGAAGGTGAAACTTGACCGCTCGAAGGATGCACAATGTGTCATTTGGATGACACACCGTGTTGTTGATAATCAATGCAAATCTGGCAAATCTGGACGAAGTAAACACATGTGCTAATAAACACACTCATGTTTCCAGGAAGGAACATTGGAAAAATCTTTGATTGAAGGGACATGACATGTCATTTGAGAGAGGTGTGTTGCTGCTCATTAGGGAGGGACTTTATCTGTCTGTAACTTAACACATCGTATTCAACAAATAACACAACGTGTTTATTTCAAAAACTTGAGAAATTCCCTAGAGAATGTGCAATCACTTGGGTAATCCCACCAAGGTCAAATTTTGATCGAATTAACCCCATTTCCTCATCACTATTGTGTACCTGTGATCACAAATATGAAATGAGTAAAGACAACTATAAAGTGTGAAATCTGGCATGATTAGAGGCAAAATGAGGTACAAAGTGGATTGAAAATGTATGCAGAAGTGGGCAAAAAGTATATAAAAGGTATGCACATCATCTTGTAATACCTAAACCAAGTGGATCTAACCTATTATCTAATGATGACAAACTTGCATGACAAAGATTGAAAATGACTAGTTTGACTCTGTTAATTCATATGTTGCTTAACCTTGTTCAAACCTCATGTTTTCTCTACTAAGATCATGCAACCCTAATCATTTGACCCCCTAATCTTAACTATGATGTGTCACTCTTAGTATTAAAGGAATCCATGATGTATGGTCTTACATGACCTTTTTGAGACAATGAAATCCATATCAAAGGAAATGAATACCTAGACTTAGATGATGGGCCTAAAACCCATGATCATGATTTTTAGCCTAATCTTGTTGATGTTGATACAATTATACTTAGTTGTAATCTCAAGATTATTGTGTTGACATAATTGTCAAGATCTAGTCAAACTTGCTAAATAAGGAATCTCTGATCAAATGGTTAATCTTTTGCTCTAATCAAGGTACACTTTATCCTCCTATTGGGCAAACTAGTGGTATTGAACTTGCTTGTATGTATGTATGCTTGAAATACTTTACTTTATAATACTTGATTGAGCTACAGGTTCCCTATGTTTACTACGTTTGATCTTGACCTCCTTTTTGAGCCCGTTGAGATCAAGCATATATTGTCTCCAAGAAAACTATTTTTGTATGAAAATTTTTATTTCTAAAGAAGATCATGTGTTCATGAATTGTTAGAAGACAAATATGGAGATTCAATTGATTCTTGTTTTTATTTAGGATAAAGGAGATTGAGTTTTCTATATATTATATAGTTCACCTTTGAAAGATTTAATATTATTTAATCTCCAAGTTTTGAGAGAAAACGTTGCCCGGTTCTTGTGTAGGTTACCAAAAGGTTTACCCATGAAGGAGGGAGACGGGCCTCATGTTTGAAAGAGTTATGTAATGTCCAAAATATCTCAAATCTGTTAGGTCCCCAAATGAATGAACATTTTTTTTTATAAAAATAGGAAAGTAATTAGATGACATACAAGCAGATGAGGAGGTTGGGCAGATATCAAGCAAAGTGTGATTGCATAGAGATCGATTCATTGTGGCTCAGTTGGATTGGATCTATAATTAGACTAATTTAAAAGGTCAATGAGATCAGCTGCATCAATAAATAAGTAGAAAACAGTCATATCTGTACTCTTTTTATCGATAGTATTTTGGATTCACTATGAGACAACAAGAACATAGAAAGAAGTAATAATCAATGGTGCATATAAATATATTTATTTACAAACAGTCATAAAGCTGCATATAACTTCTCTTGAATTGGGTCTTCCTTCATATAACATGAACCGGTTTCTAACCAAAGATGGACGGGTTAAAATGAACTAGATACAAGGCTCGTCTACTTACTAAAAGGGGCTTACCTGCTGTTGAAATTTCCCCCAAGTGGAAGTGTTTTCCTTCAACATCCATAACATAAATGAATCATAAACGCACACTGCTATATTCACCTGAAAGAGGTTTAGAGAAAATGGACTTCATACTACCAGTTTTTTCTCAACTAAATTCTTTTGACTAAATCAGAAATGTTTTGTTACTTGAAAGTCATAGTCCACCAGTACATAAAAGAATTTCTGTTATCTAAAAACAGTCATCTGTGAAAGTTAAACTTGACTATCAATAAAATATTTCATTACATTGAAAGTTACATTGAAAAGATGAACAAGATTGTATTCAATTAGTAGTGCTGCTTGTACAAACGACGATTAACATGAATGAACATCGCTGCAACATTTTCCTTCAGTGAGTTTTCCCTATCACGTACAAAATCTGGTGGAATTCTTGGTTTGTTCCTTTAGTTAAACTGCTAGTCATTTGACAAAGTTTAGCAACATTAACGGTCGAACTGTTGTGCAGTAACCTTTGTGTATTTCAAGAGCAGGTCTCAGCATTAATGACCAGGATGTGTGTGATCATGTATTCAAGCTCACTTTTTGTCCATGCCCTTCTCCAAAGCTGCTCTTATTTCACTAATTATCTCCTCAACGCCAATCTTATGCCTACCAAAGAAAAATAGATGTAAGAGGTTGCAGCAACTGATATCAAGAAATTCTCAGAATATTTCTAACAAAGAAAAAGAGAAGGCCACTTTCAAATAGCTGCTCGTTAAAGAGACAGCGCAACTTATGCTAGCGCATACTTCGTCAGCATTAAGACATCGTAAGGAACACTCATGTATACTAATATGATGATATCAATACAGAAGAATCATATATTGTTACATTTAAAATGATGGTAATTGTGATTCCTTGATCGACAGTATCATCGTGCGCATCTGTCAGTTAAGTTAGAGACACATACAAGAGAGAAGATTCATATAGCTCCACAGGAAACATTAATATTAGAGACACATACAATTATACAAGAGAGAAGATTTATAAAGCCCCACAATGCTAACAAGCATTTCCGAAAAGTCCACAAACATGGAAACATATTATAGCCAACATCCAGGAAGTACGGTATGAATGTGCAGTTTGAGCGGTCTCCATCTAGGGCATGTTTGATTTAATGGATTTGATTGTATCGGATTGCATATCTTGATCCAGCAATACAAATATTAAGATCGATTTGTTGGAGATGAAAAGGCCAACAAATCCTGCATTTATTTATAAGAAGTATTTTCTGGATGACCATCTCCATCTCAAATTAGCGGGACGCCATCGTCCAGCCCCATGGTCCCGTGGAGACGGGCTGTCGTGACAGCTATCAGCTCTGTTGATTTTTCCTTATTGCTTTTCTGTTTGCTGCTACTTATGACAAGATTCAGAGCCCAGAATCGGTTCACAATATCTGTTCCTTTTCCTTTTCTAATTCAGTAATGTTTATTTAATGCCCAGCTAATACATCTAAACCAAACATAATCTATCATTGATTTTAGGGATTCCAGATTCGTAATACAGAGTCGGATAACTGCAGGATCTTTAAGGATCAAACTGAATCCTATAACTCAAATATACCGCTTCTCATTAATCAATAATCGGGTAGCTGGACATTGATATGTCAGATTTCAATTTACATATCTGACAACTGGCTTTGAGAATACATATCAATGTGGCTGCCTGCGCATGAGATTCCATGCTCATATGTCTCTGTCAATTACAGGACCCCACTGTATGAAGTGAGTGGCCAATTCTTTGGGTGGGCCCTACCTTCTATCTCCCCTCTCCGTGCCGTGCGCATCTCTCCTGCAGCTCTCTGCACAAACAGGCATGACAATCACTTCATTAACTACCTGTACTGAACAGGTGGTTGAAGACCTCTGCGTTCCTGATTACCATCTCCCTGTGTCTTCCATAATCCAGAAATTACAACCATGCATCAAATCTGGTGGTGACACTTTTTTCATGTTTCCTAAACCCACGCTCCCAAATTTGAACCTTCCACTTTCTCAGGAGTAACAAGTATGTCCCTTGCCTAGTATCCAAACTGTTCTGTCTCCATGCACAATCTTTCCTCCTCTGCCATCCTCCATCCGCTTCCTTCACCCTCTTGCATTGTCATTAACAGCTCCTCCGCTTGCTCTTTGTTTCCACCCCCACCCCCCTCCCCAGAAACCTCACACTCCCCTCTCCCTCCAGCAAGTCAAATGTGTTACTTGCACTGGTCAGCAAAAAAGTGACATTATATGTGGTGCATCACCACCTAATATATCATCTGCACACTTTCAAGGTGCTTGAAGATTCCCACAATCGATATGGGTGGAATATTTTTTGATCCTATATGGGCGTGAGATCGATGATCAAATGGGTGCAACATCGAGATCCTTCAGGCCCTCAACAGTCACGTACTATTGGAGACATACAACAAGGACAGTGAGTCAGGATCCTTTCAAGTACAAGGACAGAAAACTCCTCCAGAACTGGGACATTTTCAAGGCCTTCCTCATTTGTCCTCGCCTCCAAGATAGTGCAGGTTCCTCCCTGACATTATCTCCTCCACCCAGGTGGTCCAGGGCTGGGTCATCTTTTCCAATGGTCTTGATCCTTCGTCACCACTAAGATCCTACAGGTGCCTTCATCTGTTTATCCAAAAGTGCCTTGTAACAACATCACTGATTTTTCCTGAATGTGTTGCTATCTGTTACAGTGGCCAGCTAATAACAATGCCTATCTGAAAAACGGTCATTTTATGCCAGTGCAGCAGGATGGGAAGGATTACAACATGTAAACAGAGCAATTGGAGATGTTATTGAACCAACATCGTCATGCATCTCTGGTCATTGTATCATGACTACTATTAAGTACTAAACCCTTGAGTTGTTTCTCTTCTCCTCTGGACCTCTATGTAATTTCTCCCTTAATGATGTTTAGTCCCCCTTTGTGTAAACATGGTTTTCTATGAATCCAGGGCCCTATAAATAAAGCATGGTTTCTTATCAAAAAAGAATCGTATATCGTGTAAACTACAGCAAGTAACTCCATTATGCGTTGGAAAATCGTCTGCTTCTAACAGTTTCTCTGCGAATGTTTGGTGTTTTAAAATACTCTTAAATCTGTGGGATACACTTATATCATCTATACCAATAAGCATAATCCCTGGGAAGCACGGGCACGTCTATCTTGTCCTCGTGTCTATTTCAGGCACATTTTAGACACAGGCACGGCTTGGACATATCCCAAAAAGTTATGGACATGGCAGTATATGTTCAGTCCCTTTTGGTCCTCTTTTGCATCACGGACACAACTAGAGACTCCCTCCACATGCCAGCACAGCAGCTGCTGATGCAGTAGATTATATCAGGGTGTAAGTTTAGAAGAAACAAAGCCATTTACAAATTATATTTGAAAAATTGTATTACAAGGCTGAAATTTAATAAGCAAGCAAAACAACATCGATGAACTATATTCAATTTGTATAATTAGATATATGTCTTAGATAGCATGATTGGATGAACCACATCAAAGTCCAGTAAATTGACTAACTGAGTAATGACAAGTCATCTATTCGTTTTAAAAATCTATTATCTCTACTAAAACTTATCTACTTGTTTCTGCTACAAAGTTGTTTTTGCATACAAATACATACATACATAGCGCGCACGTACGCGCGCGTGTGTGTGTCCGGTGAGATGGTGAGAGCACAAGTGGCATTTAGATAAGTATAAAGTTGGAATTTGATGCCAAAAATACAAACATATGGATGGAAAGAGCAAAAACCCATTTCCCTTCACACAAAATTCACGATGATAGAACATGTTTTAACTATCCATATCTAAAATATACAGTTTTGCATCCAATGGCCAGCCTCAAACGCGATCAAGATGTTGAAAAGTAACCCACTGCTGCACATGACGTACGAGTCCAATGATAATGAAAATCGGTGTATTTATAACTACAATGGAATAGTCTTAATCCATATGGTTGGATTATGAAAAATCGATCATCATAAAGACTTGTTAAAATGTCTCTCACACTCTCACTAAGATCTACATCTCACTAGATCGTCTCCTGTGCGTATATGTTTGTGTGCTTACACGTATGTGTGTGTACCCACACGCACATATATACACAAACACACACACACCATATATATATATATATATATATATATATATATATATATAGAGAGAGAGAGAGAGAGTCAGGCTAGAATACACTTGAGTGTACAGATCGCACGAATACACTCAAGTGTGTTTGCATATCAAGACTATTTTTTACAAAATCTAAACCATTGATCTTCACCGGCATACTATAACTAGGCTACATACAAATATTGAGCCCATTTGGATGAGTGTAAGTCACTCATCCAAGGGCAACAAAATCGACGCGCAAAACTAATTTGAAATGCATAATTTTTGCGGTCTTTATAACATGACCTATAAATGTCCAAATGTGCTCAAATTTTGCGTATGAGCTATTCACAAGATGTTTAAGAAGATCAACGGATTAGATTTTTTAAAAAAATATTGCATCATGAAAAACTACTTGAGTGTATTCTACTCTGAATACACTCGAGTGTATTCTAGCAGAATACACTCAAGTATATAGTCAGGCTAGAATACACTCGAGTATATAGTCAGGCTAGAATACACTCGAGTGTATTTATATATATATATATATATATATATATATATATATATATAGTCAGGCTAGAATACACTCGAGTGTATTCGGAGCAGAATACACTCAAGTAGTTTTTTATGATGCAATATTTTTTTCAAAAATCTAATCTGTTGATCTTCTTAAACATCTTGTGAATAGCTCATACACAAAATTTGAGCACGTTTGGACATTTGTATGTCATGTTATAAAGATCGCAAAAATTATGCATTTTAAATTAGTTTCACGCGTCGATTTTGTGGCCCTTGGATGAGTGACTTACACTCATCCAAATGGGCTCAAAATTTGTATGTAGTCTAGTTATAGTATGACAGTGAAGATCAATGGATTACATTTTGCAAAAAAATAGTCTTGATATGCAAACACACTTGAGTGTATTTGTGTGATCTATACACTCGAGTGTATTCTAGCCTAACTATATATATATATATATATATATATATATATATATATGTGTGTGTGTGTGTGTGTGTGTGTGTCGTTCATTCATTGCCCGCGCGGGTAGCTACCCGCTCGAAATTTGGTTACTTTTTATGGAGTTTCTTACTTTACACATGTACACGGTTACTTTACCTTGCAAACTGCTAATTTTCATGCATAAATAGTTGCATTTGTAACAGATGTAACAAATATACAATTACATGTTTATTCCAGAATTTTTACTGTGTATTCTGCCCGATTTTACTTTTTTAGCCGAAATAGTTACTTTTTTGTCAACATAGTTAATTTTTTGTCTAGCGAGTTACTTTTTTGACCAAATTGTTACTTTTCAGGCGGCATGGGTAGCGAATTCCAGGTTACTTGCGCGCGTATTTAAAAGTATATATATGTGTGTGTATGTATAAAGAGAGAGAGTCAGGCTAGAATACACTCGAATGCACAGATCTCACGGTACACTCAAGTGGTGTTTGCATATCATGACTATTTTTTTTGCAAAATATAAACCATTGATCTTCGTTGTCATACTATAATTAGGATACATACAAATTTTGAGCCCATTTGGATGAGTGTAAGTCACTCATCTGAGAGCAACAAAATCGACGCACAAAACAAATTTGAAATGCATTATTTTTTGGGTCATTTTTACATGACCCATAAATGTACAAATGGGCTCAAATTTATATATGAGTTGTTCACAAGATGTTTAAGAAGATCAACGGATTAGATTTTTTTTAAATATTGCAACATGAAAAATTACTTGAGTATATTATGCTCCTCATACACTCGAGCGTATTCTAGCCTGACTATATATATATATATATATATATATATATATATAGAGAGAGAGAGAGAGAGAGTCAAGCTAGAATACACTTGAGTGTATTCGGAGCAGAATACACTCAAGTAGTTTTTCATGATGCAATATTTTTTTTCAAAATCTAATCCGTTGATCTTCTTAAACATCTTGTGCATACTTGTCAAGGTGCTCGCCTAGGCGCGCCTAGGCGGCCGCCTAAGCAGCAAGGCCTCCCAGGGCTGCACCTAGGCGAGGACGCTTTATTTATAATGCTACAATGACCTAGTTTTGTGGGTCTAGTTGTATATTCACTTATTTTAATGTTTGATATGGCTACACCAATGTTCAAAATTAATAGTGTTGCCTATTTTATGTGCCAAATATCACTTTTAATTGGATCTAATACTCTTTTTTGGGTTTGACTAGATCTAATACTCTTTTTTTGTTTGACTGGATCTAATACTCTTAGTACACATTTGATTTTTCTTAGTTTGCACCTTCAATTCAGATTGTATTAAGTAGCTATGCTATGAAGGATAGTGATTACATTGCTTAATACTTGTAGCTATGTATGACAATAAATAAATATTAATTTGTTGATCACTCTCTTACATTCTTTATAATAATTCTTTTCGTGTCCTTGACATTATTGTCAATGATAATATATTAGAAATGTAATTGGTTATTTTTTCATACAATAAAATATATATATATGGGGAGATCGACCGTAAATTTGTAGATAACTACATATATAACTATACAATGTGTGTATATGAGTGGGGAAAAACCATGACACATGTATATATACATAATATATATACATAAATTATTTTTTTTAAAGGTCGCTTAGGCGACGCCTACCTTGGCGCAAGGCGTCCAGCCCCAACGTCGTGTCGCCTTGCCGCCTTAACAAGTATGATCTTGTGAATAGCTCATATAAAAAATTTGAACACATTTGGACATTTATTGGTCATGTTATAAAGACCGCAAAAAGTATGCATTCCAAATTAGTTTCGTGTGGCAATTTTGATGCCCTTGGATGAGTGACTTACACTCATCCAGATGGACTCAAAATTTGTATGTAGCCTAGTTATAATATGACAGTGAAGATCAATGGTTTACATTTTGCAACAAATTGTCTTGATATGCAAACACACTTGAGTGTATTCCTACGATCTGTACGCTCGAGTGTATTCTAGCCTGACTCTCTCTCTCTCTCTCTCTATATATATATATATATATATATATATGGGTATATATTCATTGCCCGTGCGAATAACTAACTTTTGTTACCTACGGATCGGTTTTGTAATATAAAGGTGTCTGGTTTTAATGAGACAACCAAAATTGTAATACAAAGACTCATTTTATAAATACAACGTGAAAACTTTATTGTCCCTCTGAATACAGTAAAAATGATTTTCATGACAACAATTTACGTAGTATTACAAAACGAGTCTTTCTATTATATTTTTAGTCATCTCATTACAACGTTGGTTGTCTCATTACAAGTATGTGTCTTCCAATTACAAATCAGATGCACGGGTAACTAACCTTAGTTACCCACACGGGTAGCGAATGAATGGCCATATATATATATATTAGCCTATACCCAAAAATATAGGAAATTCCCTATATCAAAGTCTATTTAGCATGGTTGAAGTGGTATTTACACTGTGTTCGGCTACTAACTTTTAGAGTGCCGGGATTTTATACATGAATAGCCTGTTTCCGGTAATTCAGCTTCTCGCAGAACCGGTCTCGCTGTAGCAGGTACGTGTGGAATGGAAGGCCGGAAGACAGGAACTGCAAACAATGCTGCATTTTAAAATTCTGTCAATATCGGCGTGATTCTAGATCACCGTGTTTATTGCTTCACAGGATGGATACATGTACTTATAAATTCCATGTATAATAGCAAATTATGAAAATAACTGTATAGAAATGCTGCATTTAAAAATCTGCTTCCCAAACTAGGCCTTAGTGTAATCCACAACTATACGGATGCAAAATATATAGTTTGGATTAGATGCTATTAAACTTTCATGACCACGATACTTTAATTTTATTAGATATAAATCAAAACATTTCAATGGTTGCTGCTGATTTTCAGAGTTGCCTGTCATTCATTTGTATGATCGTAAAACTTTAAGATGAACGTGTTATACATATCTGATTGGAATGATTTTTGAAACAACTTATCTACCTAGTATACTTTATATCCATACAGTTGGATCATGCCAAAAGTCTTGGAAAGCTTGCATAATAAGGTTTAGGTATAGGAAATTTTCTATCCCTTAGGGATAGAGTCCTTTTTCTAATATATTAGGAGCGGGAGCCTATACCCAAACGTGTAGGAAATTCCCTATACCGAAGTTTATTTAGCCATGGTTCAAGTGGTATTTAGTGTAATCCAACTATACGGATGCAAAATATATAGTTTTGATTAGATGTTAATAAAGTTTCATGACGACGACATTTTTATTTTATTAGATATAAACCAAAATATTTCAATGGTTGCTGCTGATTTTCAGAGTTACCATTCATTTGTATGATCATAAAACTTTAAGATGAAGGTGTTATTCATTTCTGATTGGAATGATTTTTGAAACACAACTTATCTACCTAGTATACTTTATATCCATACGGTTGGATCATGCCAAAAGTCTTGGGAAGTTTGCATAATAAGGTTTAGGTATAAGAAATTTTCTATTACTTAGGGATAGAGTCCCTTTTCTAATATATTAGGATCGGGAGCCGATACCCAAAGGTATAGGAAATTCCCTATACTGAAGTCTATTTAGCATTGTTCAAGTGGTATTTAGTGTAATCCAACTATACGGATGCAAATTTTCTATACCGAAGTCTATTTAGCATGGTTCAAGTGGAAATTTTTTATCCCTTAGGGATAGAGTCCCTTTTCTAATATATATGTGTGTGTGTGTATTATGTATGTTATCCACTCGTTCCATGTCGTGTTTGTGTCTATTATTTTTAAAACCGCCATGTCAGGTGTCCAAGTCGTGAAACGTGCCTGTACTTCCTAACATAATCCCAACAATGTGTTTTCCATTTACGTACGTCATGCCTCTTTGAATCTCACTAGGTTGGATACATAAGCGCACTTCTCAAATGTAGTAGCTTGTAGAAAGAACTGAGAATTACACTCTTGTGACTGATGACCTGAGATGGCTCAAAATAATAAGAGGAACTTTACCAGTGTCCTTCCGTATTAGATTTCTTGACAAATAAAGTGGTGTTCAACAATAAATTATGGCGAGTGGTCCTTTTCCAGAATCTAGGAAGTATGACACCTCACCGTAGCTTCTGTGACTTTGTCCGATACGTATTGGATGTCAACACTTCTAGGACACACCTTGAAAAATATTGAATACTCCTAAGCTATTTCCCATCCATGTCTAGGTGTGTTTAACTTCTTTGGAGAATCTCAACAAAAAAATTGTGCCACAATTTCATTCTTTTTATTGTTGCTTCCTCTCAATCAATTTCTACATGTAAGAGGTACTTGTATAAGAAGTTAATAGAATAACTTCACCCATTTCACTACAAGACTAGGATGTATAGGCTAAGGGGCATCTAACCACAACAAACATTAGCATGTTATATCTTTTGCATCTACTATTTTTTGCATGTACCATAACTTGTAAGCTATTTCTATCTTGGGGCTTTACATAATTTAGTAAAGGTCGGATATTAGCTAGAGAGTTGGACAATATGATATAATCATGAGTTCAAAATTTACAACCAGAGTTTAAATAGATTACTACTATAATGCAGCTACAATGGAAGTATGAGTAAAAAAATACATGTGTACCACACATCTATCGATTTTTTTTTACAACTAGCACATACATCTTCTTATCAAGTCATTGTGGTGTGTCCTACTTTTTCGATATCGCCGTTTTACGTGTCCACCTATGTGTTCGTGTCTAGAATCGTGTCCATGTCATGCTGCCTAGTCTAGAAGGCTTTAATATATGTTAGTACCTTTTGCGTTCCTAAAGACTCATGTGCCACAATCGTGGTGCGTCTACATGTGGTTGCATCTACATGTGGCCACAATCGCAGTGCCTCTTCCAACTCTAGTGTAAACTTCTACCTTAGTTGCATCTACATGTGGCCACGATCGTGGTGTGTCTTCAAAGTCTGGATCTCGTCATTGCACCTACTACAACATAAAGAAACATGTTGAGGATATAAATAAGGAGAAACATGGCAAATCAACTTGGGCCAATCAAGTCTCTACTACTTCAAATGGCCCACCCACAACCATCGCTTTCAAGGCAGACGCCTAGGCAGTCCGTGACCCCTCTAAACCTAACACCTAGGTTCAGGTTGGGAGATGGCCAGGCATAGCGGACCGCCAAGGCAGTACAGTTGTCAGCTAATCAAAAATTGATTTCTGCGAAGGCATGTCAGTCCTCCAATCAGTTACTGCTTGTTCGCAGCTTCTTTTTCCCTTGTTCCAACTTCTTCGTCCATGTACCTCCTTACCGATGTTTCTCACTCTGTTTTTCTCTTCTTCGTCCCTTCCTGTTCGTCTTGTCTTCTCCTCCCACATATTCCCCTACTGCTGCTGTATTTGGTTTTATATTTCTTCTTCCTCCTCTGCAATATCTCCTCCTCCCGCATCTTCCCTTGTTTTTTATATTCCCCTTGTTTTTCACCTCCTGCTATACATTTTTTCCTTTTTCCTTTCTTCCTCCTGCGTCGTTCTCTCTACTACAACTGTTTTTGCTCTTCCTTCTATTACATCTTCTTCTTCCTCCTCCCATGTCATCGCCTACTTGTGCTTTCTTCTCTTCAAGAGGCTTCAAGAGTGAACCACAAGACCACATCTATGCTTGATTTCAAAGGAAGCATCTAAGAGAAGATAAGAGTTTTTTTTCGGTTTACTGGTTAACATTATTTCGGTGATATAAAGAAGATTGCTTTATGAGAATTATATTCAAATGAGACCTGGTGGATATATTGATCTTGTCCTTCTTACTTTTTGGTATCCCTGACAGAGAACACGCTTTTCTTTAGTTACAAGATGAGAGACAAGCCTACAACTCATTACTCCTGGTTTTATGTCTTGAACGAGTTCCTACTATGATACTATCAGCAGAAATGGGCAAGGCAAATGGATTGTCTGCCTATTGCTTAGAAAGCGGAAGCATTCATGTACCCTTTCTGTTAAAGGAAGACATGTAACATTTATATGTTTTTGTTCTATAATGTTTTTCTCACAAACTTAGCAGTCATTTTAAAGCATTTCGAAGAAGTTAGTCTGAACCATAGGGAGAAAAAGAAAATGGAGGAGATGATGGCTATTGATATAAAGAATATGTGGATGTGTCACACCTATTACGAAAGGGAAAAACTTCAGTTGAGAATGGTATACACTTTCAAGCGTAAACCTAATGGACGATTTCAAACATACAAGGGCAGCTTGGTTGCTTAATGCTTTACCCAAACGGAAAGCATAGACTATAACTAGACATTTGCTCTAAATAAAGGTCCTTTCTGCGGCAACCATCTTGTCTATTCGTACTTGTTATCAATGGAACTTTTTGTCAACATGAAGTTAAAGACATGGAACAGGACTTCGACTTCGACTTCGACAGGCGTGGAAGTGGAAGTTTGTGGAAACATCAAGGAAACTTTGAGGATTTTTACAACTTAACCTCAACGCATCTTTGACAGAAATTAAGCTAAAATAGTGATTTCATGATGAAAACTGATAGATATCATAGCTTAAAACCAAAATTTATATTTATATATAGACATCCATACATGTTTGCATATGTAGAAAAACATAGTCACATGCAAATGTATAAGACATCATCTTAGTGTCAACTTTGACAGCATGGAAGTGGAAGTTTGTGGAAAATGTAAGGAAACTTTGAGGAAGTTGTGGACTAACACTTTAACACAAAATAAGCTAAAAATAGTGAGATTGTGAGGGAATTTGGCATAAAACATCATATTTTGGTAAACACATACTCCATATATAATCTTCTATATGAAATGTTTAGAATATAAACATGCTTTATATATGTGGTGTTCTGTATCTACAGAAATCCCAATTGGATTACATTCTAGAATTAAAAACATGAGTTTATTTCCAAATACTTCAATTTGTAAAGAGGGGGAAAAGTAAAGAGAGGTGAAATGGTATTAGGTTTACACCAAATTTGCAAAACTTGTGGGAATCTAGTAGAGGAATTGCCAGCTACAGAAAGCCTTGTGTGAATTGAAGCAATCACATAAAGTTTAAGTTGATACTTGATAGGCTTCACCACAGAAAGCTTGAACCGTGAACAAGGGAAATGCTGAGCATAACTGTACGTGAGATGATCTAAATGAGGAAGTCTGCATTTAAGTCCCTCAGGGTTTGTGTGTGTGTGTGTGTGTGTGTGTGTGTGTGTGTGTGTGTGTTTTGTGTGTGTGTGTGTGGGTAAGCCTTGCGCTAATGCAATGGTTCTAGATAAGGGAAATTCCGAGATATTATGATGAGATAATACGATGTGATAATACTGGGCATGGTATCATGAACACAACTCGTGAGAGAAATAAGAAATTCATTGAAAATAATTTATAGTTCAAAGAAAGCATACAATACACTAGCTCCCACAACTGCAAGAGGCCTTGAATAATCAGCTATTGTCTTTTCTCTTCCCTCAAGAAAATCTTGTTCGAGAGCTGCTGTTGGAGGATCAATGTAACCATTTTCAAGCTTTAGAATTGGAGCTTCTGAAACATGGAGGCGACCTATTTTTGATATTTCTTCCACCAGTGTTGACAGCCGGTTGTGTGCCTGCAGGCATACAAAATTAGTTATTCCAACACAAGATTTGCTTCAATATATTATCTAAACCTACGCCCTCCAAAAAGATTAATTGTTGCCAACAAGCAACTAACCAAGGGAACGTCTATCTTGTTCAACACAACAATATATGGTCGCTCAAGATAACTTGGATTGTACATCCGTAGTTCCTGCAACACGAAATGTCAAAAGAATCACTCATCATACAACTTCCAAAAGTTAGGAAACTAAAAGAAAATAGTGTGGTGCATAAATTCCCTCACATGGCAGTTATGATAAGTTAACCGGTAAAACAGAAAAGCTGAAAGACAAATGCATCAAAGGGACTGACTGGGAAATCTTATTTTCTAAGTCAAAATAGTAGAATGTAGCCTATGTTGTACGGGCGTACCTAGCGCAAAATTAATGCTAAGGCTTTTATGCTGGCTAGATGGTCAGGTCTTGAGTTAAGCCTAGTTAGACACCTAAAAGAAAGCCTGTGGGGAGTTTTACTTCAAAAAATTGAGTCATCCTAAACAAATTTGGCATACCGGGTGTGTTTGTTCTTTTCTTTCTATTAAACAAAGCCCATCCTAGCACCCCTCAGCCTTAATCCTTCAACAAGGAAGAATAGCAGAACTCTCACTTTCTAAGGAAAGAATGCTTAACTCTCAAAGAAAGCATCAGAGGAATGTAGAAAGTGGGGGAAGACAGACTATCTTGGTTCTCCATATCTTCTTTTTCTTTGTTTATGCTCTCTGTCCTTTTGCGTTAATGTTCGGATTGGTCTCAAGCAGTATGGTATCGATGATCTCTTCTTATGTTCTTCCTTAGTAGATTGACGTTCCATAGATCCAAACTAAGCAGCTCCTAGATGTGGAATTACGATATTTGTCAAGGCACTAGATGAGGTAGGTTTAAAGAGAGAGCCCTATCCTGGCAAGAGCACAAGAGTAATTTGAATGACTCTACAGTATGATTTGAAAATTTACTATTGTAATTTTCAGTGTGAAGGTGGAGAAAACTTTCAAATGGCTCTTATGCTCTCACTATAACTGCGCTCTTGTTGTTTAGTGGGACTGTGGGACAACATGGGTGTCATCCCCTTTCTATGGCTCAGTTGGTTCAAGACCATGTTAGCCAATTAAGTGACATGGGGCAGAACAAGGGTGAACACGCTTGTCAAATTTACCATCCCATTATGCATCCAGCCTATGCATGGTCTGTGAAACCAGCAAGGGGGGAGCTTCCTTTGTTTCATACGTACATAGATATGCATTTATGTATATGTTCCATAAGAGAAATAATCCAATGACAACCCTCCTATGCTGAGAGCATGTGAGGCTGAGAGCTCTCTGAATATATTCAAAGTCGGGAGCTTGTTTATATATCCAATTGTGTATGGAAAGAAGATAGTTGCCTTCACCTCCACAAAAAGTTTGGTATGATCAAACATCATTTCCTTGACAATCTACACAATTATGTAGCAATGTTTGCAATTGTTCATGCAGATATGTAGGGATGTTGGATATGTAATTTTGTGTGCAGGTAAATCCACTGCTAAATATTTAATGCAAACAGATGGAAATGAAACACAAATCACTAGAAAAGTTTGTATGAGTGACTCGTGTGCTCTCACCATCAAGGGGCTCTCATTAGATGGTTCTCACATACACATACATGGATACATACCTGATCCATGGCCACATTGCTTGGCTGACTTTTCCCATGGGTTCGCCCCAACTGACTCGTGTGCTCTCACCATCAAGGGGCTCTCATTAGATGGTTCTCACATACACATACATGGATACATACCTGATCCATGGCCACATTGCTTGGCTGACTTTTCCCATGGGTTCGCCCCAACTGTCGTCAAACGAACCCTAAGAGAAAGGAGTAGTCTTGTACATATGATGAGTCATGTAAAAAGGGGGCATTAATACCTGATCTCCTATTAGCCCATCACAAACTCTAAACTTAAGTACAAGTTGATATAAGTTCACTAGATCATACTCAATAGTATAATACCAAGCGCACTTACTCAAGTACTTATGTTAAAGCATAAATCAGTTACGAATTGGTAAGTAAGTTGGTAATAATGGAAGGAAGAGTAAATATAATAAAATTTACATAATACACATTGTCTATTACTAGAAGTGCCATTGCTTCCTAGGCCTCTAATCTAGTGTTCCTTGGAGTGGCAAAGATGGCAAATGTTAGACCAGCCAGGGATAGAGAACATAAAACTAATAGCTTTTACCAGGATATCATAATCATTGATATATGAGTAATTCTGATTTTATGTCAAGGAAAAGAAGTGCTGTAAATTTTCTAATACATAACAAATCCTATTTAGAAACTGTGTAACAAAAGACTTCGACTTCTACAAAAAAATAGTTGCGATTTTCACAATTTTATAGCTTCTGAATATTCAGAATGATTAAAGCGTTCATCGTCTAATTTTCTTTCCAGCTATTTCACGACTTATACGGTTTTTCATGATTTTTTTGACTTTTCACAATTTTTCTAAGTCGCTTGCTCTTTTTTGTACAAAATCATGTACAAAGAGCTCCTGATATACACTAAATCCCTACTCTCACTCTCTTGACAGTCCATGTTGTTGCTTTATCTTTTCCCCCTTTCTCCACTTCTTCTCTAATGTGGTGTCACCATCCTTTTCTTCGTCGCAATTGTTGTGCCATCCTCCTATTTATTGCTACTTCTCCCCCCTGCATCTATTACTGATGAGTTGCATCCTCCTCATGTGTTTTTTCTTTCTTACTATTTTCTGTGACCACTTTTATTCATCTTCCCTATTCTTCCTATCGCCTCCTCCATTCCTTATTCCCCATCTTCCTTATAGTTGCACTTCTTATTCTTCCTCTACTTCTCTAACCGTGTTATTCTTCTATGTTTCTAATTTCTAACTTATGATGACTAGTAGCGTCATTAATCCAAAAGCACCAACTCGAAGTAACTACCCATAGATGACTTCGGTTACAACCCCAATTTTTGGGCTTGAATGGCTTGAAATGCAATTTCTCCAATAAATGTATGATTATGGAAATTGTATGATTTATGTGTTTTGAATGGATTTCCTTTGCAATATTTCCTTTGTGCATGTGATTTCGAGGATCATAATATGTTAATGAGTCCAATATGATTAAAAGAAAAAGAAGAAATCAAATAATGCATTATTAAGAAGGAAGTTTGAGATAATGATGAAAATACAAGTGGAAAGATGTATCATCATGGATGAGATTTTGAGTCCACATGGTTTCTAATGGTAAAAGGAATCCAAATAAAGAGAATAAGAGAGTAAGAGAGAGAAAATATGAATAAAATATGCCTTATTAAGAAATAACTTGCATATGAAGAAAAGTCTCATATACTTTCGAATTTGAGTCCCAAACTTGGCACACAAGTAGTTCAAGTCATTATGGACTTTTCTTTAAAATTTGGGATCAAACGGATAAGCGGTTTGGGAGATATGATTTTTGTAAGTTTTCCTAAAGTGAAGAGGATAACAGTTAATGTCACGATTTTTTATTCAAATAAAATTATTTGTTAATTCGATGTGCGTGATGAGGACCGTTGATTTGTGGATCCAACGGTAGAGAACTCATCACCTTACTCACGCCTGGTTAGGCAAGACGGGAATAGTACCTGACTTTTACCGTGATTGATTGCTCTTCCTACAAGGATCGGGCAACCATAGGAAGTTTCCCATTGGGTTCGCGAGACCAAATCGGATCGGACAAGCTTGGGTTTTACCCCCTTTGGAAGGGAATCGCAGGTTTCCCCAAATTCGCAGGACTCTCGTCAGATCCTGTCGGGGCCAACAAGTATATAAGGGAGATAACCAATCCCTCCGAGAGTACCCAGACGTTCGCAAGTTACCTCCGAACTTCTGGTCCTCTTCCCTTCTCCTAATTTGGCGTTGAGACCTGTCCTTGACTCGGCTTTCTTCTCGAGTTCTGCTGGGAGCTATTATTCCCTTGTTGTCTACCAGATAAGGGCCATCACAGGCCAATCCGAACCCACTAACGAGTCCGGCGGGTTGCGGTGAAGGCAATGGTGCCCTTGCTCGTCGCAACGGAGCACCTTCTCCAAGAGTCAACCCTTGGTTGACCGTGGCCTGGAGCTGAAGTACGCTGCATCGCGAGGTAGGGGATGAAGGAGCGGGAAAAGTCTGCTTTACCACCAGGTACAGTGCAACAAATGAAGGGCAGTCTAGTCCTTTTGCGTCTGCTTAACTCGCCTAAGTCACCTGGGCGCGAAGCGCCAACACGACCGAAGCCCATTAGTTGTAGCTTGCCCACATGGAGCGAGCCGCTCATGTGGCAAGAGCGTATTCGTAGAGCTTGGTCCGCGTGGAAAAGGCTTGAGACCCAATTTGGTGATGTGGCAACCCTCCATTGGCCAAAGGTAAGTTACCTTGCAAAATTCGTAATTAATTATTGGTAAAACAACCTGCTTCCCGGTCGATACCATCGACAGGAGGTCGATGGTATCGAGATAGTCACAGTGACAGTTATCATTCTGTCGATACCATCGACATCCATGTCGATGGTATCGAGATTATCACAGCTACCGGACAACAGTCTGTCAATACCATCGACATCCATGTCGATGGTATCGACAGAACGTCAGAGGCGGAAACCGACAATCTGCGTCATGTCACTATTTTTATTATACCTGTTGTTTTATTGTTTTTCTAGGTTTTACTCCTTTGTACCACCTTGTATCTTACCCTAATATATAAAAAGGAGTGAGACGGCTATTTCCCTCACACACAAGAGTTGCACCTTGCAGCCGCCAATGTTGTTCGTCTTCCTTCTCTCTCGTTAACATGGTATCAGAGCAAGGTTTGTTCTAGGCCGCCGTCTCTCTCCACCACCTGCCGTCTCTTCCTCCTTATTCCTTCTTGCCCGCCGAATCTTCCCCTTCCTTCCTCCGGATCTTCTCACCGCGGCACCGACAGCAGTAGCTGCGGTTGAGCCGCCACACAGCGTGCAGCCGTAATCCGCCGCCTTAAGGATCTTCGGGTAATCCAACGGCGATCTAAAATCTAAACCAGAAGACTAGTCTCTCTACAGTTATTCTCCTAGTCACACATCCTCCATGAGTGATTAGGAAAATCATCTGGAGGTTGTGAATGCGTCAGTAACGCATTTCTCTTTGTTTCTTGGGTGACGTGTATCTCTCTGTCACCTCAGTCTTCCTTGTGGCGTGTATCAATCCGTCACACAGTACCGTTCTATAATGGGGGATATCAAGACACCTATGATCTACAACGAGGTGTCACCTATCACCTCCATCAAGCTCGACGGGAAGAATTTTCTTCTATGGATGAATGTCGTCCACACTGTCCTGGAGTCTCGTGACAAGGCGGGACATGTTGACTCAGGTCCTCTGGCCTCTACTGACAAAGGATATGTTGAATGGAAGCGTCATGATAGTCTGGTAAAGACTTGGTTGTGGAACAGCATGGAACCTACTATTGCGGCAAGGTTCATATTCTATTCAACAGCTAAGGAGATATGGGACGCAATGAAGCAGCATTATTCTCAAGAAAAAAATGTGCTTCGCCAATTCATGATCTATGATCGTTTGTTTGCTGAGAGGTAGGGTGACAAATCTCTTGAGTACTTTGGAGCTATTCAGGCACTTTCTCAAGAACTGAGCTATTATCATCCAGTAACTGTCGCTGAACAGATCAAGGACAGGGACGATCTAGTTACGGCACAATTTTTATCCGGGCTTAACCCTTCGTGCGGATCCGCCCGGAGTGTCATTTTGGCTTCTGATAAATTACCCGGTTTTGTGGAAACCTATTCAAGAATACAACAATCCATCTTTGAGTCCAAGTCTGCTACCCCTAATCCTGTTATATCTTCTGGGGAGTCTCATGCATCTGTAGCTGCTGCAGTGCGAGGGGGACGCACTGGTATGGGCCGAGGACGTGGGACACGTCCTAAGTGCACTTGAGGGGGGATGTTAGAATTGTCCCACACCGCTGATCTCTGGAAAAGGTCCTGGGCTTATAAGGTGTGTGGTCCCTTCACCCATTGCCAATTGGTTTTGGGTTGAATACCACACATTCTAATATGGTATCAGAGCGGACCCCACGAGACAAGTGTGAGGACCACACCCTACCTAAATAAGAACAAGTGCAAGCACACAAAAGTGGTTGCACTTGAGGGGGGATGTTAGAATAGTCCCATACCGCTGAGCTCTGGGGAGGTCCTGGAGCTTATAAGGTGTGTGGTCCATTCACCCATTGCCAATTGGTTTTGATTTGAATAACACACATTCTAATAAATTGAAGAAAGCCATATATGGTTTGAAACAGTCTCCTCGAGCGTGGTTTGCCAAGTTCAGTGAGGTTGTACTCCAGATGGGCTTTTCTCACTCTATGACTGATCACTCCTTATTCTACTCTAACTCTTCAGGTGGTTCTATCATTATGGCAGTATATGTTGATGACATAGTCATTACTAGGAGTGATTCGGTAGGCATATCTCGTGTGAAGGAAGGGTTGCAGCGACACTTCCAAACGAAGGATCTAGGTAAACCGAGATATTTTCTAGGCATTGAGGTGCTTAGATCTCATGCAGGTGTCAATTTATCTCAGAGGAAATATGTGTTGGACTTACTACAGGAGACAGGCATGACTAAATCTAAACCGGTATCTACTCCTATGGATTATCACACTAAGGAGACGGTTGATGATGTTGAGTACTCAGATCCAGGATATTACAGGAGAATAGTTGGCAAGCTAATATATCTGACTGTTACACGACCTGACATTTCCTTTACTGTAGGAGTTGTGAGTCAACATATGCACTCACCACGACAGTCACACTGGACAGCAGTTTGCCGGATTCTGAGATATCTGAAGAGTGCTCCAGGTAAAGGGATCACATATTCCAAACCCAAGGTGCCTCCATCTACTTTGACTCTCACTGGGTACTCAGATGCAGATTGGGTTGGTGATCATATTGATAAAAGATCTACATCAGGCTATTGTACTTTCCTAGGTGACCATTTGATTACTTGGAAAAGCAAAAAGCAGAATGTGGTAGCCAAATCCAGTACTAAGGCTGAATACCGTGCTATGGCCCATGCATGTTGTGAACTACAACGGGTCAAATCCGGTCTCTCTTGAGTTAAAAATCACTATTATGCCTTCTATGGAGCTCAAGTGTGACAACCAGTCTGCTATACATATTGCCAGAAATCCTATCTTTCATGAGCGTACAAAGCATATAGAAGTTGATTGCCATTTTATTTGTGATCAAATCAAGGATGGCACTATTGTGACGCCATATGTCAAGTCTGAAGATCAACTGGCGGATATCTTGACAAAGCCTTTGGGTCCGGCAGCTTTTCAGAAATTATGTGGCAAGCTGGGCATATAGATGTGTACTCTCCAGCTTGAGGGGGAGTGTGAAACAACCTGCTTCCCGGTCAATACCATCGACAGGAGGTCGATGGTATCGAGATAGTCACAGTGACAGTTATCATTCTGTCGATACCATCGACATCCATGTCGATGGTATCGAGATTATCACAGCTACCGGACAACAGTCCGTCGATACCATCGACATCCATGTCGATGGTATCGACAGAACGTCAGAGGCGGAAACCGACGATCTGCGTCATGTCACTATTTTTATTATACCTGTTGTTTTATTGTTTTTCTAGGTTTTACTTCATTGTACTACCTTGTATCTTACCCTAATATATAAAAAGGAGTGAGACGGCTATTGCCCTCACACACAAGAGCTGCACCTTGCAGCCGCCAATGTTGTTCGTCTTCCTTCTCTCTCGTTAACAATTGGTAACTCCAATTAAGATGAACTGTATATGAAAATTGATCAGGAGAATTCAAGGAATTCAATAAAAATATAATGGAAGCCTAATACTGCTTGCAATCCAAAAAGTATATTAAGTTGTTACCTTTAATGGTTTTATGAATAAGGAACCCTAATTTTGATGTTAATGAGATTGAGTAAAGTACTATGGACGTTTTAGGAGGATATTAACATGTTAATAAAAAGGGATGTTTTGAATCCATAAAGATGATCTACGTGCTTAATTGGCCTGATTCAGGGTTTCATGTACATAAAGTGTATTGTTGGGCTTAGAAACCCTAATTTAGGAGAATATGACTTTTAATGGTTTTCATTGTGAAAATCCATGTTTAAGACAGAGATATTATATTCTAAAGCCAATTTGAGAATAAAGGATCCTTAATGTGGATGTGTATGTGATTAGGGTTTTATGATGTAGAATCCATTTTAGGGTTTGATGACCTAAAAAGATAAAGGTTGAGAAACTGATCTAAGAAACCCTAATGAATCTTAATTAGACTTAGAAACCTTAGAAAGGTATCCCAAGTCAATAAAGAGTTGTTTGAGATGTGATGGTAACAACTAGGTGTTATACATGTTTTCAGGATCAAGATTGCTTGATTGGTTGTGTAAAATAATGTGCTTTCCGTAAAACAAATAAGAGAATTGGGTCTCCTATATATAGGAGCCAAGGAGTACATGGGCTATATAGAAACAAGGAAAAATACAATGGGCCTAAGCCCAACTAATCAAATATACTAACACGCCCCCTCAAGTTGGAGAGTAAACATTGTGGAGTCCCAACTTGACACTCATATACTTGAATAAAGAAGGAGGAAGAGGTTTTGTAAGGATGTATGCAACTTGATCACCTGTCCTAATGTGAGGAGTGATGATCAGCTTGGCTTTGACCAGATCTCGCACAAAATGACAGTCAACCTCAATGTGTTTTGTACGCTCGTGGAAGACTGGACTATTGGCTATGTGTATAGCTGCCTGGATGTCACAATACAAAGTAGCTGGAGTTTGAAAAGGAATTCTAAACTCAGTCAAGATGGACCGAACCCACTGTAGATTACAACATGCATGAGCCATAGCTCGATATTCTGCCTCCGTGCTGGAGCGAGCTACTACAGCTTGTTTTTTACTTCTCCAGGAAACTGGGTGAGTGCCCAACATGACACAATATCCAGAAGTAGACTGTCGGTCTTTAGAATCACCAGCCCAATCTGCATCTGCATATCCAAAGATGGAGATTACCTTGGACTTATGACGTTTATGGAGTAATCCTCGTCCTGGAGCACTCTTGAGATAGTGAAGAATACGTTGCACACTGGACCAGTGGTCCTGAAGTGGTGCACTCATGTGTTGGCTGACTACTCCAACAGCATAAGTAATATCTGGTCGAGTAATAGTCAAGTAAATCAATTTCCCGACTATACGGCGATACTTCTCAGGATCAGAAAAGAGTTCTATTTCATGTATAGGCTTCATATGATAGTCCATGGGGGTAGAGACTGGTTTGGCTTCGACCATGTTGGCCTCTTGAAGTAGGTCCAAGACATAGCGTCGTTGTGACAGACTGATCCCTGAGGCTGAGCGGAGAACTTCAATTCCGAGAAAGTATCGCAAGGTGCCCAAGTCTTTTGTATGGAAATGTGCATGCAGAGACTGCTTGAGATTAGATATCCCCATCACATCATCGCCCGTGATGATGATGTCATCCACATAGACAGCAATAAGAAGCCTTTGGAGGACTTGGAAAAGAACAAGGAGTGGTTTGTGGCTGATCGTTGAAAGTTAAGTTGTGTTAAGACATTGCTTAACTTGTTGAACCAGACCCTTGGAGACTGCTTGAGATCGTAGAGAGATCGTCGGAGACGACATACTTTGTTAGAAGACGCCCCCTCAACAACAAAATCGGGTGGTTGCTGCATGTAGACTTCCTCTAGGAGATCTCCGTGAAGAAATGCATTCTTGATGGTAGAGAGGCCAATCAAGGTGAGCTGCAAGGGAGATAAGGATACGGACAGATGCAATCCTTTTCACTGGAGAAAATGTCTCAAAGTAATCCACGCCAAATGTTTGGGTGAATCCTTTGGCAACTAGGCGCGCCTTGAGTCGTTCAACAGAGCCATCTGACTTATGCTTTACAGAGAAAACCCATCGACAACCTACAATATTTTTCCTGCTGATGGGGTGACAAGATCCCATGTCTTGTTGTCATAGAGATCTCGCATTTCTTCCATCATGGCAGCTTTCCATCCAAGATGGCGTAGAGCATCTGCTGGACACTTAGGAACATATGTTGTGTCTAGGGCAGTAGCAAAAGATGATGCAGAAGAAGAAAGACGAGCTAAACAACAATTGTTGGAGATAGGATGTTTGATAGTGCAAGAGTGTATACCTTTGTGTAGTGCCACCGGTAGATTGGATTGGTCTGGAACTGACGATGATGATGTAGATGCAACTGGTGACTCATCTTCTATGCGCCGGTTTGGTGTTGTGGATAGTGGTGGTGTTGGAGGGATGAATGGATCTGGAAATGAGACCATAGTATCAGTATGATCAATGGGGGTTGAGGATGATAAAAAGAACATTTCATCCTCATGAAAGGTGACATCTGCAGAGATATAGATTCTTCCAGAGTTAGGTTCAAGACACTTGTATCCTTTTTGAGAAAAAGGATAACCGAGAAAGACAGTTCGAATAGCTCGGGGAGAAAGGTTGTCAGCCTTGGGATCAAAATTATGAACAAAGGCGACACAACCAAACACCCGAGGTGGTAGAGGGAACGGTGTAGCTTGAGGGTAAATAATGGAAAAAGGAGTGTGCTTCCTAAGAACCGAGGAAGGTTGGCGATTAATAAGAAAGCAAGCGGTAAGGACAGCATCAGACCAGAAAGACTTAGGAGAATTGGCATGAATGAGAAGAGAGTGTGTAATGTCAAGTAAATGACGATTTTTACGCTCGGAAATGCCATTTTGTTGTGGAGAGTATGCGCATGAGCATTGATGGATCATCCCTACGTCATGACAAAAGGAGGCGACAGTCTTTTGTGTATATTCAAGGGCGTTGTCAGTTCGAAGAATCTTAATATAAGTTGAAAATCGAACTAAAACCAACTTGTGAAACTCATGAATTAATGTAAAGACTTCATCACGAGTTTGAAGTAAGTAAAGCCATGTCATTCTAGAAAAATCATCTACAAATGTAAGAAAATAGCTATAGCCATTGTAACTAGCAGTTCTGAATGGACCACACACATCAGTATGAACTAAGTCAAACATACGAGATGATTGTTTATTGATACGGGCTGGAAAGGACACACGATGGTGTTTTCCTAGCTGACAGGCATTACATTGAATGGAACGACAGGAAGATAAAGAACTATCTAATAGTTTAAGCTTGTCTAAAGGTAAATGGCTATGACGTAAATGTAGTTGAAGTGGCGTGGAGGCAAGAAGAGCTTGTGACAGGATGGAGGGTGGGGTGGAGAATTAGTAGAGATCACCAAAGCGTACTCCCTGCCCAATCATCGTCAAATTCCTCCAATCCTGTAAAATAAAACCAGATGGACCAAAAGTTACAAAACATTTGAGAGAATCAACAATTTTTGCTACAGACATCAAATTGTATGGAAAGTTTGGAACAAAGTGGACAGCAGTCAACTTGATTTTAGAAGATATAGGAACAGTTCCACACTTGGTTACTCGTTTAACTGACCCATCTGCCATGGTGACAGAGGAGTGAGGTATAAATGAATCAGATGTGGTTAGAAGGTGGGGCATACCGGTCATATGTTGTGTTGCACCCGAATCCATAATCCAGTTAGAACTGGAAGCAAGCATGGATGCTCCAAAATTACCTTGGGAAGTGGCGGCTAGGTTGGCAGAAGAATCAGCAGTAGGTAAATCTCTGACTTGCCAATCAGAAGAGGCAGAAGTGGTTTTGTTGTTGTGGAGGGGAGAGTCCCCATAATATTGGGCAGCTTGGAGAAGGCGTGCAGGTGCTTGGCCGATGTTGGCAGGTGCTTGAGCAACATGAGCATATCCCCTGCCCCGTCCTCTCCCATAGTGTGTGGGATAGCCATGCTTGGAGTGGCATACGTCTTCAGTATGGCCCAACTTTCCACAATAAGTGCATTTTGGGCGTTGGCCTCGCCCACGACCACGACCTCTGGCTGCTGCAACCATTGTCGGTGAAGGTTCAGATACAGCAGTGGGAGAGATGTGAGGAGCAAGCATCTCAGACTGAGCCAGGCGTGCATATGCCTGGTCCATAGATGGAAGGGTTGCGCCAACCAGGAGTAGTTGTCGGACCGCTGTAAAGCGAGGATGAAGCTCGTTGAGGAAGCGGCCAGTTAGAAGAGTCTCCCGCTCCTTGGTGACTTCAGCAGACTTTATCGGAGAGAAGAAGTTGAGTTGGTTTGCCAAGGCCTTCATGGCATCAAAGTATTTGGACAAGGGTCGATCTCCTTGTTGTTCGGAGAAGATCTTATCCATGATGTTATACATACGCAGACAATTGTCTTCTTGAGTGAAGAATTGTTTCATCTCCTCCCACATAGTCTTGGCATTACAGTGCCACATGTACTTTACCGCCACCTCTGGCTCCATGCATGCCCAGAGCCATAAGAGCACTTGACTATTGCCTGTCACCCAAGCATCATCAGGAACTGTCGGCGAGTCATCGGTGATAAATTTGAGTTTACCACGGGATTCGAGGAACGTTTGGACAACATTCATCCATAGAAGAAAGTTTTTGTCATTAAGTTTAACAGAAGATATGTGCGGCATATCGTTATAATGACACGATACAAAAAGAAACAAAAGTATCGGAATGTAGCACGATACAAAGAACAGAATAGAAATACTACCGGAATGAAACTCGGTAGAAAAAGGAGTTGCACTACCGGAATGGAACTCGGTAGGAAGGAGTGCACTACCGGAATGGATCTCGGTAGGAAATAGGAAGCACTACTGGAATGATGGCACGGTAGGATAGATAAACATAAAATCCCCAATTTTTATGAAAAGCACTCGGCCATGTGGATTAGGGGAACCACATGGAGAGGAAAAAATAAATAAAAACTTTGCCCCCCCCTTTTTACTTTATAAATCAACACAGGGTCTTTTGAATCTGCCTTTTTTTTAATTGTTCTTAGCAACTAAAGATACAAGACGCAGGGACCAAACGAAACCACCACAATAAACTTCGTATCCGCTACCGGAATGATTAGAAAGCAATGACCGAATCTGTAGACAATGGAAAACTAATCCATTAGATCAGCACCACAGAAAGGCAACGAGCACCGTCTTGTACTGTCTGCAAATCTGTAGATAGTGGCAACTAATCCATTAGATCAGCCCATCATCTATCTACTACGGCAGCGTCTTCAAGCAAATAGGATATGGGAGGATTAATTGATTAGATAATGGTTGTTGTAGTACATAGCTTCTCCAAGCAACGAAGCAGATTCGGAACTCACGTATCCACTAATGGCAAGAACGGATGCGGCGGCCGCCAGGAAAAGAAATATGTAGGGGAAAGGAAGGAGCGGGGGGAGGATTAGGGTAATGCTCTAATACCATGTAAAATAATGTGCTTTCCGTAAAACAAATAACAGAACTGGGTCTCCTATATATAGGAGCCAGGGAGTACATGGGCTATATAGAAACAAGGGAAAATACAATGGGCCTAAGCCCAACTAATCAAATATACTAACAGGTTGCTTGTCTTGCTTGATTGGACATCTAGTTGGATTTGGATATCTTGCTTCTTTTGACTCATAATCAGATATGTGGTTACGCTTATGACTAATCGCTCTAGTTTCACGGCAATTTCTGAGGTTTTACCGTTTGCTTGAAATTAACTGTTTTGTTGACATGTATTTCATGCAACTATAAAGTGACTATGGCTATCACCATAAAATATGTGCATGACTGGCTCAGATCCTAGTCCTTCTCTGTAGCTTTGAGTACTTGTGAGAAATGGATGACCTAGTTAATGGCCTACCCTTGGGGGTAGGATCATTAGGTTATCATGAGTCGGTGTTTGGTCTACCTTTGGGTAGGATCATACAACTATAAGACCCTATGTGCTTGTCTACCCTTGGGGTAGGACCATAAGGGGCTACTTGGGATCTACCATATGAGAAAGGTAGGATCCATGTCCACAGCAGGGAGTCAGGGACAGCACAGAGACTTAATATGTCAGGATTGAGTAGTTATGTTTAATACGTAAAGTTTGATCTGTTAAGAAATAATTTGATCGCATTAAGTTGTTACAAATAGATGCAAGATTTTGGTTCCCCCACATACCAGTATAACATGTTATACTGACCAACGTTTTGTTTGTCGGTGTTTTAGGAATACATGGAAGGGGATGAACATTTAAAGTGGCATTTGAAGAATAAAGCTAAATAAAGATTGGAGGATTTAGTTAGATAAAACTCTACTTTGGATAAAGTTCCAAACTCCTATTTTTGAAAGGTATGCTAAAGGAAAAAATTTATCCTATTTTACGCTTAGTTGTGGTTAGACCTGTCAAACTGGGTCAAAATCCGCGGGCGCCCACGGGTCGACCCGTTAAAGTTGGGTTTGGGTGGCGAAATTTGCCACCTGCTAGAAATCACCCAAACCCATACCCACCCGTTTATTTAGTGGGTTTCACGGGTGATCCGCGGGCATCCGCGGGTGCCCATTAAACTAAATAATATATTAATATAAATATATTATCTATATGACTCTTAAGACATGCAACACCTGTACATTTATCAATCAACTAAATTGATGACGTGTAATGCATGGTACTAAACATCCTCGACATCTGGCGATATATCCTCGATGTTACATATGTCTACGCCTGTCGACGTCGAAACCTAGTAAACTTCCGCGACATCGATGTTGCCTACTCGTTGACGTGTGTCAATGAGTTCAACCTACTTGGTGATGAAATTGACTTAGCTAGCTCAAAGCCTCCCAGCTTTTCGATGATCTTTGTAGTTATTATTGTTGCACACATAGTGAAGGCATAAAGAACTTGTAGGAAACCATTCTTCACATTGAGATAACTATTTCTTTGGTTTCTAACTAGAGAGTAATGTTAAGTTTATTCCTCTATTAAATTTCCACAAGTTTTGCAAAATTTGGTGTAGACCTAATAAAACTTCACCTCTGTTACTTTTTCCCCTCTTTGATAAATTGTTGTATTTGAAAATAAGCTCATGTTTTTTAATTCTAGAATGTGATCCAATTGGGATTTTTGTACATACAGAACACATATATAGAACAAATCTAAGTTCTAAACATTTTGTATAGAAGATTATAAATGGAGTATGTGTTTACCAAAAATTTGATGTTTTATGCCAAATTCCCTCTCAATCTCATTATTTTTTAGCTTATTTTGCGTCGAAGTGTTAGTCCAAGACTTCCTCAAAGTTTCCTTACATGTTCCAAAAACTTCCACTTTCTTGCCTGTTGAAGTTGACACTAAGACGTCTTTTACATTTGCACGTGATTGTGTTTTTCTCTATATGTAAACATGTATGGATGACTATATACAGACATATATTTAGTTTTTAAGATAGATTTAATGAAATCTATCAAATTTCATCATGAAACTATTTGAGCTTAATTTTTGTCAAAGATGTGTCGAAGTTTGGCTGTAAAAATCCTCAAAGTTTCCTCGATGTTTCCACAAACTTCCACTTCCACGCCTGTCGAAGTCAACTCAAAGTCGAAGTCCTGTTCCATGGTGTAATGTATACAATATAAAGAGTTAAAGTCTAACTTTCTTTATTGATATCCTTTGTTAATTGTTTACACTAGTGGAAACAAATTCGTTAACTTCTATATTGTTTTTATGCTAATGAATATATAGTATAATGCATGTTTTATATTCAATTATAACGATTATATTCTCTTTCTGTTCACTTTATATATTGGACAATCATAAGAACATGAAACATCAAGAACTTTTAGCATAAGATGACAAAATATAGTGTTGTTATGGTAATATGTTATGCTGTTTGTAACATCTATATCATTTAGTTTTTTTTATTGTACATTGCAGAAATGGTTTTTTTTTCTCTTACATTTTATTTCAAAACATCATAATAGATATTACATTGTGTTGGACACAAAAAGTAGTGGAAGTTTGCCCTCATTTTGTTATGTTTACACTGAAAATTATTAATGAATCATTCTAGTCTTTGCCGTAGTGCAGAAACAAGCAATATCTTTTTACTATGCACATATTATATGGGCACCCGCGGGCGACCCGCAACCCGCTGGGTCGGGTTTGGGTGTGTTACTTCTCAATCCGTTTAACATTGGGTCTTTTTGACCCGCACCCGCGAGATCCAAACCCGCAACGACCCAACCCAAACCCAACCCACCCACCCGTTTGACAGGTCTAGTTGTGGTAGAATTTAGTAATTATTTATTATTATTTGCAAAACCATTCGATCCTATTTTGGGATAACGGCACCAGTCTCTTAGCCTTCCTTAAATGGGGGTTGTTGAGGGGTGGGGTCATTACAATTGGTATCAGAGCATGATTTTCCATCTATTCTCTAATAATTATTAAATTTTACAAATTCTTTAGAGCCCAAGGGAGTTATTAGATAATTTTCCAAAGATGGAGGTGTCTAAAAAAGGATCACAATCTGGGGGCTGGCAAGATTTTCCTCCACCCCGCTAGTAGGTCTACGAGGACTCCCGGAATCTGTGTGACTGTCTGGCCAAAATCGAAGGATTTGACTCGAAATAAGATACCCCTAGGTTTTCTCTCATCTGTTTTCATCCCTTCTCTACTCTTTTCACAGAGAAACTGTAAGAGCTTAGGGTTTCTCTCTCTTCACCTCCTCCTGAGTTTAAGGGTTAAGAGTATTAAGGATGAAGGAATCCTCCACCAAATAATAAAAAGCATGTAAGAAAGATGTCATGGACATAAGTATAAATGATGAAACTTAGACTGAGTTTAGTTACATGCTTAGGTTGCATGGCCTGTGTTGATGTGCCCTTGGTTACCCCTCAGGAGAACGTTGAGGTTAGACCATCTTGTAGGAAGATGAGGAAAGGGATAGCCTTGGAGGAAGAAGCCTCTAGGAAGATGAAGAGACCTGACGCATCCTCGGAGGACGATGCTCAACCCAAAACCTTAAGCGGTGAATAGAGAAAGAGAAGACACGATGAGTTGGATATCATAGTCGATCATGCATGCAAGTATGTGGGTTTGACGTACATGCTTTACGTAAAGGTTTTGAGTACACATGAGAAGCATGAACTATGCGTGGTTGTTTGACCCTAGTGCCTTTTGGTGACCCGACCTAGGGTGGGTCGTGCCTGTTAAGGGTGAGGGATTGCTCCCTCATTGAGAAGGTTAGAGGAGACCCATACAGGAACCCTAACGGACATACATGAGCAGAAAAGAGGCATGCACATGTGTAGAAGTGTGTGGCAGCAAGGCGGGCAGCAGGTTTTAGACTTGAGCCAGAGGGGTTATGCCTGATAGTTTGTTAAACAGGCATGCAAAGCCTTGGATGATCTTGGCCAGACATAAGTTTTGATATTACGAGTCACCCAGGTAGGGATAGATGTGTATCCTTAAGTACCTGAACCGTCTTCTGAGAGAGAGAACCTACAATGGTAGGACCAATTGTAGGGTTAGCTCTAGTGAGAGAGTGTGACCCGATGAAGAAGGTTGGAAACCTAGACTTTGAGACATGAGGAATTACGAGAAGGTTTGGTATGATATGGCCTGGAATAGACGACCTTGAGTAGAGGTATGTGGTTGCCTCATGTACGATCCTTAGAGGCTTGCCGTACCTCAAATTCCTTTAGAGGAACCAAACACTAGAAAAGAGGAAGTATATGCCATAGCCTGTATAGGTTTGGTTCATGTTTGAGCAGCTAAGCATGCATCTGATGCATAAGAGGTGAACCTGGGGTTCCTAGACCAAAGAGGGGAAGTAGCAGTACCTGGTGCACATGATGCTCACGAGGATGATTGAGTTCACAGGAAGTAAATATGGCACCTCCCAAGTACTAGAGAAAAAGGAAACCCCACTTGAACTGAGATATATGTTTGATGAGCCACTTATGCAAGTTGGTGACTTATGTAAGTATGATATGGATCCAACCTGGAGGAGTGATGAACAAGTGTGACATACCAAGGAACTTAGAATGGTTTAATAGGTTGTCTTCTTGCTATCCAGGTGTATAGGTATCCAGATAGGAGTTATGCATATACATGATGATACATGTTTTTGATGCAAGGACGTTTTGTGACCTCTGTTAATATCAAGGGATAGTTTTCTCCTGTCTTGGGAAAGGACCTTTCATGTTAGGGTGAGCACCAACTCTTGGTTAAGTTTGAGATAACCTTAAGAAGTCACTTATAACGGCTTGATGAGCTAAGTGTAAGAGTACATAGTATGAGCATGAATCTATAGACCCATGTGTGAACATCTCTAAGGGGCATGAGGATATGTTACCACAGAGGTAAACTGTATGGGGCCCGACCGAGGTAGGCAGGTCGCCACAATTCCTATGAAGGGATGTAAGTTTAACCATGAGTGCCCAGAGAGATGATGGATTTTTGGGTAAGGATTCAAGATTGAGATGTGTTATGATGGGATCCTAAGTCGGTACCAAGGTCAAGGAGGGATAAGACCGATGGGAGTAGGAGTTGTTTGTTCCCTGGATGCACAAGACCATAGGGTCGGGAGGTAACAACTATCTTTGCCCGAGGACCATGGGTTAGGAGGTTGGCCACCTTCATGAGTTCATGGGGCCTAAGGGGTAAATGAGTGAGGCACTCCTTAGATGCATAAGGGTCAGATCACCCCAAAAGTATCGGCACCCTAGAGATTTTGAGGTAATAACTAAGGATTGAACATAAGAGTAATGTTAAGACCCAAAAGTGTTTGGGAACATCCTTTCCATGGATGTGAACATAATTGAGATGTTCATGGTGTGGAATCATGAGAAGTATGTTTCAACTTAGACTGGAAAGTGTAATGGTGATGTGTAATGCCCCATCCCTACTCTTAGAATGGGATGAACTCTGTATTTGAACTGCAGTCAAATGCTTATTTCATCTTGTTATAAGTGTGAGAGACAGGACAAAACGCAAGTCATACTAAGGATAAAGGTAATATAAGTTGAAACATTTCTACGATTTTTGAGGATAGAGAAAGTACCACACCCTTTGGAAGTATATTGGATAGATGGTATGAAAGCATAAATGAACGAAGGTAATCATTATATGAGGACACGCTTGTCAAGAGCAGCTTGGATTTTATGAGTTAGGTATTGGGTTTGATAACCGAGATGATGGATGCAAGAGCTTGAAGTTTACCTGACTCAGACAAACCTAAACCCAAGACAAGGACGACGAGAGGTATATAGAGAAGAATATGTCTTCACTATCATCTAGTACATAAGGAAGCTAATGCGGTAATGAGATGATCTCAGTTGAAAACAGCTCAGGTGTACAATTGTCTTGTCTAGCCAGTGGAGAGAGCTGAAAGAGGTTGCTAGGTGGACCCTGTAACCATTAGAAGACTAGACATGTGTGGCAAACATCCAGATACAACCAGACCTGTTGGTCGAGTTGATGGTTGCCCAGTTAGCCAGCCCAGAGCTTGATGAGATAAAAGGATTGTTATAAGAACCTCAGATGCCCCTCTCAAGAAAAGTAGGTGGTGAAATCCACTACTAGAGTGTTTTAGGGTTTCTGAGGAATCACCCTGGAAGAATCATGTCGTGCAGGAAGCTCATGATTCTAAGTACACCGCACACCCTGGTAATACCGAGATAGTTAAGGTTTGTAGCGGTTGATGGAATGAGGAAGGATATAGAGGTGTATGTAGCCAGTTGCCATATATGTCAGAGGGTGAAGGTCGAACACCAGTAACCCAGTGGATTGCTATAGATAATGAGGAGTCTCCGAGAGAGAGTGGGAGCAAATCACCATGGACATCGTGGTGGGTCTCCCCTGGACCAAGAGAGGTCATAATGCAATATGGGTTATGATAGATCGCCTTACCAAGTCAGCACATTCCCTGGCCTGGGAAGAGCACTGTCAGTGTGACAAATCTAGTTGAACTATATATACATATGAGAGAGATAGTTCAACTACACAGCAACCCGAGTTCAAATGTTCTTGAGATGGTACGTAGCATAGTTCAGTTAGCTCATATATTACTCAATGAGTCAATCCTTGTGGAATCATTGATGCAAGCAGTTAAGACAAGTGCTTTAAGCCAGTCTGAGTACCCAAGTTTAGAGGAGTCCAATTTTATCAGGCCAGTTGCTTGGCCATTGAGGCCAGACGTGGCGAGCCTCATTGAGGGTTTAGGAGCTAGTTGAATAAACTTAAGAGTCATGGGTTTACTCTAAGGCTTGTATAGTGAGATCGTAGCTTAATGTATTACTTCCACATAATGTGATACACGTCTTGTGGGTCTAGGACATAATAAAAGGAATTACAAACTAATACATGGATTTAGTTATTTGCTCATTGTAGTTATTATCAAAAGTTTTGTCGTGTTGGATGATTTATAGATATCAATTGCCATGTTTATATTTTTTGTATGTAAATCAAATAAAAATATATACTTGGATTATCATGGCTTCTTGGTGACTTTTTCCATGCACCGAGCCAGTAGCTCATACACTCTACTGAAATATTTTTGGGTACAGCTCCATCTCAGCAAGAGGAGACGGAAGCTTTTTTCATCAGGAGTAGATCAACTGAGGTCTTGAGAGGAGTAATTAGTTACGTTAGAGGGTCTTTTATCCTTCTTCTGGCCCTAAGGATGAGAGAGTGAGGATTGAGGCAGGTTTTATAATATGTTGTACTTGATATATATTAATGCCATAACTAGTTTCCTTCAGTTCAATTATGTTGTGAAAGTCAATCTCAAATGTGAACTCATGAAGTTTACACTCAAATCAGATGTTGCTAGTAAGTTCCAAAGGTATTTGCATATTTTAAAGAAAAAATTAAAATTAAGGTTGATTTCGTGTTAGTGACTAAAAGTAGATGGTTAGTCTAATCTCACCATGATGGGCTTAAACCCCAGTTAGTGGATTTCGGTCGCGTCATATCTAGTGAATGATTTCTTGGACAAGAGTTATATTGTCTGAAATTTTCATGTCTGGATAAAGCTACTTTGTAACGAAAAAATCCAGTTATCTAAGAAAGGCTTAATTCTTTCAACAATTATCTTTGAGGTTGGATTTAGACAAATGTTGTTAAGGAGCTATAGGCCGCATTTGATTGTACGACTCAGGAGGAGTTTTGGGAATAAAAACCACAGTTTCTTTGCCATATTTTTCGTTCATTTTGCGGTCCATGAATAGTTCTCAAATAGAGTGGTAGAGCAATTGCTTTACATGAAACCAGTTGTGTTGCTTAAAGAAGGGATCAATGCCATCCTAAACCAAATGCCTTGAGGGGAGCCATCAGATTTAGCATGCGCTGAATTTCAATTTCATCATGTATTCTCCCCATCTTTGACTGCTTTAGGTTGATCAAAATCTGGGAAATAACCAATGAAACTCACAAACCAGTGGGATCTCGTTCCAAAAAATGTTGTTGGTGAAGAGGGTCTTCAAATAATTCCTGACCAAGTTCTTTAGATTGTCTAATTTTCATTCTAAGGTGTCATAACTTTTCAACTTAACAATTGTGTTCCTTCATTGCCTCATTTTGATAAGTGAGTGAAAAAAATTGTTATTGCCATAACCAGTTGGATCCAATCGCAATGAGACTTTTGTCTCAGAGATATCTCCTCCTTGTGTAGGAATTCTGAACATACTTGTTGAAGGTCGATGATCTTGTTTTTGATGCTTGGATTATATTAGGCAGCAAGATGAGTTGGGTATAGCTTAATCTATGTTTGTATAGACTCTTTATGACTTGAATTCTTCTTTTCAGATATGTCCCACTGTCTGGCTTTTTTCATGAAAATGTCAACAACCTGGCTAATCCCAAGATCATATCTCCATTCTTTGTTTATGAGCTTGCGGAAAGTGTCCTCTCGCCAAGTAATAAATGCATATTTATCCTTTTTATTTGCATATTTTAGATCTCTTGTTAGTAGCATTTTGTCCATTATTCTCTAGTAAAAGGTATAAATGTCTTAGTTGAGCTTTTCTCTTTTAAATTGGAGTTTTTACTAGTTTTTGGATGACTTTTGCAGGAAATGATCAAATCTATCCAAAGCCCAAAAAGACCAAAGAATTAGAAGCTTCTATTCCCATCTTCAGTCTCCCAGTCGATCGACTGACTCACCCGGTCAGTCGACTCAAAGCACAATATCACCAACTTCCCAGAAATCCCAGTCGATCAACTCACCATCCCCAGTCCATCGACTCAATAGTAAAGATCAGTCAAACTCGAATTTGGGAAGGCTCATTACTTCAAACGAAACGGCCGATCAAAGCACACATTTAAAGACCGTCAACTACAAATCGAGAAGTCTCATTACTACAGTCCAACTCTCCTTCGGTCAAAGAAAGCAGTAACTCCAGTCGATCGAGCTTGATCCTCAGTTATCGACTCGCCATATAAGACCTAGTTAAACTCCGAAAATAGAAGGCCATTATTGCAGTCCATGTTTGACCAACGTGACTTCAAGCTGAAGCAAGGGTAATTCCAGTCGATCGACTGGGAATTCCAGTCGATCGACTGGGAAGGCAACCGCCGCCAACAATCACTTTTCCCCTCCTTTACCCCTATAAAAAGAAGGGGGCTCCAAAGAAAAAGATATTTCTAGATCTAGGATCCAACTTTTCATACTTGTTGAGGGTTATTTAGTTATTGTTTTTATTAGTTTGTAATATGGGCCTAAGTGATTCGGCCCATTAGGGTTGGTCTTATGTCTGTACGCTTCCATGTCCTCCTATATATAGGAGTAGGGTTTCTCTTATCTAATATAACATGTACCCGTCTTTTTATTCTCTAAGATGGTATCAGAGTAGAGATCCAAAACCCTAGCCGTCAAGTGAGAGGGAAAAAAGAGGGAGATGTAGCCGGCGGGCGGCCACCCCTTCTTCCTTCTTGGCCGCCCGCAGGCCTTGTCCACTCTTTCATTCCATGGCTTCTGCTGCTCTTTCCTCTCTTTTTTGCTTATGTTGATGCTCCCTTTCAGTTGTTGCTGTGCATGGTTTTCTATTCCTTCACTTCTGACGTATTGCTACAGTACGTACTGTAGCACGGCGGGATTGATGGAGCTTCCAGCCCCTTCCTTTGTGGTTTCTAGCTGCCTCAAGCACTTTTCTTCTCTTCCTTCAGCCCCTAGCGGCCTAAAGGAGAAGAAAGGTCTCTTCTTTGTGCCTTGAAGATGGGGTTATGTTCACTTTTCATTCTCCTCATCGGTGGCATGTTCTAGTAGAGATTTGATTTGTAATTTTCTGCATGGATTTAGGGATTCTTCTCCCCACGAGATCCTCTTCCAAGGTCCTCCCTGGATCTCTTCATCCTCCTGTAGTACCCTTCTTTGCTCTAATGTGTAAAGAGGAAAAATTCTAGCAGGCTTTCATGGTCATCTAAGGCTGCGGTTACTGTAGCGGCTACAGTACATATGGCTTCAGGACCACAATTGTTGTATTCTTGAATTTCTTGAAATACCATGCTACTCCTTTCTCATGCCTGCTGCGATTAATAAAATTTTCCTCCTATAGCAGCCATTGCAAGTCTCTTCTCCTACTGCTGAAAATCAAATCTTTTCTCCTGTTGCTGAAAATATTGTGTTGTTTGTTTCTTGTTTCCATAGAACTTGTGTTGTCCACTCCAACCATTGATCATGTTTGTGGTTGGTGTGAGGGGGAGAATAAAAGAGAGATTGAAGAGAGGAAATCTATTTTTTCTATTGCTGTCTATGAGGATCTCCTAGCTGAGCTCTATATATTTGTGTGGTTTTTGGAGCTTCAATTTCTACTACTACATCTTGAAGTTGTTTGTTGGCTACTGATTTGCGTTGATGGTATTCTATCCAGTTTCGTCGTCTTTACATCCTGCTACTTGTCCGTGCTTTATTTGCACGTTGACTTTGTCCGTGCTTTGTTTTGCACGTCGACTTTTTGCTTCTGTGTGCCAGCACTCTCTGTCTCGTCCATGCTCTGTTTCGCACGTTGACCCGTCCGTACTTTATTTGTACATAGACCACTACTTCTACTGTGATCCAACACTCTCTGGACTTTTCTACTGTGATCCAGCACTCTCTGGGATGCGACGTTAGCGAATGCGATGAAGACCATGATGTTTTGTTGCTATTTACTACTACTCCAGATGCCACAACCTTTTTTTATCAAGAAGCTTCTGCTACCTGTTTGTGACCTGCATCAGCGACTTGTGACATATTTCAGATTCAACCTGCTGGCGTACCTGCTCTGGGTTATCTACTTGAGGGGGGAGTATTTGAGGGATGAGTGTTTTCAATCTTGAGGGGGAGAAATTCTTGTAAGGGCTTGGTTTATCTTTTTATTTTGTTTCTTTATTTTTTGTCCAACTCTCTGTTTGCAAGCTGATTTGGGGTTCTCCCAACTTCATCTTGAGGAGGAGTGTTGCGAGTTATTTAGTTATTGTTTTTATTAGTTTGTAATATGGGCCTAAGTGTTTCGGCCCATTAGGGTTGGTCTTATGTCTATACGCTTCCCTGTCCTCATATATATAGGAGCAGGGTTTCTCTTATCTAATATAACATGTACCCATCTTTTTATTCTCTAAGAATACTCTAGCCTTGTTTCACTTTCATTATGTCTGAGTAGTTCCCCCTTTGTAGGGACATGGGGAGTAGCCCTATGATCTCCATGTCTTATCTTAGCGAACTATAAACTCCCTTAAGATATAAAAGATGTATTTTTATCCGTTTAATAACATGAAATGTGACCTGATCAGTCGTTCTCCATGAGATCCATGACGATATAACCTTGGACTTGTAGACCAGAACATCGGATAGAATTCATGTGTTTCTCAAAGAGACCAATGATGGGAATACATCGGACGATTGAACCAGGACCTACAGAACATCAATGATCGCGGGTCTATGAAAAGTTTAATCCATGGGATCTGATTCCGAAGAGGACAAATCTCCATGGTCCTAATCTGAAAATATCTAAAAGGGAAAATGTAAGGACCCTGATTTTTGTTTTGGGTTTATCCTGTTTGCTTTGCCTAAACCTTGTGTTTAGTTGCTTGCTAATCACCTCAAGTGGTGATTAGTGTTTGCTTGAGCTTTGTTGAGAGTTGGAGGTGCTACTTGCAAATAACCTAAGTTTAGGGTTGATGAGCAAGTTTGTCACCTTGAGAGATGATTTTCTCTCTCCTTGCTTCCTCTAGAGTTGAGAGGAAGGGTTGGGCTCGTTGCTTGAGTTGCCTTGGGCTTTGTTGAGCTTTGTTGGGCTTCGTTTTGCCTTGTTTGGGCCTTGCTTTGCCTTGTTGGACCCTGTATCGGGCAAGAGAGCTTTGTGTCGGCCATGGGTGTGTCGCCCATGGGGCTGTGTCGGGCAAGGGAGTGAGGTGTATCGGCCTATGACCATCTTTGACCTTTGTCTTTGTTTGTGTCACCACTCTAGTGGACACTTGGTGCATGGTGCTTGCATGTGGCAATAGCCTTGGACATGTGTCCATGGAGAGATGAGAAGGTGGCATTGCCCATGTGTCCCTAGGTGGGCGACACATTGCCTTGTTTTCTCCTCCACCCTCTTCTATATATATATCTCATTTCTCTTGCTAAGGATCCCTTTCGTTCCTTAGTTTCGCCTCTTCCTTGGTAAACGACGCCTCTCCTTTGCAACCTTGGTGGCCGATACACTTGGGGGAGCTAAGCTTGGTGGCCGATCCTTCTCCTTGGAGTCTCCTTCTTCCTCTTGTGGTGGTGCTTAAGCTTAAAGCTTGGAGCTTTGGAGCTTGAGGAGCTTGCTTAAGGCGGGTTACATAACTTCAAACTTTATCTATACTACCTTCTTTTATGTTGCATGTTCATATATGATCATGATCGGCCATGCATGTTGTTAGATATGTTTCTTGCTCTAGCATGTACCTTTAATCTTGTGGATATAGTGATCATGTTGTTGGTGATGTTGTTGGTTCTTGTGTACCTTTGGACCTTGTTAGCCGAACCTATGGAGTAGGGTTTTCTTTGGGGCAATACCCCTTTCTCTCCTTTGGTCTTGAGAAGTGAGTTCGGCTCTAGTGATATAGGAAACACCCCTCTCACTTGGTTGTTAAGAGGTGATTCTATACTCTAGTTGCTTGATCAACACTCTTCTCTCACCATGGATTTGAGAGGTGAGCCATGGTTGAAGGTTGGTCGATATGGAGATGATCCATCATGTGCCCGATTGGTGATGGAGGTTGTACAAAACCCCTCTCTCTTGGTTGTTGAGAGGTGAGCCAATCCTCTTGATCTTTTAGGGTTTTGATAATGGTGATCTTGAGGTTGATGATGACCTTGTCGGGATGAGCTTGGTACCCTGCACGATACACCTTGTAGTAATGTTGCCCGACACTCCTTGTCTTGAGTTTTTATCTTGGACGACATGATGAGATGAGGATATGGCTCTCTTGATCTTGTGGTGACCTTGGGTGATATGCCTTAACCCATGCGGACCTTGCCATAGTTGGTGGTTGTGGGTTTGATGTTGTTGACCGATAATAGCATGATGGGTGGACCTTGTGACAGGCAAGTAGTCTGTGCTAGCACGACACCCCCCCCAAGGGTGTGTTGCCCGACATAGTGCCTTAGTGGCCACCTTGCCCATGGATGATAGGGTGCCTTAGACGGCATGATGTCTTGGTCGTTATGGTGTGTTGTTTAGGCGTTAGGGTTGGTCTTGGGCGCCATGCTCCTGGTCGATATGACCCTTAGTTGATGAAGTGATGTGGGCTGCCCATCATGCAACCCTAACCCTAGATGGGCGATAGGGTTCTTGGCTATTGGGTAGTTGTGATACCCTAGGTGTTGGTCTGCTCGTCACCCTCTATGCATAAGTGCACGACATGATGATGGCCGATATGGCGGCATAACACCTTAGGGTTGGATGCCTTAGTCGATAGAGTCTTAGTGAGAGTAGTTATCCTACTCGATACCACCTGTAGTGAGGGTTTCCCTACCCGTCACATTTCTAGTGAGGGTAGCGGGCACTTTAGGTGAAGGTTATGACCAACCCGGAAAACCTAGCTAGTGAACCTTTATCATGTAATCACATCGTTATTGATAATGAAATATGAATAATGGTTTGTAAACCAGTGGTATGTTTGATGATTAAAGATGATGTCATTTAAGATGATAAGATGCTTGCTCATGTTTATAAGGTAAAGAGCATAAATGGATGCCATGATTTGATAGCAATGATGAAATTAATACAGTATGACACACATGTTTATAATCATGACATGTGCATCTGCAAATCCTAATAACATGATAATCAGTAAGAGCTATGTCTGGTGATTTCAAGTTATCTCTCTTGATGTGCATACTAACCATGCAGGTGTATCAGATGGATTCATAGCCAGGTAAGAGCTATGAGGTATATGTGTTTGAATAACACTGCATCATGATGATAACTCTTGTTGATGAGATAACATGCATCACCAGTATAAGAAGATAGGTCTGAGGACCTGATAAAGGACTGAGTGCCTAGTTGAGGTGTTATCCTCTGATGATGAGATAAGGGATTTCTATCCCAGGATGTTGATGCAGGATGTTGATGCCTTGAGAGGCAGTGGCTTTCTGTGATAAGGGATTGAGATCCCATGATAGTGACAGGGATAATGTAACTCGATGATGTATAATTTGGTTGCCTCAACAACTCACTTAAATATACTAATCAATCACAGTGGAACATATCATGTAGTTTGCCCTGGCCATAGATCCATCATCGTCATAATTTAGTGATGGTGAAACAGGTTTATCCTGCGGGATTACCTGGAGCGCATATTGTTGAATATGCGGGGTTTTCTCCTAGCCGAAAATAGGAGGATTAGAGTGCAACTGCGGTTGCGGTTGTAGACTCCGTATGGTAAAGAGCATGGTGAACAGGCCCATGACTCAATGAGTTAGAGCATGAATGCGTTCATGGCTCAAGAGCACGGTGATCAGGCACGTGGCTCAAGTAGCTTGCGGAGCTGACCCTAAGGTTGAGGCCATATAAGCACGAGACTGCGGTCCTGCTTTGGTTTTCGTGCACTGACCACGAGGAGGTGAGGTTATGGAGTCCGGCTCTCCCATTGACCTTGTATGGCACCGGTTTTGGGCTTCGCAGCCGAAAGTTGGATTTGAGCAGGGACAGCTCACTTCCTCAGGGCATAATAAACCGTAATCCAGCCGATTAGTATATATTGCTTAGAGAAAAACACGGAACATTGATTGAGACCTTGCTTATATAGATGATCTAGTTACACCTTGTAGTTATGTGTACGATCCTTATATTTTGTGATAAGTTCTTATAAAGCTTATCTTGTCAATCATGTTCCATAAAGAAATACTTGGTTATATGTCTCCTGGATATTCTGGTAAGATTGATGGTAACAATAATAGTCTTGCTCAGTATGCTGCTCTTATTATATGTCTTTACCAGCTATCTGCTTTATCTGCTTTAACCTTCTGAGGTTTTATAATTTTGACAGGGAGTTATGTTTCTCGCTGGGACTGTGTCTCACCCCGCTGGTTTACAACCTTTTTAGGTGATCACTCTAGACGTGGTGGTGGTCGTGGGGTTGCGGCCAAGAAGCAAGAAGAGCAGTAGAAGGCAAGAGATGGACATGCTGTTGTTTTGGTGGTTTTGTAGTAGAGTCCTAGAGTCATCCTTGTACTCTCAGGTCCTCGGAGATGTTTGACGATGTTTCACGATGACTAGTTGTTGTAATTTTGTATATCCTATTGTTGGTCGTACGCGGCCCGTTATGTATGTATAAACAGGTGATGAACTCTGGTGCTGACAGTACAGCTGGTTCCGATAAGCTGTGGACATATATCAAAGCTTGTAATATTTTTATAACATGTTTCTCTACAGGATCTGGATGCAAAAGTTCTCTTATGTATGTTTTCCGCAATCATTTTAATTAACCCGTGTTTTCAGTAATATGTGGTTCCGCACGTTTTCGCGTGTCATCTCGTTGTCTGTGTGATGGCGGGGTGTCACAGAAAATTTAAAAGTGGCTTCGATAACTATGAGGTGTGTAGTGGTAAAACCCGGACGTCCGACAATTCCATAAAATCTAAATCAATCTTAATCGGTTAATTCCTTCTGCTCTTTGTTCTCTTCACTTTCAATCTTGTTGATAACTTAGTTTCAATTCTTGCAATTTAAAACTATTCCTTTCAATTCTGCATCTCAAGTCAGCACTTTTAATTCAGCGATTTAATTTCTTGCTTTAGATCAATCATTCTCCATAACTTGGGTTAAATATTGTTCATTGCATGCGGTTCAATTTAACTCTCAACGCGTGGTCTCTAGAAATGGATACCTTTTGTACTACATCAATTCATTTGTTTACAAGTGGATTGAGCAGCCATCAAAGGTTAAACTCCAGAGACATTTTCTTTGGTGAAGTTTGTGTGCTAGCGACAGCAAATCACCAAGCAACATTAGTTTCAAATGGATAGAAGGCTTGGGCCTTTGAGATTAGTGGAAACCAAAACAGGGTTGTGGTCGGAGTTAAGGTGTGGTCGGAGTTAATGTGAGGTAACACCATCACATCTCTGTTAGGGTGAACCCCCAGCCACTCCTGGTTGGAAATGGCACGGTCAAGACGTTCTTGGAGAAGGCCTTCTTTGAAGGCCAACAAGGGGTCGCTCAATCCAAGGTTCATCAGGTTATAGTGTAAAAGCTTGTGCAAAATCATTGCAATTGCCCATGTAGTGAAGATCATTGCCTATCTTCTCATGGGGATGAAGGTTGGCATTAAAATCACCCATAGCCACCCATGGAAGAGTTTAGGAGTTGGGGATGTCACCAAGGTCGTTCCAAAAGTGGTGTCACCCCGCCTGGGAGGTGCTGCCATAGACAGGTTGTAAGGAACTAGTTGTTCACTTTGAAATCTACAATTTTCTTATGACACAAAAGGATGTCAATGTTACATTTGCGTTCTGGCTACAGAACCTAGATGCCACCAAAAAAGCCTAAGTTTTGACTCTAAAATTTTTTGAAACCCAGGCTTCTGATAATCTTGGACACGACCAACACTAATACAAGGTTCAAGAATGGCAACTATATCAATTGTATACTCCTTTCTTAAGATCTTTCAACATACTTTGGGTATCTGAACCCACCAATACCCTATAGGTTCCAAGCTATGATGTTTCAAAAAATTAACTTTTGAATGTGCCATGCTACCCATCTTCCATGGATCGGTTCCATCCCCAGCATTTCCTGGTGAGATTGTTTGTCCAGCTTCGTTTATAGAGAAATGTTGGGATGGTCTACCATGACCAAAATCTTCTGATTGTGTAGGTTTGTGTAGGTGAATCCTTGTGGTGCTATTTCTTCTTGGCATTCTAGTAGCTTGGTAATTACCGAGTTAAATGAGAAATCGGCAAATAGGTCTTTGAGTTGATATTCTGCAGCATTTGTTCCTTGGCTAGCTCGTCACTTATGAGATTAACAGCTACACGATTGTTCTCTTTGCCTCCTGCTCGGTTTTTGTTCTTGTTGGATTGTAGAAATGGGTTATGGTTGGTTGCACTGGAAGGTCCGAGGGGAGTCCTAGTCTTGGTATTAGTTGTGTCTCTGTTTGGTTTCCTGAAATTCTTTTTCCATCGACTCCAATTGATTCCTACTGCTATATTCCTTGCTACTTCAGCCACATCAACTTCATAAGATGCTCCTCTTCTTCATCCAGGTTAGCATTTTAGTTGTTTAGGTTGATATTTCTTTCCCCTTGTTGTTGGCGAGGCTTTCTCGATTTCCTAGCTAGGAGTTGAGCATGGATGGCCTAGGAGAAATCATCAAGCACCGAGAATTCAGGTTGGGTGTGGGCATGGTATGATGATGTTGTGAGGGTGAGCCTTACATTTATCATTAATATGTCTCACCTTGCCACAGCGGAAATAGATGTATGGCAGATTCCCATATTCAAGGTGGTATTTCACTCCACTAATGAAGATTGCATGTATAAGAGGATTTCTCATGTCTAACTCCACTACCAATCTGGCAAATCGTCCACATTTTTTCTATCGTGTATTTACATCTACTCAAGACTTTTTTGCCAATTTGGTCGCCCACCTATTCAAGAAATTGTTCTTGATAGAAGTAGAGAGGAAGTTTGGGAATTCTGACCCAAGCGATAAGATGGGATGGAGGGGTTGTGTCCGAGGAGAAGAAAGGATCCCTTAACTACTAGATAGGAAAGAAATATGGTCCAAGGTCCTGCAATGAGAGCATCATTTTCAAGGTCAATTATGTTGAAACCCGTCGACGGTTTTCATGTCAGTCGGATCTTGTCTCTCAAGAGTCATGAATCCCACTCCCATGGACAAGATTTTTACTACCACCTTGCATTGCCAAGGTCACAATAGCGCTTCGATGGTGGAGTCCTTCACCTTGAACGTAGTTGCTGCTCTGATGTTTGAGATAACGACGCCTTGTGGTTCCAATCTCAGGTTCGTGTGGTCGGCTTCAATGGGTATGATAACATGTTCATCAGTGACGGACGAGCCCACAGCTTTTCTGTAGGACACTTGCTACCTCGGCTTAGGAGGAGGCTGGCCGGTGCCATGCATGGGAGGAAAGGCAGTACAAGATGCGCCATCCACCTCCATGGTTTGAGGTTGTGGCTAGATAACTTAGATTCAAATGGACCGCGAACAGCATGTTGCCTATTTGTACAGTAGGTGGATGCTAGAAGCACCCAATGGAATGACTTGCCTTCCACCAGGATCTCCTTCCTCATCATGTCTGGCACGTCGGGCCTCGAACCGTAAATCACTACACCGCTCTGCATGAGTTCTCTTGCATATTAATCAAAATTGTTGTTACACAAGCTTCTCTCGATTTGTTATTTACATTGTTATTGTTTAACTTTTCTTTAATTATTGTCCTAGTTTTTCACTTAATAGGATTGTAGGTCTAATGGCCTTAATAGTCACATGTGTGTGTGTGTGTATGTAAGATACATCTGCCTATTAAGGTCACTACACCTGCAATCTTATTGAGAGAAAAAAGTAGGAAAAGAACTAAAGAAAAGTATATATATATATATATATAAAGAGAGAGAGAGAGAGAGAGAGTCAGGCTAGAATACACTCGAGTGTACAGATCGCACGAATACACTCAAGTGTGTTTGCATATCAAGACTATTTTTTTGCAAAATGTAAATCATTGATCTTCACTGTCATACTATAACTAGGCTACATACAAATTTTGAGCCCATTTGGATGATAAGTCACTCATCCGAGGGCAACAAAATCGACGTGCGAAACTAATTTGAAATGCATAATTTTTGCTGTCTTTATAACATGGCCTATAAATGTCCAATGTTAAAGTGTCTATATTAGTCTATTAGTTAAATAGGCTAATTAGTTTAGTGGGCCTTTATATTCCGGCCCATCTAGTTTAGATTACTTGGGTCCTAAGTAATAGGGCGTCTCTCCTCCATCTATATAAAGGAGAGGCTGTCAGTCTTTGTATCTATCACAATCTATTCCTATTCAAGCAATCTTATATTTTAACATCCAAATGTGCTCAAATTTTGCGTATGAGCTATTCACAAGATGTTTAAGAGGATCAACGGATTAGATTTTTGAAAAAAAATATTGCATCATGAAAAACTACTTGAGTGTATTCTGCTCCGAATACACTCGAGTGTATTCTAGCCTGACTCTCTCTCTCTCTCTCTCTCTCTCTCTCTCTCTCTCTATATATATATATATATATATATATATATATATATATATAATGTGTATATTGTTTCCAACTAGTTGACAGAGAGTTTTCAATTTTTTCTGAATTTCATTTTTTTCTCGCCAGCCAGAAAATTATCAAATCCCGAATAGTCACTATGTTTAGAAGTAGAAATATAGCAAGTACAAGGGAAGAAAGTACATCAAAATGGACTTGTACCTAATTTAACCAGGGGCGAATAAAGAAAGTCAAGTCTAATTACAACATTGATATATTTGTAAAATAATAGACCACTCAGCAGTCTGTCACAGTGTAAATCTCACTTATTGGTGTAGGACAAGCTAGTAGCATGTTCAGGCCCACATTAAGGCCGAGAAGTCCCCCAATAGTCTTCCTCTATAAACATAGTGAAACGTTCATTATAATTTCCCTGACATTAAATAAGAACCTGAGATTCAAGTTTTCCCCCAACCATTTATATCATATTTTACCTGTGAGATATGTTAATATTGACACAAATAAAACTTGCTGTCTATACCTTGGACGAATCCCATTAAATGTTGCTCAGGAAATAAATTTACTAGTTAATATTTTCATGTTTACGTCCATTAACAGAAAACAAACATTGTATCAAGATAATGATTATGACTGCATGTATGTATGGCCTCCATGGATTACAGTGACAAGCCAAGCAGACTCCATATCCGCAAGCCAATTTCTAGGTTAACGGCATTGCAACGGGCTGCTGTGTCTGGCCTATCATATGATTCAACGAAATGCTATATTGGTTATATTCTTGTTTTATAATACGATTTAAATATTAAATTATCACTTTCTGGGTTACCAATAAAATACAGTACTACGAATATTTTCATTGATAATCTATAAAACAGAATATAAAATCCAAGGAATTGTAGTAAAATAGGAAAGATAGAGATATTGCTTAAATGTTACAATCATTTTATACAAATTAAAAAAAAAAAACATGCTATCCCTTCAAATAAGAAAGAGGGGTAGAACTGTTTCTTACCTCCTTCACGACTCTATAATCGCTTACAGGGTCATCTGCAGCAGCATCAACAACATGGACCAAAACACGGGTTCTTCTTAGATGCCGCAGGAAATTGCGACCTAAACCCTAATACAATGAAATATCCATGGTTGGGAGACTGCAAAATAGCAGTAACTATGATATTAAAAAATATATATAAATGTATTCACCTTGCCTAGATGAGCACCTTCAATAAGACCTGGAAGGTCTGCCAACGTAGTCTCAGATGAGTGTGCAAATGCTTCAGAACTCGGATCGCAACCAATACGACCAAGGTTGGGCATTAAAGTTGTGAAGGGGTAATCAGCAATGTTGGGCTTTGCACGTGTTAGTGCGGCTAGCAAGGTAGACTTTCCAGCATTTGGAAGGCCCTTAGAATAATAAACAATTTGTAGTTAGCAAATTGATAAAAATGTTAAGGCTTTTCACAAATACACAAGAACTACCCGATTTTCCAATTGAAAGAAGCAAAAGCAGTTTATTATTATGGTCCCGTGTAATTCGTAGTAAGAATGTGTAGGTCTTGCATTCTCAGTATAAGGATATGCCATGCATATCTGGGCAGTGAAAGTAATAATTGGAAAATATATGCCACGGTTGTCAAGGCACCACTATCCCCTAGACACCAAAGAGACCACCATGTGAAAAATGATAAAAAATTCGAAATAGGTGCATACGTTGTAATGCCTTGAGAGTACCTTGAACAAGTATCTTTAGGTAAAACTGCATTTATTTTCAGAGATGATTGCAGATTTTAGTTTATCTGCACAGATGCTGTTTTAAAGGTATTTGGAGTTTTCATATACACAAGTTTTGATTGTTACCAATTTTTAAGCTTTGATTTTACTTCTTTATAGCCCTGTCTAATTCTCAGCAGCTTTACCTTTGTGACTATAGTATATTTCAAAAACGACTTTGTGATTACTAAATATGTTATAAAGGTGAACCTAAGCAAGTCTTGATTGAATCAGACAGCATTTTAGCCTGCAAATTTCTCAAGGAGGATTCAGCACCACCTATCAAGTACCATCCCATATGCCTCAAGTTTGAGCATCTGACAGAGCTGAAAACGAACATTCTGGTGTCCCACAGGACGAGTGTGGATAAGTGTGCGGATGTATTAGCCAAATGGTCCTATAAACAAAATGGGGAAGATTATTGGTAGGGTCAATGTCCTGAGTTCTTCTCTGTAATTCATCTCTGACATATACAGAGAAGAACTCGGGTCCAATAATAACATTGTAGTGGGCGTTCAATTTCCTGCAACCAGAGGGCAGGATGAATACAAACCTCGTGGATTGATAAAAGAAAAAGGTGTGCCTAATAAAAGATTTTATTGGCTATATTCGCTTATTAGTCTACTTTTTCACAGTTTTTTTACAATCACTACTACAAAAACATCATTCAGTGGCGCTTTTAGTGGCGTCGGTTATTTAGGAAAACCGACTCCTATTTTACATAGGCGTCGGTTATTTATACTCACCGACGTCTATATTCGAAGACCAGCCAGACACGGGTACCGCTTTGTATTCAACGTCGGCCATTTATAATAGACCGACGTCTAAAAGTAGCCCGCGAAAATCAATTTTCGAGCGAACTTTTTTCGTCTCCTACAGCGTCGGTTTGGTAACTATTAACCGACTCCTATGTAAATGAAAATTTGCGCGAAAAATTAGGGTAAAGGTTGCATTGTTGGGCGTCGGTGTATTACTATCAACCGACGCCTTTAGCAACCTAATAGACCCGCGCGACGCCCGTTAGGCACCTACCTGTTCCATTGTCTTCATCGCTAGCTGCCGCGCTGCTCGATCGCCCGCCTGCCGGTTCTCGCCGTCGCCGACGCTGCCCGTGCTTCCTTGCCTCGCCGTCGCCGCCGACGTTGCTGCTGCTGTGCGTCGCCGCCGACCTTGCTACTGCTGCTGCTGTTCGTCGCCGGCGCCGCCCACCTAGCTTCTTCCAACAGAGCCGCCGCCCTAGCTTCTTCTCCGGCGCCCTTCTTCTCCGGCGCCCTTCTTCTCCGGCGCCATTCTTCTCCGCCGCCCCTGCTGCTGCTGCTGTCCGCTCGTCGCCGCCCTGCACCGCCGCCCTGCTGCTCCAGCCACCTGCTGCCCGCGCGCGCGCCCTGCTGCTCCATCCGCTGCGCCGCCGCCACGCCTGAGAACCGGCGCCGCCGCCACGCCTGGTGCCCTCCTGCTTGCCCACCTGCCTGCCCTAGCTCCTTCCTTTCTTCCTGCTGACAACCGGCGTCCTGTTTCTACAACACTGGTTAGTTTTACTGATTTCCTTGCTGTTAGTTTTACTGATTGCTGTTTTACTGCTTTTGTTGATTAGATATGTATAGAAGTTCCTTATAAATATATTTTTTTATATACACATACATGTAATTTTGTATAAAATTCATGATGTAGTGTGATCTTAAATCCTAGAGTGTACCCCTTTTGTCTACTATTTGATATCCTTGATTTTATCTTCTATCCTAAATAAAATTAAGGGACCCATGATTAGAAAACAATTCCAAACATGGCACCCACACTAATTGGAAGGAAATAAAATATGATTATTGAAATGCACATTTGTGATGTGATACCTTTTTTAGGATGCATATATTAGATTCAACCTTTGAGACATCCTTTTATGAGTTCCAATACAATTAGGGTTTTATTTCATTGCCATTGTATGTATTATAATATTACATCTTTCACATAAAAATTAATTAAATTGAATCCTATTGGAACCCTAATTTAAATCCTAATTTGATTTAAACTTGTCCATTCTAGCATCATTTGATTTGATTAAACCCTAACATTGTTTAAACCCTAACATCAATTGTGATGAAACCCTAACATGTACATATCTATTATTGTGTTTGTTGGCCTAGAAACCCGTCCAAGATTTACTCATTAGGAGTAAATCTTGGATAGTCCCCGGTTTGGGACTGTTCTTGAACACCTAATCTCACTTAGGATGTAAGTGTATAATGTGTATTGAGTTTTCGAGAAAATTTTGGTAGCATTTCCCCGTTTGTTCTCTAAGTACATATGTACTTAGAGAACAGCGGGGAAATGCTGCCGAAATTTTCTTGAAAACCCAATACACATTATACACTTACTAGTGAGATTAGGTGTTCAAGGATGGGATAGGTGGTACACATTTATTATATATAAGAATGACATCACATGTGTTTGTTGGCCTAGAATGTGAACAATCATTGTTTTTTATATTACTTGTACATTGATATAAATTAGAATGAACAATCACTAAATTATATATTGTTTGTATGGAGTCCGGCTTCATTGTAGATATCTATTATTGTGTTTGTTGGCCTAGAAACCCGTCCAAGATTTACTCATTAGGAGTAAATCTTGGATAGTCCCCGGTTTGGGACTGTTCTTGAACACCTAATCTCACTTAGGATGTAAGTGTATAATGTGTATTGAGTTTTCGAGAAAATTTTGGTAGCATTTCCCCATTTGTTCTCTAAGTACATATGTACTTAGAGAACAGCGGGGAAATGCTGCCGAAATTTTCTTGAAAACCCAATACACATTATACACTTACTAGTGAGATTAGGTGTTCAAGGATGGGATAGGTGGTACACATTTATTATATATAAGAATGACATCACATGTGTTTGTTGGCCTAGAATGTGAACAATCATTGTTTTTTATATTACTTGTACATTGAAGGATTGCTAATTGATAAAAGATCACAATTTTAGAGATATGTATGTTTATACAAATGCTAAATGTTTTCCTTATTCTAGTTGATACAAATGCTAAATGTTTTCCTTTTTAATGAAATTTTCAGATGGCTCACCATGATGAGAATGATGTCCATGATGAGCATGAAGTCCATGATGAGCATGCTGTCCATGACGAGCATGGCGAGGATACCAACGTAAGTTCTAAAAACATATCCCGTATTTCTATAAAATTCATTATCTTCTAGTTATGTCATATATCTTGTATTTCTATATTGGCTTAATTCGGTGTGTTTATTTTTGTCAAATTTTAGGTTGATGATGCACAGCTACCCACTGAAGCAATTGAGCAACTTGATGCGCAACAACAAAAACTTAACAAGAAAAGGGGTATCACTCTGTTGAAAAAGTTACTTGCGCTGAGTGGCAGTGGATCCAAATTGGTTGTGGATTTTGATAATGGAGGGAATGCAATTGGAGTGAACCGCAATAATTTTATAAACTATCTTGGGGTTGTCACTCGAAGCCATTGTGGTGTTAAGTATGATAATTGGCATAAAGTTCCTCAGGCGAAGAAAGACTTGATATGGAAAGATTTATGCGTGAGTTATTATTATTTGCAATTCTATTTTGTAGATTACAAATTCTATTATTTGCAATTATATTTTTGGTACTAGTTAATAACATTTCTATTTTACAGAATCTGTTTGCATTGGATGAGATGTTGCATCGTAAAAGTGTGATGCAACGCGCTGGAAAGATGCTTAGGAATTACAGGACAAATCTGAACAGAGAATACATAAGACAGGGTGATAAGAAGAAGAAGTCAGCCCTTGAACAATGGAACTTCTTGGACAAAGAAGATTGGGACAATTTTGTTGCTTCAAGAAAATCTGAAGAATTCAAGGTATTAGGCGTCACTCCCATTTTAATTAATATACATTGTATTCACCTATTCAAGATTAACATTTAGTGCTACTAACCTAATTATAAATGTGCATACTAACTAGGCCCTCAGTGACGCACAAAAAGCAAGGCGTGCACTGAATGTACATGACCATACTATGGGTCCAAAAGGCTATGCAAGCATTCGCCAAAGACTACAGGCGGAGTCTGCGGCTACTCAGGAGTCTGCGGCTACTCAGGAGTCTGCGGCCACACCCTTGCCTCGCCATGATATCTGGATAGCTGGCAGGCAAAACAAGAAGGGTGAAATAAAGAAGCCCGAAACTGCTGAGGCGGCTGCAAAAATGGTAAAATACAACTCTTAGAGCAATCATTTGAATATTGATTATTTGTGGTGTTAACTTACCAATTTTTGTTTATGGTGATTAGCGGGAGCTGCACGAGCAGAGGAAACAAGGCACGTTCATCCCTCAGGGCACAAGGGATGAATTGACAGTTGCTCTGGGTAACCCAGAGCATCCTGGACGTGTTAGAGGTGTCGGCGCTGGTGTGGGCATCAAAGCATTCTTTGGGCCATCCCAGCGCAAACCCAGAGCGGGACTTTCTCAAGAAGAGGTAACATATTCTATTTTTAGAATGTTACTGTAAAAGGAAATTCATTAATAAAAAGCTAATATTTGTTTTATCCATGTATAGGAGAATAAGAGAGTCGAGGATATAGTTGCTAAGAAGCTCAACGATGTGGTTGCTGAGAAGGTCAAGGAAGAATTGTTGCGGTGGCAGGCATCTCAGGCTTCCAATCAGCCTATGCCGACCCACTCTTCTCCTGGTGCACAGACTGCAAGTAATCCTGGAGACCCATCGCCTAACACGTCTGTTGTAAGTATTGTTTATGACATTGTAGCTAGTCTTTTCAAGATGATATGTTTTCAAGATGATATGTATATATGTATAACATTCTTTACGTAAATTTGTAGGCATTGAAGTCATGCCGCTTAAGAATGGAAAACTATGTTGTTGCAGAGGCGCAAGCTTACCAGTCCCTTCCTGGGGCAACGTTTCATGGGACTCCAATGCCGCAGGGCTACATTCGTGTGAGCCCGATACATGTATTACCCGATTGGAGGGAAGTTGAGTTGCCATATGCCCACCCAGATATTGATACACTTGGTGAGGCAGAAAGCGGGGTCATATTGTGGCCCAAAGCAGATGTCCTCTACACGACTGAAATTACAAGATAAATTTACATTGATTTAGACTGTTAATGTGTATATATGATGTCAACTGATCTGAAATTATATATACAGGTTAAAAAGAAGACACCAGGAGAACCTAGGCCTCCACCTCCAATTCCCGCATTACCAACTTGGGTTCCAACTGACCTAAAATACCCGTTAGGTCCTGCTTGTAGGGGAATGGCATGTTGGCTACGGGCACATAATATACTTTGCCCTATAATTGTTTCTTTAGATGCAGATTATGCAGGTCAATCATACGACAGCTCTTTATTTATACAAGATATTATTGAGCTGTTTATGTATGATTGGTTGAATACATCAATGATAGAGACATGGATAAGGTGAGATCTTGTTTATACATCCATATACCTTGTGTAATATCCGGTGATCTAGTTTCTTATATATTAATGCATACGTCTATATGTTTTGCAGCTACTTAATCGAAGATCATTGCAAACAATTTGCATATGATCATGTGGGATTTTTGATTCCATCATTGATTAGTATGGTAGCTAAAGACCCTGATAGTGTTCAACAATACTGTATAGATGTTTTTACAATTTTTGGTCATCAAATGAAGACGATAATAATAGCTCCATTCAATGTCAAGTAAGTTTGCTTTATTTATAATTTGGACTTAAGAAAATTCCATTATTATTTTGCATTTTGAGTTATTAATTGTTAACTTTTTACCTCTAGTGGTAGACATTGGGAGTTACTAGTTATTGTCCCTGGGACGTTCACTATTTATTATCTAGATCCCGCAGGAAGTACATTAAACACTAAAATTGGACACGTAATGAGAATGGCATTATTCTGGTGAGAAATATTTCATTTTTTATATCCGTTAACATCT